>JAYGXS010000005.1:36991533-37108033 GCA_036362985.1 Ligula intestinalis
CATCATCATCATCATCATCATCATCATCATCATCATCATCATCATCACCACCACCACCACCACCACCAAAAACCCCACCATATAATCACCATTACAACTAATACCACCACCACGAACAATGCTTTGCAATCCTAATTTGTAACCCCTTTCACCTGCCTCGCCCTCAAGGTTGGTCATGAGGTGGTCGTGATGGAACGGCGCAATCTGCCCGGTGGTCTCCTTCGCTACGGCATTCCCACCATGAAGCTCGACCGCAAGGTTCTCGATCGGCGGTTGGAGCTGATGGCTGCCGACGGAGTGCAGTTTATGTGTAGCGTGCAGGTTGGCAAGTCCTCGACGGACCCTAATTGCCACTCTCCCTCCGACGATCAGAATCCCACTGTCCTTGCACCAGACCGTCTGCTACAGGACTTTGACGCCACCGTCCTCTGTCTCGGCTCCACGTGGCCTCGTGATATCAACGTTCCCGGTGAGTACCCCCCTGCTGACTTCCCCACCTGCTTACAACAAACTCACTGACCGAGCTGGAAGGCCACACCCACACACGCATCCACGATTGGGTGAAAATCAGTCATGAGCAGACGACTTATCGCCTTACGCTGAAGCTATTGGTCTCCCCCCCCCCTCGGTGTCCTGATTCAGTGTGCTCGTGTTTGGGTGGGCTGGGTCGTACACGTAGTGCAGGCAGTCGAAGAAGTTAAATAAGTCAACCGCTGCGCTTATTCCCTACAGCAGAAAACCGACCAACCGAATGGTAATAGGCGATGAGGTCGACGGCTGTGCATGAAAATCCGTGGCTTGGAGAGCTGCCGACTGAGGCGAGACAACTTGAAACATACACACAGTCGGCGATAGATGTGCGTGTGTTTGTGTGGAATGGTCGGCAAGCGGACTTAAAGTCGGACACTAATGGTTCCTTCTGATCCTGGCCTTAAGGGTACTTCAAATCTGTAGAATCCGAGAGAGGCGTGGTGGCGTGCATATGGACGGCTCCGGCCTTGTCAGTCACCTGCGCCTTTCTTCGCCTCCAGTCATTTTGGCTTGGCCTTGACATCAGTTCCAGGTGGGAGGGAGGGAGGGAGGAGGAAGGAGGGGGGGGATAGAGTGCTGTAGATGCAGCGAAAGTCTGCTTTCATGTGCAAGTCATCGCGGTTGCTGCAGGCTTGCTGTGGTACATTGGGGAACTTTGTTGAATCGTCGTATGCCTAACGTTTTAATCACACATCGGCTAGAAGACCTATCATAACCACTTCCTCCCCAGAACATGAGAATTATCACAGAAATTGATGGCGGTTGCAACACTACCATGACTTGGTTTGATGTGTTTTCAGGGTTTGCTGATATAAAGATAGACAACTGCTTATGTCTCCATGCTAGCCTCTTTTTAGAGCGGTTGGATTCATCGATTAGTCATTAGGTATCGGACGCGCATCCTAATCTGAATAAACTACTCTCTGAACCAGTCCTCCTACAGCCTCCCACACTGCGTTTTTCCAGCATCTGGCTTTGCTGGGTGGTCAAAGTGGGAAGACGGATGAGCAGTTAGCTCAGCTACTGGCCGCCCACCCGACCCCTTCACCCCCCTCCCACCTATCCTAGCACGACAGTGTGGTGAACAAGGAACCCTTCCGGACGCACGTTTTTTTCACAGTGCGCTCTTCCTTGTCACGTGGTCGTTTAGCCTGTCTGTCACCTCCCCCCGTCGCGTTTGTCGGCCTTCCGTACCGCTGATCAGTAGGTGATTAAAAGACAGCGACGACAAAAGGGCGATTTTGCATTCTGCTGTTGCGTAGCTTGTTTGGAATATTTTTTTGTTAAAGGCCATAACATCGTTTTCACGATGAGGTCCTAGAGAAAAAAAGACTGGGCACATGGTATGCAAAGAAGAGGCCGAATTGGCTTTTATTCTAGTGTAAACGGAAGCGTTAGGCCCCTCAACGGACAAATTTGACAATCGGAATGCTAAACCGTGAGCTTTTGGGGAACACTGGAGCAGGGGCGGGGTGTGTCATTGAAAATTATTCAATTGCTAACCATTTGTCTGTCGGGTTGACCTCCAACAGCGGCAGTAAGTAGCAGTATCTAACAGCGCAGGAGAACCGATTGATAAACAATCAATGCGGTTAGCTCCTTATCGAAAAGGCGCTAGGATAAGTAACTAAGAGACGGCGTCATCACTTACTACGAATAAGCAAACTAGAAAAGTATATTCGAAGTCGTGCGGCAAGACTACACTAAAATTCCCCTGCCCTCGGAAATCGATACTCACTTTCGTTTGGCAGACCTACAAAACGGGTCACTAGTTTAACTTCGCAGCCACGAAGCTAATCACCCCTACCAGAAGCATGACAAGCCGATAATTGCTCAGAACCTGGACCTCCGACGAGACGTCAGTCAATCAGTTTTTCGATCTGGCGCCGATATATGGAGCCCTGCGCAGTCACATTCCGACTGGTTTAACGGGCGTTTCATTGGTCCCTCCCCTCTATAACTGTTACTTTTCATTGCCGCTTTTATATCTGACGATGGACTCTTGTTTAAGTTTGAAAGCTCAGATGAGTAAAATCAGGATTCAGGCGAGCGAGCAGCGTTCGTCTTCTTTACTTATATGCACATATGGGATGCAAACACCCACCTCAATTATATTTTCTTTCTTTTTTTCTTTCTCCTTTCCTCCCTGCCCCTTCCTCGTCTCCGTCCCACTCCTCTCCGTGAACATGCCTGACTAACAGGCCGACACCTGAACGGTATTCACTTCGCTATGAGCTTCCTCGAACGGTGGCAACGGAAGCAGCACCAGACCACACCTGAGACCTCAGCGACAGAACAGATGCTGCGCAGTCAGGAGTCAGGTCTGAGTCTGGGTACTCTGGCCAAGGGCAAGCGGGTTGTTGTGCTGGGCGGTGGAGACACCGGCGTGGATTGTATCGCCACAGCCACTCGACAGGTATAGCATCTATTACTTGTATTTCTAGGGCAAAGGTTGGGTCTACGAATGGGTGGATCTCAAGTGTGGGAACTCTGTTGTAGAGTTTAAACCTAGAGTGGAGCCCGTATGCAAATGAGGCACCAGTGGTTGTTGTCTCAGTTGGATTTTACATGTCTGGGAAAATCTGTGTTGGGCGTGAGAATTCAAGAGAACTATTTAATGAATTTGACGACTTTGGGTCTTTCCGGTCCGTACTACAAATAGGACACTTTGGCCGTCACCTGCGGCAAGAGCAACAATGACAGTGAAGTACCAGGGTGCAGCCCTCAGACCCTGCTCTCTCTTCATGCCTTTTGTTTTACCTACTGTTGTTATTTCAGTAACCTTTAATTCAACATGTATTTTGGCGGTAAAAGTTAACGGTTCCGTCCTAAAAACGCCACAAACTTACACTCTTGGGATAAAACCATGAATGGTCCCCAAGTACGCAATCACCAGTTGCTACTGTCCACCTTCCATCCAACCGTTCTAACCGTGGCAGTCACCCACGCGTTATCATTGGCTACTTGGTGTATGACAAGTTCGCCTTCCTCCGTCGCCTCCGTAGTCCCCGTGTAGTTTCTTCCGTCAAGTTTCTTCTCCCTTTCATCTAGTGCTCATCCAGCGTTGCATGTGTGGACTTAACCAAGAAACCCTATCTACGCCTGTTTCGCAAGATTTTTTGGGCTACTTTGGTCATTTTAGGCAACTTTCGATGTGCCTCACTCGTATAACTCCCCTTTTAGCACTGATCTCGTTTTAGAACTAGCCTTGGCTATCACGACCTCACGTGGTTTGAACACTGTAGAATTCCTGGCCTGACTTGCACGTAAATCTGCCTATACAGCGGGGCAGATTTGTGATGGATGCATCTAACTCCCCCTCCTCCTTACACCTGTGGCCACCGTGCTGCGATTGCTTGGAAAGGTAGGCGGACATGGGCCCACAAGCTGAACTTCACCGCGTGTGCGTTGGTCGGGCAACCCGACCGAATTCTATCGGTTAGCATCCGTCCCAGTCATATAAGATGGAATTCAGTGTTGCGTTCCAACCAACTAGGGTGATTATCCTGAGGAATGTGCTGATTCGCCATCCGGAGGGCTCGCCCTTCTCTTCTGTCCGATGCCTGTCGGTGTAAAACCGACTGACAGTGGTTGAGATGATGTAGAGTCGCTGTCTGTCGTAGTACACAAGGGGACTTTATATGGAGACAAGGAAGTCAATAATGTCAAAACGGAGGTATATACCAGAAAGCAGTGGAGGACCCACAGCTGATCTGAATCCAGGAAGTCAAGAAAGGCGAACGAACGTTTCCGATAAAATTCCTAATCAGGCATGTAAAATAATATAAAACGGGTAGAGTTAGCAAAAGTTTATGCAACCAATCAACGGTAATAAAGAGAGCAGGGTGGAATGATTAAGAGATGAAATGGGGGCAGGGGAGGAGAGACATGTCCTACAATTACATATCAACCGGTCATCTCGTCGCTTCGCGGCGCCTTGACACCAGGTGCCACTGTCTTCTCACCGTCCCGCGGCATGTGCGGACGAATGTTGAGTTTTTTCTCGGCCACGGGAGCCGTAGGGCCACTACGAATGTCTTCTGTGCACATAAGATCGGGTTTGTGAGTCGTATGGCGACAGATTTTGCCGTCGCAAGTATTTGTTGACGCAGGAACTTGGAGTTTTTCGCTGGCACGTTATACAAGACTCGAAAAGCTTGGTTTACGTCTACCCGGTGACCGCTGTCAACCGAGTGAGCCAAAATCGCGCTAGACCTTGCCTCTGTTTAGCCAAGCAGGATGGTGTTCCTGTATGCGCTTGGATAGCCGCCTAGTTGTTCGACCAATGTACCCTGCCCCGCAGGAGCATGTCTGGAACGGGAGTCTCCTTGCCTTCAAGGCCGAGAAGTGGAGCGCTTGAAAATACTAATCTCAACTTAGCTGCTGGATACGTACGCGCGACTGCAGAAGAATGATCTGAATCTCTCGCACGTGTGTCCTGTAGAGACGGAATATCGGCGTGGAACACGACACTGGGTTACTAACTCTATTGCCGGTAATGTTAACCGCGTTATCCCTCTTTATGCACTCATGGCAACCTGTGTTTTTAAGGGAACGTTTATCAACGACTGTCCATACCTCCCGCCGTAAATCAGTTAGTCAAAGAGCTCGTGGCTCAATGGTTAGAACGTTATAATATCATCTAAAAGTTTGCAATTTCGAACCTCAGGTGGTGCACTTCTTGGGGGTTGGGTATGACTGGCTGACGACGGCTAATAAGTCTAAATGGCCCTTTCAGTCTCCCTAGTTTTTGACGGCAATGCTATCTGCCTATGATTACTAGTCGCTATGCGCCTGCTGTCAGGGCCCGAAAAATGAGGCTCAAGGCAGGGCAGACCGGGACAAGTGAGTTTCGCTAGCGGCCGATGAACGCTCATCAACGAGTGTTAATTGAAATAGCCCGGTTATCCAACTGTGACGGACTTTGGCGCAAATTTTCCTGTCAACTTTCGATCTGCGCGCCCCTAAAGCCTGTTGTGGACTAATTTACCTCAGGTTTCTGAGGAACTTAAAAAGTTCATAACTAAAACGGCTATTGCACCATTTTTCTTCTCAAGAGTGCGTCTCGGGCTAGAAATGTCTTGTCAGCTTCGAGGCTTCATCGGCTTCTGCTAGTATTTTCACTTTCTCGCACCACTGATAAGAGTCTTTAAGTGGTGTTCTATACTGTTACATTTTACGTTGCATTCCCAGTTGCTAATGCGGATTTCCCAAAGGCTTTCAATAATCATAGATCATAATATGCTCACCGGAATGTGTTTGTTTGTTCGCTGACGTGTTGAACAGCTGGGCCGGCTGTCCTTTGTCAAAGCGTGAACTGATTTTATCGATCAACAATTCAAAGTTGTGGCTGTACGTGCTGGCCATGGTCTGATCGATTTTCCTATGTTCGCTGCTTGGCCCCCCGCGTGGTTACAGCTTTGAATTGCTGATCGATAAGATCAGTTCACGCCTTGACAAAGGAGAGCCGGCCCAGCTATCCGAAGCGTTAGCGAACAAACTGACAAATTCTGGTGAGCACAATATGATCTATGATCCAAGCTCGGAATTCGGACTTTTGCAAACTGGAGCTTTCAACAATCTCGGACGGCAATTCCTACATAGGTGGGGTTGAAATGCTGACCAGAAGCACACTTACTTGCATGGCGCGCTGTCTTTTGAAGCGCGTAGGAAAAAACCACTGAGTAACAATATCGTTTTGGGCTCACTACGCTTGCGTTTACCGCGCGCCAAACGTTGGGTTGCTTACAGAATTATCCCTTTTATTTCCTTCTTTTATACGCTCTACTTAAAAAAAGCATTTTTTGTCTTTTCCTCGATATACCCCACCCATTGAACCTCTATTCCCACCGGTGTCGTATTAGGGAATGCTGGGGGGTTTTCATTTGCTGCGGTGAGCCCGAAACGTTACTCACCGTATTGTCAGCATCAATTTTTGAGGCCACAGCTGGTAGAAAGTATGCACTGCTTTCCATGTCCACTATATCTGTCCTAACCTTTTGGACGTAATTAAGGGGAGTATTCCGGTGTTGCAAAGCGTTCCGCGGGAAGCTCGCATTGGTGTTCACGCACAACCTAGGGTTTATGAATGCCTTCCATAAAGTAGGCTGCACGCTTAACCTCCACTAGCAAATGGCAGTGGCTCTAACGTACTTTCATTATAGGCACACCCCACATGACTCGCATTATCGTTTGGGCGATGTTTTTGCTACCACTGCTGGTACGGTGTATAAGGCAATTGCTAAAAGTTCGGCTCCCCAGTCGATCTACCAGATGTGCCTGTTGAGTTTTCGTTACGGAAAATGCCGGCAGGAGTGTCAGCCTACTGATTTTGTAACTATTACGATCCGCGCCTCGTACTAGTAATTAGCACGAACGGTGAGTTAGCCTGACCGGTACGCAAGGCTCGTATGGGAGAAGCAAGAGAACACGGGCGACCACGAGCAGTGTACATTCACACAGCAAGTTAGAGGAAGTCGTTCTCACACGAAGACTGAATGCATTTAAGGGGCCGCGCGGAAGACATGGTCCGAGACAATGGACCAATCAGAATTGAGGAGACAGAGCTGGCCGCAGTGAGGTAGCTCGCGACGCCTTTGTGTGTGTGTTGACTCATCATGGGAATAGCGGCATTCCCAACAGTAAAGTAATAGCAGAATACCTTTGAGTGCTGGTGCTGGAGACAGGAGTTTTGAGATTCACTCCTAAAATGCCAGTGAACATTAGGGTCGACGAAAGTTGACATCTTCTGATAACTATAATCAGATTTTGAGAAGTATTGCGACTCATTTTTGAACCTCTTCCTCCCCTCCCTCTTTCAGGGTGCTGTTTCAGTGGAGACCCTGGAGATTATGCCGCCGCATCCGAGCACACGTAACCACGCAACCAACCCCTGGCCCGAGTGGCCACTCATTTGGCGGTCGGACTATGGTCACGAGGAGGTGAAGGTGCGTTACGGCAAAGATCCGCGCAACTTCAACATCCTCACCAAGGGCTTTTTTGCCACACCAGACGGAAAGTCTGTGGCCGGAATAAAGACCGTTGGTGTGGAATGGAAGAAGTCGCCCGAAACGGGTCGCATGGAGTTGGTGGAGGTTCCCGGTGAGTTATCCCCCATTGCTCCGTCTCAGTCTACTTCCCGTTTTTCTGCAGTACATTGAAAAGGAGTAATTCTCTACGTAACCAATCTCAGCATTGCCTATGGTGTTGAAAGTCAATATGGTGCTTTCCCTGTTCGTTTAGAAACGAGTTAGTTCATATCCCAACTTTGGCTGTTATGGTTAGCTTCTAAAAGAGTTTCTTCTGTAAATTATCATATTTACTTAATCGGTAAAGTGCCCCACTCCCCCAAGTGCCCCAGCATGGCCATTTCCGGTTTCTTAACCTCTTCTTCAGCCGGTTCCCGGTTAAAGATTAGTTTCAAACGATCTATCAGACTGGTATGTCAGGCTTGCTCTCTGTGCTGTGGCCTTAATTTACTTCAATTTATTTATCGGTTTCCACTTTATAAGTAGGGTCAAAAGAGATTTGCAGTAGAGGATGGAGTTGATAATGAAAAAAACTCCTGATCCTTTTCTATAGTGTCTTTAAGGAAAAAATGGCAGTTCGTTGAATTATTGAAGTTCGGAAGGGTCATGGATCCGGTATTCGGCACCAGCTGAAGGTGTGTCGGCAAAGGGTTGCTTGCTGTTGGCTCAAGAGTTAGCCGATTGCGGGCTCCAGGGTTAAAACCATTGCCCTCAGCATGAAGCCTGGGACAGGGTTCAGAGTCTTGAATTTAGGAAACTAATGATAGCTCTCTTAAACAAAGGATAGCTTTGCTGAATTTTGGTGCTTCTGGGTAGTATCGTCCAAATAACTAAGAAAAAGAAGAACTACCGATGTATAACTGTGCCTGCCAGAGGAAAAGATGGAAGAACATCTCGATAGCTGCTGCGCTGAGAGTGGTCGAGCTGCTTCAGATTTTTACGACGTACGATTTCACACATAGTGTGAGACCTAGGCCGCTGACATAGTTGCCTGACACACTTGCACTAGGTGCAATATCCTGCGTATGTCGTACATTTAAAAAGTGTCAGTTCACCTTTTCTGAGAATGACCAGTGACAGTAGATGGTGTCCTCGGTCCTCAATTTATTAGTGGCGCTACTGCAAGTGACCGCTTGCCGAGGTTTTGCCGACTACGTGGTCAAAAAAACAATCTCTTACTATAAGTGTTTTGTCTGCTGTTGTGGCCCCCATCAAATAAAACTCCCCCCTCCCCCGCCCTTGTGTATTACTACAGGAACGGACAAAATTCTGGAGTGTGATCTAGTGCTGTTGGCAATGGGTTTCCTCGGTCCGGAGAAGACCCTCCTTGAGGAGCTCAATCTGGCTGCTGACGCTCGCTCAAACATCCAGACGCCCAGCGGACGCTACTCAACATCGGTGCCGCGTATCTACGCTGCAGGAGGTGAGCGTTCCTCCCTTTTTCGCTTTTCAATTTTTGAACGGCTTCCTGAAAATTATCTCTTTCCTTGCATCATTAATTTTGCCTAATCGCCAATAGAAGCGAACATGCGAGTCCCAGGAAGTAATTGAAAAGTAGAAGATTCGATCACTGAGGCAACTATTTTATTCGCCTGACGTTTCGGCGTCCGTCGCGGATTCTTCTCCAGAGGCATAAGAAGAAAACAGTAGCAGAAACAGATGAAATATGCACTGGAATGTGCAGTATTTATAGGCCACAATCCTTACTGCAAACGTATAGTGACAATGAACGATAATTGCCTTCTTGTGCGTTGATAGCTCGTTGGCCTGTCTGCGGACTCTCACTTGCTGAACTTTCATCACGCGTGATGATTGCTCAGCCATCCGGCTCTCTGGTGTTGGCATAAGACAACCCGGCGGCCTGTGCGTTCCCCAAGTGGTGACTTGCTTTGGCCAAATTGAGCCTCAGCACCGAATATGGGTTGGGCAAATCGTTTATGGGTTGGGGCCCCGTGAACCGTGACTCAAGTAATTCTCGGCTCACCCGATTTTCAACTTTTGCGAGAATTTCGGCGTCATCAAATTTGAATATATGGCCGAATGAGCCACAACTTGAGAAATGGCATCATTCCACGTGCTGCTGCTGCTGCGTGTTCGGCGATTCGTGTCTTGAGGAGTCTGCCAGTTTCTCCGACATAGTTACACTGTCCGATTCTGCACCAGATCCTGTAGACGACTCCAAATGTTTCTTACCGTTGCAGTGGGCCATTTGTCTACAGGCGAATATAATAGTTGTCTCGGCGATCGAATCGTCTTCTTTTCTGCTACCTAATAATAAAGCGTCGAAGAATCTACTCTAGTCCCCCGCTCCTTCCAACTTCCTAATGTTATTGTCTTCAACAGACTGTCGCCGTGGCCAATCGCTGGTCGTGCACGCCATCAATGAAGGGCGCCAGGCGGCCCGTCAGGTGGACCTCGACCTCATGGGTCACACCCTCCTCCCAGGACCCGGCGGTGTTGTTCAACCCGACGATTGCAGCACCTTGAAATGCTGCACCTAGATGAACCTCCTTTATCACCCTCTCCTCGCCCCATCTCCTCCGGCGCCATTCGTATGCCGTGATTTGGTGTTGTACGCTCGGCCCCGCAGCCTTCGCTGTCGCTGCCGCCGTCTCTTATTTCCCAGGCTCCCGTCGCCGTCGCCCCCTTCTGCCGCTCTACTCTGACTCACTCACTGTGACGCCGGCCCAGACGCCAAGATTCCGACCGGTCGGCTGGCCAGCGGTAGACCCAGCCGGAGTTCTTATTTTTAGACTAAACAGTTTTCTCCCCCGCCCTCCCTGTCCGTTTTGTTTCTCCATGCGCCCCGTGCGCGCTCTGCTGCTGCTGTTAGTTTAGCTCCGTCCTCCGCCCCCCATTTTAAGAATTGTTTTGCTCACGACACCCGCCCGCCCACCGGCCCCGCAACTGTCCCGCTCGCTCATATGCATGCACACTTTTAGTTGACGCATTAAAGCGCCCTAGTTGTGTGTTGTCTACTCGCGAACCTTCTTTACTAATGCGGCCGCAGTGGAGTAGACGGGTTAGAGTGAAGGGGCAGAGGGGAGGGGGACCTGTAGCTTGATTGGTCCAGTTTGCCAACAGGATCGAGTGAGATTCTCATCTCTCAGCGTGCGCAACGCGGTCTACAGGCATCAGATTCCACAAAATTCGACGATTTCTGGTGCCTGGAGAAGGACATCAAAGAGCACTTGCGAGTGAAGTTTCCTCCAAAACAACGCACACTAGACCACTTTTTTAAACGTGTAATAAGTCATTTTTGTTTGTTTTTGTTATTAGGTAAAATGCAGACAAACAGCATTCTTTTCTTGTACATAACCAAGCTCTACACATAATGCAGTACGTATTTAATGTATAGTGCCTATCCTGCGTTTGCTACTCAAGAACTAGGACTCTCCGGCTTAATGCGCCCGCCGCTTATTAAGCCGAATTCGGTCTGGGCCCGAGGTGGCCTTAATAGCCGGCGACTACTGTATAGCCACGCTCCTCCCCTCCGTATAGGAATTGTTTCGGTCCGGACATCCCACTGTCCAAGGCGGGAATTTAGCTGCTACGAGGAATGGCGCGCAACCATCAGCATTAGTAGTAAAAACAACAACGACACAAGTCTTTCTACTCTGCGATCGCTAAATCACATCATGTCTGATCGGTCACCTGCGTTGGCGGCAGTACATGCCGAATTCTGTGAAAATTCCCATTTGACGATTGAAAAGTTATATTGGCAAAGAATTGCCTTCAGTCCTTCATCATCATGCCGGTACACTGATATGGCGAATAAAAATGATTAGCCAATTGCAGTGTTGATATGATCGTCAGGTTGAGGGGGGGGGGGAGGAGGAAAGGAAGGGGTTGCTATGTGGGTGTAGTTAAGCCTCTGGGTTTTCCCTCGTCCCCTAAATGCGGGCGCTAGCGCGTGTAGGACCTTGGTTGCAATGTTCAGAGAAGGCGGGTGGGATGTTCTCACGATAAGCGGGTTGAGGTCCGTATGTCAGCCATGCCAAATTATCACATCATTATCGACCAGAGTTTCCAAAAACCGCATAGCGAGTACTCGTAAGTAGCAACCATTATTCACGCGTAAATATTTAATTTGAATGCTATAAACTTCAGCAGAATAACCACAGGACGCTTAGGCTACTAATTCAACGTATCTTGTCCACATTGAAGTGTCTTTCAATTCAGAGCGCTACAGTAGTCGCCAAAGACCATGCAAATTTCATGATGAAATTTGACTTGGTACTTAAACGTATATTTAGTAACATTATTTTGATTCATTCAGTCTATTGAATTCTGCGAAAGCCTTTTAATCAGTTAAATCGTCATTTTAGTTAGGTTTATTAAGAGAAATGGCCATTCATTTTGGGGAAATTGGGAGTAGTCTCATATGGAAGGAATTTCCTATGCTATTACGAAAGAGAGAACCAAACTGCACGCTAATGTTGATTGTAATATGAATTCACTCAAAATAAGTGAAATAGGTATAGAAGATATCCCTTCCAGAACTGGAAAAGTTTGTCCAAAATACTCCAAATTCAAGTAAAGCCAAGTTGAAGGAATCACATTTATTTGCAGTAACATTGAAGATTTGTATTTTTAAAATTATATTTAGCTATCCTGTGAATTTTTTTGCACAAAATGCAATAACAGAAGAGTGTTTTTTTGAATTCACAACTAACATTCAGTTTTTTCTTGCACAAAAACAAAATGTCGAACATGTTAACGCGGATTTAAGACAAAGAAGGCCTTACTGAATGTAAGTCGTTTATAAATATAGTTTTTTGTGTACTTTACGTTCCCCTTATGCGTTATTTAGAAAAGGAACAGACAGAATAATAATAAGTATTTCAAAATATTGCAGTTTATATGGCCAGTTTTTTTGAATTGACATAATTATATCAGAAAGTGCAGTTAATCAACTTATGCGAAAAATAATCCGTTATAAAGAGAAGAGAAATTTCTTCACCTCCAGTCAAATCGAATCGTTTATCTTCAGGAAACTTACAAGAATTCTCAAAATTCTCAAATTTCATGGTGAAATTACATTGTAAAAAGTTAATATACGCAGAAGTTCGTCAGCCAAATATCTAATCAAAGCACTTTCTAAGAGTTAACCTTTTATGGAAAGTTTTTTTTATTAATCTTAGGAATAGTAGTTTCACAACTCCACTGCGGATAAGATCCACTGTCGAGAATTTGGTCTGCTGTTTTGAGGCATTTCTTCATATCACCAAAGTTGCCATACTCATTAAAACTAATCTCAGAAAACACTTTCTTTCGGTAAATGCTCTTTATGCATATCTTCGTTTAGAGGCTTTGTGTGTAATCGTCGAACTTACGCGAAATTTATCAATGAAGACAGCGAAAAAGAAGAAAATGGTGACACTTTTTTCCACGACACACAATAAATACTTATAGAATAACGGTAAAATGTGCAGAATATTTTGACTGAAGAAAAGATCGTTCTATATAAAGAAAGTGGTCGCTCCAAGTTTTCAATTTAACACTCTAAATTTATTGTTCTAATTTATAGCTCTTTGTTATGTCTCCACAACCACGGAATTATCGAGAAAATTCATTTTTCTTTACAAACATTTAGTACGTCCTATAGTTCCTTTAATTACTTAATATGCCTAATGCTATTCATTATTATTTCTATGTTTTCCTAAATGCATTCACACTGGTATTCGTGAAATGACCGAACTTATACAAAGTTATGAAACTTCGTGGTCTTTGGCGACTACTGTACTAGCACACGAGTAAATTTCAGGAGGCCCATTGGCGAGATGGACGCCGTCTCCAATTAAGGATTTGAGCTGAAATCCGAAATTTCGGGTGTGTAACACCCTCGTTTGAACAACTGTGTCTCCATCTACTTATAATTTAGATAAGAAAGAAGGATTGTCAAGCGCCTGACCAATTTATTTATTATTCGGAGCTTTCGGGCTCTTGCTGGGGTCCATCATCAGAAATTAAAGCGTCCAAAAAAGCAAGCAACAGTTATAAGGAGCAGGAATAAATCAAGTTTTATGCAGGGGGGAGGACGGGCAGGGAATTAGTTAGTCAACAGTGTCAGCCGTGCAAATATGCTGATGATGATGATGAGAAGTTTATTTTGATGATAATCTCGAACTTTCAGCAAAAAATGGCTCCATTCACGGAGAGCAAGAACTAAAGTAATTTAAAGGGTCCAAAAACTCAAGAGTAAACGGTCAAAGATCACAGAAAACGCAAAGAAAGAAGTGGACACGGTTACCACATCAGTTATGGAGTCAGGTCGGCCTTCAGCTTCTCAATTTCCGTTTCTTCACACGTGAGGAAGCGTGCTAAGAATGGGAGTATCGAGTTCTGGTAGGCTGATGTACGACATGTCATGTGTCGGAAGTTTCGGCGCGTCGTACGAGAAGACTTCGCAGCCATTAGTTCGGAGTGGAGAGGGTGAGTGTCATCACTAAGTATACGGTCCACGAAATTCTTGACCGATTTGAACTGTCACTGAATTATAAGGTCAGCTAAAAAGGCATAGGAATAGCCGGCAGTTGAAGAGAGCATGCAAAGAATACGTTAAATGATAATGAAGTCTTTTTTGAGTAGTGCTGGAAAGGTTACTGGAGAGCAGTAAAGAATGAGAGGGAGGATACAAGCGTCTATAAAACGCCAGATGAGGGCTTGCGGGGTGCGATATAAACGTAAGCGGCGGATATAATATAAAAGTTTACGGATTTTTATAAAAAAGGTTTTCAAAATAAAGAGTAAATGAGAGGTTGGAAGTTAGTGTTGTGCCAATGTATCGGAAGGAGAATGCCTTTTTGGGCAGTAAGTCAATGGTTTCAGGACTGGAGGAGGGTCGCAGCCTGAAGGCACTCCGGACTGACTTCCGCTCATTAAGTAAAAGGCAATTTTCTGACGACCATGCTGTGACATGGTCCAATCTATCCTTCAGTGTTTGAAGATGAGTCTGGCTTTTGAGAGGATGGCTGACAACCATGTCGTCAACATATTTGACAAAAAACATGCGTTTGGAGATCGTAGGTCATCACTATGGAGGGAAAAAAGATGAGGAGATAATATAGACCCCTGCAGAACTCCACAATTGTGGACTACCAGAGCAACAGCATCTAGTGTACTACGCCTAGCCTTATACTCAAACTACAAGAGATTAGAAAAATTGGATGAAAACGACTTAATGATGCCCAAAGCTGCTCGTTCCGTAAGTTTGAGGAGTGCAGAAGAGCAGACAATTGGGCGAAAGGATTTGGGACCCGTTGAAGTGGTTTTTTTCGGGATAGGAGTGATTTTGACCGAATGCCAGCCATCAGGAATCTTCGACCTAATGAAAGATAAATTAATAAGATGTGCCAAGACAGGAGCTAATTGAAAAGAGCAAGATTTAAGGAGAAATGGGGAGACGGCATCTGGTCCGGCAGCTGTTGTACCTTTAACCTTGTTGAGGTGTTTCATGACTGTTGCCACGGACGCTGGAGACAAATCACCTGATGGTAAGGAAATATCATTTGTCGGGAGATAGGAGTCGGTGGGAGTGTGGATGAAGCTTCAGTTTAAGCTGTCTAGTTCAGTATCAACATGTGCCAGTGTATTGCATTGACCAATGAGACGTTTGAGACCCTTCCATATTTCGGAGGAAGTGAGAGGAGCGGAAGATGTCGAAGAGATAAAAAGCTGACTAACAAAAAGGTCATTCAGCCTGGAAATCTCACGCTTTATCTGGACGTTCAGATCCTTTAGTCTATCTCGCAGACCTAGTTTATAGAGCAATTCCTTTTGACGTCTCAAAGTTTTTAGGTGGGGAGAGGATATTCTGTCAGGTCTA
Organism: Ligula intestinalis; assembly: GCA_036362985.1. NCBI lineage: Eukaryota > Metazoa > Platyhelminthes > Cestoda > Diphyllobothriidea > Diphyllobothriidae > Ligula > Ligula intestinalis. The sequence continues at coordinate 37,006,921 of JAYGXS010000005.1, forward strand.
ACCATGACAGTGTCAAGAGGACAACAGACGTTAAAAATGTTGTTTTAAAAGTAGTAAGATGTCTACAGCATGATTCGACATCCGAGTAATCTCGAAAGTTAGAAATATTGCCAGATATGACGGTCTGGAGCGAAGAAATATTATGCGGGGAAGTGTCTCGAACCCTTCGTTTCCTCTCGGGAATTACTAACAGCCCTTTGTTAGAGCTACAATAGATGGTTGACAAGCCCAATAACAGAATGATCTGAGCCTGCCAACGGTGCTCTATTTTTGATGGCAAAAAGATAAGGATGGTTGGTCAATATGTGATCCAGAGGGGCGTCGGCACGAGTGTTAAAGGAAAGTAAATCGTCTAAAACTAACAGTGTAAGGGGACGAAGATTTACTCGGTTGAAATCACCGCTTAAAATTATGACATGCTCGCAAGACAGTGCAGCAACTTTTTGGGAAAGAAAATCAAAAAGGTGCCTAAAGCACGTTGGCATGTAGAGGGAGGAATGTAAATACTGAGAAAAATGATGCTTTTAGAATTGCTTAAAAATATGGGCTTGCATACTACAGCAATGGCGTCTATTAAGTCGTCTGAATAAGAGAATAAGGACTTAGAATTTTTGCACCATTGCTGGTTTACAAAGACAGCCACTCCACCACCTCTGCCGCTGGTTAAGGATTATCTGTCCGAACGATAGGCGTAAAAATATTGTGGGGTGATGAGTTCCGACTCAATGTCGCTGTTAAGCCAACTTTCTAACAGAAAGATGACTGCAGAGTTCTTATGTTCTCTTTTCAACATGAGTTCTGATAATTCGACACTATTGTTAAACAGGAATCTGCAGTTTGTCGAAATGAAACCGGGAAGTGACAATTCTTGTAGAGGCTGACGTTTGTTTCCTTGTTGCCAACCTGATCTGTGTGTTCTTTTCCGTGTGGTGCGGAAAATTGTCGAAGACATTGAAATGCAAATGCGACAGATTGGCCTCATTTGACAAATATTGGAATGTTGATGTGTTGTAGATAAAATAACTGGTTTTTGTGCATTTAAAAAGTTGGCAGTGTACTGTAGAAATGACCTCGTGGTCACAAATGCAGACAAACAAAGCAGAGGATTAGAAAGGATGGTAAAGGATAATAAATTCCCGCGTGAATGAAGAGCAAAAAGTGGATGGCTCAAATTCGAAAGCCACGCCTTCGGAAAGCGATGTATGCTAGCGACGGGTCGATAGATCAATTGGCTGAGTTCTGATCCGAGGCCCAGGCTTCAATCAATTCTCGGCCTGTCTTGCTGCCGGCGTGGGCGTTTATGTTTACAGTTGCGAAGTTAAACTCATGTCCCATCTCGTAGTTGCTGCTCTAGGTTCTGCTTATTTTAGTTACTAGCACTTCGAAAACAGAGCGCTGCTGCATTTAAACACCTCCGCTAAAGAGCATTCCTTTGACTGATAGAGATGTAGGCGTATGCTAACACACTTGATGCCGCACCTGTCGTTGAGATTTAGGTTAACAGGTAAAATTTTTGCCTTTGCGATCTTCAGGCCCGGTTCCTTAGGAGAATAGAAGGAGGGAGGAATAGGCAGGAGGAATTTGACTTTCGGATGAGTCTGCGTCCGCTCCCGAGAGGGCCGCATCCAAAGTGTGAGAGAGCAGCAGTCGCCACCGTGAGATCCTGGATGAGTCAGCCACAGGGAGATGCTTGGCTAGAGCAACTTGGCGTAGGCAGGCTAGGGCATGCGTATTCGTTAATAGCAATGAGCGTTTTCGCGGATTGGAGTCACTCCACACCATCCAAACCGTCCATTTTTTGTTTCCTCTCACGTCTGCTGACAAACCCAGGGAATAATCACGCAGCCTACAGTAGCGCATAACAGTGAGGAGATTCAGAAAGACAGAACACTGCATCAACTAGTTACACGGACACAACACGGTGAATCTGCAGGCACATATCTGATAACCTGATTCTCGAACACAAAATCTTCTCCCGACTTTCTGACCGTGCGCTCTTGGACTGTACACCAACTTTCCCTCCCCCCTTTCGATCTCTCTCTCTCTCCGGGACTTGAAAGGATTCAGAAAGTTCTGCACTGAGGTTTGTTAATGGGTCCTGCCACAGCTCAGATTGCTGCACGTCCGGCAGAATGCAGTCAAGATGTAAAATGCAACTGTCAATACAAAAGTTTAATAGGTAGACGAAAAAAGGTGACCACTGAGCGGGCAAAAACGGTATATCATCATGTACAAAGCGCTGCAGTGAAAAAGGACGGGAAAAACGGCCAGGAATGTCTGGCTCAGGAAGAATGAAGCCGTACCCCAACCCCCAGTATCAGTTGGTGAACAGTTCAGATTTTATACTGATGCTGTAATCTGCCCTTCTAACTGCTCAGGTTTTCTGCTGATGCCGCTGCTAATATCTGGGCTGTTAGTATGATAAATTATAACATCAATATATACTACTATAGGGGTTAAGGTTAAGAAGGTTAACCCTTTCGGCTGCGATCTTCCAGGCCCGGTCCCTTAGGAGAGGAGAAAAGTCACGGGAAGGCCAGAGTAGAAGGAATCGTTTAATGTGTACAAAAAGGAACGGAGAGTAGATGGAATGAGTTTTGACCTCAGAACACACGTCATTCCGCTGGAGCGCCGAGGCTCTAAGTCACGTCTAGTGGCCGAGAGTGCGGAAAAGGGGACTTTTTCGAGTGGTGCTTAGGCAGCCGCGAGAACGTAGGCGCACGTATGTGTGTCCGAGTGGAAGTAGGTCAAGTCTCTGCAGGTTAGCGTGACTGTAAACGCTGATTGATTACTGGATGACCTTGAAACAGCTGGCCTTGAAAAAAGACGCTGGACATAGCAATGAAGGACGTCGGATGACAGCGACCACTACACTACTACTACTACTGCTACTACTACTACTGCTACTACTACTGCTACTACTAATGTGTACACACTAGGAGCATGTGCATATTACGTGGTTGCCCTACAGAGGTTAATAGATTTCGGACCAAATATACACCGTATGGCGAGCGCTGCAGGCAAAAGTCATGACGAAATTTTACTTGGTAGTTTAATGCATATTTTATCACTTTTTGCTTGATCCAATGAGTGGGTTTAATCCCGAGAAAGCCTGCAATTAAGGAAAACTGCATTTTCTGTTCAGTTTGTAGAGGGTAATAGGAATTTATTCAGGCTAAATTGGCAGTAGCCTGATATCGAAGAAAGTTCTTATGCTATTAGGTATGACAGAGCGAAAATTTTTATAGCTACGCATTATGGTAAGGGAAAAATTTCAAATGAGGAAAAGTTTAGAATACAACCCTTCGAGAACCAGAACATTTAGTCTGAATGCGATCAACTGTAGGTGAAACCAAGTTTACGGAATAGCAGGGAATATTTTCAGTTTTAGAAATTATGTTCTGCTGATGTGTGAAGTTTTTATCAGAAAATACAGTAATGAAAATGCTTTGAACGCATTTTTTACCGCATGAACTATTTGGGACGTAACGAAAACTACCTTTATAGTATCACGAAGATGAAGATAAAACCAACTCTTATTAAATCTACATGATGTAGAAATATTATTTTTGTACACTGTAGTTTTCACTAATGCGTAATTTAGAAAGAGAGAAGTATAAGAATTATACCAAAATGATACTATGTTCAGCCTTGTCCTTTTAACATTCGCAAGCTTCAAACGAAGCCTGAAAGTAATCAGTTATGGTGCAAATTACTCCAATATAAGGAAAAAATTGAGTTCTTTCATTTCCATCCAAACAGTCTCAGTTATAGGAAACTAGTTTGGTGAGCGTTGGTGTACTTTAGATAAATTCTCGTCAGGCTACTACATTTAGATAGGAGGGGGTGTGTATGTCCAGATCTGATCGTCTGTTCGTACAAATGAGTTGTGGGAATAGGGAAGGGTGGTTCAATAATAGAGGGCTGGTTATAAGGGTAGGGTTTGGGGGAGCAGTCTAGGGGAGAAAGTGAGGGAGGGAAAAAAAGAGAGCACGGATGAGTACATGCCGCCAAACTAGTCTTCTGAATTCTCTTATGGGAATTTTTGCAATTCAAAAACAATCTACTTTATCTTCAGGTAAATTTAAAAAATTGGCAAAAGTTTATATTGTCATGTTGACATTACCTTGGTAAAAGTTCGCATAAACAGGTGTTCGTTGGATAGGTATCTAATAAAAGTGCCTTTTCAAGGAGTAATGCATCATAAAAAGTTTTTTTATTGATCTTAGGAATATCAATATCTGACTTCCGTTGCGGACGTTCTTTTTGTTTGAGATTATTTAGAATTTACGTTCATGAAATAAAGCTTGAAAACACAGAAAAAATCGTCGAAAATTTGCCGGATTTTAAAAGTCAATATGTAAGCAATTGTATTTAAATAGCGGAAATATGTTTGAAATATTTTGACCAGGGTAAATGTCTTTTTAAAGAAAAGAAAAAGGTGACGATATTCGTTTAACTTACGATAAGAGTTGAATTTTTTATAGCAATTTTTTATGTTTTCGGGGCTTGAGGCTTTTTAAGACCGCCTTTTTCCTCCACAAAATGTAAACAATTTTTACATTTCTTTTAAAAACAAAACTTACCTAAGGTTATCCCTTCGTATTTCCAAACTTGCCGGCATACGAATGATGTTCAATCTTTGACAAAATTCGACATTGTGCATAAGTGTCTCCCTACCGAGGACATAAATCGATTTCTAAAGCAAATTAAAGAGCTGAAGTTCTGAATTTCCCGAGAAAGATTCAGAAAGTTTTGCACTCAGGTTGATTAACAGATCCTGCTGTTCAAGCGGGGTTCACGTCTGGCAGGATGCAAGCGAGCATTAAAATTCGCTTGTTAGTATTGGCTAAAAAGGACTGAGACAGATGAGCGCAATTACTGAAGTATCTACAACATGCAACGATGGAAACAGCAGGTGCCTTGTCGAAACTTAAAGTCGGCTATTGTGCTGTTTGCTTGTTAGAACATTCAACCAAGTGCACAGAAAAGTTCAGGTGAATGAAGACTATGCAGCAAATCGGAATTGTACAAAAACCTACCAGCTCACTGCTCACGAGGGCCATGCAAACTCGCCTTGCTTCGGCAAGTTAAGGTCAAAGGCGACAAAAACCTCCCTGAGTGGAAGTACACGGGGACAGACATCTGTAAAATGCAGTCGGAAGGGGCTTACAGGGTAAGATCAGCATACACAAGGCGTTTCGACAAATGTCCGATCTGCCACCACCGATGGGTAGGCGTTGATGAAGCCCGTTTCGATGAAGAGCTTATGACACATCAGTTAGATCTCGTCTGGGGGAACCAAGTGAGTTGTTTACGAGCACAAGTTTGTGTTTCTAGCCCTAGTTGGTGCTAACACAGTGAAGGAAGGTAAAAAGTAGAAACCCGAAACAGTACCCTATCAAGCTACTTCCCATCCTCTGTGGAGACCCACTCTGCCACAATGGTTAAATGGATCTAGCTCAAATCTGGAATCGAAACTGAAAGGGTGAGTTTCGAAGAATGTCCTGCAAGAACATAAGCCTAACAGGAAAGTAAAAATGCCGAAAATTGAAAACCTGTGCATTAGTGAATTCTAGCGGACCGACAAATAAGCAGGGTCCACCGTATCTACGTCATGCAGCAGTATGCAGTATCATTAGTCAACTAGAATGAGTGCGGGTTAAGGTGCCTTAGAAACATCCGGTTTTTATTTCAATATACTTCACTGCACTCCCCACATGGAAATATTTAGCAAAATCAGCTTTATTTTCAGGTATTTTATTCCAATATCTGTTAAAATGCATAAGAAATCATTGCTAGTTTAAAAATAACGGGAAAAAGCCAAGCTTAAAAGTCCAGCTTTTCAGTTTCTTTCTAAATCAATTTTTGTGCTTCGAATTCATCAGCTTATTCGAGGCCTACAGGCACAGGTCGCAATTTGATGTATAACCGTAGATGGATCATAATCAGTCTCTGCAGGATAACATTGTAATAAACACGTGCTAACAAAGAGCAGACAGTAGTGGTATATATGTATTGTTTTCTGTCCGTTTTCATCATCCCCCAAAAAAGGCGAAGAAGAAGGTTAAAGTACCTGGACCGAGTTATATTGGGACTGAAGTTTCGGACACTCGCTTGTTTCCATAATTAGAGTAACGTGTTGGTCGCTCATGTTTGACGGGACGGTTTCAGCCTCGCTACATACCAGTTATTATATCCGTGCTCGGCTCAGGAACATTGACCTGCTTGTTCGCTGCTGACTGTCCATGCGATTGACCGCTGTTTTCTTTCCGTTGGTAGAATCTATATAATAGACGGTTGTCCCGCAGAGGCTGACTGAGTTCCGCCAAAATATATAAATAAAATTAAAGTCTATGTCTATAAAACTTAAATATACTGATCTATGCCGAGAACGAGAATTAATTTCTAGGGAGATAAAAAGCTTAACTTTCAAAACCGGTATATCAACCGAAAGGCAAACAGAGAAGGCTGGGAAACCCCCTCGTGATCCGGATCCCTCGAAGCTGTGTCAAGCAGCGGTAGAATACCACCAGATACGTGTGTGGGCCTTTTAGCTAAACGCTGCGCAGTTAATATAGTAAATTAAAATATAAATATAGACTACTAATAGCTGCCCAGTGGTAACATGTGTATATTAGGCGGTTATCCGGCAGGGGCTGATAGATTTCGGCCCAAATATATTTTGGTCTAGGCCTATAGAATCGATTAAATCCCGGTGAGCAGTCAGACGTACTGTATCGCCCACCATTTCTAAACTGGCCCATAAATTACATGGGACAGACTAGACGCATGCTGGGTTCACGCATACACGAACATAAGCTGGCTGTTAGACAGGGTGATACATTATCGCAAGTGGCAGCTCACACCTAGGAGACCGGTCAGGAGTTCAACTTTGCACCTGCGAGGATAATTACCCACGCTGGCAGCAAAAGGAGCCGGGAACTGATTGAAGCCTGGGCGTCGGATGACAACTCACTTAATCGATGTAGCGAGCTGGAGCTTGCATATGTTGCCCTGCGCAGGCATCTCCAGACTCGCGGCACTGGTGGTTAATTGGTTCAATCCCTTTCCCCGTCCCTCCTTTCCTACTTTATATGTTGCTTGCTTCCGTTGACGGTTAATTGGTCCCTTCCCCCTGTAAAGTTTGCTTGCTTTCATTGACCGTCAATTTACGCCTTCCTCTTATAAACGTGGCTTGCTTTCGTTGAGGATTTTACCTCTGACGATGGACTCCCGCAAGAGTTCGAAAGTTCAGAATAATAAAAGTATGCTTCCGGTGATCGACATGGCTTCCACTTCTTCTTCTTCTTCTTCTTCTTCTTCTTCTTCTTTTTCTTCTTCTTCTTCTTCTTCTTCTTCTTCTCAGTCTATATACATACCTGGGATGCGAATCTTTGCCTCAAAATATACGCATTACCTTTCCCACGCTATTATTTAGCTTTCAGGCCCAGTCATGAACTTTGAGAAAAATCCCTGTCGAGGAGAATATACGAGTTCCAGGCAGCAGTTCCGAAGAAGAAGATGCGATCACTGGAACAAGGACTTTATTTTCCTGACGTTTCGGATTCCATCGGGAATCCTTAGTCATAGGTAATCGTAAACAGGTCTGAGACATGCGCAGATAAGGGGTGATACATGCACAGATTGCACGGTATTTATAGTTCACAGCGGTCACCCGCATGCGTACTATAATTGTCGGTTCGTGTAGCCACCACTGGAGGTCTTAATTGGCCCGGTGATTGCTCATTAATTGCAACAGCTTTCTTGTTCGCGTTGGATGCAGGTTAAATAATTGCTCGACAATTATGCCCGCTGTCGTCAGAGGGTGTGCCTGCGCTGACACTGGTTATATCCCCCAGTCGTATGTTAGGAAAGGAAGGCATACAGGAAAGCAGATAATAGCAGATAATTATAATACTGTCACTGCTTCTGCTTGTCCACCAGCTCTCTGTCCTTTGTGTATCTGTCAGCAGTGTGTCTTCTGTCACCGGTCTCATCTCGTCTCGGCAGCAGAGTCCCGTATCGCCAGCAGCAGTTTCTCGTGTCCCCAACAGCAGAGTGCTGCCTCAAGCAGTGGCAGCGTATTTAAGGACCGACCGCCTTTGTTTCCCTTCGGGCTCTCTGCAGGCAGCCATAATGGGCGTCCCTCAGGATGGCACGTCGCGCCCTCAGTGACGCCTGTATATGCATGCGCGCTTACTGGCCCCTTGTCATGCGTGACCTCAGAACCCGGTCGGTGGCTTCCTTGCGTTCTCGCGTGTCAACATTTTGAAGTTCATGCATCTTGGCCCGTTCTGCCTTCGCCCGCTGGCCTGTCGCTTCCTTTACTCTCCTGCCCTCAGGACGGCTAGAATGATGACTCGCATTCGGAGCTGTTCTAACATATATAACTCGAAAACCAACAATTTTAATTGTTCATAGGCAGCTAATAGGGGATGCATGCGGCTAATAGCAGCATATGAATCTGGCCATAAAAAGGTTCTTGTAATGTCATCGTGAACACTTTTCTTCGCGAAGGATTGCCACAGTAAAATGGAACTGAAATGACCAGGAGGGATAACATTGGCAATGTGTGGACGATCGTGACTGGCTGACAGTTGCATTGGGTAAAATGCTTTTGAAGGTAGCGGAACTTCAAGGGCACAGCAATGCACCCGTCGGCGTCTTTTGAATCATTACTGAATGACATTTAAAAACCAATTTAAACGCCTTGTTGGTACGTGCGGTTTGAGTAAGTGTGATGATTCACCCTTTCTTTGCTGCCAAGCTTTGCGTTGCGGCGTGCGCTCATGGCCGACTCTCTACAGGGCCCCGCATGACTCACCGTGCCTTCGCCGCGTGGCTTTGCAGTCCTGTGTACTGCGCGATCTATCCCGGATGCTCTTGTTCGATCTGTCATGAAGGCCGGCCACGCTGTCAACCAATCAGTGTGACCCATTTCATGATTGGCTACAGGAAATGTTAAGGGTTGCCACTTATCCTGCTCACACGCATCAACTGGTTTGTTTACTGTTTACTGTTACTTCCTTTCCTTCAGTACACTTTTCAACCTTATTGGTCTTACCTGACTTCTGACTTGGCGGAACCTTCTGTAGTTGACGATTTCTCTTTCGACATCAGCATTTATCAAAGAAAGTGCGATCGTTTGAGCCTGGCGTTTCAGATTCTCACTAGAACCCATTATCGGAAACAATTACAGATAAGGGTGATGGGGTTGCAAGGGGCGAAGTACTTATAAGACACGGTTAATGCGCAACCACGTACGAAGTCCAACTAGCAAACCCCGCAATAATCACGCTCCCTTCTGCTTCCATAGACCAAATGTCTGTGTCCCGCTATTTATTTCCTAATCACACCACAGCTTCTCCCTCAGTAATGTTTGAAGACCCGCAAACTGTTGCAAGAGGCGGTGCATTGGAGGAAGGGCAATCGCTGTCTGGAACACGAGATTAATTAGCTCGATGTCTTGAATTCCAATCTAGAATCCTGCATCAGAGACTGTGTATTGCATAACACGTATATCGAAATTCTGAAATTTTATTCTGACGGTAAAGGCTTACTTGGGTACTTCTACTAAACAGTTAATAAGCAAGCAGCATATTACTTTAGTCACGCGAGGATGCCATATTTAGAACGCGTGTTTGCTCGGCCACCTTCAAATATAACACTCGCTGAAGACAATGATAATTTGACTAACGTGTATTTAGTCCTTTAATTTCGATATAATAACTGCCGAAATATTGCAATTATTGTCCTGTTTTATTGCAGCATCAAAATAGCAGACTACCTGCTTGCATAATTCATATTTTTAAGCACTGCATCATCAGACTTTGCTTGATTGGATAATTTGATTTCCGGCATTGAAGTGTAATTAAATTAAAGTCGCCATGTCCAATGCCAACCGCCAAAACAGACTGACCGAGCCTTAACCTGTGTGTGTGCATAAATAACGGAGCATGCAAAGCTATAGTTACTCGAGTTCCTTGGAGCTAAATATTTATCGAAATTATAATACCATCTAACGATATCTTTTTTGCTCTTTGAAGTACAGTCAGTGACCGAGTTCATGAACTGCTAACGAAATTCTGAAACACTTTTTCAATTAGGAATGAGTACTTAAGTCGGGTCGCGACACTGAAATCCATTAGATATTGTGGAGTCTTTGCGTAGTATTCACAATCTGCCAAATGCCAGTAAGTATTAAAGAAATAAACACAATAACTTTACTATCTCATAAAATGTCAGCAGAAATTCTGAAATTTGCTTCGAATTCGAAAAATGCACCTAAGTAAGGTTGTACAATTAATCGCCACCAAACACATATTGAGCTATATCAGTCACGCCAGAAGGCTAACTGTCAAACGATCTTCATTTTGATGGCCTGTAGAAAAGCAGTCTGCACAAATGGCTGCATATATAATCCGCAAAGGTTTGTTGATTTTTGAATCCCCTATAAATTCAAGTATATTTTATAGTAAACTTGCAGGAAAATATGTTTTTATGTACTAATTTGATAGAAAAGTATATCTTATTTAAATGCTTTGCTTGAAGAAATTGCATCTTGTGGTGGTAAAAAGGCTTCTAATCATGCAACTTATTGAGATCCTACTTGTGCATTTATAAAGCAGCGTATCTTTCCATTTCTCAATGTAAAAAGTCTGTTCTAAATCCAACGCAGGAAGTATGAAGCTGAGGGATCCTGATTGCGAATATAACGACAGGCGGCGTTTAGAAAGTCCAAAGATAAAATTTTTTCACGTATGACGTTTGAAAAGAAGAAAATTTTCCAGGAAATGAGTGCATGTTTTCTAGAAAATATTATTTGAATGTATAAGGGCATCGAAAATCAATGCGAAGAAAAGAGCAGTATGTAAGTAGTCAATTGTAAAGAGTGCACTTTTTACTTGCTTTACAATGAATATCATACAGAATTTCAGTCCATGCAATAGCACATCCATCGTAATTATTCACCATTCGGACACAAAAAGGTACTGACCAAACTTCGAGCATTTACCAGCCCAATGTACTTGTAATAAGAGGTCTGATAAGTCTTCTGTTGTAAACGCAAGCTTTCGAAATTACAGGCTGCACCACGCTCCTGATACTATCACAGCAACAACCTTTCATACTTTTAATGTAAGCACATGCAATGAGCCTTTGAACTATTCCTGATGCTATTTTAACTACAGTAGTTTACCTAACTGACGAAATGTCAAGGTTAAAAAATAAAGGAGCAGCTTAACATACTTGACGCTGTCATCTTTGTTTACTACGTTCATTTGATTTGAGTGATTTGAAGTTGATTTGAATAACCACTAAGACAGACGAACTATAATAGATTCCCTATTGCATTAAGTGCTAATCAAAATCCTGACATGCGTTTTCGACTTGAAAAAAATTCCTCAAGTAGAGTTGCAAGGTTGGTTAGCCTGCTACTGAAACGTTTAAGTCACAGCAGGATACGAGCGTTTGAGGAGCTTCTTCTTAACCACCTATAAATGCCATCGACCATAACAAAGCCTTCTTAAGCAAAATACATTTTTTTTGACTTCCTCAGAAATAAAAGCATATATTACAGAAAACATGTACAAAAATGTTAATTTTTGTACTCATTTGGTAGCAACGTAACCTTTGCATCTTTCGTACTTGAAGCAATAGTATCTGTCAGTTTAAAAATTTGCTTATTTTCATAATAACTCGTATTTACCAATTTTTGAATGCATGTAGTTTTAAAATCTTGAATATAAGTGCAATGAACACTAGGTTTCAACAGTATTTGAAAATTAAAAAAAATCTACTTTAAATCCACTTAGACGCAGCATCATTGGCTTAAAATGAGCATGCAGCGGACTAAAGCAAGACAAGACTTTTCCCTTGGTCCAGGTATAGATGAACGCAAATTTTACTTTCTCCAAATAGTTACGACATTCTTGTACAAAAGAAATTGTGGGTGCTGAAGGAGGCAGTTGTCATTTAAAGAGTTGAATTCTGTGTCCACGCGAGCATGCACGCACGCACTTGGAAATGGACTTTGTGTCAGAATTTGGACATGGCAGTCGCATTGAGTTTATATTTTTTTGCGATCTGAATTGCGGACCGCAACTGTCCCATTTTTTGTCGTCCTCGGAGTTTGGGACAAGGGCTAGGATATCTGAAATTGGTTTTCAAAATATTTATAGAAGACCATGTGACAGGGGGCAGTGAAACCGCAGTCATTCTGCACTGCATTGGCTTACGTTTGACGTAAAATTTGATGACAGCTCACCCCAGTTGATGGACTAAATTGAACCAAATATCCACAATGTGCTTTCGACCAGAGATGATAACCTAGGCTGTATCCTAACACTGCTCAGACTGTCGCAGTCACTGCCGTGAGTCCTATTTAGAATGAGTTCACTTCAGGCTGGCTGCATAAAACGCACGCCTTACAAACGAATTTACAGTACGGACTGCAACTCGTGCAACATTTCAAAATTTATGAAAAATTGATAGTTACTTGCAAACTGGCCTTTACAGAATTTTTTAATAATAATAAAAAAACATAAGGTAATTTTTAACTTAAAAGAAATGTAAACGTTCCTAATTTTTGAAAAATATAGATATGAGCGTCAGGAGAAATGGTTGCTATACCATGTTCTTTATATTTAAAGAAAAGTTTCCTCCGTAAAATATCTTGAAAGCAATTGTAGGTATTAGATTACAACTCATTTCAGACCATCCTTTAAATTGCAGCAAAGTGTATACAATTTGCAGTTTGTTAAAGCTTTCTTCCATAAATTTACATTCTATTTGAAAACGAGACCACATGCATATTCATTCTTATGAGAATTGGAAGATGAATGCCTCGAGACATCAAAACACATTTTGAAGTAAAAGGAATCTTCACAAAGGACGTTTGATATTATAACGCCTAAGATCAATTGGAAACCTTTCGATGGTAAGCAAAAACCACACTAATTAAATATTCAGCTAAATAATATCTGCAAATGTCACCTTTTCCCGAGGTGAAGTCAAAGTAAAATGGAAAACTTTGACCAGTTTTTTGAATTAACTTGGAAATATATAATATCATTATGGCTGGATATGAGACCGTTTACTTTTCTCATCACCAACTTTTAGTAATTTTAGGCCCCGTTCTAAGATAACCAATGGAAAAGGAATGACAGAATACGTACCACGATTTTGTGGATTTTCTATCCTTTTCGTTTCTAAATTGCACATTAGCAGACATTATTTTGTAAAAGAGAGTGTTTAGTGCGGTCACCTTTATTTTACGACGTTTTGAGACAAAGAGCTTCCTAAATTTGCGAACATTTATTTTCAAAACTGAAATTGGTCCTTGTTTCTGGAAAACAATGCGATTCTCTAAATTTGCATCAATCAAAATGCTGAGATTAACAGCGCCAATTTTGATTCATGAATTAGCTCACCTTCTGTATAGGAAAGACACATTTTAAAGATAGCCTAAAAAGCAGAATTTATTGGATACATACATTTCTTTTATGATACTTACATTGTGCAACGAGAGGAAGCAAGGGATGAGCTATCTCGAAATTTATGGATTCAATAAATTCTGCGGGTTACGCAATCTTAAAAACGGCACCAGGAAAAATATGCTTTAAAATGGATTTATCTCATGGATTTCAATGCCTTGATAGAAATAAACATATTGTTGAGAACAGCAAGACACAGATTGGCTTTTTCTGCATTCATTTGGTAGAAAATAATATCCCCTTAAAATTTGTGCTGTAAAAATGCCACCCCGTGAACTGAGATAGCTTGACCGGTTTCTGGTTTTGGGTTCAAATCCGTTGCAAAATTTCGTTAAGCCTATATGAAGCATTAATAGCGTACAGAAATGCATTATATTCCTTACATGGGAAGTGTATTGTATGGTTTTTTTTAAAACCAGATGTAAATGCAGACGAACGTTGAATTTAAAATTTTTCGAGACTTAAAAAACGTATTTGAAAATCAAGAGATGCCTTTATTTAAGGAGCATATAGGAAAAGGTACTCTTCTGCTAACTGAGTGCTAGCAACACTGCTTAAATATTGTTTAAAGACAGTAAATTGATTTATAAGGGCATAGAAAAAAATGCGAAGGATAAATTCTAAATAGGTAGTTATTTTTACCGAGTGATTTTTTTGCAGACAGAGCCTATTCAAAATCGACTATTCTGGTGTCACTGGAATATAGTGGATTATGCGGCAAGATGATTGGTAATCACAAACAGTCCAGATGATTCTTTCTAATCGAAAACGACCTTTAGAATTTTGGTTAAAATTTAATGTGATACTCCACTTAAGGCGCATGCAACTCGACTCCAGTTGGGCTTGCAAAGCCAGTTGAGAGTAGAGCCTTCATCTGAAGACTAACTGTTCGAAAATTCATGTAATAAACATTACTTTTCCCAAATGACTTCATTGCTCATAGAATTAGAACTTGTATAACTTCTGAATATATTGCCATGGCTGACTTGAAAAGTCTATTCGGCAAACGTATGTTTTAGACAATTCATCATCAGGCCAGTACAATTGCAGGAATACTTAAAAGCGTACAGTTAGGCGGAGTAAGTAAGTGTCTCACGTAACCCGTATGTCGAGATCGGCGTGAAGAGGTCCGTGCGCAGGAGTAACATTGATTGTGAAGAGTTGTCATGGGTCCGCTACGGGGGGGATAATTACTGTCATTTGCAAGGTTTGAGCAACTGTTACCAGAGGGTGGGGGTACAAATTGGGATCGCTAGATAGCATCAGCGTTGGCCACGGAAGTGATATGGCTTGTATGATTGTCTTCTGATAAAAAAGGACTGGATTCGCTGGTTTTATAGCCATTGCTTTGGCTGTGGCTAGCACCCGTCGGCGTAGGAGAAATTGGCTGGTGTCCGGTAGACAACCTGAAAGGCTGCATTAGTATCGACTTGGTGACGCCTACTGGCAAGGTGTGCGAGAATAGAACTTGGGATCATTCTAGTTTCACCTTTTCCTGGCCTGACTAGTATGTGCTAAAGCACCCTCTTCTCTAGACGCTTGGTTGTTCGGTTTATATATCCTGGTCAAAAGGAGCATGTGAAAGAGCAAATGCACATAGATCTAGCCTTCAACGACAGTTAGTACTTACCTCCCGTTCGTAGGAGGAGAGGGCTTGTGAAGAACACGCGAAAGTCCACCGCGGGGAAAGCGCTTGTGATCGCAGTCTTCGGACGTCGTCTTATCAGCTCGCTTGTTGCATCGCCCCAAGAAAGCCAGTCTTATGAACACGTCTGCCTTTTCTGTGTTTAAAGTAGCAGGCTTTTGGGTGCGTTAACCAATATTCTTAAGGAATAATCTTTCTGGGTATCCAGTTTCAAGAAGCGTCAGCTGTTGGAGTTCTCCTGCATTAGTTTCAAGACACCAGTTCCATCGCACTCTAGCCGTTCATATCTAGACTAGATTTAGTTTTATATCTGGGAAAACACACTGTGAAAGTTGACTGAATTATTGCACTCAACAGGCGTACAAGCTCGTGATTAAAGTGATCGTGATCAAGTTGTAGACTAACCCAGTGTTATCTGTGTCTGACTGATGAAAACGAAAATGTCAGCCCAGTCCACATTTTCAAGTTGACACTAGGAATTTCAGTCTCATAGCTTGAAGACAAGTTCACTTGCCCCACTTGTAATTCGTCCATTTCGAAGGCGAAATCCTGCGCCCTTTCCAAAAAACCGCAGAGTTCCTCAGGGGTCTATTTTATCTTCTTACCTTTTCTCTTTCCATACGGAAGACGCACAATCGCAAAATGAATGTTTATTGGTCACCCTCTCAAAATTCAAACATTTCCTCAGGATCTAGAAGATGACCTGGACCTGAAGTCTTAGATATCCTGATATTTGTTTGACACCTAATCTTTAATTTCCTCTTCACATTGAAACCCTCTAGTACAATTCGTGGAGTCCTACATCAAATTTGTCGGTTAACTTACTCCCACATACCTCAAGTCCTAATCTAGCGATTGATAAGTGCCTGTATACTCCTCCTCCTTCTCCTCGTCCTCCTCCTTTCTTACTGCTCGCCGTTTATTTTTTCAGATTTGCTTGAAAATACTTGCTGATTTTCAAACGTATACTCTGAATGCTACCTTCAGCTGCCGCTGTTTTTACGCTATTTTAGCTGGTATGGAAGTAAAAAAACTCTTTAAAACCTTCAAAAATTTCGCTGATTGAATTCCTAATGAAGTTGGTCCTCGTGTCAAGTCTGAATTATCGGCTGCACAGTCTTCTTGTACTATGCCCCAAAGCTTCCAACATATGTTCTTTGGTACAGCGGCATATATTCATGGTGCACTATCGTTCCTCGCACGCTACCTAACGTGTAAGAAAACGGAAATCCAGAAGTTGAGTATGGATTTGTCTCAATAGCAGCTGTTTATTTTATGTTAATCTCTGGATTTCTGACTACTGTGGTAATTTATCTCGTGGTCTTGGTGATGGAAACTTTTACTTTCTATCTTCAAAATACTGCGTATTCCGCCCTCCCCCTCTCTCGCTAATCTCTTTCGTCTTGTGTCGTTTTCCTGTGCTCACTTTTTTGTTGCTTTATAGTGCTTACCTACGGGTGATTAAGACGTCAGAATAAAGAAGAGAACAGTTCTGAAGCTTGACACTGCCTCATTTATTTTAACTCAGAAGACATTTTTGGGGAATGGACGGTGCAGACGTGTTTTTTTCCGATAATCAGCCACCTGGCAAGTTACGTATAGTTCAAGCGCGGGGCGGGGTGTTAGGCAATAAGGACATGTGGACAATAAGTCAAATCGAGTAACATTCAATGTCTTTCACAAATTCGACGTGAAAGAGTATTCAGAATCAGTAGAGTCAGTCAGGCTCAGACCAGCGAAGTGATGGTGTTCAAGTGGATGGTGAAAAGAAGAAGACGTTGACATTTGGCCAGGGTGAGTCTGCGGAAAGTTCTTCTCTCTCTGCGCACAGGACCGTCTACTTAAGGTGGACTGGAGCAAGGTCCATCCCACGTCTCGTAAAACCAAATGACAGACTGTGCGTTGACAGAAAAAGAATGAGGCAATGTGTGATTCATAAATTATTAGTTGTTAGCTCAGGGAGAAAAAACGAATTTTATCACCGGAGAAGCAGGAGACTGCAAGATGGATGGATTGGAAGTCTCGTAACTATAACTAAGTAAGTCAATGCGTCGTAGAGAGAGAGAGAGAGAGAGAAAGAGAGGAAGGAGAAATGCAAAATAAGTGTGCCAGATGGATTGTTGTATCACGTGCTGCGCATTTGTACGTCTACCGGACACAGTGGAGCAGACGGCTGCCTTTTGTTGAATACAAAGTATCAAAAGGTTATTCCGCAGAAACTGATTGATTTAAACATCACAACTGTCTGAAAGGTCAGCTTAAAGGATATACGTTTCATTCGGGTTTGGATGAGTTCCGCGAAAAGTAATCTGCGAACTTGGAGTTCAATTTAGGTCACGAAACAGCTCAACCGAATATTTCGTTAAAATGTTCCAATAGAGCCCCATTGGACACAATCGTCGACTCTACATAAATTCTATATCATCCTATATGACCTCTGCATAACATCTAAACCATTATAACTCAAAATTCGTGCATTGATTTCCTCCATAATTAAACCACACAGACTGAAACTGGAGTCTATATTCTAGAAAAGGCACAGAGACCGATGTAGGACCTACCAATGAACCGAACCCACCGCATCTGCGTCAGACAGTGGCATAGAATTCACAAGACACGCATGTCACCGCTTTTATCTAGTACCTGTGGTAAGTAATGGCTAGCTTCAAACTAGAGTACCACTCAGAATTCGTGGAACATGCTGACATATACGAAAGATTGATACTCACTCGCTAATCGGCATTGAGTTAGGTTACAATACTGATTATCGTGTAGCCTATTCCCAAGTCATATAAGTCACGTCAGGATGCCGGTTTTTCTTTCTGATCGCTAACAAAAAGTATGCACTGTAAAAATGGCTACGTAAGAATTATATATGCTCATCAGTAATTTTTACACGGACGATGATTCCTTATTGTACTCGTTCGTTAGAAAATTAAGTCTGTTTTCAATCTTATACTCAAAGAAAGAATACAATTAGGTTTAAAAATGTCCAATTATGAGATTTTTTACGATTGTGAGGTGATCATTCAGAATATATTCTATCCGTCCATTTATTGATACTGCCTATAAGGTGTACATTATGATTTACATGTACTGCAACATTATATGAGAACAATGTTCCTTCCTCAAACCGTAGACAAAAATGCACTTTTTCTCAAACTGGATGTACACAGCGCGCAGTTTGCAAACCTTGAATTTAGGAGTGACAGTCAGTAGGTTTCAAAATTATTAGGCAAGTCAGTAACTTATTAAAAACCAAAAGACACCTTTCTTTAAGTTTTAAACTTAAAGAATGCTCAACTTACTACCAAGCTCAACTTACTACCAAACGAGTATAAGAAAGAATATTTCCCTGAATGTTTTCCATAGAATAATAGTTAAAATTTTAAAGACAGTCAAAATCAATTATGAAAATGTGTACTACTTAAGTGGTCATTTTTGAGAGCATAAACTTCTTGTTGGCGGTCAGAAAGAAGCTCGTTTAATAGGCAACATCCTATCGTGACGGAAAGGACTTGCGAATCAAGTACAAAATAAGCATTATTACAAAATTACTCAATGGCGATAAGCGAGTGAGTATGCATCTTTCGCATATGTCGGCATTTTTCACGAATTCTGGGCCATACTGTATTAGTTTTGAAATATGTTGATCTAATGAAGTAAAAATTAAGGGATTTGTATGCTACTGACAGCCCGTTTGTAGTTTACATATATAGCACGTGGTTATCTCACAGTAGCTGAGAGACTTCAGCTCACGTATTCCAACTAACTGTCGGATTGAGCCTGAAACGACTTAGTCTGAAGGAATAGTGCTGAAAATTCGATTCCCAGGTAGTAGATCAGAAGAAAAGTGGGGGGGGGGCGTTCAGTAGGAGAGGTTTATTACAAGTCTGACGTTTCGGGTAGTGGTCTCGTCTTCACATATTCAGAGAATGGATACTCTGGCTCAAAATTCTCGTCTTTATGCCGTCCTTCCTTGCGTGTGCCCGTTCGACCAATCACGTTTGAGTAACGCTATGTGTCTCTGGCTGCGTCCTCGGCCTCCCTGTCATTCGGTCTCTTGCCTGTCACCGTGTTGTCCTTTGTGACCCCATGGCTGGTGCTCGGGATAAGCATGTCGGCCGCGGCAGCGGCGGCGGCTGATCGCGTGATAATGCAGCTTGCACTGGTGTCGGCTTCCCGTGTGTTCATTCCGTCGCCTCCCATGGTGTCTCGAGTTGTTTCCGGCCTGCCCACACCGGCCGTAATGTTGGCTACCCGCGTGCTAACCTTAAGTGCGTCGGTGTTGGCCTCCTTGGTCTGAAGGATTTACCCCACTCTTGTTCAGCACTTCCCTCGGGGATGCAACCAAGTTAGAATTAAGCCAGTCATGTCGTGGAAATTCTCCATTTTTTGTGCCGGTTTCTTGTAATGAATACAAAAATATTTTCATTGAGATTCAAGTCAGGGCTAATGATGAAAACGAAACTGCTCCGGAGGTTTCACGCAGAGAAGCTGGCCATCATCTCAAATGGGATCTGAATAATGTCTTTGTCGTAATGAACATGAGCAGATGTCTGTTTGACGCCGTTGAAATCGAAGGCATTCTTCACGATCTCGATGACCACCTCGCAGTTGACTGTGTCCCTAGTTATCCGTCACTTTCTTCGCTCAGCGCATTTCGTGGTCCTGCGCTCACGGTTCCTCAGTAATGCAATTGGTCCAATAGGGTAATCTAGTGAAAAGTTGTTCTCGCGT
The DNA here is from genome assembly GCA_036362985.1 of Ligula intestinalis. Lineage (NCBI taxonomy): Eukaryota > Metazoa > Platyhelminthes > Cestoda > Diphyllobothriidea > Diphyllobothriidae > Ligula > Ligula intestinalis. Next base: position 37,026,802 of record JAYGXS010000005.1, read on the forward strand.
ATGGGAACCGGTGTCGAATTCGCAGCCATGTCTACAAAGTAAAGACATCGCGCATGTAGGTGCTCCTCCAAATGGAAGGTCGGTGATGAATATGTCCCAACATCCTGAAACCAGTTTCAATCTCAGAACTATCACTTTTATGGGTTTCTTGTAGTTTTAAGTCAAATCAAGGCATCCTTTATTCAATACAGCTTAAAGGGAACGTTGGCGGATGGTAGATAATACTTGGCGTAGGCCATCGATGACAAGCGAAAATACATCACCGTATTTTGCAACCTGAGGACAGAATGCCTCCTACTTCCCCTTCGCAGTTGTCTAACAAATAGGTTGCAAGGATGAGGACTTTAATTTCGTTGGAGAAACAGGTCGAAACTATCAGGCACATCTACATGAGTACAAATTGGCAGCTGGGAGACTAGACCCAAACTTGCTGCTTGCAAATCATATTGGAGATACTGCCCATACCTAAGGTGTTCAACGAACAACGATCTTAGTCCGACGCACCTCAACAGTGAAACGACTGACGGATAAGGTATGATATTCGGGTGCAAACTCTGTTAACAGGCAAGTAGACTTTCCTGCAGTCAACAAGGTCTGCGGCACTTCATGAATAAAGACCAGGGCAAGGTCACACGGAACTTGAAAAAGACGAGCGGAGCTGACTTTGCGACGAGCCAACCGGCAGAAGAAGTAGATCTACCAGCACGTTCCATCGAGGTGACGAAGCACAATGTCAAGAGCCGTGAAAATACGCAAACCTCCGTAGGAAAGCTGATACAGAGAACGAGAGTAAAAATGTCGACCAGCCCAAGGCCGACAAATTCACCCAGATATTCGAACCGATGATGCATTGTGACAGTCGACGCGCGGAAAATGGAGAGCCTGCTGAGCTCTCCGGATTGTCAGCAGGAAATTAAAATAGTTCCCATGGGCAACTTTAAGTTCCAAGCCTACTTCTTAGTTTCCAGCAAGAAATTTTTTATCTTGCTTGCTTGTAAACACGTTTGGTTTGCCTTGTGCATTTGCAGCATAGTTTCATCGCCTGCAATTCTGTCAGCACTGAAAAATACTCGTTAATATTTCATACAGCAAACCTTCTGCTGCTAAATATAGCATCTGGTAGAAGTGGACGGCTAATAATTTGATTGGCAATAATATAAGTGCATGTTTTGATAGAGAAAACTTGCAGTTCATCGGGCCTGCTCTCTTATGCATTTGTTTTCGACTTCTAACTCTCAGTGTGGTTAAACAAGCTACCACTAGGTGAGTTTTTTTTACAAATGGATGGAAAGTTTCAGGTGTTTGGATGAGTAAAGTAGAAGGCTGGTCAAGCACCGGAACAGCTTCCGGCAAACCCCACCGGCAATATGTGAAGTGGATGTTTGGAAGCTGAAGCAGCTTCTCAAAAAGACAACGTAACTTCAAAGGATTGGTTTTAGCTGACAATTTGTGAGCGGCAAGTCAGATCTTTTCCGGTACTAGAGGGAACTCAGTATGACATATTAGTACTTATTTTACGTTCTTTTGCTGAAAACGCACAAACAAAATAAGCAACCAGAAACGTTTAGCATCTCCAGTTTGCAGCGTGATTGAGAAAATATAGAACATATCATTGATGCTACTCAAATGTTTGTTTACGGCAAAACGATTGTTCGGATTCAACCTAATTAACAAACCTTGTCGCAAGTACTACCATGAACTCTCAAATCGCACATTTACAGCTTCTTAATCCAAACACGCACTTGGCATAGATTCAAAATTTTCCTGTGCGAGAACGTTCGTATCAACGGGTGCACGTCTGTAGCTTTAGCTAGCAAATTGCAGTAGCCTAGGAAATCAGCTGACAACAAGAAGTCCTTCTCGTTCATCCAAAAATCAAGTTTTCTTGAACAAACTAGCTTTAATACAATTCCCCACCCTCAGAAAAAGCAACTGATGTGATGATCTCGAAGTTACATGACGGTGCTCCAACTGCCTTTCGACTCCAGGCCACATGCAGCTGTAGAATTCTGGTTTAAATTTTTTATCAACCTTGTTTTTTAAGTTGTTGCTATTACTTGTATCCTCTCAAAAGCCAGACCAATCTTCAAACACTGAAGGATAGATCGGACCATGTCACAGCATGGTCGTCAGAAAATTGCCTTTTACTTAATGAGCGGAAGTCAGTCCGGAGTGCCTTCAGGCTGCGACCCTCCTCCAGTCCTGAAACCATTGACTTACTGCCCAACAATTTATCCTCCTTCCGATACCTTGGTGTAACCATAGCTTCAAACCTCTCATTTACTCTTCATATTGAAGAACTTTTGATTAAAATCCGCAAACTTTTATATTACATCCGCCGCTTGCGTTCTTATCGCACCCCGTAAGCCCTCATCTGGCGTTTGATAGACGCTCTTATCCTCCCTCTCATTCTTTACTGCTCTCCAGTAACCTTTCCAGCACTACTCAAAAAAGACTTCATTATCATTTAACGTATTCTTTGCATGCTCTCTTCAACTGCCGGCTATTCCTATGTCTTTTTAGCTGACCTTATAATTCAGTGACATTTCAAATCGGTCAAGAATTTCGTGGACCGTATTCTTAGTGATGATAATCACCCTCTCCACTCCGAAATAATGGCTGCGAAGTCTTCTCGTACGACGCGCCGAAACTTCCGACATATGACATGTCGTACATCAGCCTACTGGAACTGGATACTCCCATTCTTAGCACGCTTGCTCACGTGTGAAGAAACGGAAATTGAGAAGCTGAAGGCCGACCTGACTCCATAACTGATGTGGTAACCGTGTCGACTTCTTTCTTTGCGTTTTCTGTGATCTTTGACCGTTTACTCTTGAGTTTTTGGACCCTTTAAATTACTTTAGCTCTTGCTGTCCGTGAATGGAGCCATTTTGTTTGCTGAAAATTTGATATTATCATCAAAACAAAGTTCCCATCATCATCATCATAATCATCATAATCACGTTTACTGGATCAAGTCAAAGACGTCCGAAAATACACGGTGGAAATGCGTAGTTTGTGTATGCGGCTTGGCCTCCGACAAGTCACAGACTTTTACTGCAATGTACAGATTCCATCGCGCGGTTTCTAGGGCTCAGTTGCACTTTTGCACAAGATCATTAGTCACTTTGTCAGGCACTTGCTTGAAAATGACCAGCACAGGGACTATTGAAAACGTCACAGATCACTACTTGAATTAAGTCCTATGCTATACAAACGATAGCGTCGAGGAAGTGGTGCATAGGGATGGATTTGTTTTCTGGAGAGTTGACCAATGGACGCGCTAGATGCTCCTGTGCTTACTGCATTTTCTCTGTGAAAATACAAAGTTGTGCAAAACAGAAACCCAATCAGAGCAGGGTTTCGGAGTCACAAATATCTTGATCACCACAGCTAGTAACAGAATGTTTGCAGAATATACAGGATTACCTTTCTGCGCACCTGTTACGCTAAACAGCTCGTGATAGTCACTCACAAGTTCTCATCGGAATCTTAAACTGTCGTTATTTTTCGAAAGTCTTGGCCACTTGTGTGAAAATAGCTTGGCGATTTATCTCACTGATCCAAGCAGAGCAAGTAGTGTTTGTGTGCACGCTAAATATAGACTTCTCCTTGTTTTACAACAGACGAATGGAATTACTCACAAAATGTAAGTTTGGACGTAGAAAAAGGCCTGTAATTGCGCTCGTATACAGGCTAGCTGCCGCTCCGTTAATTTTGTTTTTGCAGGCTATGCAAGCATGTTACCCATTGCCAAAAGTGTGCGTCGATTCAGAGTGGGTCACACGAGAATACGGCTTTTTCCACAAAGTATCTTTGAAGGTGAATGTGAGAATTTGAATTTGTCGAAAAACTTGTTTATCCCTTGGGTTCTCTGAATTAATCTCATATGTTGATTGCTCTCTTACAACATAGAAACTCAGTATAAAAGAACAAGACCGCCCGCTTTGCCTGAGCTTCATGCCTACCTTGTCGCTAGGTAATTTCGTTGAGCAGAGTTTAGTGATTTTTCGACGGCCTGCCATTTCTGACAGCATGTGAAGCATGTTAATCTCCATGGACTAAAATTGTTCAGTTGACGTCTATCTATCTCCCAAAATGGCACTTCTGTAGGTGTGTTCACTTTGCCTATTTACTGGTTGACATTGTAAGCTATAAAGCCACAACCTATCAGTGTAAGCATATTTGAGGGAGACTTGGGTGGGTAACATTTAAGTTCCCTGGCGATGAACATGCACTTCTGGTGAAATGACTCGACACTTAACCGTGCTGACGTACGGTTCTTAAGCATTTAAATGGTTTCAACCTCAGCAGGAAATTCACGCTTTACAAATGTGTTCGCAACTATGAATTTATATTAGTTTGGATTGGTTCTGCCGGTGGCGTTGTCGTAGGTGTTATGAACAGCTCTGAACTCCACCGATGGCACCCTCTCGAGCATTGCTGGAGCTATTGTCTGAGAATTGATTGCAAGGGGAAGCGGTTGTTAAAATTCAGTGAAATTTATGAACGTTATTATAAATTATAATGAAAAAACAAATGTTTCGTGACCAATAAATGGTTGCGGCGTTTAAAGCGTAAAAGCGACAAAAACTTCGTTTTATGAGCCCTGTCCCGATGTCCCGAAATTCTTCGCACCCTTATAAAACACTCGCCGTTTCTAAAGGGGATTGTTCTCCAGGAGTCCAGCAGGGATATCTGAAATCCAGTAAATGTAGTATAAGCAGACAGCTTCTTGTCAAACGTACTATGAAGAATTGACCATACATCTTCGATTGGATACACACAAGGACTATTTGCTGGCCACGTGTCTTTCCTCCAGACATTTAGAATTTTCTCTGACAGCAAACTTGGAGCCCCCACAACTATATGTGCTGTGGCTCCATCCTGCATAAAAATAATCCTTGATATGTCCGGAACAAGATGATTATCATATTATAAGTTGCTCACACGATTTTTTTCGAGACTTTCAAACAGGTACTGCTTTAGAATCTCCCCGTTCACCCGTTGACCCTGTGGTAAAAAGTGGAGTTCAAACACTCCTCCAAAGGATATTTTTCCCCATGCCATGAATAAAGGGCTAAACTTTGGAACTTGAACATTTTAAACTGTGTTACGAATTGGAGCCCAAAAACGTTATTTCTTGTGTTTGACGGATGGAGCAGTTCATGCGATGACTCATCGGAGCCGTCAACTGCTTTCCAGTGGTCTATAGTCCACCTCCTGACCATCTTACAAAAGATCATCCTTTGATTTGTTTTTTTATTATTCTAGGAATTGTACTTTTGTGCTAGACGGTAACACCAAAGTGCTGGGTTTTTCGCTTGCAATAGTTAGTCCTTAACCAGACTGCTACCCATAAGCAGTTTCAGCCTTTGAAAGAAATTCACGCCTTAAAACTGTGTGTGCTTCTATGGAATTACATCACTGGGGGTTAGTTCTATCGGTGGCATTCTCGCAGGTATAATGAGTAGTACTTAACACCAATTATGGCTCCCTGTCGAAGATTGCAAAATTGATTTCAAGGAAAGGTGGCGGTCAGACGCCACTGAAATATATTAGCCTGTGCATTGCATAACTATAAATTATACTGATTAAACAAGTGTTTCGCAAACAGACCAATAAATGATTACGACGTTTACAGTATAAAATCGCGCGAACTTCAGCCATACTTTGTTTTTTTAAGTTCTTTTCCTCTACAGGTCAAGTGAGTCGAAAATATGCTTAGTTTTACTATAGCCAAATAGCACTTACAAACCAAAAAAACACTTAGTGAACTATTCAGGCTTACATTTGAAAAATACTGTTACTTCGTGTTTTTGCAAATAAATGTCAAAATTGTATTGACAAGAATCACGTTTCTGAAAACCTCCAGGTACCTGGGGTTATCCGGATCTCTGATAGAATTGCGCCCCTTAGCGTATTACACAAACACGCGCTTCACGCGTGCTTAGTTGTCATTGGCTGGGATACTTGCTTAATCGATAATTGATTAGCTGATCGATATTCGTCAGCATAAGCGCTGTGGGCGCCCACGTCACAATATTGCGACGAGACGCAATCTTGTGATTAGACGCACAAGCAAGCTCTCGTGACTGTGACTAAATCCGGTAAGTCTGTTGTTTTTTTGCTGTTTTCTTCAGCATGTGGAAGCCCCATCGAAAAGAGCATTACGACCATGCGCTTTGCACGTAAAACTGAGCAGGAAACATGGGAAATTATGAGATTGTTAGAATTTGCTGACCCTTCTTGCAGTCCTTCATCTAAAGATTCAGACTGTAGCACATAATCGCGGAAGAAAGGTAGAAGTTGGAGCAGTTTGGCATCCGAAGAAGTAACCGACCAGTCAACAAGTAACCCAGCGATGGTGCACGAGCAGAGTCTGAAAGATGCTTTGTGGTCTTGGGCAGTATACACGAACATCCCGATAAAAATCTGACAAAACTCCTTATAATTATGAAGCGTGCTGCCCTCGAAGAGCCAAGTGGTGAACGTACGCTTCTGGGAAGGAAAACCAATCGGACAAAGGTGACGGCAATGGGCAGCGGTGAGTATGTCCACATGGGACTTGTTACAAATTTAAGCCAGAAGATCAGTCAATTTTCCGTGCCTATTGTAGGACGTGAGAAATGAGATAGTAGAATACTTAGCTATTGATGGACCACCTATATATCGGAAAAGTAAGCGTGAGTTTTGGCCACTTGATTCGTTGGTTTAGTCAGTCGTGAAGGGCGTAAAATAAAGTAATCGCCGTTCGATACCAATGCTTCCAGGGTTGCTACTTAAGTTCGTTTGTTAGATGTCAGTGAAAATTTACGCCGTTCGATAAAATAAAATACTTACTCATAATGGCAAATTTTAATGTGGACACGATTAAATATTTGAACGATTCAGGGCTGAGAATGAAACGCACCGTTGTTAAATTAGTATGGTATAAGTAGGTGGTGGGAGTTTATTCGGCGAGCACTGTTCTGATGGGCATCAAAGGACCTTGAAGCGATAAAGGGTCTTGCCATTTTCCTAAAAAACAATGTAGACTGGACAAAGTTTAGACAGGAGGATGGCTGTATTACAGTTTAAATCGTTCCATGAAGAAAAATAAATGTTTTTGGACACCTGACACGACGTCTAGATAGCTCCGTGGGAGAGCTGCTGGATCTGATTGGGGGAATCGCGGATCAAACTTATCGACAGGTGTCGTTTTTGGAGATTGGGTGGGCTGCTGGCCTTACGCTGCGGTTACAATTCATGTTAAAGTCACAATCCAAATTATACGGGGTAGTTTAGCATAAATTTGGCCATGTTATTATCTGTATTTTGTGGATTTAATTTTGAGCAAGCACGTTAATAACTGCCTGCTTCTTCAGTATATTTAAGGGCAACAGGTATTGCGTTTCGCGAAATCGAAAGTAACATCATATCATAAAATTTCCATTGATATTAAGTATGAAAGCCTCAAACATTTTTATCTGTATGCGTTGTGTTATAGAAGAACCCCAATATTAGCCGCAAATATTAATATATATCTGATTCAGAACCAGGAATTCAAGTCTTAAGTTGACAAAAATCAGTTGAAGACAAATTTGAGGAATCCCATTGTTTTTCGGAAACGAGGACTGATTGGAGATTAAAAAATCAGAATTTGCCAATTTCTAAAGTTTTTTGGTAAAAAGCATAGAAAAAATGTTTAACCTCGGGTTGTTATACCGTATTTAAGATTAATGGCCAAAAACAGATATTCATACATGTACTCGTGCAAATGAAGATAAGTAAAATCGTGTTTAATCTAAACCACGTAAAAAAGATTCGCTTTTGTTCAAAATAATTTCTACTAATGCGTAATTTGTAAGCGAAATAGAGCAAAGATTAACAATATTCGGCCGCTCTTTTTTGCATTCGCAAACTTAAAACGAAGTCTGCGAGCAATCACCTATGGTAACAAGTATTCCAATATACAGAAAAGAATGAATTCTTTCATCTCCATTTCAAATTTTATCTTTTATTTTCAGAAGAAATTAAAAACCTATCTAAATTATCAATTTTTCGCTTTGACAATACCTTGGAAAAAGGTAACATGCACAGATATTCGTTAGCTGAATATCCGATTAGAGTGATTTTTATGAGGTAGCCTAGTATAGAAAGCCTTTGATATTAATCTTAATCATTACAATATCATACTTTTGTTGTGGTCGCCTTTTTGCTCAACACTGTGTCTGATGTCGTAGGGAGTAAGGTCAATTAAGGAAACTTTCCACAATAAGATAACCCTTTGAAAACGCCTTAATTAGATATCCGGTTAACGGATAGCTGGAAATCTTACGTGTTTCCAAGGTAACTTTAAAGTGAAAATGGAGAATTTGGCCAATTTTTTAGTTTATCTTACAATAAATGATACGATTTTTGAAAATATTACTCTCTTTGTACTGAGGAATTTGTCTGCATATTTTATTAGATTTAGGCCCCATTCTAAGCGAGAAAATGCAAAAACGAGTGGCCGATTATGTATAAAGATTTTTAAAAAATTGGTTATGGTCTGTCTGTTCCGTTCCTAAATCATCCACTATCGGAAACTGTATGGTACAAAAAAGTATCATTGGTTCTGAAAAAGTGCGATTCGTTCAACGTTTATTTACACGATTTCTGTCCATTCATCAAAAGATTTTCCAGTTCAGGATTATTTAAACTTTTCCTGCTGATATTGGTGATGTCCTGTAGCCCGACTCATAGCAAAAAGGGTTTGATTCTGTCATACTTAATAATATAAAATACTACACAGGCTCAGATTTTGCTAAACGTATGCCTGTGACTCTCAAATAAACTGAACTAAACGGGGAATTTTTCCTTACTAATGTTTTCTTCGGATCAAAATCATTAATCAGAGCAAACAACGAGGCCAAACATATGCCAAACTACTAACCATCACTTCGATCATGTTTTTGTATGTGTTAACTCACCGACTGTACGTGGGCTCATTAGCATAAACCCACCACTGGCAAGGGCAGGGCTAAGTACATTATCCTTTTGTCGATTTAGTCCTGGTTTCCTACTTTTTTACAGTGGACCGTAATTAGCCACCCTGGGTGGAGAAAATAGGACACTCTTTGAGGGTGTACCATCACCTACATTGTCTGCAGGTTGTAGCGCCTTGCTGAGTTCGTGTAACTATTTTAGCCCACAATGAAACCCCCAACAATCCAGAGATGCCGCAAAACTGTCGGCTTCTTCATCATTCTCGGTTGCGAAATATACTTACGTTGTTGGACTACTAAACGAAACTGATGCTCTCTTCATGGCACAAATGATTTCGATAGACCTGGAGAGGGGATGAGGAGAAATTGGAGAAACATTTATGACCCAATGACCGTCATAAGCAAGTCCTATCCAGATGGCAGGATTTGTGGGTTCCCAGGCTTGAGCCCCAGTATGAAATATTATGCATGATTTTAGTCCGATGGTTGAATTCGAACTCGACTTTAATGGGACTTGAACCTGAGACAGTAAAAAACTGTATGTTGTAGGAAGTGGCTGCTGGCAACTATATCCTAAAAATGCTGCAACATCTAGGCAATCCGATATCTTGATTCAACCCTGTTCAGGGGCCACTAAACGTCCAAAAACAAAAAGTAAAATCCACGATCATGACTTTTCTTGGAACTCTGGGGATTTGTCTGCAATGAACTTGCTCCTTAGGACGCCACAAGGAATCAAAAGTACGACCTGTCAGTGCTAAAGCGATTGCGTAAAGCAGTGAGACAAAAAAACAACCTGAATTTTGGCGATCAGGGTGGCCTGGCACATTCAGCCTCTCAACGTGTCTGCCATCAAGGCGTCCATACGCAACCAGTTTTGGCATGATAACGGTTTCTCAAGACGATCTAGCTCCCTGCGACTCCCTATTCCCACGACTGAGAAAAAACCTAAATGAGAAATCGTTTTCTGAAGACCGAAGAAAACAAAACTACTGGAGATACTGAACACCAGTATTTTAGAAGAACAACATAATGCTTCGAACATTGAAAAATCCGTTAGGACAGGTACTTATCATCCACTGAAGAGTATTTCCGGGAAAATTAGTATTTTAAATATGTAATCTTATGTTTAAAAATTGAAAAAAAGATTAATCATTGATAGGTATCTTCTTGTATATTTAAGGGAAAAAAGTGAATACCCACGAATTGAAATCAAGAAAGAATAGTTTGATCACTCTTTTTACTATCATACATTAGAAGGTACAAGATTATCAGTTTATGCACATACGTCGGGGTTGGCGTCGGCCTGTTTAATGTTAATGTAGTTACATATTGATGCCTGAAATCTAGTTATTCGCTAACAGAAGCCAGAATAGGTTAAGACAAAAACTCGAGAGAGCATCATTTCAGAAAAGTGGCATAATGCCTAACACATTGACAAACCCGTTGGGATAAAAATATTTTATCCAATTAATATTATTTTAAAGGACGTTACTATTTTTAAAATTTTATCTTAAATTAAAAAACACAAAATTTTTCGTTTTGAGAATCCGCTCGTAGAATTTTAAGAAAAAATGATTTCCCTCAACACGAGAGCAAGAAGTAGTATATCTGCTTAATTTTTGCTACTAAAAGGCATTTTAATTGACAAGGGCGTGAAAAATAATTAAGTACAACATACTGCTTCAGTGGTCATTTTGTACCCAGTGACGTTTCCTGGGCGGCTGAAGAAACGCGGGCTCGGAAAACATGCTGGCATGTCTTAAATATCATGGACTCTGCCGCACAAGAATTAGTGACGCAACCCGACTTAAGTACTTGTTTTTAATCGAAAAAGTGTTTCATATCACCGTTAATATTGCATGCAATCGGTCACTGACTGTACTTTAGGTAGAAAAAAAGCTAAACTCTATATAGTTATCTCATTTCTGCACGTTAAACTCAAAAAACTGGAGTAACTGTAGTTTTAAATGCTGATCGAGATATGCACAAATACAGCCCTAAGCCCAGTCAGTCCGTCGTGGGGATTGGCATCGGAGTTTGCGATTCTAATTTAATCATTCCTCGATATCTGAAATCAACTTATGTTATAAAGTAAATCTTAACTATTAATAAGGCAAGCACCTTGCCTGCATTTTGCCACAGTAGTATAACAGGGCAGTAAGCGGTCAGGACCGATTGAGTGGAGACTTATCATATCAGAAGTATCGAAAGACTAAAAACAAGATAGTTAAGTAGTCATTTTCTCCAGCGAGTGGGATATTTGAAGGCAGGTGGACAAATGTGCGTTCAAAATATGGCATCCCGCCGTGCCTAAAGTATGATACAGTTCGACAATGAATTTTCTAACAATAACAACGAAAGCGTTTCTGGTCAGAACAAATTCCAGAATTTTTATTTTTTTCTTGAGATACGCAATCTCTGATGCATAATTTGAGATTTGACTTTTATATATCGGGAGAATAAAGCTCATGTTCCACACAACGTTCGCCTGTCTTTCCATACCTCACATATTGTACCAATTTGCTGGCCTTACAAAATCTTCTGAGGGAGAAGATATTGTCTGATTGTTAAGTAAATAGTGGATACGTAACACGACGTATGCTCGTTTGTTTACGTCTCAGTCGTTGGTTGTCGAACGTGGCTAAACGTGCTCGAATCTTGGCATGATGATGATGATGACTTGGTGAAGTGGCTCGCAGTCACTGGAACCTTGAACCATCCAGGCCTCTCCTTTCCTCCCCCTGCGTAGCTAACTTCTTTGCCTGGGAGATGTCTCAGCATAGATTATAGGGGCCGCGAGGTAATTGCGCTCTATTAACTGACCTTCCTTGAAAGAACTAACCGAGCATATTTGCCACCTACTGCTTTAGCAATCCCTTTTTGCTCCTGATTTTGCATATTAAACCGGTAAGGATAGATGAAAGGTTTTGGTGCTATGTTTTGGTGTGATGCGATCCTACGGTGGCACTTATAAGCTGTGCTTACGATTTGATCCGCTCCATGCAACCCTGTCCAATTTTGACGCCTAAAAGTTTAATTTTTCTTATGGATTTTTCGCTTTGCCGCATTTTTGTTGTTTGGAAAAACACCCATGACTTTCTGACCACCCTGCGAAATTTAGAGGGCTGGTCCTTATTAAACGACTTTTTCCTGTTGACATTTAATTGCAGAAAACTTCTGTGGTGATCCTGGACACCTAAGCACTTCATTCATGTTGTCACGTGCCCGGCGCATCTCAAAACTAATGCACTTCTTTTAACGAAATGGAAGTTACTCATGGTTTTCAGCGTTTGCGCATAAAGGTGGTACTCTTATAACCTTTTATGTTGCCCTTGTGCTTTTTACATAGTTATTTGTTGCTGCTTCAATAACAGATTATCTACCGAGCTTTCCAGACGGAATAAATGGAGCATGGAGAAGCGAGACGGAAGTAAAAAAAACTCTTAGAAGTCTCCTCTTTCCAATTTATCTATAACCGGATTAGTTTCCATTTGGAAAGCACTTAACTAAGTGCACCTATTCTCCAAACATGCGTATATAATAAGATAATGCACAATGTTGAGACGAGATGTGCGAAATTGTTAAATGTGTTTTTAAAAATGAAGGCGTGCTTACGTAGGGCTGCAATATTTATTATGGTACATAATAACTTCCAGACATAAGTCTTGTGATACTGTTGGCTTTAGAAGGAACTTCTTCCAAACCGCTTACGAAAACCGCAGTTGGTAAACAATGAATTTTGATATAGCATGAACCTGTATCATGGATTTTTGATGCAGGCAAAGTTTTCATAAGGGAAATGTAGGCAAATGCCTTTGAATTCTTAATCGGTTCACAGCATTTCGAGAATACATTTATAAATTTAAATATGCTCTATAGAAAAAATGCACAAAAATAATAGATAGTGTGCTTATTAGGTAAAATAATTTTTCGTCTTCTTCACCTTTTCTACTTTAAGAAAGGAAAGTGTTCGGTGTTTTGCCCCATGATAATTAGGATTACAAATATACTTATGTTAACTTTTTCCAATTAAAAAAGCATTTTGAAATTTCGGTTAACGTTTCATGCAATAGAGCATTTACTGCATACCATAAGCTTATTTATATTTAACGGCAGGCATCTCAAGAAGTTAAACTATAGACCAATCGGCTCTTTGGGAGAAATAGTATATGATATTGTGACGCTTGTCCTCCATTGCGTCATCCGAGTTGACATTTCAAAGGTGCTCATACACTCTACATTTATTTGGTTGTACACGCCCATTAGCAGTTGTCATTTGTGAAAATACACGAGACCCAGATAATTGAATAGAAGACGCTCTGTGACCAGTTATTTATTTGTTTGACGGTTCGAACTCACACACCAGGCCATTTTCACGGAATAAAAAAGCGCACGGCTCCCTGCCTATTTAGCTTGGCTTTGTCTTTGCGCGGATAAATCAATGGCAGAACTGAGCTAAATATGCAGTGAGCTGTACTCGGGCTTTCGAATTTGTGCCGTCATCTTTCCTTCATCTAATCGCATGTACATTTTTATATACACGTCGGTTGGCCTACTTCACCAATTATAAACCGATACTATCCCTAGTCGTTTAAATGAAGTACAATGAAGTCATGAGGGCCAAAGGCCACAACGGTAGCACTGTTTTGAAAGCAGTCCAAGTTTACCTACATTTGACGAATTTTCTTAGGATATTTATACATGATGTCGAAAACTTCAGTCATTTGCGATTATGGATAACTTTTGATATCCCGTTGCTGTGATTTTTTGCGCCTAAGTTTATTCTTTTAGAATAAAGGGCTTTTTTTGCTAAAAATTTGGAATAATATCTGCAAATAAAGCGTACAATTATTCCTCTTTCATGAGATTTTGAACCGTCAGACAAATAAACAACTGGTCTCAGAAAACACCTTCCCATCTTCTTCTAAATTACCTAGGCTTTAAATATCTTCGACCATTCAAATATATTTATCGATAAATTACAATATTGGCATCCCAAAATACTTATTGAAAAGGAGAAGGTTTTCATCGGGAAACTTGAATATTCAATGCCTAAAGTTTCAAGGCCGATTCGCCAACTCGTCCTTAGTTCATTCATAGCCCAGAACATTTACGCATTTAAGTTTCAGGTTTTCCGAAGAAACCTTTCTCTTCTTAAATATATACATATATACATAGCAGTAAGTGGGGTATGACAGCATCTGGGGGTAACTTGATACAGAACTGTTCAAGGATTATTAGCCTTCATCAGCCAAGCATAACCCTGAACACCAGCTGGTCGGACAACAGTTCGCACATTTCTGAAAGAATATATACCCGATCAGCAGTGACAGCAAATGGCAGGTGGCGAGGCGCTGATGAACTGCGGTTCGATGAAGTGCTTATGACCCATCTGATAGACTCCAGTGGTGGACCAACTGCGCTGTCTGTGAGTGCGTTTTTTTGTGTTGTCCGACCAGCTGGTGTTCAGGGTTATGCTTGGCTGATGAAGGCTAATAAGCCCGAGACAGTTCTGTATCAAGTTATCCTCAGATGCTGTCATACCCCACTTACTGCTATTATGACTTGGCCGGAATCGGTCTGACAGGCGGTCACTCGTTGGGGACCTCTGACCACCACATTAACTTTGTTTAGTTCGGAAGCCTATTTGATCGGTGTTCGCACATTTCTGAGTGAATATATATATATATATATATATATATATATATATATATAACATAAAGGATGTACGCAATGAAAGTTCGCTGTATTTTAAAATATATTTAGTCAAGTTCGTATGTTCTGGATAGTGAGTCGGCGTACAGTCTGCTGGAATAAGTGCCACAGTCGAATTTTAAAGGGGCGCTGTGAGGCATTCCTAAGAAGACGTTCTGGCCAAACTTTCTCAAACAATCTTCCCGATTAACCCATAGAGGACTTTCATGGAGGTTACTTTCGAAGCCCACCGTAGTTTAAATCTACTATCTTACATGCTTCTATGGAGCATGTTAAACTGACTGCATGCAAATCCTCACAAGGCACAACTAGTATCATTTCCCTTACTTGGTTTTGTTTTTAAACTTCGAGTTAATTCAAATTAAGCTTAATTTGTGATTTATAAAGTCCCACCGAACCACGATAAACCAAAGCCTCTTCAAAGCAAGCTAAATACGCATGGAAAAGGTAAGTAGCACCTCGGAAGCTAAGGGATTTTTAACGTAGCTTTAAAAGACCAATCGCATTCCAGTGAACGCGTTTCACTTGGATTGAATGTTGGAAATGTTCACTGCAAAACACAGTCACTATCAAAGGTAGCCTCCGAGCCATGCAAATCAAAGTTCCTGTCTAAACGTTGAAAAAGGATGGGTAACTAGTCGGGGCACGGGAGAAAATGGAAGTTGGAAGTAAGTTGCCAAAACCAATGTTATTGACAGTGATTGAGGCCTTTGCAAACTTTCAATCGAAAACCGTTCAGCAAACGACAAAAAGCTTTAAATTATTATGATTGGCAACCTACAAATGAGAGAGAAGAGTGTGTACATATAACTTAGTGGACTAAAATTTAAGAAATCTAGTAACGTAAAATGCCTTCCGCTTCAGGGGATGGAAAGACAAGTCTCATTGCACTTCCTGTCTCGGGAACTTGCATTTCCTCTAGGGAGTTAACGTCTGTCTTTCATTTTAATTGAAAAATAAATCATTTGCGGCGGATGCGTTGCTCAGACATCGTTGACGTCTTCCTAAATATTCCTCGAACCGTATAACGCTTTGCATTTTAAATATTTTCCCTAATCGTAATCAGATCACTTCGAGTAACTAGCTACCTAGAGTAGCATTTCAAGCGCAGCTTGACAAGCATAAATCAAAACCAAAATAATTTACCAGTCACGTTCGAGTTTAAACCAAGGAAGTGAAATGGAGGGGAGGAAGGAAGGTGACATGGACTTCAAAAACCGCGACAAACCTAAATGTACAGAATGGTTGGTATTTCATCTAAAATGCCCAAAGATGTGAGAGACTGATAATCACTTGCAAAACGACAAAACGCAGCGTTCTTATACTTATGGTCATGCAGCCTAGTCTCAAGACAAACATATGTTTACCATCAGGCCGTGAAAGTTCCATGGGGGGGGGATGAGCTCGGGAGCTAAGGTACTTCTCTCGACTACTGCTCAGCTTTTAATATGACCCCACGCCATATTCTTCTAAATAAAACAGCTGCATGTAACTCTCTCGGCTGAGCTGTATTTTGGCTTGGGAACTTTTTCACTTACCGCACTCAATTCGTTTATTGCGACAAGTTAAAATCCACGGTTTTTCCAAACAACTGTGGAGTTCTCCAAGGGTCTGTCTTATCTCCTCACTTCTTCTTCCTCCACAGTGATAACCTACGATCGCCAAAGGAATGTTTTTTTTAAATACACTGATGAAATGGTCGTTGGCCATTCTCTCAATTGTCAGCTACATCTCCAAGCACTGAAGGATGGCCTGACCACGTCACAGGATGAGCATCAGTAAATGGCTTTCTACTTAACGAGCGGAAGTCAGTCCAGTGTGTTTTTCGATTGCGACTCTCTCCTATTCTCCAAATTATCGACATTCTGCCCAACGATTTATTCTCTTTCCGGTACCTTAGTGCTACTCTGGCATTTTAACCTATCATTTTCTCTTCATAATGAAGGCATTTTTCTTAAAATTCGTAAAAATTTCCATTATATCCACCGCCTACGTTCATATGACACACCAAAAGACCTAAGCTGGCGATTTATAGATGCTTGTATTCTCCCCCTCATTCTTAACTGCTCTCTGGTTATTTTTCCAGCCTAAATCAAAAAAAGACTTTGCCATTTTTAACGTATTATCCGAATACCCTCGTCAGCTGCCGGTCTTTCCTTTGTTTTTGTTATCGAGTATTATAACACAGCAACATTTTAAAACGATCAAGCAATTTGCTGATCGAAACATTAGTAAGGTCGTTCACACTCTTTTCCCTCTATGTACGGGGTGTATATTTATCTCCTTCTCCATCCTCAGTACCTCAACACGTAGACTCTTTCATGTAGACGCCGCGAGAACGAAGAATATGACTGACTATTTCCCCAAGGACACCACAAAAGCCTGTACGTGGCTCATCAGTTTATTACCTGTTTACTTGTAACAACCTGTTCGTGAAGAACCGAAAAAGTAGGTTTTCTTATGGACTTTTGAACCGTAAAATGGGGATTTTCGCAAAATAATTCACGCTTTCTCAAAAAACGCCAGTATATTTCAAATGTTTAAAAAAAACACTCATTAAAACGGTCATATTTTTTTACCGGAAAATGATCCTATTATGTATGCATACGGTTCAGTTAGATTACCTTTCTCATTAAATGTCAATCCAAATTCTTAAATTTACTTTGCATTCAAAGACATGTCTCCGTTATGTCACATTTATTAATCTAAAGATATCTATATCTCATCAGAAAGCCAGCTTTTGAAAGAGCTTTTTTCTGACTACTTGCAATAAGTATATTCTGTAAAATTTGGCTAATTAGGTAGTATGCATGTTATTAATTTATTTTCACATTTAATGCCAGTTCATGCAATGTCTACTTTTAAATGCCATAAAAATAGCATATCATGTTTTCTACATAATAACATGAGAAGAAAATTTAAATGCAGTTTACGTTGGAACATTAGTTGCATAAATTCAAAAATTTCTTGTTGCTTATTGTTCTCTGCTGGTCACGCATTACAAATTACCACAGGGAAAATGCTTAAACGGTTTACAATGTGCCTAAAAATTTTGAGTTCCTGTTATGTTTTTTATATTTTTGGACAACACGTTTTACATCGAGGAATCAGAGAAATTATTTTACAAATTTTGGGATTGCTACCTGTCCCGTAGTTATCGAGTAATTTTCAGACACAAACATACGTTGCGGTGAAAACTTTCAGCACAACCATTGAAGTAGTTGCAGTATGGAATGCTGGAAAAGTAATGCTATCCAGTACACTTTTAAAAAAACATTAAGCGTCACCTTTGTCGATGAAAATTAGACAATTATGTAGACCAGAAGATCGGACATATGGAATTTTCCCGAACATGTCTACCATATAAATTAATAGCTGAAGGTTGTGCCATGGTGAACATCTCGTGAGACACCATGAATGGAATAATTACATACAAATACTTTACAGCCTAGAATTCATGTAGCATGCCAAAATATGTGAAAGAATGATAATCTTTAACTACAGGGTGCCCCACAAAAAACCCCTAAGTTTGTGATTGTTACGGCGGCCGGACCGCCCATGCCGTCACGATCGATGGTGGAGAAAACAGAACACCTGGGCCACATCCGAAGTGAACCCGCCCCCGTTGGTTCGCACCCGCATTCATGTCGCCCACGCCATGTTCCGCTCAGTGGTGAGGAGCACCGACACAACGTGGGTGGTGGTCGCAGAGGAGAAGGTTCTAAAATGCCCACATGCGAACCACATGCCAGGAATATTCTGGAAAGACGTGTAGACCCATGCCACAGCTAAGCAATTTCCAGCGCGAGGTCATCGTCCTATTCCGGAAAGAACATCCAACATGGGGGTTGCAGAAATGTCAGAGCATTTTGCCTAATTTTTTGGTGCCATTACAACTGACCAGTTTAGAGGTGTCGCGGCTGCATTCAAACAAGGTGGATCACCTGTAGCAAAGGTGCGTAAGCCTGGTAGTTGCACTTCTTGCAAGCACGATTCCCCAACAAGGCGAGCAGTCTTGGAACTTGCCGTAACTCCACCAGATAATCACAGAAGACATTCAAGTCAACGTGAAATTTGTAAAGAACTGGGATTGTCAAAAGGGTATGTGCACAGAACAATTGCAAAATCCAATTTAAAATGTTTTCGACGCATTCAATGCCATGTTTTAACTGAAGCACACCAGCAAGCTCGAAAGACAAAGTGTGATGCCATGCTTCAGCGCTTCGGTGAAGGAGAAAAATGGAAACAAGTATGGTTCTCAGATGAATCATCATTCTGCTTGTCTGCACCACTGAATAGGCAAAATGAACACATATATCGTGCAGTGGAAGTCAAAACTGATATTCCTGATGAAGATTTGCTGCTCCGGTATACAGGGAAAAAGGAGTTCTTTCATTTTCGGTTAAAAATGTAGCCCTAATTTTCGGGAAAGTCAAAAAACAAGTCAGCATTTCCCATTTGATCTCAACTTTGTCGTAAAAAACGTTAAATAACACAAGTAATTGGCACTCAACTATCAAATTAAAGCACTTTTTCAGGAGGTAACTTGTCATAAAAAGTTTCCAATTAATCTTGGGCGCATTCATTTGCGATTTTTGCTGTAGGCGTTCATTTTTCTCGGCACTGAGTTGACATATTCGGATGATTTAAAATCATGACCCAAAAAGACAGCTGTATTTAGAAAGAATGTTTAAAAATTCATTATTTAGGTTAAACGTTTTAAGAAATATTTCACTTTGAAGTTTTTGTAAACAGCTAGAATTATATCATCATCTAGAGATAAGCAAATGAAAGCACTGAAATTCGTAAACTTTTAAGCGAAATTTTAAGAACAGTCTGAAGCTCATCGCATTCGAACTCCTGAAATAATTATAAAGAGATGGGAAGAAAGAAAAGTTTTCTCAATATACATACAGTATGGCGAGTGCTGCAAGAAACATTCCGCAATTTTAAAAAGACCGGTAATACCTAGCAAGTCATCATTGAGTGGTATTGCAATGCTGGTTATCGTGCAGTCCAATTTAAATTATTTTTAGTCACGCTAGGGTGCTGACTATGTGATGAGCTTCTTTCTTACCGCTTCTTAATTCCGTAAAAAATGGCTGCGTAAATAGCATGCATTTTTATCATTGCTTTTGACTGCCTTTATAAATTTAAATATATTTTATGGAAAGCATGCACGAAAATATCCTCTCTTAAACTTTTTGATTAAAAATTAGCCTCCTTTAAATTTTATCCTTACAGGAAGAGGTTTCCTGCGGTTTTAAAACAGTTTCTTCATTGCCAAATAATTTTTTAACCTACCGACTGCTAAAACTGAATTCAAGTTTTAAAAACTGAATGCTGTGTTCACCCTATTTAAGGAAAAATACGTTCGTTCCTACGGTTTGAAGAAGCGGTTGCATAGCTCTGATAGCATTTCATACTAGACAAGTATCATGCTGGTTATATCAGGGGCAGCATTATTAAATTAATGTACATAATCTTTTATGAATAAACACCGCACAGTCGTTAAAAAAACTCAAAATAAGAATTTTTTAAACCGAAGAAAGAGGGCGTAATTCCCTACCAATTAAACTTAAGTGAGGATTTTTTCGTGCATGCTTTTCATAACATATATTTAAATTTATAAAGGCAGTCAAAAATGCATTATATTTAGCTTGCGATTTTTTCCAGAATCAGCATTTTTGCAGCGGTCAGAAAGAAGCTCATGACAGAGTCGGCATTCTAGCGTCACTGAACAGAATTGCAATTGTACTCCATGATAAACAGTATTGCAACCCTACTCAATGTTGATTTGTGGGTGATAACTGGTCTTTTTAAAATTTTGCGATGTTTCTTGCAGCATTCGCCATCCTGTACATACGATGGTATACATTTTGTTACGAGTTCAACGGTAATCCAACTTTTTTTGTAAAAACCTAGCTTCTCTATGTATGGCCTTCAAATTGTTTTCATTCCTGCCAACATCCCTGACCCGATTCCTATAGAAAATTACCTTGAAATCATCAAAAGAAATTTGTGCAAGGCAAAGGAAAATAGTTCTATGCCAAAAATTGTCCTTTTACAGAATATTCATATTCAACAAAAGACTCTAGATAACTGGTCAATGTCTGCGTCTGACGGCCTTAAGGCAGTTTTAAAGGTTAACAGACAATCTAAAAAGTACTATGATTTTGCATTTGCACTTATTGTATATTAAATCACCGTTTTTCCGCTCCCTTTCCCTAAACGCGTTTATATTTAGCATTTTATCAGTGACCTGTTGCATAACCATCATCAATATCTCGAGTTTTTAGAAAAAAACTAATATTTTTATTTCAGTAAGTAGTAATTTTTGAAACAAAACTATAACTTTTTTACTTATGCTATTTAAATTACTGTAGTAGAACTTGGGAGAACACCACGTTCAGTGACTTCGCGCAAAACTTACTTAATTGTGCAGCGTTAACCGGGAGAGTTTTATTACAAGCCTGACGTTTCGAGTAGTTGTCTCGTTTACCCATCTTCAACGTAGGCGGCACGGCGACAAACAGGAGACAGACAGACGAGGAGACTAAAGATGTGGCGAGGGACACACACAGTGACCCCAACGTGATTGGTAGAACAGGCACACCCACGAAACGGTGGCATAAATACGAGGGCCGTGAGCCAGAGTATCAATTCCCTGAAGATAGGTAGACGAGACAACTACCCGAAACGTCAGGCTCTTCATAAACTTCTCCAGATGAATGTTCCTCTTTCTTCTGGTTTACCAACCGGGAATCGAAGTTTTAGCACTTTAACTTACTTGTTTATACCGTGACATTTCATCAAATATACGATCTACTGCACATGAACTGATAAGCACTAACCCTCCACCGGCAAGGATGGGGCTAAGTTCATTATTTCCTTGTCTATATAGTCCTGGTTTCCTAAAAACTATTACAATGGACCGCAATTAGCCACCCTGAGCGGCTAGACATCACGGGGCGCTTAGATTGGTGGGGCTAGGAGGGACGAAAACCAAACTGCGGCGGATTGAGCATTGTTCAAGGGTGGCCTGCATTGTTTGGAGGTGGTGTGTTGATATAAGTGTTGGCACCCATACCTAACATGCAACAATCCAGACAGCGATTGCCCAAAACAGACGGCCTTCTTTCTTAACTCGGTTGCAAAATATCCTCATGCAGTTAAAATTTTGTAAGAAATCTGATGAAACATTAGTGATTGCTATGGGGCCGGGTGGAAGATGGAAACAAGCTCTGACCTACTGACCGGCGCAAGCTAGTCACATTCAGATTTCAGCTTCTGGAAAGTCCCCAGTCCTGAGCTTCAGTCTGATAGATGGTGCAGTACTTTGCCCCAGTGATCAAATTCTTGTTTTTTAGACTCGCCTCCTTTGGGGCACGAAGTTGGAACCGCAAAAGTGTACCTTGTAAGAAGGGACTGCTAGCACCTATGCTACACACACTGCAACATATGGGTAATCCAATAGCTCCACCAGAATCGGTCTTTGATAGGTCGGGCGAAGGAATGTACGCAGGGCCTACAGCCGGCAGCCACGAGCGAAGAAGGTGGAAACGTTCAGAAGGCACATGAAAGACGTGCAACGTCGCATGGAGGCGCCCACAATGGCATGAATAATTAAGACAGCCACCAGTAATCGATCAACGTGCGAGCACCAGGCACAGTTATAACACGCGTCTAGTGGTCAGACACACTCATTTGACGCCAGCAGGAGAACAGACACTACACTCTGACGAATAAAGCGAGAATGTTTTCGAAACGTCAACTTAAATACAACTGGGTCTCAAAATAGCCACTTCTTTCACTTCCGGGGACCTCGAATAGTTGCGCATATTAACCTGACTCTGTCTCTGATTATGCGTTCCAGCAAGAACCCAAAACGTCAGACCAAAAAAACGCCTTGTCTCAGCAATTACATTTTATCCTTGTTCTTTTTCACGCTGAGACCATATTCCTGTTACTGCTCAAAGATCAGAAAGGACGATACAAGGGAACTACGTTAGGTTCTGTTGGCGTGATCGTTCTCAAATATAGCTTTTGCTACCCAGACTTACAATTAAAATACAGGGTGTCCCAAAAAATGCATTAAAATTTAAAATAATTTCAAAGTTGGTGCTTATCATCATTTTTATATCAAAAATGTTAAAATATTTGCGTGCATAGTTTTAATGTTGTTTTATTTTCACTGCATGTTCTCAAAATGACGTCCATTAGGTCTAGACATTGCTAAGAACGCGAAACAATAGAATCGCACACAAGAGATTTCCTGTTTGAGCGAATCTAAAAATCAGAACTTAAAATTCATCTTCAGAAGTAAGGATAGCCATAAACTCCTTTCTTTTGTAAATGTCTTTAAAATATATTTTTTAGGGTTTGAATAAACACCAAAAGGCCTCAAAACACAAGCTATAGTAAAGCTCACACCACAGTTCTAAGGATGCTTTGAGGCTATTTGTGATTGAATATCTGGAGTATCTATGAATTTTACAAAGGTTTAGTTCATTTAACGTAAACAATATACTATATGTGTGATTTCCCCTGACAATTCTTTTTTCAATTATTAATAATATATCAAGCGTTTTTTTGCGTTTCCGCAATGCGAGGCTTTTTTTGAAATGTTTGCATTCCTACACAAAATAATACTACTTTTTATAGTTCGCTTAAGTTTTAAATTTGCTTGTGGTTTTTCATTATATATCATATGTAACCTAGTATCTTTTGCGGCTGATTATCAATCTTTCGCTACTTTTGGTATTTTGCTTGAGGTAAGTCACCCTCTGTAGATTATTTATTTTCATTCAAGTGAACAAGATGACACCTGTAATTCGTAATACTTTGAATTTTCTTTGCTTATCTTACTCATGACGATCGAAACTGTCGACATGAAGGCAACAGTCAACATGACTTAAATTTGTTTTGACCGCTTCCATCTAAAACTGTTCCCATCTACCCCCGGCGGTTATTCGCCAACTTTCTACGGTTTGCGTTTTTATGGGATGACCTTTACCAGTAATTAGGTGGAATATTTAGGCCCATTGAAAGGTGTTCACTCCTTTTTCACTCATAAGCAATTACTATTTCATCGAACAGAAGTATGTTGCGTCAGCCATCAGTTACCTGGGAAAGTTCTACTTGCATGACCTAACTCATGAAATACGACCACAGTTATCACGTTCATCAATTTTAGACACCTAAAAAGCGTGCAGTTTGGTAATTATTCTCATCTTTTCCAGAAAATATGCATTTTGCATAAAGAATGTGTATTTATTCATTTTGTCACTCAATGTGTATAGTAACATAAGCAGAAATCTATATAAACACATGTTCGGACAATGCTGATAGCCTGTTTTGTACACATCAGCTTGCTTTTACTTTAAAGAAGAGCACTTCCAAACCAGGAGGTTACCAAACAAGGTTTAGTGCACTTGAAAGTTGATTCAGGTCCGGTGTATGGGATGAACTAAGGACGATCAGGTAAGTAAAACTGCTCAAGGTTGCTGTGCACTGATAGGATACCTTGTGTGAGACGTTTTTGTGTATTTAATCGTTTTAGAATGATTTTCATTCTTTTATTTCTTCCATTTATTAATTCTGACGATTAATATTCTGCACAGTTTCCTTTTCTACATTGAAACTTATCCGACTAAGTAAAACTCAAATATTGGTGTGCGCCAAAAGCAACCAAAAAAACCAATTGCAGAATGTTGGTGATCACATTATTTATTTATTGTTGATTTTGTTAAGAAGGCATTAAGGGTTAAGGTAAGGATTTGTTTTAGGGTAAGGGTTAGTTGTAGGGTAAAGGTTTGTTTTAAGGTACGATTCAGTTTATGGGTAAGGTTTAGTTTTAGGGTTAGGGTTATTGTTAGGATTTAGCCTTAAGGTTTACTTTTTCGTTTTGTAATTGGTATACAGGTTGCATATGTAATGTTCTCATGCTTCTTAACGCCTGTATTTACATCAAATAATAGGTAAATCTTCTCTTTATTTGCTTAAAACATTCCGCAATAATGCGAAGCATAATATTTTTTCCCGATTTCCTTGGCTTACTTACCAGCATAAAAGCAGCCAATCAGTACACGGTATTTTACTTTCATAGTAGACAAATAGCCCTTCTCCCGGTGTACACCGTAAGAACCAGGCTGTGATTGGTTATTCTTAGAAAACTCGAATTTTGCCAAAGTCTAAATGTCCGGTTAGCAAATATGTGTGATTTTCTTCCCTTAATTGAATTCATAATAATCAAAGGTCATTTAAACGTGCTGACATTGTCCTGAATTCTGCAAATGCATTATGGAAGACCGCCAGCCTGCCCACGATCTGAAGGTTAGTTAACATGTTGAGCTGTCTAGTTTCTCCTTATATGAACGTTAAAACCCGGACGCGTTAGACAACAAATGTTTATGAAATATCTACAGTGCATCTTCTGGGCATTTATAGTCGTAGAATAGGCCATGAAAGGAAACAAAGCTAACGCAAATTGCTTTGATGTAAAGAGAACAATGGGAGTCCTTGTACTGCGGTAGAAGACAATAATTAAGCAGATTTTGAGTAGGTAAAACAATAAAGAGAACATTTTGCAATTGCATTAAAGCCTGTTTTTCAATAGCTTTTGTCACGGTCATTCATTTATTTTCACGTTTCACGTTCAAGGTGAATCTTAAAATTTTACCCCAAATGTTAGCGTTTCTCAGACGTATCTTCTTTCGAATGTTTTGATAAATGCGTATCACAGAACCCATCTTTATCAGCAAGCGTTAAAAGAGTTCCGAAAGGAGCGCAAAGTAGTCTTTGATACTCTACCGATACTTTGAAGGTCAAGTGCCAAGTATCAGTAAAAAATGACACATATCTGACGAAAGACACCTTATCTTAATATACACAAACTAGTATGCTTAAGACTGCATTCAATTCAACATCAAGAGCTACTGGACGGCCTGCGTACACGTGACCTTTAGGATATTTGTGTTACTGTCGGCAAATTTGAGCGAAGTCCTCATTGATTTAATGAACAATGTCGCGGGCATTAAAAAAACAGATAAGCTGTACCGATTTCTGACAACGAGCTTCTGCAACATAGTACCGGACATAGTACCGGACAAAGCGCAGTAAGATCACCTAAAGAGATGAAGTTAGTATTTCTAGAGTAAAAAATAAGTTCCGACCTAGTGCAGAAAGTTTATGTTTAGAACTGTCACAATTCGGTAAAAAACAATTACAGCACTAGGATAGAAGATAATGTGGGCAATATAAAAAAAGCATATGAAGTAACGATAAATATTGTTACGTTGCTTAACACGATATTTGTGTTTTTTTTCCTTGTTTTCTTTTGATTCCTCATAATGCAATAATAGAAGGCAGAATAGATAGTATACGAAAATATTTGCTATATATTAGCTTCGGGTGATGTTTTTTGTCATTTTGGTAAAATATATTAAATCTTCCGGAACAAGATGAAAAAGTGCATCATTTTAATAACGGACTACTTTGTATATATAAACAGATGTCGTTGAAAATGCCCAGTAATGATTTTGAAATATACCCTTAAGCGTTTCTGGTAAACGATATAATTTCTGACATATTGGGAGGCAAATCGACCAGAAGACAGCAAAGATGCTAACTGGCTGAAAAGCGCTTCGATTAAAAGGTTGCTCGATATTATGCACTGCTAAATGTAGATTCTAATTGAAGTTTATCTTAAAGCCTTTAAAATTGAACATTGCTCAAAAGAATTTGCCAAAAGCACGACATTTTTAAATATTCGTTCTTATGAAGATTGCCATGTGGGTCATATTTGTAAAATCACCAAAAGGCCGAAACCTATTCTCGACCAAAGAGAAAGTCCACGACAGACATCTCATATTGTTATGCCTAAAATCACTAAAAGACCTTCTATTATTGTAAAGGATTTGGAAATTTTTAGTAATTCAGTTGACTTCATTGTGAATAGCTTGCAGCCTCAGTGGGAGTCGAACCCATACAAGAGGGAAGGCTATTGCGCAGCCAACATTCTACCACTGAGCTACGCGGCGCACCGTGTGCTGTTAATTTAATCATACTGAGGTCAAATTGCTTGCCCAGCTTTACTGCAAGTATGAAATTCACCACTTCAAATGCAGTAAGCTGACTTTCAACGTGCATGTCCTTATTAGTCATCTAATCATCTAAGATTGTGAGCTGTTCACTCATTTTACATTACATCCGTCAATTTAGTAATGCTGCCTATAATGTATTCAGCATGATCCACATCTGTTGCAAAATTGCATGAGTTCTATGCGACTTCTCTTTCAAACTGTAGGGGAAAACTCAGGTTTCGTTAAGAAGGATGTACACAGCGTGCAGTTTGTAAACCTTAAAGTCAAGTATAGCAGTCAGTAGGCTTCAAAATTATTCGACAAGTCAGAGACCTTTTTAAAACCAAATCATACCTTTTCTTAAAGTAAAACATTTAAAGAAGGCCTACTTTTCATCCAAACGAGTACAAGAAATAATTTTTTCGTTTATGTTTTCCCTAAAATATATTTAAATTTAAAGAGGCAGTCAAAAGCAGTGATGAAAATGCACACTTCCCAATATGCCATTTTGTCCAATGCATAGGCGTTTTAGTGGTCAAAAAGAAGCTCGTTAAAAAGCCGGCACCTTATTGTAACTGAAATGCTTTGAAAATAGACTGCATGATAAGTTTTATTGCAACCTTACTTAATGCCGCTTTGCGAGTGAGTATCAAATTTCGAATTTGTCGGTGTGTCACACGAATTCTAGGCTGTCCTGTACATGCAAGCTGTCGAGCTCTCAGAGCAGCTACCTGGCCACTGAGCAGGTTATTGTCATTCTCGGAAAAGCATCTGGGCTGTTTGGGCTAGGGGATATAGGCTGCTTTCTTTTTGACCTACATGAAACCTCTGTAAATTTGACTGACAACAGTTTTGCTTGCCAATAGTAGCGAATATTCGATTCCCAGGAAGCAGTTCAGAAGACGAAAATGCGATCACTGGAACAAGAGTTTTTTGATTTGCCTGACGTTTCAGATTCCCGACGAAATCCGAAACGTCGGGCAAATCAAAAACTTTTGTTCCAGTGATCGCATTTTCGTCTTCTGAATACTTTTTGTATTAAAAACAGCACCGTCAATAACACACTCGAATTTGTGTTGGGTTTCATACAGATTTAGTTGCTAGGGAATAGTTAATAAACATTTATGAGAACAGCACTTTGCAAACGCTGCTATACCCATACCGCATTTATTCATTTATTTCAATGGACAAATGTCATGCAATTCTTCAACTTAAGTCTGCTCAAATGACTTAATTTTCGTCTTCTCGTTTAATTTAAGCAAATTTTTTTATTTTGCAGATCCATAGAAAGTGTTTGCAATGACCAGTTTACGTTTTCAGTGGCTCTTAGGTCACTCATTTTTAATTTAGTTTTTTTGGATGCTTTTGTACTGATTGCAAATAGCGTAGCAATTTTTTTAACTTAAGCCATATTTCATGGATTGAATTAGGTGTTGTAGGTGAGAGTGACATAAAGGCTATAATACGCACGCACCATCGGAGCCTAACTCTCAGTTATCCAATCATTCTACCGTACGCTTTTTAGCTTCAAACTAGCCCATTGGCTGTCAGCATTCCCACCCGTGACTGCAGGCTCATCAATCAAGTCAATTAAATTAATTATTGTGTCGATTTGTTTTTATTTTCCTTAGAGATGCAGTTGCCAATGTCGGCTTCATTATCTTTTCAGCTGGTGCGCCGAAAGGGCTGGATTTGGGCAGGGGGTGGGTTAAAGTTTTCCAATTGCTGATCCGCACAGACGTTTTGCGCTGGTAAATTTGACCCATAATTGTTTTGTTATTAAAAGCAGCAGCGACGGTTAGCACAAAACTATTTCGTACTTACAGAAGTTGATGAACAATAATTTATCCACAAAAGGACGTGCGGTATATGTGACACTGTATACTGTGGCAAAAAAATAGGAAAACTGCTTCCTCCCGTACGTATTCACACCAGGAAATGGTGAGTGGACGGACTATATATATCCCGGGTGACCATGCACACACAGCGAAAACTAGAAAGGCGGTTATGTGTGAAAGAAGTCGCATTGCTGGTGTTTGTCCAGCAAGCAAAAGACAAAAATAGTTTATGTACTGCACTCCATATACCCCTAGTCCTAGAATTTTGTTCTACGGAAACAGTAGTCATGTGGTTTTGAGGGGTGGGGAAACAGAATAGGCAGAGAAGGAATTTTTTATAAGTAAGTGTAAAGTGAATAAATGAAGTCGAATTCGTTCCCCGCGGCCACTGGGAGTAAGATTTTATGCATGTTAACGTAAGGTGTGCGCGGCGCTTTGCACCGCCGGCTATACCAATCTAACTCAAAAACGGTAAGATAGACCTCATGTAAGTTGAACTTGACGACCTCCTAACCACTTTTTTTATTTTTCAGCAATTTCGAGAAACCTGCAATTTGATAATCGGGTTTTTCTGCATTAAATAAAACGATAATACAGCTAAGGCAACTCTACATATATAAATCAACAACATTTCTAAAATAAAATAAATGTATATAGCATTTATTAAAATATATTCCACTGCCCCTCCTATTTCCCCACCCATGAAACCCTATAACCACCGTTTTCATTGGACAAATTCTGGGTCTTGGGATTAGTGAGGTGCACTACGTAAACTGCTGTTGCCATTAAAAGAAAGGTACACAACCACAGACAATACCAATCACGAGTAGTGTCTACTACTGCTATCTGCCTTTGTCTCTGATGACGAATCCGCGACGGATCACGAAACGTCAAGCGAATAAAAGTATATTTCAGCAAACGAGTTGTCTCTTTCTCAATTACTTCCTAGGGTTCGCTTGTTCGCTTGTATTGGCCATCCCAATCAAGTCGCCGAAGGGAAGTGCCTCATGTTGGCGTGAATTTCAGCCAAGCACTATAGCTTACTCAACTGTGTTAAATTTAGCAGTGTTTGCACATTGATCCTATGTCTGAAAGCAAACAACTGGGAAACTGGTTTCTGAAAATAAACGCGATAAACTTAACTTCATTCACAAAGGTCTTGGTCTCCTTCTAATGGCCAGAATCGATCAGCCTAAGACCGATAAGTTCAGTCAGGGAAATTCAAATCATTGATCGAAGGGGACAGTTCACCCTTGGAAAATGACGAACCGGTCAAGCTCCGCGGACCCTCAGTACAAAACTAAAATTGTTCCGATGAGCAACACTAGGTTCTCAGATTTCAATGCCAAAACTCTCACTTTTGCGAATTTGAACACTAGATGGAAGCAAATGGCGGCCGTAGAGAGGGAAAAAGTGAGAGCTAAATAGTTTACTCTTACCTGCAAACTGACACAGCTTTAAATGAAAGAAAATCTATATACACAACTGATTGGCAAAAACGAAAATGTTAATTTAATTATATCAGGCATCTAAAATTTGATTTGTTGATCCGCGGCATGAATGAGCCCTGAAGTGAGCTGTTATCTCCTTTTGGCTGATCTTCTTCGCGCAACCGCAAATATACTCAGTTTCGCTATTAGAAAAACATGAAGGGTGCTGACAGAAGTCATTACTAATTAGGCAATTAATTTCGAATGGGAGAATTGTGGAGTGTATTGGTTATAAGAAAGCCAGGAAGGCAGGTGGATAGAGTAGGCAGAATGAGGCACAGCCACTTTAAAACGTGTTTTATTCGTGTGAAATGTTGGGTTTGCGTTTCGCGGTTACTTCAACACAATCGATTTGATGGATGCTCAGAGGCAATGGCTGCCGGTGCAACTTCGTCAATCGAATATAAAATCCAACCAAAGAGCACTCAGTAAGTTTCACTTACTTCTATTTTGAGTTACAAACTGACTGCAGACAGTCATGGAGTCTAGAGACCAACTGGCATGGCAGGAGACTTCTGAATTCACTTAGCAATTATGGTGCAGTTGTGGACAAACCAAATGCGTGGCCGTGGATAGCCAAACGCACAGTAGCAGCAGCAGCAGATAGGACGCTAGCTTCCAGGTTGTAGTTCATTTTACAGAACACAACTAACTACACCTTTGTTGAGGCCAGCAGCATCGCGAGAGCTGTCTAACTCGTGGCTCACAGTCCACTTACAATCAAAAGGACTTCTTATTCTATACTTAGTGCTGGGACTCTGTCATCAGTCTGATTCCGGTGTCAGGTCCGGTGAGCCAAATTGCAAAGCCATTATCACACCCATAGCGAAAATTATTGATTAAATTGCGACCGTTGCCGACCCAGATGTAAGTTCTTCAGTTGCAGCCCTCCACGATGAATGTGGAGTCATGAAGTCTTAATACACCCTATTAGTACTGCAACACTTGTGCAGGCAGTCTTGACGGATGCGTTCACCTTTGAATGCGAAACACCAGGCGAAGAATACTCTTGTTCCATTCATAACGTCTCCTGTGCACAACTTTGACTTCAAAAAGCGAAGAAGCTAATTCCGGAAGGTACCTCGACAAACAAGGTGTGATCGCTGGAATAAAAAGTTTATACACGCGAATTTTCGGAGCCTGACTCGAACCTGGGGTCAGAGGCAGTCGCATATGTGGGACGATGCACGCAGAGGCATCGCAGTAGCATGCAGTTGCTATGCCAGAACCTTGCGTATACCCCATGAGCAGTCGTAATTGCAGCGAGAATGGCTTGTGCATTCACACCCGAATCGCTAACTGCCGCAATTTCGCCCTTGGTGTTGTTCACTGACGTGATAATTACTCCGCCCCCCCCCCCCCCCCCCCCCCCCCCCCCAGCATCGCCAGCTGCTCTGCCGAGACAAAGGGTATGGACGATGTGGATGGTCGTTTAAAGAGGACATGTGAACAGGAACCGCCCACAATACATGCATCAATTTCCAGGGAAGTAGGTTGTGGATTAAGAGGACAAAATTGCGACTATTTATAACTCGGAGGTCAGAGGCAAGTTTTTATAAGGTAACTCGACAAACAAAATGCGGTCGCTGGAGTTGATTTATCAAAATTTTCGGATTCTGACTCTAATCTAAGACAGTCAAGCATGTGGGACGCTGGAGTCAGAGGGATCGCAGAATGTGCAGTCGCCATCTCGGCACTGAATTACCAGAGTCAGCACCTTGCGTATTCCATCACGGATACTGGCAACTGACGCGAGAATAGCTTGTGCGTTCACAGCCAAATTGCTAATTGTTGTAATGTCGTCCTTGGTATTGGTCACTAACGTAATAATTACTCCGTCCATGGCCAGTTGCTCTGTGGAGGCAAAGGTTAAGGATGTTCGTCTAAACAGGACACGGCAACCACCCGTAATACGTGCAGCTTTGCGTCAAATCCCAAGAAAACATTTGATTCAGTTTCGGGTCAGGGTTAAGGTTAGGGTAAGGGTTCGAGTTGGGGTGAGTAAGGATTATAGAATGGTTCACGATTAGGTTTCGGGTTTGACTACGGGGTTTAGATTAAAGGTAGGTATTCGGTTAAGAGTAAGGTGATAGGTTAGTTTTATGTTACGGTTAGTGTTAGGGTTTAGACACGGTAATATGTACCCTCCCAATATTTGTCGGAAGGTCACCTGTTTAAGTTGTGCGAGGCTTCCTCTTTCCATGCTCCCACTTCGAAGGACATACAAGTCATTCTCACATGAGGTTTTAACGTTTCTTGCGCGGATAGTTTGTCTTTTAAGAGCTCTGATTAAAGGCTATCTCTTTTGCCTTTTACAAGTGCATCTCAATCTCAGATTTCTTTCGAGAACTGCGGAGACTGCATGCTTTTACTGGCTTTCGCGGAGCGGGTTGGCTGCTCTCTACAACATAGATAACGGGGGCATTTATGTTTATAGACGCCTGCCACGAGCTCTCCACGTCACTGCGTGTGCAACCCTGCACTTAATGGTTGGCTCGGTTAAATTACTGTGTGCCAGGCTGACATCTTCAGCCCATTCAACCGCAGAAAATCCAAAGCAAATTATTTGGCTAAGGATTTGTTTTTAGAATTTCCTTTTTTGATGTGGCGTTATCATCCTGTGAGATTCGGGCGACCGTGCGGATAGCCTGGTACAAGCAGAGATGGAAAGGTCGAATGCGGCGCGCGTAGTCCGGCTATTTACTTGTGTCAACCACAGTTTGTCCTCACCCATTTTTGGTCTTCTTCGTGCTGCCTGGCTACCAGAGCCAAGCAAGTAAGGGAAGAGCGAGTGAGGTAGACGCCGCACAAGTCTTTGTCCACCCTGTGGGGCACGCGGTGGGAATAGTCGTCTGTAACAGTCAAAATGCCAACCCAGTTGAGGGATATTTGCATACCCCGTTTCCTCGAGAACGCTACAAGCTCCCTCCACCCCTGCCCAATTTTAAGAGCGACGTGCAACTGATGTCCTGCCAAAACAACTTGACGACCTTAACCAGAGTCGTTGTGAAAAGTGAACAAAGTCGAGACCAGATATTTTGCTGCACAACATACTCTGAGGGCACTTTGGCTTCTGCTTGTGTGCTGGGTGTGTGTGTGTGTGTGTGTTATTTTAAAGCAGCTGTGGTACTTATCTTAACGAGGATGACTTTTATGGTCGTCTAAACAAGAAAAGGGAAGAGCAACTGGTCATTGCACGCGGGCTTTTACGCCAGATCCCAGGAAAAAAACTCGTTCAAGATTGAGACGAGGGCTTTGATTAGGTTTTATGTTAAGCGACGTCGAACTGATGCCCCACCAAATCAGCTTGTTGACCTTAAACAGAGTCATCGTGAAAAATGAGCAAAGAAGACACCGGATGTTTTTTTTGCTTGGCCAAAATAAGAGGATATTTCTTTTAAAGGGTATCTTGCCGTCTGTTTGATGGTTGTGTGTGTGTGGTATTTGAAAGCCGATATGGTACTTATCGTGGGAAGGATGACTAGCAGAAACATAACAGAACATGGGAACCGGGACGGCTCGCAGTGCAAAAAGGGGTTCAGGAGTAAGGTGAGGGCCATGCTTAATTTTAGGGTTAGATTTATGGTAGGGGTTAAGGTCAGAGTTGGGACGGGGATCAGAATTACATTAAGGGTTGCGATTAGGGTTAGCGTCAACTGTGTTGTGTAGGTTTTGCGTAGGGCTAGGGGCAGAATTAAGGTAACGACTTGATTTTATGCTTAATCTTACTCGAAATTTTCTTTACCACGTATAGCCAATAACTTTGCACTAACTCCTTCTCACTATGCGAACTGCAACGATCCCGTCGGCAGTCATCTCTACCGCAACTATGGCTCAAGACTTCACGGGACTGTAACGTTCTTTCTCATATTGAGCTAAAAACCGACTGCTTACGACCGCGGTGGGTTCGTCTGATTTTTTTCACCTTATCGGCAGACACGACAAAGAGCAAGGGCGTATCACTGCCGCATCTCTGGTTCTTTGGGACGTTCTCGTGAATCTGCCGTCTCCTCCTCGAGTGAGGATGGGCCGCGCTGCTGGCCGCCAATATACACGACAGTAGACCGGTCCTATCTTTCAACACATTCCTCCCACAATCGACATTTTTCTCCTAAAAAGCCGCTAATGACCTTCCATCTTGTGAATTCTGAGCCATGCCTTAGGAGTTCTTTTCACTGTCTGCTCTTTTAGCTCAGCTACACCTGCTGTCTCGTGTTAACTGACAACACCGCATGCGATTTTATTACTTGGAACAAGTCATTAGTCGCCTACGATTTTGTAAACGACATCTTTCGAAAGGTTCGGATGCACCGATGCATTTCCTCACTACTGTGTATCAATAGGGAGTTCAAAGGCGTATGTATTTCCCGTGATAAACTTTGCATGATCGGTGCCGAAATTTAGCACAGGGCCACTTTTTAGGTCGGCGACGGGGCCTTCCTTTTCCCGGCCATACGAGTAATCCTTATCCTATTTTCCTCAAAAGATATGCGTAGCGGGCTGCAGACATCCGGACAATGGTTGACTGCTGAACACCCTAACTACCTTCTCTAAATAAAACTCCTAGACCAGAGCACAGCTCGTAAACACGATAACGTCCAATGCAACTCTAGCGTTCATGATTGATAAGAGTCTTACTTATCAACCGAACGTGAACGCTCGCCGGGTGCCTGAAAAATCAGCCCGGATGCAGTTTATGACGCGCGTAAGCTCATATTCTTATTTTTTATACTTCTTGTTGCAAAAATAGGATGCATATCAGCTATTGATAAAACTACAGGATCTAAGTTAGTATTATTGCTAGAATTAGCACTCCTAGCAGTGGTATGTTTCCTCTAGCAGCAGTATCCTAACCCAAACTTTGTAATACGTCACAGCATTAGTACATTTGTTTTTTTAGCTACACATAATTCTGACCTAGCTTTCTTTAAAATCAAGTTGACTTTAACTTTACTACTCGATTTAGACACAAATTCACCTCTTACTTTAAGCAGTCCAGTCTCTTAGTTTAGATTTGCTAAGATTTGATAGTGTAGACTAGTCCTTAAAGCCTCGTCTGAGCTTTAAGCCTATTGCAGTTTCAGAAACACTGCTGTTTTCTAGTACCGAACTTTTAGTGCATCTATTTAGAAAGGTGATGGTCTTATCTCTAACAAATGGTAGCGTCAGTGCTAGCAGCTGTACTTCTACACTTCTTGTTGAGATTATGGTGATATGAGCCAAGTGCTGGCTAATAATAAAGCCAAAAATAGTACCAGCAATACTATCACTCAAATGCACCCCTAATTAGTAATATAAGAAATATCAGTAGCAGTACCAGCCTTGGTTTTCAAACTTTGGCTTGACAGCTACTGAATATGGCTATTTACTTGAAATAGCTTTGACCCACAGTCACACTTGCTGTGGGGATCAAGGGGATATAAGCAGACGTTCTGTTAACTCTAAGCTACAGATAAATACTGTAGTAGGCCTATCGGTAGTCTGTAGACGGTAAAAATCACGACATAAGGGTATAGTATGAATCGTGCTAATATTATCTGCATGCTTATTACTTTATCTCACATAGATTGGAAGTGCATACTGCGTACTGTCTTCTTAAAAAGCACACATGCCATGTTATAATATACTATTTGCTCGACTAGAACACCTTGATTACAAGAATTAACACTTTCGCATGGGCGCGAACTTATAGCAGCAATAGCTTAATCTAACCTAGTAGATGGAGAAGGTTGAGACGGTAGAAACTAAGGCAAGCTCTGCTGTGCTCAGGGCCCCAAAAAATAACTTACTTGAAATAGTTTAAACGCAGATTCGCACTCCTTATTCGGATCAAGGGGTATGGGCCCTAGTGTTGGCTTAATCAGTGGCACCGCTGACAAATGGTAGCGTCAGTCTAGCACCAGTACTTATACACATCTTCTTGAGATTGAGGGGATATGAGCTCAGTGTTGGCTTTAATCAGCGCTACTTCAGTCAAAAATAGTACTAGCAAATACTGTCACTCAGCTAGACCCTAATTAGTAGTATTAGAAATAGCAGTAGCGGTAGCAGCAGTACCAGTCCTGGCTTCCTAGAGTCGGGCTAAACACCTACTGTAGGTGAGTGAGGGTAGATAGTGCCGTAGTGTCCACGCAAAGTCTACGGTCACTAAAGATTAAGACAGGCGGTTTTTCTGGCTGCATTGGAGAAAGCGGTTTCCACCCGATTCCTGTTCGGTCATCTTGAATTGCCTTGTCACCGATTTAAGCGGAGGATGGTTAGAGTAAGTTGACAGGTGCGCATCTACTTCACTAAAATCTCGTCTACGTCTCCGATAACAGTCTCTGATCTTGTGCAAAAGGTGGCTCTCATCGACATCGATGGTCAAACAACACACCCAACTTTTCTCAAAAGATATGCGTAACGGGCTGCAGGCATCCGGGCATGGTTGAGTGCGGAACCCCCTAACGACCCTCTCTAAATGAAACTCTTAGATCACAGCAGGATTCGTTCACACGGCAACATCCAACGCAACTCTATCGTTCATTTTGAACACTGTTTATTATTATTATAGTGAAACAGAGAAACGGAATAAAAGCAAAGCCGTGTTTGATTATTAATAGTTTTGAAAATGTGATCAGAAAGCGGTGTTAAAAAAGAGGAAGAAAGGCATCCATTGCGAAAACTTTCCTTCAGGTCTTAGCGAAGTTGCTGTGTTGACAAGACGGTTTCCCGAAACAAAAGTCAGGGAAGACAACTAGTTTGGACCACATTTTTACTGCGCGAAAGGGACTGTTTAAAAGTTTTCTTCCAAGCGCTAGCTGTATCTTTAGGCAATTTGTGTCAGTCCGTGGCCACTCTTGGGATAACAGTACGGCCCAGAATTCGTCTAACATGTCTATATATACAAAATATTAATACCCTTTCGCTAAACTGCATTGAGTAAGGTTGTAATGCTGATAAGTATGTAATCCATTCTTAAGTCATTTCAGTCACGATAGGATGCCAGCTTTTTAATAAGCTTCCTTCCGACCGCTAACAAAATGTACATACTGTACAAAGTGGCTACTTAAGAAGTATGCATTCGTCTCATTGATTTTGGTTGCCTTTATAAATTAAAATATAGCTCATGGAACACATACGGAAAAATATTTCTTCTTCTGATTGGGTAGGATATTACGCATTATTTACTACTAAAAGGAAAGGTATTCTGTGGTTTCAAAAAACTTTCGTATTATGAGCTTTTTTATGATTTTGAGGTGTTCATTCATAATACATTGTATCCGCCAATTTATTAATGCTGCCTCGAAAGTATACAGCATGATCCACATATATTTTAACAGTCTACGAGAACTATGTGCATTCTTTCCCAAACTGTAGGCAAAAACCTACTTTTCCTTAAACAGGGTATACACAGCGTGCAGTTTTTAAATCTCGAATTCAACTGTAGCACTCAGTAGGTTTCAAAATTATTCATAATTTTTTTTAAAACCGAAAGGCACCCTTAATTTAAGTGTGGCATTTAAAAAAGGCGTAATTTTCTACCAAACGATTACAAGAAATAATTTCTTGCGAGCAAGTTTTCCCTAAAACATATTTAAATTTATAAAGGTAGCCAAAATCAATGGTAGAAATGCATGCTACATAAGTAGCCACTTATTACAGTACATACCTTTTGTTAGTAGTCAGAACGAAGCTCGTTAAAAATCCAGCATCCTATCGCGATTGAAATGACTTCAGAGTAGACTACATGATGATCAGCATGACACACTTACTCTATGCCGATTAGCGAAAGAGTATCCAGCGTAAGCATACGTCGGCAGGTTACACGAATTCTGGGCCATACAGTACTTGCCTTCGGTACGTGTCCTCTGCCGCAGGTAGCGCATTGACTTGCTTCTAGCTAAAAGGCCATTCAAGCGGCGAATCGACTGCAGCCAGCGGCGGAGAGGTCAGCGCGGGCTTCTCGGGCACCGATCGATCAAGAGCGTGTGGGGAGACTGTCAGACACAAAGCTTGCCAAGAGGAGTCAGCGCAAAGGTGCTGATCGCGAACCACCACAGCGTGACCTTTCGAGCAGTAGTTTTGCCTACACTTCTTTAAACACAAATCAACGTGAAATGCGGGTTTGAAACTGCCCCGCCATTGATATCGACAAGCTATTCACCAGGAGTATGGTTTTGAAAGCACACCATTTTTGTGGCTTTGTACATTTTGAAAATAACAACACGCGCCAGTCCTTTGTAGGCGACAGGAGACTGTTGTCTTCCGCCGATTTTCGTAAACAAACAGACGGCCAATGGTGTCCGGATGTTAACATTTGCTTCCACACACGCATGATGTTTATAAACAAACCCATGATAATGCAAACGCGTCATCTTAACTTTCCGGAGAAAGTGCGTGTCGCTGAAAATCTAACTTTGTTTTTAAATCCACCCTGTATGTACCCACTTTCGCTTCGGCAAGTAAACTTGTTTTTTTTTAACCTGTAAACCAAAGTTTGCGTCTGATTAGCCTTGTTTATTAGCTCAAGTGCACAAAAGCAGTGACTTGTAAATAATTATTAAGGCTCTATGCTCTGTTTACGCAATGAATGCAACCATCCGGTCCTTCAGCAGAGAGGTGGTATCGAATCCACGCCAAGGCCAGATATACCTATTTTTCGCTCACAACTATACCTAATGGAAGGCTGTACGTTTTTCAAGCTGCTTACTCTTAATGGACGTTCCTCAACAGCACATTTCAAGTTTTCTACCGATACGTTTCCAACTGTAAAGGCTCTTTACAGCCAGCCACAACAGGCCAACAGCTAAGCAAATTACTTTTCAACTCGTTCCTTCCAATATATGGCTGGTAAATGGACAACCGCCAATCATGCTGTGGTAAATATTCGAACCCATTTTGCCTGGGAGCCTACTCTCTAGCAGCCGCTATGAGGTTGTTAATATAGAGAGAAGAACAATAGCAACAAAGACAACGCAGACCCGAATCGCCATTCCTGGATAATTATTCGCCACCCTAACAGCAATGGCAGTGCGATTCGAGCTTTAATTTTCTCGCTTCATTTGAGCTCGGAATTTATTGGTTGTTGGCTTCTCTGCACTAGCGTAATTAAGGGCACCAACCAATGAGTGCGTAGCTGCCACCTCCGAGTAAATTATCGGTTTCACTGCACGCTCAGCGGTCGGACGAAGTCGCCAACTCGCGCGTGACGCGGCACTTCCGCTTCAGTCAAGCCGCTGCAGCAGCCAACCATGCTCAACCTCATGTGTTGCAGCTTCGAGGCTCGAACCCACGACCGTGAGGAGCACGCAATGTCAATCAAATGCTCTGAAGAGCTAGAAGAACTCTTGAAAAGCCCCCAGAACACTTCAACTTTCTTAGCGGACATTAATACCATGAGGGCAACCGGCGGCTTGCGCATTGGCCAAAGTGGGATCAAACATATATCGCAGGAGGTTTAGTGAGTTAAACCGTAGCGATTGCGATCTTCAGACCATGGTTACTTAGTCGAGAAGAAGTCAGTGGAGGCCAGAATAGTACGAATAGTTTATTGTGTATACAAAAGAACGAAGAATAGGTGGAAAGAGGGCGACTACGGAGAGCACGACCTTCCGCTAGAGCGGCGTGATCCGAAGTCATGTCTGGCGGCCGAGGTTGGGGAAAAGGGGACATGTTCGAGTGGTGATTGGGCAGCCGCGAAAACCTAGACGCACGTGTGTGTATCCGAGCGGAAGTAGGTCTAGTCTCTGCAAGGCAGAGCATCTGTAAGCACTGACTGAGAAATTGATTGACCTTGGAGCAGCTGGCCTTGAACAATGACGCCGGACAAAGCAACGGAGGGCGTCGGACGGTAGAGACCACTACACATATTCCAATGGGAACCAAAAGCATCAGCACCAATTAATTTAGCTGAATGTGAAATGCCATCAGGAAAACAAAATATAGCCTTCCAGGTTGAAAAGGTACTAAAGGTATCTGTGTATGTGCAACGTATTCCTTAACTTCTAGTTCACATCGATGGAGCAGACAGCCAGACGATTGTCCGTCAATAAAATTATATTCATGCGCGAACCCGATGGACGAGTAAACACCAGGGTATTGTGTATAAAAAGACGACTAACACATCTGGAGTCCCTAGTTGTAAGCACCCGATGATGCACAAGCGCGTCTGTGCTAGGACCCCTCTCTGTCGGAGGAGAGAACAAGCATCACAGTTAACCGGTGAAGAAGGGTAAATACGGCATCTACGTGATCAATTGAAAATGAGTGGTTGTCCTGACAACATCATCAGTCGCCACTTCTGTAGGTGACACCGTCACCGGGCAGACGGCCGGAGCCGCCAAACCGGACTTAAATCCCACGGAGTGTGAGGGCCAAGAGTAGCTGTTGTTGTGTGAGAATGCACCTGGCGTGCCACAAAGCCCCCTTCAGTACGACCTTGAATTCGTGAAGCATACCAACATATGCGAAAGATTGATACTCTTTCGTTAATCAGTATTAAGTAAGGTTGTACTAGTGATGATTGTGTGGTCTACTTTGAAGCCATTTCAGTCACCATAGGATGCCGGCTTTTTAACGCACTTCTTTCAAACTGCTAACAAAACCTACATATTGCATTAAGTGGCTGCTTAAGTAGCATGCATTTTGAG
Organism: Ligula intestinalis; assembly: GCA_036362985.1. Taxonomy (NCBI): domain Eukaryota; kingdom Metazoa; phylum Platyhelminthes; class Cestoda; order Diphyllobothriidea; family Diphyllobothriidae; genus Ligula; species Ligula intestinalis. The sequence continues at coordinate 37,067,531 of JAYGXS010000005.1, forward strand.
CAATGATTATGACTGCCTTTATGAATTTAAATATATTTTATGGAAAAAGAGCACAAATAAATTATATCTTGTACTCGTTTGGTAGAAAATTACGCCTTCTTGCAGTTTTTTTGGAGCGTAAGACTTGACCGGAAAGGTCTCCCTAATCTTTGTTGGCAATACTATCAGCCTAAACTACTAGACACTATGGCTGCTGTCAGAGCCCGAGACATGAAAACCAAAGCAGCGCAGGACAAGTGATCGAGGTACTTTCATCAAAGAGTGTCACTGAAAATGCCAGATGGTCTCGTGATCACCAACGGGGGCGGGGGGAAGATCGGGATTGATGCGATGATGGCGTGGCAGTTCACGGCCATGTTCTTAATCGTCGCGGTCCCATCTGCCATGTTGGATATCGACCCTCGTATCAGCATTATTTTTTTGAAAATCGCATAAACAGCAGAATTTACTGCATCTATAAATTTTGAGAGTGCTAAATACTGGTCATTCTGTGGACATCAAAACTTATTTCTGAGTTATTGATCGGGCTCGAACAACTCTTACCTTACGCTACCTGGAGGCAACCTATATAAGGTGGTTTAAACCCAACCTATGAAAACAGCTGGAGCCTGTAGTAAACTTAACTTTGCTGTGAAAATATCGCCTTCCTGATTACACATTTCCTTTCCAAACGTTCTGCTTTAGACGTTTTTCCCCATTTTTGCTGTCCGCAGTGTCTTAACTTGTCTTCATTGTTGATAAACATTCTTGGCCTTTTTCTATGACCTTGCTGTTTGCATTGGTTTTTCTGAACGTATTCAATTTGTTTTTTTCTCTTACGTCATTCACGTTATGCAACGAAAGGAAGCAGCTGACGAGCACTCTCGAAGTTTATGGATCTAATAAATTCTGCTGTTCATGTGATCGTCAAAATTGCACCAGGGAAAAGATGCTTTAAAATTATAGGTCTAGTAAATGCACAGGAACCTTTACATAATAACTCTGCTAAGCTATAAATGTTGACAGAACAACGTCCAACTGGCCTACGTACAAGCATTACATTTGTTAATTAGAAGACGCACATACTTTCACGCAACATTAATCTCACCCATCCGTAGCTCCTGAACGCGGTTCAAGGGCAGAACTATTTGCGTGTGTAAAATGCCCATTTGCCAGGAAACTGGTAACGTATGTTCTCTGTCTACATCGAACGGGAAAAATGGGAATGACCATTTTGCTAAATATGCACGGAACAGACAAAATGACGTTTGTTATGTTAGTGGGGTATGTAAGTGGGGCAACGGCAATCCGTTATTCTTCGGGGTGTGTGCATACAGCTTAGCGAGTTGGGCCTTCGGTAATCATTCCTTATAAATACTCCAAAGTAACAAAAAACAAGTTTGTAGAACACGGAACCAGTGGTAATAGGGCTTTTATGGATGGGACCTATAATGGGTAAGAAAAATAAATGAAAAAAGATAGAACGTATAAATGAAGTAAATAATAGGCTCAATCTCAACCGACAAAGCAAGAAGCCCGTGGTGTCGTGGTAGAGTATTGAACTCAATGACCAGAGGTCTCGGTTTTAAATCTCGGGGGTTCCAAACCCTGAGATTGGGTATGACTAGCTGATGACGGCTAACAACCCAGAAATGGCCATTTTGGTCTCCCTTTGCTTTGTCAAATCCATCTTATCAATAGGCACAGTAATTTAACTAGCACAATGTATGGCAGAGAAAAAAACCGTGCTATGAATTAAAAATAAACAAGAAGTCAGCATATGCGAATCGAAGGCAATTGAACAAACTGGCGTGATAGAAATAAAAGCTAATCATGATCCAATGGGAAGCATACCCCATAGGAAACAAGAACTGAACAAGTAATACCCGCGAATTGGCCACAACTGGTCGACGGACAATCGTATATAGACTGTATGTCAAAGTTTCCAGATTTACGTAAAACCACTAAATACAGGCTTTTCCTTTGTTTTTCATAACTCACAATGGCTTCTAATGCATATGTTTCGGTGAAAAGTAACTGTATGTCACTAAAGATCTTCGCGTGAAGAGCGCAATGAAGTATATCGAAAAAGAAAACTGCATGACGCTCAACATTGCCATGTGGGGATTGCAATGGAATATATCGAAATAACAAGTTAAAAATGCTTAACAAATTCCAAAAGATCTTGTAGTACGATAAGCCGAAAGGTGTCCACAGGATGCTAAAAAATTCCGTGTGGAACATGTAGTAGCGAGTTAAATGCTGAGTAAATACACAAGAGAAGTCGTCGAAATATGGCCTATAAAAAACACTACAATCCAGTATATGTGAAATAAGGAAATCAAACAGCCTTACTACAGCAGTATAAGAAGTAAGTTCAATAAGCCGAAAGGTGACCACAGGACGCTAAATATTTCCGTGTGGGGAGTGTACTGAAGTATTAAATGCTGAATATGTGCATAAGAAAATGCGTTATGGCCTGAGGTATGCGAAGCACTGTGATACATGATTATATGAAACAATAAAATCAAGCAGGCTTACTACAACAAAAATAAGTAGTTGGTTATGTACAATAAACTTTGGTGTCGCTTATAAGGAACCCTTACCGCAGTATTTTTCCTTGTATACAAAATCGCGTTGCGTTAGCGGACTGACGTCACCATGTCCCGAGGCTATTAGGTGCCATCATTTTGAGTTTGCGCAACACTGTACGACAGTGCATATATCTCACAACGCAATCAACGGTCTGGTTTGATGGGGAATGGTTGCAGGACTGCTATTCCGACGGCTGCATTTAGAGCGAACCGGTTCATGGGTGTGACAGCCATAGACCGCTTGTTAAACATTGCCAACCACGGCGCTCGTGCCAACTTCCGATTGTTTTGACAGATCAAGTTTCGGTGCGGCCTGAGACTCATGCAACATACCGAAATTTGCGACAAATATTCACAAATCGGCATCAACGCAGGCACGGAAACCTTGAAAAAAATAATAAACAACCGGTTCGGACGGCACAGAACATGATTCAACACTCTTGTCGGCCTGAGGTCAACATGGCAAAGAAAGCCCCACACATGAAAGGGCGCAGGCACAAAGGACCACGCGCACGCGTAGCAGCGCCGCCACGTTGTGCCAACCCTAGGACCCCACACGATGGCTGCCCGCATAGGCCCCTCGTGCGTGAACCAATAAGAAGAGACAAAGCAGACAAAGACTGTTTGCCCTTAAATACGAGCCTGCGGACAGAAGGCGGCTTCTGCTGCCGACATGGAAGACAAGCTGCAAATGAGACGACTGCTGCCCATGGGAACGCTAAGAAGTTGAGGTACACACGCAGAAGCAGATGTAACCACAGAGACTGTTGCAGGAAACTGTTCTCTACTATCCAGTTTTTCTTCTCTTCCTAATCTACGATTGGGGGACAAAGCAAGTGGCAACGCAGGTGAACACAATGTCATAACACAGCCCTAAGCGGATTTCGAACGTAAAAGCATAGACATAGAATAGAAAGAGGGCTAATTGTTTGTTTAGAAACAGTTAGTTTTGTAAGAGGCCTTAAGGTCCGAAAATGTGAAATATAGCTGCAAATTTGACCCATAAATGAAAATTTAGTCGTCAGATGAAATCGTATACGTAACACTTTCTTTATAATAAAAGAAATTCCTTCGCTCAAATTGTTTTATAGAGCGATCAGGTTCTGGATTACAATTACACTGAATTCATCCTTTAATTTTGTGGTAAATTTTCCATGATTTTCGGTGTTTTAAAGCTTTCAAGCGTTCTTTCATGAATGTAGATTCTGTTCAACATGTGCACAAAAACCTTTAAAATAAGACATTTCTTAAAAGCTTTTGCCAATAGCGTGAATTTTGCATATAAGTTCTTATGAATATGGCCATGCGAGCCATATAAATAAATTCGCCAAAATATCAAAAGCGCCTTGTCGAGTTAAAATCACGTCCACAACAAGAGTATGATATTTTTATTACTAGGATTAATTACTATAGGTTATCTCTTCATAAAGCATTTAAGTTACATATTTAGCTGCTGATTACCTGCGCCTGTTAACTTTGTGCCAGGTTATGCCAAAGTAAAAATGGAGCATTACACCAGTTATTTAAATGTACCTGAAAGTAAATTATATCATTTTAACTGCAAATAAAAGGACTAACATTTCTGATTATGCTGGAGTATTTTTTACGATAGTTGATTCAAAAGTCATATTGGCAAACATTTGTTTTCGGCAATTCATCTGCTGGCCAGTACAAATCAAGGACCGAGATGGTCAGTTATAGGTAGTGTAGTTCTGAAATGGTTCGTGGGGTAGGGGAGGGGGGTGGAGGTTTAATGAGTCATCGTGGTGTTCCCTCGTCAAAAGACGCTCGTAGCCGCAGTCCGCTTACCCTGGCCTACTACCCCAATGAACACCGTGTCGTCAGAACAGACGCCCCCACCAACTACGCACGCCGACACTGAGAACACCCCTCTTCCTCCCCCCTATTCCCGGCTTGCCAGACCCAACGCCACCAACAGGCTAGAACCCGCATGCGTGAGACAAGGGAACACCACGATGACTAATTTAACCCCCACCCACCTCCCCTACCCCACGAATCATTTCAGAACTACACTACCTATAACTGACCATCTCGGTCCTTGATTTGTACTGGCCCGCAGATGAATTGCCGAAAACAAATGTTTGCCAATATGACTTTTCAATCGAAAAATGGGAATTTTCGCAGGATTTTAGTTGAGTCCTCCTGAGCCCCATTCTAAGCTTGTGAATGCAAGTAATAGTGGCTGAAGATTTTGCAAAAATTGTTAATAGTCTGTCTGTTCCGTCTCTTAATTACGCATAAGCGGAGATTATATCGTATAAAAAGTATCCTTTTTATCTGCACTAGACATAATATGATTAAAATTGACCATCCTTTACGCGAATTTATATGTATATGCAGTTTCAGGTTCCGTCCCAAATCGCTGATGTGCTAAAACAAAATGTGGTCAAAATGTTTTTCTGCGTTTTATCGCAAAAAGTTCGGACTTCGGTAAAAAATAATTTTAAAAACTGCAATTGTTCGTTGTTTCTAAAAAATAATGCGATTCCTTGAAATAAGCCTTCACTTGAGTTTCACCAACTTAAGAGTAGACCGTCCGGTTATGGGAAGGATATACCTTACACTTTTCTTGCATAACGCATAAAAATAAAAGGTTTTCTTTCGTCACACGTGGGACACTTGTTCGATATCAGGCAACATCATAAAAATGCTGTCTTTTATACCGAACCAAACGGGCAATTTTCCTTACTAACAGGCCTTCTCACGATCAAATGCACTCAGTAGATCAAAATAACGCAACCAAATGAATGCCAAAGAACCAAGCCCAATTTCAATCATGACTTGGCATGAGTTAGCTCACATACTGTAGGCGAGGGTGGACAGAATGCTGTAAACGCTGTAGCAGTCTGCCATACTATGGGCTTACTTACGCACGAGAAAACGACATTTATTTCATTGCCTATTACAGACGGGGAACACGGTCACTTTTAATAATCGATTTTCTGTAAACACTCCTCGTCTTTTAGCGACGGCAAAGTCGTCTAAACCGACCGACCGACCGATGGCACACGTCTCTTTGCACTGGTAAGACAGGCAACCAACGAGGTCTTTTGGAAAGGAGATAAAGGCACGATCAGCTTGGACTTTCGGACTCGTAAAGGGGAGATCATCAGATAGCAGGACAGTGCAGCAACTACGAATAGTTAAATGAGAGTTCTACTGCCAAGTTTCGACTATTTCCACAGTGTACTTCATGAAGACTTTGAAGAAAAAGCAGTGACTTGCGCGTGGATTAGACTTGCACGGCATCTACCACACTCCCTCCTCCTCTTTCATCTGAGTCTGGTGTCATGACAGCATAAAAAGACTGGAGGTGGGAGAGGGTGCTGGTCTTCTGATTCGACGAAACTCTGCACACCAGCGTGCCATCATGTTCCCAGGTCCGCAACAGACACTTGGCACTGAACACACGAACAAAGGAATAAGGGCATGGACGTAGCTTACAACGTGCCAATATACCCCAAACATATACCCCTTGATCACAGTCCACAATTAGCCAGACTTTTGCCGCCTTGATGTCAGTTCTCGCGGCGTGGGTCTGCCAGTGACTGCTGCCCCAGCGTACACCAACTGATCAAAGCCTACAATTGGCCAAAATTTGTGTACATCGCGAGGGTGCGGTACGCACCTCAAAAATAGCTAAGAAAAGACGCGGAAAGGAACCTCGAACACACACGTCTCGTTAACGTGGGAGGGGCGGGCGTTGTGCAGTGATTGGGGAGTACATGCCACCCGCTCCACTTCAGGCTACCGATCAGCTATGCGGTTGTCTGTTGCTGGCATTGGGGAGAGAGAGGTTGACTTGTAGTGGTCGCTGCCTGCCCAACGCCTGGCCTTCCTCTCGTGATCTTAATCCATCTAGACCTCAAGGTCGTGGTGGCCGCCAAACTTACTGGCGTGCGAGACACGGGCATCCCACGTAAATTTCCAACTTATTACAGGCTGACCTAATCAATGGCTACTAATCTGACTGCTGTAAAACCAGCCCTTGGACTCGACTGGCTCTACTGGCCGGTTTTATGCTCTTTAAGTCAAATGTCTTTCTATCTGTGTACACAAAATACTGTTCATACTACTCCGACCTTTCCAAGGCTTCTCTCATCCACTTAGTAGCCATGGTCTGAAAATCGCAGTTGCTAGGGTTTAACTCACTTGACCCCCTGCGATAGACCCGCAGCCCAATTATTTCCTCACTAAAAATAGTTTGATGCGCTTGAAGCTATCGCGGTGCGCTAAATGCCGTGGCTTGGAGGGTTACCAAATCATGGAATAACTTGGAAAGCACAGTCAGTGAAGTGTGTGTGGAGTGGATTACTGCGGGCTGAGAGTCAGACTCAATGGCTCCTTCTTTCTGTGGCCCTTATGGCATCCCCATCTCCGGTCCTCTCGACTTTTGTCTTGACATCGGGTCCCACTGTGGGATTGGCGAGGAGAGTGTGGTAGATTCTCTGCAAGTCAACTTTCACTTTAATCCCGTGGGAGTCACCGCGTTGCACGCGCCTGCTGAAGTGCGTGATTGATGTCGTCGAAATCGACGGTTTAGCTGTAGGGGAGATGCTGCGGTAATGTGGTCAGGCCCGTTATCGCAGCCACAGTTCCCGAGTTCACCTCGAGTTGTCTTGTATCCGTCTTTTCGCAGTGTACACGCTCGTGAGGGCGTGATGTGCGCTTCGCAAGTATGTCTCACTAGAAACTAATTAATTCGTGAGTCATCCTCCCACTCCATCGTACTATACACGCAACGAGAGACACACAACAGACACAACGATTTGCGTACTGACGTGTCACGCACAAGGCAGTAAATATTAGTTAAGTGGAAAAACCAATAAGGAAGAGATGACAGAAAAGAGTGGGGGAAAGGGGTGTTGGCTGGTTAGGGGTAGGGCGTGGGAGGGGGTGTGTAAGAGTCGAAGTTTGCGCATTTTAAGGGGTATTTACGAAAGGAGGAACCTAATTGGTTAACTGTCATGGTGCCCAGGCTGTCGAACTGATTTTTTTGTATGTCCAGTAGCGTTCCAGAGGAAGCTTTTAGTTATTTATCACAGGGAAATATCAAGCAAAATAGCAAGAGCCTGCACTGTCACAAGTCCTGACGCTCACATAAGTCGGTCCGATACGCCTCAGATTCAAGAGTTGAATTCACTTGCTGATCGAAGTGAAATAACGCAAAGTTGACGAAATAAACACAATCTATTGATATCAAAGAATTTCGCGACCTCCTATCCATCTGCGTACGACGATAAATTTGTTACAGTTTTGGTAACAATAAACTTGGTCTACCAACTCTAATACTCCTGGCCACATAATTTTGTCTTAAAAGACTGGTTGGATTAGAATACTTTAACTTTTAGTTTTGCTTGAGTTTTGTTAAGTAACATTTACTTAAATTAGCTCATTTTGGTCTATCGCCGTTAGTTAACTAAATTTGACTGTATCTAGCCAAACTAAAAACTCAACTTAATTAAAATTGAACTAATTAACTAAACTCTGAATAAAGTAAGAATAAAGTAAACTTAAAAATGGTCACAGGACAAGGGGCTGATGGTATCTAAGGTGGTAGGCTGCAGTTTTAATCACGCTTAACTGATTGGCACTGTAAATTGAACGGGCTTGCTTAGACGAATCTCCCTTCCCCCTCAAAGTGCACGCCCTTATATAAGACCAACAGTCATTCCTCTAGCTCAATATTTACTTGGATAATTTACCTTGCCTGAGTAATAGGCACTGATCCTACGTGAAAATTCTATGACATCAAAAAATCCTGCGTATTTTGTTACCGTTGAGTTGTTTCAATCGATTCCGGCAAAGCAGTACTTAAATTCTAAAAGTTGAGTAGCTGGAGCCTTAACAGCTCCAATTCAGAAGACGGGATTTCAGGTGGGCAGGTTTTACTGAGACAAGGTAGAATGTACGCAACCAAAGTTCTAATCCTACAGGTCATATCGCCAGCCATTTCAATCATTGTAGTACGGCAGACCTGAACTGTCATCCATTTTTCCTTGTTTTACTTGAGTGATTGAACCCGGTTTAAAAGGCAGGAATACAGCTCGTGTTTTCTTTATGGTACTTTTAGGAGCAACTGTGGCCAGCTCTGTCCCACCTCCGGTAGCAGTCTGCAGTTCTACACTCCCTTTGGACTATTCTGTTACCAATCTGGACTGTACTGTCCGTGAGACACTTCCGTGACCGAGGCTTCGTCGAAGAACCACTTTCTCTGGTTGTATTCCTTATAAAACTGTTATACTCCCACCTCTTTAAACAATAAACCCTTTTGTATCTCCCTCGCCATTTTCTCGTGACTGCCTGGAATATGACCACCCTGCCTGTGTATAGGTATTCCGTCAAACAAATCTGAAGAGACCTGCGAATCAGCGCCAGAAGATAGCCCGTTTCTAAAGTTCGTCCGGAGGCGAAGCTTGGGCAGCTGCGAACAATCGGGGAAGACAAGATTATCGATCAGCTTCACGACATCGCACGCTGAAAATCGAGTCACGTGCGTAGGCGAGATTGTCACACGCGAGTATGCAAGGCTTGACAAGCGAAGGCAACATGAGTCAGCGACGGTGTTGACAACCCTGCGAGGGGGGGCTAGGCACTCATGTGCGTACGTGGGCGTGCATGCTTAATCTCCGCGGCTGCTCGTCCGCTAACTTATTCAACTGGAGCATCGCACCGTTTCTAAGTTGGTTGAGGAGGGGGGGGGGGGAAGGTGCATTTTTAGACATCAAGGCCACACAGTCCATCAGCGTGACCACTTATCGTGTCAATAATCATGCAAGCGCGCGCTTCAAATTGCGGTTCAAATTTCTCGTCCTCCCTGGGAAATACTATTTTCGCGATTTTGGACCAGCTAGCACTCTGGCGGACACTCGTTATTAGCTATTGGATTCGTTTTCACAACATCCCCAGCCTCAGAAGCCACGGCAGGCACTATTCAAAACGAGCAACATCTCCATGACCACCTTCCGTCAGCAATTCTCAGGGATTCCAGCTATCTAAAAACGGCTGAGTCATCCCAATATCCTTTCCACACCGTTAATCGCTTTATACATAATGCATAGAGCTTTAATATCTTTTAACTTTACTTCGATCTAATATGGGGAGCGGAACTAAACGATCAGTGCAACGTGTAAAAAGTCTGCCATGAGTGGGATTTGAACCCAAAACTCGTGGTTCGCGGGCATCGGTCGTTACCATTAGACCTCGAGGGCGCACGGTTTCCACTGATTTAATTCAGGATATAAGCCAAAATCTCAATCTGGAGGGTAGAAACCGCATAGTTGGCGCAACGAAATCGCGCCCTGCTAAAAGGCCTAGAAGTCCTCGGAGCTCACTAGACACAAAGTACGAAGACCGAGATGGCATATCAGACATGAAACTTTCCAAAGCATTTTCCGTCATACAGAAGGATATGGTATGCCTTAAAACGGAATTAGCGGAATTGAAGTCACTTTTGCATATTCTAACGCATGGCTCGATGTCGGAGAAGACTGACAGCCGAGAAAAGGCCAAGACGAAGAAAACAGAGGAAGTATCCATACTCCATCAGTAAACATCAGCACAACCAGTAGTGGAACTCGACCTAGTCGCGGAGTCAGATATATAGGAGGGGTGGAGGAATAACAGTGTTTGTCAAGAAGCGCATCATTGTGTCAGAACGCAAAATTGGTTCCTCTCGCGATCGTGAAGCACATTTAACCTAACGCCTAAACTCAAAGCGATACCTGCTTTCCTTGAATTCGGGGGTAAAACCTCTGGGTTACGGTCTATTCTTGGCGTTATATCCTGCTTAGAGGGTCAAATAAGCAATCCTTACCGGCCTTATAACCAAAATTGCCACCTTCAAAAGGTGCCTGGGTAGACATGATCCCGGACGCAAGAAGCCGTGTCAAATAACTGACGATCATCCGCCATTAATACGGCCCCCACCAAGATACGGGCTGAAGAGAACATTTTAAATTGAGCCGCCAACTTCAGCTCTCAATTCGCATGAAAATTGTCTTAATAAAATAGTACCATAGTAAGGTCATTAATCCACTTCGCTAACATCGCTTTAAAAGAATAAAAGGCGCAAGCAAATTCTGTAACTCATTCACAGACGACTTTTCATACTATTGACAGTAGCAGGCGTCGGCCAGTGTGCATAGTTTGTAATCTTCCGGCGCTATGAGGTCTGCTTACCCAATGTTTTCTTCACGCTGACGAAGGGACTTTTTTGCCGAAAAATTCGAACTGATACTTTCAAAATAAGGCAAAATTATCTGACTCATGTCTGAATGTGACTGCTTACCAATCATCAGTGTCCTGGCCTACACTGACTTTGTCCGTTTATGTAAATCCGAAAACGTGCTCGGCTTAATTTCCTGTTCAATCAATCAATTCTTTTTTTCTTCTTCTTCTTTTTCTTCTTTTTCTTCTTTTTCTTCTTCTTCTCCTTCTTCTTCGTCTTATTTTTCTTTTTCTTCTTCTTCTTCTTCTTCTTCTTCTTCTTCTTCTCATCAAAGCAGTACCCTAGGTAGACAGTTGTTATATCTGTGTTCCACTCTTATATAACCAGTTCCTTTCTCTTGGGTACAATCTGTGGCACTCTATTTAGCCCTCGAAAGTAATCCGAAGAATCAGCTCATATCCGTTAAAAAGGAACAGGGATTTAGGCTTTTCCGAAAAAAAGCATTCACTGACAGGAAAAGAGAGTAGCGGGGAGAAGGGTTGAACATCGGCTTTCGCAATAAAAAGTAACAACTCCCAAGGTGCGGGCGAGGAAATCTGTTCCGCTTGTTCATTCGAAAATTTCGAAACAGACAGCAGAAGTGTCAATAAACCTGGCCAAATTTCAGGGCTTTACAATGTTAGCTGGTGGACATAAGTTCGCTTTTTATAATCTACCCCATGTGCGGGCTATGCTGTATGTATATGCGTTGAACCAGTGCGGGGAGGCAGATCAAGGCACAACGGCCGTTGTTGGGTGTGCGCACCCATAAGGAATGCGAAGCATCTGGCAGGCGGGCGGAGGAGGGTTGGTGGCGCACGTAGATGCGACTTCCCGCTGCTTCAGCAACCAGCGTTCTCTTCCACCTCCGGTCTTCTTAACGTTGTTATGACATCAAGACCTGGTGGGCGCTCAAGGATAGAGTGTAGTAGATGGTACGCATGTCTACTGTTACGTGCAGTTTACTATCCCTGAGTCCACAATGTTTTCTGCGACACACGGTTTGCCTAATCGACGTAGAGAACCTTGAAGCGGTCGTGTAGTACAACGTAATCTGTCTGCATCTGCATATCTGCAACTCTATACAGGGACCATATACTCACAGGAAAACCGGGGTGTCTTACACAAGAACCACGTGAAGATGAGAAATTTGGTCAGTTCATATCCCCATCTGTTATGCTTATTATTTATTACTCAGCTAGTGACACAATTATAGGAATTACTAAGTTCCCATACCCAGTTGATTCTGGAGAAAGTAGTTCCCTTCTAGACAGGAGATGCTCTGTAAATTCTAAGCTAGAGTTAAGTACTATATACAACTAAAAAACGCAAAATGGCTCTACGTTGCTAACCAAAGGCATTGAAGTACCTGAGCTATTATCAAGTAAAGGTTTCCTTATTATCTATTCAGTTTATTATTTGCCCGATATGGGTTGTGATTACGTACTAGCCTCATATTTCTGAGATGCACGTACAGGCAGTAATTTAGCGTACTATTCAGTCATATTAGTAAGTATGATTATCAGAATTAACACTCCTAGCATTGAATTTTTAATTCGAGCGGCAGCATCCTAGTCCTAGGAGAGCCTGACAGCCTGGTGGATAGGGTTGAGAGGGTGAAAATCAAGGTAAGCCCTGATGTACTCAGGGCCTTTAACAGGCATTTGCTCGAAATAGCATAGCATAAGCTTCACACTCTTTGTTTAGATCGAACTTTGATTTCAAATTAGCGCCGGAAATAATAGCAGTACTACTAAGACTCAGCTATTTTGCTAGTCAGTAGAAGTAGAAATAGCTGTAGCCGTATCAGTCTCGGCCTCCATGAGCCTGTCTTCACACCTTCTAAGGAAGGGTGAGAGTAGATAGTGCAGTAGTACCCACGCAAAGACTACTGTCACTTAAGACTAAGTTAGGCGGTATTTCTGGCTTCCATTGGAGAAAGCGGCCAACGCCAGGTCCCGGTTGGTCTTCTTGACCCCGGGCAAAGTTGAAGCGTGCGGTTGGAGTTCACTACGTCCGTTTTCAATATAACCTACCCCCTAGACTGTCATCTTCTACCCAAAACTGTGGGTGCATATGATGGGCTTCATCGAAATCGATGATCGAACACGCATACACCTCATTGACAACGATGGTCGATTGGTTAATCTCCAGCAATTCTCGTCGGCCCTAATCTGGTTTGCAGCAGCCGACAGAGCACTCATCCCACAGCCAAAGCTTCACCCATCCATACATAACTTCTCAGGTAAAAGTGGCATTCAGACCTTCCTGGCAGCTGGCTAGTTACATAACTGCTGAGTTATTTTTTCCAACGTAAAAGTGTTCCTGTCAATTCCGTGGCGGGAGTTTCCTTGGTAGTGATCTTGAATACAACAAGCCGTAGGTTGTTTTCATACGGTAACCGTGAGAAAAGGTTTATTTTAAGTTGATAAAACTGATTGACCAAAGAAGGATTTTGTGTAAATAAGAAAAAAATCGTAAAAATTTGTTGAAATAATTAACAACGGGGGATATAGGCCGACGGCGTTGGGCGCGTAAATCGCAAAAAGGCACAAAAAAATCGAGCTTGAATTGAGCACGAATAGAGCACCTATCGCGGTCGACAAACTTGGAAATATGGAGTTTGATTCCGAAAACTTTCCTTTGCCCAAAACCCTTAACCTAAACCTAACCCTACCCTAACCCTTACTCTTAATTATACCCTAACCCTGACCCTATCCCTAACCTTAACCCCTAACCCTAAGCCTTACCGTAACCCTTACCCAACCCTAACCACTGACCCTAACCATTACCCTAATCCTAACCCCTGACCCTTACCCTAATCATGCTCAAATCGAGCTCGGATCGAGTTCGATTCGAGGTCGATTCGAACTCAAATCGCTGTCGACAAAACTGGAAATGTGGAGTTTTTTTCCGCCACTACCAAGGGAACTCTCGCCAATTCCGTCTTGTCTGACTAATGATGTGGGCTACTTTCTCTGCGTTGACACAACACACATCTAGCACACGGCCAATTTAAGCGACACGCCCAGTCCACTTACAAGTGCAATGGCCTCCCCACTCCCAATTCAGCTTGGAGATTTCTTCCAGTCAAAGTAAGCAATCACTGGGGAGCGTGCAAACAAAGACCGTTTCCAATACCATTGTTGGTGAGCCAGATTGCCTAGCAACCATCACGCTAAGATCCAACAGAGATGATATGATTTTAGCTATAGACTACTCGAATGCCGGCCATCAAACTATTATCACGCTATCCTTGACGAGGAGGGGGATTTTTGATTGTTGTCGGTATGCTCAAGCAAATAAGTTTTTGCCCCGGTGTCTAATTCTCAATTATTTGCTACTGTATCCCCCATGGAAGAGAACTGGTGCCTCTTCGCCAGCATGAAGGGGATGAAAACATGGACAAATCGCGATGAGCATACAGTACTTCGGCCTCCTACCGCAAGCCCATGGGTCGCCTCTTGTGGGATTAGAGGGCAGTGGGTTACTTCGAACTGCCCAGGTAAAATCATCCAGAAACCCTTAATCATCTCAACGGTTTCGGCTCAATGAACTTATTCAAGAAAAGCGGCTCAATTAACTTATTCAAGAAAAGCGGCTCAACCCTGAAAACCAATAATTGTGCATAAACGGTTGTGTCTAGTTTCATATGAAAATGCTTCAGTTACTCGTTTAAGAACGTTCACCGAACGCTAACGGAAGTCAATTGTCCCGCTGTGTCCTGACAGCAGCCGTACTGTCTAGTAGGCTTAGGCAGATCTTATTGCCTGCAAAGGCAATGGATACTGGAATGGCCACTTCTGGCCAACTAATCGTCATCAACTAGTCACCGATCACTTTAATTAAAGTCAAACGCTCTAACTATTGAGCCACGAGATCGTTGTCTTGCCGGTTTAGGTCAGGAGATATTAAAATTCATTGATGAACATTTCTGCGACGGCTAATAAGCCAGAAATGACCATTCTAGTGTCCCTTGCCTTTGTCAGTAATAGTAAATGCTGCAGGTCGTCAATTATATTCAACGTAAGTCACAGAAAACTTCATAAAAATAAGTTTGGACACGGAAATAAATGTTCCCACTATCATATGAGAGCTTACACTAAGTTTCCGTGGAGGGGGAGCATAACCACTGACATTTCCTAAATATAGCTTTTAGCTTAATCCAAAACTTAAGTTGGGCAATCCAATCACCAAGTTCACCTGATTCCTCGGATTAACTGGGAAATTCATGTGCATCTACCTTACAAGCCTGATCTCAAAGCAAAAAATGTTCCAGTCCTCTTTGAGCCTAATTGGCAGTGGTACGTCTGATATGAAGGGGCCCTAAAAACTGTACTGGGAACTATAATTACGAAGTCGTAAGTATTACACATCAAGACAAATTGACGGGAACTTTGCATTAAAAAAAAACAATTGAAAATACTTCTTAAACGCTCCGGTAGTCGATGGAAGCATTGCGTCCCAGTTTATCGAAACTTAAAGTGGTTGTTAGTTCCGGCTGAAAAAATTGTAATTTTGCACGTCCACCCCTAGTGAAAATCCTGTCCGACCGATATATGATTGTTCCCCTTCTCCGGAAGCTTCCGCCTTCCCCTAATTCGCGTGCCCGTTAATCCCTTCCTCCAACAATGCTGGCCACTCTCCCCTGTTGACCCTTTCCACTGGGTTGCACACGCGTGTCCAAAACAACCTCAAGCAAAGTGGCACTTGGTTACGTCAGCTTCCCTTATCGGGCCTCTGCAGAAAAGCGAACTAGAACTAGCAGCAGTCATACTTAGTTGACCTGAATACCACTTGACTTAGTTACCCCTTCGCGTACGATATAACAACGACTGCAGTGAGGGCCCCAAACACTCCCATCACTTGAAGGTGGTAATCCACGCAAAATTTAATGGCACCATAAATTTCTCGAGAGCTCATCAGTTGCATCCACTCATTGCGTTGAAGGTCCACGAATGAGAAAAATACGAAATTGAATTTGTACAGAAAGGTCATAGGTCCTAGTCACATACAGAAGGAAAGTTAAAACAAAGTGGAAGGGGTAAACAGGAAATTGAGTTGTGTGGAAGATTGGGGCAGGGGAATGTGCAAATCTGGGGGCCTGTAGTTACCAAGGCAAGGCGAGGTTAACCACATGCTCCAACTGTTTGCATAGGTCCGGTTAAGAGCGTCTACTATAAGCTGCCTCCAGGTAGCGCAAGATTCGAGATGTTCATGCTCGAACAAGAACTCGAAATGACGTTATAGGGTCTACAGAATGACCCATGCCCAGCAAGTGTTCAGTAATAGAGGAGCGAGGGGAACGGTTTTCCTGCTTAAATAACCAAAAAGGCAGATGTTCCTTGGCTCTGGCTGCCAATTGTCTTTGCGTAAAGGCCCCCAGATTTGCACATTCCCCTGCCCCAATCTTCCTCAAAACTCAATTCCCTGTTTCCCCCTCCCACTTTGTTTTACCTTTCCTTCTGTGTGTGACTAGGACCTATGACCTTTCTGCACAAATTAAATTTCGTATTTTTCTCATTTGTGGACCTTAACGCAATGAGTGGATGCAACTGATGAGCTCTCGAGCAATTTATGGTGCCATTAAATTTTGCATGGATTACCATCTTCAAGTTCTCTCCGAGAACATCATGCTTCAAACTCCCACCACTGACAGCGTATATTACCTTCATACACGAAACTCCACCCCCCCCCCCTTTCTGTACACTGTTTCAGGCCAATCGGATGCCACACGAACTGGCTCCTGAAGTCACATAGAGGCTGTGGTCGCCCCTCTCCCACTGATACACACACGCTCTCTCAAGAATGTTTTCACCCTGCGTGACGGTGTTACACGTGTTTCGTTCCCTTGTTTAGAGTCAGGCGATTCGGCCGACTCCTTTTGCCCTTGATTGCGTCTGTCCATTGTTGAGGCTTGTTATTCGTTTCTCCTTAACTTCTTATTTAGCAAACCACCTTGATAGTTGTTATCTTTGGTGTTTCACGTAGGCGTTACTGCTGTATACAGAGTCGGAGGAGTCAAGAAACACGAAACAGTGGACGTAAACTACACAGAGGTAAATGCAAACCACTGACTGCAGCTCCCAAACACTAGACAGTAATGGCTCTAACTCGTATATTGTAAATAAGTATACATATATATTTGCCAGCCTGAAAGGCGCTGAAAGAAGGCGTGAAATCAAAATAAGCCCCAATTGGTCCTTTCCAGCTGCAGAAAGGAAATGGGAGGTGGCTGGAACAGGGCGGACGCGAACGAGAGTCTTCTGGAAGTAGGCAAACTTGACGGACAGGGTTCTTTTGGCGTCGAAGAAGGAGAGAGAGAGAGGGCGAGGACAGAAGCGCGTTTAAAAGAAAAAAAACACAGAAAGTAAAAAAGGAAACAGGGAAGGAGTAGGGGCTAGTGAGCTGACGCTTTAGTCCCGAGGTTCAGGGTCGCCGGTGGGCGTGTAGTTAGCGCGCGCGCGCACACTCAGACTAAGACGAACCTTTGGGCGGCAAGGTTTGGTGGGTGGGCTTAGTGGGGAGGTTAAAATCAACGACTGTCAAGGGCTTGTCGGCAAGGGCTAGGGAGAGTTGGGAGGAGGTCGAGAAGGCATGGAGACTTCAGAAGAAATTAAAATGAGTTCAAGAAGAAGAAGGGAGGAGCTGCAAGACTCTATCACTGATTTATGAAGTGAATTGTTGGCCGGGTGATGAATGCGGATGTCACAGGGAAATCACCCCTATCCAGAGCAAGGAAGGACTCTTCTGATCTCCTCATCTACCCATCTCTCTGGTTATCCGCTCGAAAGGCATCTGTGCGATCACACGCTGTGTGTGCGTGTTTGTAAAGACGGTTACGGAGTGGAGTAGAAGATGCCCTGGAGCAGAGCGAGGAGAGGACGGGCGTGGGGGGGGGGACTATGTGGAGGCGGAGTTGCCAGGCTCTTCGGTAGGTGGTTCCTGCTCGCGGCCGGGGGTCTTGGACCGTTTCTCGAATTCGGCGAAAGGTGATTGCGCTTGGATGGTGTCTCTGTTGGAGTCCAGCGCCTCGAGCATATGCTCCGCCGCAGGATGGACGAGATCACACCAGGTCTCCCATAGCGGACGAAGGACGAAGTCGAAAAAGCCAATCTGAAGACAGAATTTTAAAGCACAACGTAAATGTTGGTTAAGAAATTATGGTTTGCATCCCCAGGAACAAAAAATATGCAGACATTACAGATAACTATAAGGATGAATGGAGTGACAATTTCTGGCTTGCTAGGCAACCTCAGTCAATCATAACCAGCCCCAGTCGGAACACCACCTGAGGTTCGAACACGCGACCTTGTTGGCTAGAAATACAAAACTCTAAGCATTGATTCACAGGCTTGGAATCTTGTCGGCTTATATAGGGAATATTAATATTGATGGATGAATGCTCATTGACTGATTATGGGACTCACTCGTCCCAATCAATAATTAGGGTTTGGAATTCTAACCATCAGTTTGTTGGTTTGAGCATCGGGTTGTGAACCACCTGGGGTTGGGTATGATTGAGTTCATCTGCCCCAAGAGCCCCGCTTTACGTTCTCCAGGAGAGAACGTAGTTGCTAGCCGAGGGTGGCAGTGAGTCCGGTCAAAAGAGTTGGCTAAATAGGACAAGCATCACGCACACGAATTGGATGAAAAAAGCTAGCTTATTCAATAACAGAGACATCTAATAATAATCAGAGCACATGGCTAAACGTACCCAGTCACCTCGACGTCAGAGTCTGCATTCACAGTCACTCAATCAGACAGTCTGACAGTCACAGCGGCCACGTCCACAACTGTGCCTCTCAGAGGTAGTGGTCTGCGGGTGAATTAGTTTAAAGTGAGGCAGACTTGCTCAGAATATCTCGCACTTCCTCTTGTCTCATCCACCCGGCTATGAGAACGACCACCAGTGTCAAGATTACCGGAATTGTCGAAGACCTCGGTGGCTAAAAGAGCCCGTCACAGTTGTGTGAAGTGCATAAACGCAATTGCAGCCTGACTCTCAGGTCTGGGAAGAACCATGTTACCCCATTTAAGATATTTAGATAAGGGCTGCCGTGCAAAAGCATGCGCATTTCTTGACTTCACCTCAGTCCTTAATACGATCCGTGCCATCTTCTTCTAAATAAAACCTCTGCATGCGGCTCTCCCGGCTGGGCCGCCTCTTGGCTTGGGGTCTATTTTACATCTCGCTCTCAATGCGTTAGGTGCGGCAAGAGAAAGCCCATGGTCCTTTCCAACGACTGTGGAGTTCTCCAAGCGTCCATGCTATCTCCTCACCACTTCTCCCACCACAATGATGACCTACGATCGCCAGATGAATGTTTGTACGTTGAATATGCCGATGATTTGGTTGTCAGCCATCCTCTCAAAAGTTGGATACCTCTCCTAGTACGGAAAGATGACCTGGAATACGTCACAGCATGGTCGTCAGCAAATGACCTTCTACATAACGGCCAGAAGTCAGTCCATAATGTATTTCGATTGCAATTCTCTCCTAGCCCTGAATCTACTGGCATTCTGACCAGTAAGGTATGCGCTTTCCGGTAACTTGGTGTTATTCTGACTACCAACCTCTCATTCAATCTTCATATTGAAGACGTCTTCATGAAAATTCGTAAACTTTATATGCTATCCACCGTTTGTGTTCAAACCCAACACTGCAAGACCTAATCTGGTGATTTATAGATGCCAGCATTCTACATTAGTTCCTTATTGCTTTCTAGCTTTTTAAGCTTTACTTAAAAAGAACTGGTCATTTTTAAACGTATTCTGCAGCTGCTGGTGTTGCCTGCATTCTTTTAGCTGACATTCTAATACAGCGACACTTCAAAACAGTCCGGCAATTTGCAAATCACATCCTTAGTAAGTTTGCTCACCCCTTCTACTCTGAACTAATGACTGCGAAGCCTTTCCGTACTATGTACCGAGGCTTCCATCATATATCTTGCCATACATTGGCATATCAGCCCTCGGTACTCCCATTCCTAGCACGCTACATCACGCATGAAGAAACGGAAATTGAGAAGCTGAAAGCAGGCCGGTAATCATACCTGATGTAAATGTCGTGTAAACCTTCCAACTTCGACTATTCTGTGACCTTTTACCTTAGCTCATCCTTTGCTTTCCGTTAATGGAGCAATTTTGTTGAAACTTCTGGATGTCTACCTTCAAAGTACAACATATTTCTTTTTCCCCCAATCTCTGGTCCTTGTAGAAATCGGTGTGAGTGGGGAGAGGAGGGGGAATAGAAAGTGTGCGTATGTGCTAAGTGAAAGCCCACACAGGAAGACTGACCTGGCACTTGTCAATGCTGACCGAGTCTCGATCACACATCGCGCTGACCTCGATGCCGCGGGCCTTCTCCATGTCGCCCTGGCGGAAGAACTCCTCCATCACCCGATAGGTCCACTGCTGGTAGAGGTCGAAGGATCGCGTACAGCTATTCAGATCGGAACAGTGCAGCATGCATTGGAGAACCTGAAGAGTAATCAGTCAAGGCAAAGAGGCAAGTCAAGAAAAGGCAATCCTGTGTCGTGGAAAGTGTTCTGTGAAACAGAAAGGTCTGGTAAACTCGAGGGGAAAACAGGCCAAAGGGTGAAACTGTGGACTTCTGATGCCCCAAACGACGAGAGCACCACTACATATTCATGGTTCCACTGCCTCCCACAAGAAGGCATATAGCCGATCCAAGTGAACATGCGTGTCCCAGGAAGCAATTGAGAAGAAGAAGAAGACTTGATCTCTGGGACCATAGGCGAATAAACATATTGTCCCTGCAATCGAGTCTTCTTCTTCTTCTTCTTCTTCTTCTTCTTCTTCTTCTTCTCAGAAAGCATATAGTTGGGTATCATCGTTCCGCCTTATAACAGCCCCCAGAGTAGTAGAGTGAGACAGGCTTATATTCTACGTGATATTGGCCAACTGATTCGAGAATTGTGAGGTGAGTTCAGTTAAAATTTTGCTCAGTCAGCTGACATTTTCACACATGTGGTCAGTCCCGCTCAAAAAAACAGATAGCTTACTTCCTTGTCAGAAATTGTTACTCGTCATCCAACGCCAGCACCTCGGTCATAGGCAGCTGGGATTGTGTGTGTTCAGGTGCGATTTCTACCCACGTTCAGGCGACAAAAGTCAAAACGCGCTTCGCTAATTCTAGAACCAGATGCCACTTCACAGATATGCGTGCAAGCAACAGCCCGGTAAGCTTCAATCCATCAAAGTTTGACGGCGGGAGTGTGCCTACCATCGGGCTATAAAAGTAGCCGGGATTCCGATCGGCATTTTCTTTGATCTTGGTTCAAAAGATTCCTACACTTTAAACGTTGGCCGACCAGGATGGCAGTGAATGATGACGCTTTCTTGTTTCCCGTATGTGTGTGAAGATGGCCACATGTAGCTCCGCTGATGCATATGTGATGCGAGCCTGTGATTAGCACGGGTTACCGTCGCTGCCACTTGACGCTTTATACTAGACCATACTATCCTCCTATTGTGTGATGGGTAGACGAGGAGTCAGAGAACGACGGCTCCTTCCAATCACATGGTTGCGTATATTCTAGTATGCAAAGGTAGTTGGAGTAGTGCATCTTATATACCTCTTGTCCCAACATTTTTTTCTTTTGGAAACGGGATAAATAGGGGTTCTGGGAGTGGAGAAATAGGAAAGATTGCGAAGGAAATTTGTAGAAATAAGTGGAAATGTAGTTTAATTTGTTTCCCATGGCCATTATTAGTGAGTTGTTTCGCATGTAAACAGAAGGTGTTCGCGGCGCGTTAACCGATAATACAGATTAGGAAAATCTACAGATATATAGCAACAAGATTTCTAAATACGACAAAATAAAAATGCATACAGCAGTTATTAAAGTATATCCCAGTGCCTATTCTAATTTTCCACCCAAAAATCCCCATAATCATCATTTCTGTTGGAAAAAATGCTGGGAATCGGGGTAAATGTGAGGTGCACTTCTCAAATTTCTGTTGCCTCAGCGGCTGTACCCACCGCACATCAGACAACTGGCCGGCTCGTACAGTGACCTGACACTGGAGGTGATGCTAGGAGGGTGCTAGATCAACTGTTCAGAGTTGTTTCCCATTAAAAACGAGCTGACGCACTTTAAGCTCTCGTGGTATACTAATGGCATGGCTTGGAGAGTTGCCAACGGACGAGATAACTTGGACACCGCAGTCAGCCCAATGTGTGTCTTGTTGTGTGGAGTGGCTGACTGGCGGACTGAGAGTCAGGCTGTCATGGCCCCATCTTAATGTGGACTTTGTGGCACTTCCCCTTAGCTGGGAACGGAGTCACCCCCGCCCCCAACTTTGCTGTGATTTCCTGGTTGTGCTAGCCCACAGTGCGGGGGCCTGTACCCTCTCCCAGCTCCGATCTTCTTAACTTTGTCCCGACACTGAGCCCAGGTGGGGGAGGGGGATTGAAGGTGAGTGAAGTAGCTTCAATGCAAGCCTATTCTCTCTATAATCCAGCGCAAGTCCCCGTCTCTGCACCGCCCAGCTCTGGAGCACAGGGTAGCGCTCGTCGAAACGGACGATTGAGCTGTTGTGAGCGTGCACACATTCAGATGGTCATAAAAGTATGTCTGTGACAGTAAAAGTTCTTATGCGGCTGGTGGAGATCCATGGTTCTATCACTGCCGGCGGTTAGCAGTATATCTAGTCGGTAAGGCTAACGCATCTTCAGGGACAGATAAAATACTGAACACTGCGACTGAAAATTTGTGTGTTACTTGCTATTTACCCAGCACAAGGATCCTTTTCCTTACAGAGCACAGTAGGCTGGACGGTTAACGGCAGACGCTGGTCTCGTAGAACTACAAATTGAACCTGGAGCCCTCACAGGTGGTCATCTAGTGACTAGCACCATCTGCATATTATGAAGTACCTTGGAAGAAAAAGGAGACCGAAAGGGTCATTTCTGGTTTATTAGCCGCCGTCAGATCGTTACGTTCAATTCCAAATAGGAAACACCGGAGACTCGAGCCCAAGATCCTTGGTCATTGAGTCAAATGTTCGACCAATGAGCCACGGGTCCCTTGTCTTGTCGGCCATGATCCGGAATATTAATTATTACGAAGGTACCGGTACATACTCTGCTCGTTATGCCTTGGCTCCCCACAGGCATTCCATAGTCATCAGCAGAATATTACAAATCCTTAACAAGTGCACACAGGCACTGGGGTTCAGTAGCTACAAAAGCTGCCTTGGCAGTTATCTAGCGGCACATTTTACTCCCACAGGCGCTGCTTATGGAAATGTCAGCAGGCTTGGGGGCAGATCTTCTACCACTTACCGAAAAAAGAGTTGAAAAACCCGCTTGGCAAACGCTCTCGGTTGCACTGCCGAAGCGTCATTTATTGCTGAATAAGAAAGCCTAGCTATTAAACTGTCAAATACTTTAAAAGAACAGCTCACATCCCTTCTCGTCTTCTTCCACAGTGAAGGTTCGAATTCTTGGTCTACTACTGGGTTAGGAAAAATGACCTTCCCCATAAAAAAACGTTATCAACGCTTTTCAATAGGTTTCATTCACTTGCTAGTGTAGAATATATTGCATTTGTCCCAGCAAATTTATACAATAGCTGCTTTTTCACGACTTCTACATTCCCCGCAGATCGCGACTGTCTACGGTGGACTTTTTGCTGAAGGTGATTTTCAAAGGTTCTTTGTCAGGATTTTGGCCAAAAGGATAGTTCTTTAGACGGGCAGGGGAAGGAGGGAAAGGTTGGCAAATTTGAACGCTGACATCACGCGCATCTCACTTAGTAAGAGTATTCTCTCCCACAGAAGAGGTGTCGCAGTGTTCGCTTGAGGTTTGATGATATCAGAACACTTCACCGAGAGGCGAAATCAGCAAATCGCAAATTCCATCAGAGCCGCTTCCTACGCTATAGGCGGTTTTCATCTAATTGCACGATTCCTGTGGGGCTACTTGAATGGGAACACACCAAACGAGGCAGTTTTATATCCTGTGGCGGGAAATTTGATAAAAATCACCATAAAAATTACCAAGGTGCTATAATATAGAATTATTTTATCAGGAAGTTGATACGTAAATAATGGCTGGACAGAATGAACCTCGGCCAGTAGGATTCCCGAAGGGAATTAATTTTTGGAATACAACATAAAACGGAGGTGATATTACAATGCTGATGAGCCTGGAACATCAGAGATTTCTCTTCTACATGACAAAGCACTGCCTACGCAGTGTGCAGTATCTCATTGATTTACAATTATTACCTAAATCCAGTCCACACGTCTTTCTTTGTGGACCACAACGTCGTATGCAAATTGCGTACTTGTAGACAGGACTTCTTCTCATTCAAAAAAAACCTTCTAACCAAGCACATATTAAAAAACCTTCTATAAAAACATGTTCTTTTGTTCAGCGATCTATCCACGACGGCACTATACACGCATACAACAGAAACACGCATCAATACCTACTGAGAATCATTTAGTCCTTCAATTTGGATATACTAGTACACACCAGTGCTCTCGTGTGACTGACTACTTCCCAAGTCAGTCGAAATGACATGGATCCGTAATTGCAATGGTGGAAGCGCTGCTCGACGAGTAATTAACTCGGTTCTAGAATATCGTGTGCACAACTTGTTTGTATGTGGTAGCACGGGCGGACGAACGTAAATAATCCCTGACGTGGACGCTGAAAACGTCTCAGTTATTGCCTAACAGTCGCTATGCGCCCCAACGCAGAATAAAACAGCCTTCGGTTAAATGGATAGAGCCTTGGACTTGTAATCAGTACGTCGCGGATTCCAGCCTAGGATGGTGCACCACATGGCAGAACGGGACAAATGAGTCCCCTCCTCGTCCCAACCGATAGGTTAGCGTTCATCCACCCACGTAAAAACTGCGATCTAATGTCTTGCATTGAGGATAGTCCATCGATACACTTCGCTCTCCTGTGATTACCTAGCTTTGATCAATAGTGAACACTTCGCCCATGGCAGTTACTAGTCATGATCGCATTCGAAATCACAGCTGGTCCGTGGCTCAACGAGAAGGCGTTTACATAAAACGCACAACAACAAAAGTGCTGTAAATGTAGCCAAAGACGGGTTTTCCCCGCCTAATATCGTCTCGTGTAAGTCCTCTAGGAAGAACACGACAAGAAGATCGGGTCCATCGGGCTAATAAGATATTTTTCTGGCGCGAGTGTTGACACGATTGGCTTGTGACTCAACGGCTGACATACCAGAGTCTTAGCCTAGCTACAGCTTTAAAGTTTACATTATTGATAGATTGATTGTCAGTTTGCGTTCACCGCGTGTAGGCGGATCGATAACCTGCCGTGAGCGCGGCTTGCTACTTGCCTGCTTGCTCACTGCTCCTAACAAAAAGAATTTAACTGCGAGTGCTCCAGTTATGAAACTTCTGTGCTGGATATGGCCGGCTGGCGACAGCTAGAAGGAGTTTGAGGAAAAACGCCATGACACTGTGCCAATGTCCTAGTAAGGCTTAGGATGTCGAACGTAGAGCTGATACTCACCAGCTGATTGAACAGTCACTGCGCGTAGTGAAGTAATACGATTTGCACAGAAAAGGATTGCTGAGGTGTTCATGCACCGTAAGTGTATAGACAGTGTTCGATGATACTCCAAATCCAGCCTGGGCAGAATTCCCACAAATTTGCAGTTATTTGGACGACAAATTACGTGCTTGTAAATGTGCTATACTTCAACCGATAAAAAAGAACTAACAATACCTGCACATATTAGAGGACAACTGACGTTGTCACTTGCGCGAAGAGCTCCCTGGCATTTGCAGGCGTTGGTGCGTCATGACAGCGCGATGCAACCAGGACGGCTAGTGGGCGCACGCACTCCTCGCGTGACTGCATACCGTTCAGGTCAGTCGACGACGAGAAGGGCAGTGACGAGTGTTATGCAGGTGTGCAGGTTATCACTGGCGGACGAAGAAGCTAATTGGGTTGCCGAGAGCACGTAGACGCGATTGCCGGGGAAAAAAATCATTCGCCTGACATGTCGGCTTCCTCCTCAAAACCATCGTCAGGGTCTGTCGCGGAAAGGGCGTAGTTCGTACCTACAGGGGGTTGCAGCATTTATGGCATGCAGTCGCTTTCCTACTGCATACGTATGCTAATTAACGGCACCCGCTTCATTGGAAATAATGGACGGCTTGTGCGCTGATTGCGCGATGGCCGGCATGCGGATTGTGACCTGCTGAAATTTTCTCGTTCGTGCTGATTATTCGGCCCTCTTGCACCTGTGTATAAAAGGGGGACCATGAACCATGACTCAAGTATCCCGCAACTGACGCGATTGTCACCTCTAGTGAGAATGTCGGCCTCATCGAATCTGAATGTGTGGCCGACTCTCGTCGACTGATCCGCGACTTGATAATTCCCATCTTAATCAAGCGTCCCTTGCTCTTCAGAAGAAGAAGATGCAATCACTGGAACAAGACTTTTATTTTCCTGACGTCTTGGATTCTGTGGAGAATCCTTAATCATAAGTGACCATAAATGGAGTGAGACATGCATAGATTGGGGTTATAAATGCACCGATTGCGTGGTATTTTATAGTTCGTAGCGTTTGTCCGCATGCATACTATAATTATTATCTCCTAGGGTGTTAATTGGTGCGGTGATGGCTTGAGACTTCGCTTTTGAGTCACCAATTGCCGCGATTTCGTTGTTCGTGTTTGATGTGGGGTTGATAATAGCGTGACAATTACGTTTGCTGTCATCAGAGTTGTTGCTGGGCCCGGCCCTTCCAATGTGACTGATTCTCTTGTTCAGGCAATTTATGAATAGACAGTATGGAAACAGCAAATCCTTGCGTTTGTTGGGTAATTGTGGGTCTGGGAACCATGACTAGCGGCTCACGCGGTTTTCATATCTTGCGAGGATTTAGGCCCGGTTAAACTTGAAAATAATGCCGGTCCCGTCGATTGAGCTGCAACGCGGGAGTTAGCGTCTTCCTCACTGCCGCTGCGTGCTCGGCCATTCACGTCCGAATTAATCTCCGGATTTTCCCCACTAAGTTGTTTTGTCCACAGTTGCACCAGATCCGGTAGACGACTCCAACCATTTACCGCCGTGGCAGTGCTCTTTTGGTCTCATGGCCCGGCGCCAGATGGTTGCTTCTGACCTGTTCGCAACTGCAACTCCAAGAGAGAGGGCGAGCAGATGGCTGATTAATTGCGATACATTCTTCACGTACGGAAGAGCTCACCGGTTGAGAAAATTACACGGGTAATGGGCGAGGGTATGTATGACTAGCTGATGACGTCTAACACATCAACAGTGGCCATTCCGGTCTGTTTGGTCTTTGTCGGTTTGATTCCATTTACTTTTACCAGTCGCTATGCGACCGCCTGTGAGGGTTACAGATTGAGTCCCTAGACCCAATGAACCGAGTATACATCTTTACCTAGTGGGTGAATGTCACCGTCTATTAATTAATACTGCCAATCACAATTGGAAGGACGGCGGGCTCGTTGCTCACTGGTAGAGCGTTTAAATTAATGATCAAAAGTCACTTTGTTCGAATCTCGGGGGCCTTGGACCTGGGATCGGCTGACTGGCTGATGATTACTAAGAAGCCAGAAATGATCATTGAAGTCTTCGGTAGTTAAACTGTGGGAGTCTGCCGCCCAACGCGACTGCGCGTGATTCATTCTGCCTTCGTCCTGCCAGGCCTTTCTCGCACGCGTTATTATCTACTCCACGCGCTATCAGCCTTTCTCACGCTATCGATCAGCTCGCCTTTTGATAAGCGTATAAGTTCCAATTCAATCGATACTGTTGATTCATTTGATTAGCTGCAGACGATAGAGTACTCGTCACGCAGGCAAAGCTACACGACAAAACACAACTCCAATGACACAACTGGCTCGTCACACAGCCTTTGTACAGTTCATCTTCTTGCAGTAAAGCTGTTCCCATCAACTTTGTCTTACCTGACTTATGATTTGAGATGACTTTCCCTTTGTCGCTGCAACAACTTGCGACAAAATAGCTTGAATTCTATTCATTTTACTCATGAATGAGCGCATACTCGAACGGACGCCAACTAAAGCTAACAATGGCCATAGGCGTGAGAAAGGACACGAAAAAACGCTTATGGTAGTAGAGAAGTGTGACCATCTGTCGAAATGACGCTTTCGCAATGTCACAACATTGCAAATATAAGTCTAGAACGGCCATTTGCGCATGAATGTGTGGGTGGACGTCAGAGTACACGTGAAGGAGACAACGTGTGATAGAGTTACATGCTGCGATTAAAACTATATTCGGGTTGATGACAATGACTTGCGAAAAAAATGTGTGCGATCCTTTTGGAAGATAGAACTGTTTCCTATGCACTTGCAAGACAAAATTCTCCCTAGAGCATAACCACTTGATGGGTCGCCACTAGCGCCGCTCCCGATTACTAGCGTAGAACAACCTAGGCCGCAGGCGGGTGAATGTGGCAACAGACTTGCGTGTTCAGAAGACGCGCATGTCTCGACTTGCGTGTGTCTGTCACTCTGCCACCGTGACTAAATATTAGAAGTCAGTTTATGGCAAACAATTGTTTTCAGCAACTCTTCATCAGACCAAACATTTGCAAGGGAAATTAACGCAGGCAGGCAGCGAGCCGCGCTCACGGCAGGCTATCGATCCGCCTACAGGCGGTGGACGCAAACTGACAATCAATCAATAATTTAAAATTTACAGCTGCGGCTAGGCTAAGAGTCTGACAGGTCAGCCGTTGAGTCACAAGCCAATCCCGTGGCTACTTGCACCAGGACAATATCTGATTGGCCCGTGAATATGGCTGTACACACGTGTGTTACCTGAAATATGTTGTACTACTCACGCTAAAAAAAACCTCTGCTTTTGCGCTCTTCCTGTTGTGTTCTTCCTTGGGGAATCACACAAGGCCTAATTAGGCGGTGAACTCTCGGCTTTGGCTAAATTTACAACACGACAAACTTGAAACAGCCCGTTTAAGTGTGTGGCAGACGACCCAGCATATCCCTAATAACAAAGTTTTGAAAATGCAGGTCTTCTCGGACCAAGATCGGGGTGGTTTTCTGTCGAAAACTACTAGTAAGTCAAGTAAGGCGAACGAACGTTTTCAATCAATTCATCATCAGGCATGTACAATAATATAAAGGGAGGGTAGAGTTAGCAATATTTTAGCAACCAATCAGCGGTAAATAAGAGGAAAAGCGGAAAATTGTTAAGAGATCTAAAAACTGCTAGGCTCGAGGGGATAATATCCACAGGATACTAGTGGGTACTGAGGTAAACAACTCCTTCCTTCATTTTAGACGTTTTAGTGGTTCCGTCAAATAGTCCCTATGACAGAAGAACTAAAACAGATTAATTCACTTCTCAGCATCCGGCTATCCAGAATTATTATTGAGGGGGGGGACGGGGGTTGTGACAGTCTCGTTTGGGGCTCAGCACACTTACTTTGCATAACTGAAAACTTATTTCGTAGAAGTGTTTTTGCCTACCACAAAGGTATAAAACCGTCCATTCACACTGCATTCCCCATATGGATTTATTTAGCGTCCTGAGGTCACTTTTAGTGTAAGGATTGCTCATTTTTGGTTTCGTTTTAGTTAAGGTTAGTTTTTTTGCCTTGGCTTTTGGGCAAGTTTTTCTGGTTAGTTCAGTTGCAGTTTATTTTACTTTTTTGGCAACGTGCGGTGGCTTTGTGTCTTTGTTTTACTTTTATCTCTAAAATTCGATATATAGTCGACATACGATTGTATCGAATTCGCGGGTACAGTTGGGCAGTTCTTGTTTAATATTGACAATATGCCAAACATTAGGTTATGCAAATAGTTATTCCTATTAGTGTTTATCCTTTTTTACGCTCTATTTTTTAATTCATTCTTTCTTTCTCCTGATATATCTCACCCATTTAACCTCCATCACTACCGGTCTAGGATTAAAGAATGCAGGGATTTTTGCTTGCTCTTGTGAGCCCGAAATGAGAGCGTCATCCAAAGAGCTAATACTGATGGATTTTGTTCTACCGGCATTATAGGGACTACCTAGAGACCCAGGCACGTAGGTTTTACCAACCTTGTGAAGCTGCATAGTGCATCTACATGGGTGTCGGCCCATCAATGGGTCGCGTATATTTTCCGGGTTTAAAACTCCAGCTTCAATGTTGTTGCCGTTAATTTGCTCGAGTAAATTATTTGTAACAAGGCTTTTAGGCCCCATCTGAACTAAATTAAGTGTCTAAACCCTCCTATTTCGCAGGTCTTGGACCATTGCTACTACCTGTACTGTCCATCCAGCAACTTCGTTATACTACTGACTGTTCCTTGGCAGTTTGTAAATACTACTCGTTTGTGTCGTGGCAACTAACGAATTTTACCCCAGATAATCATACCAACTTTCGAGTGGAGTTTGAGTTCCCACATTACTTTTTGAGAAAATAAGAGGGTAATGCCTGGTAGCATTTTATGCAATCACAGGCATATAGTAGTATCTTGAGATAGTAGATGCCTTAGATGAACAAATATGTAGTAACTTACGAGACTCCTGTCATTGTGATCATCGAGGTTAAGGAAGCCGGTACCAGCTAGTTCCTTGGTCTCCACCATGGTGCGAAGTTCGGCGAGGAGATTCACGTGTTTAGACATGTCCGTCGCCAACACCTGGAATAAAGGTGATGGGAAACAAGTAAGGAAAACGGCGCTGGTAAGCGGCAGTGGCCAATCAGAGAAATATAAGCAAACTACAAATCGCAATCTTATCGATTACTAGGCGCAATGACTTTCCCTCTCCAAAGTACTAAGCGCGGAAACGTTGCTTCGTAGGGATGTTTTGTATGGCCACTTTAACAGGACACAAGAGCAATAACCCCCGTCAACTTAAAATAGGTGACCTTGAGATAAATTTCATGAGGTGGGGTAGAAGGGGGGGGTTAAAAATTCTCGCGTTTTAACTCTAACACTAATCGCTGGTTTGTTTGCTCTTCATTGTCAAATGGCCGATTTTCATGCCCCAAAAACAACAAGGTCCTCAGCGCACGAGGCCAGCACCAATTTAACCTACGGTCAACGACACACTCAAGGATGATTCACGGTGAATTGAGGGAGTTTTCGCTGAAAAAATATAATGATATTTTCAAAATAGAGCAACCCTCTAATCCTCACCCCAAGTTTACGCTTAGAACCCACCCAAACCTGAACCCTTAACATAATCGCGACCCTACTTCCACAACTGATCTTAACCCCAACGTGAAATGTAACCCTAATCTTAATCCAAAACCTAAATCCCTGGAATGTGACGCAAATCCACAGGGCGGCTTCTGTTCTCGTGCCATGTTTAGACGACCATCCCCATCGTCCTTACCCCTTTCCTCGACGGAGCAACTGGTCGCGCGGGGGGGGGGTGGAGGAGGCGTGAGTGAACTTCGACGAAGGAGTAATTATCACGTCAGTGAACAGCACCAAGAGCGAAATTACGGAAATTAGCGATTCGGCTGTGAAAGCGAAAGCAGTCATCACCCCAATTAAGACCACCAGTAGGGAATGCACGAGGTGCTTACTATGGTAAGTCAAAACTCACATGGCAACTGCACGCTCCAGATACTGCGATCCCTCTAACTTCAGCGAACCACATACGTGACTGTCTCTGGCTTTAGCTTCGAGTTAGGACCCGAAGATTTGGATAACTAAATGTATTATTCCAGCCCTCGAATTTTGTTTGTCGAATTACCTCTCGCAAATCGCCTCTTCACGTATTACAGTCAAGACTCCGCACAGGAGACGTTATGGATGGAAAAAGAGAATTTTTGGTTGATGTCTCGGATACATAATTGAATCAATCAGTAGATACTGCCTGCAAAAGTGTTGCATTATTTGTACGCTTCAGTCACAATGAAAGATTCCGTACTCATCAAGGAGGACTGCGCGCGAGGACCTCAGACCTGATTCGGTAATTCTCGTAATTTCATCAATCATGTCCGTTATCGGTGTGATAATGGCTAAGCAATTTGTCTCACTGAACCTGGCACTCGGATCAGTGTGACACAGTTTCAGCACTGAATATGGAAAAAGTAGACATTTTGCTTATTAGTGGACTAGTAGCCATCACTTAGGCAACTCTCGAGGTAATTCCGGCCACATCAAAAGTGTGGTTGGCTTCCATTGAATGAGCTAGAGCCTAGGATCTAGCGTCGTCTCTGCTGCTTTACGTTCGGCCATCCGCGTCCATGTACTTGGTTTGCCCATAACCACATCATAATTGCTAAAAGATTCGAGAAGCCTCTGACATGACAGTTAGTCTGTTGACCGTTTATCTTTCTGCAGTTAGTGAGCAATCTCAAATTTAAGCGGATCGAGAAGACTAATGACGGCGTTCGAGACGTTCCTGGCGTTGACGAAGTCGCGCTTTGAGCCATTGGCTCTGAATATTAGTCAGGTGGATTGTAATTAAGCAACCCTGAAGCGTGAATCCGATATCATGCGAATAAAACACATCCAGTGAGTCTGTCTCATTCTATCCATCGGTCTTCTTGGTTTAAATATAATGCGCTAAATTCACAGTTCTCGTCACAAAAATACTATCCTTGTTAACCTTCTTTCAGTGGTCAAGGTATTGTTTCGGCACTGGGTTCTCTCTGTACACTTCATAGTTATCTGCTAGCAAAACTTCTTAGACCTACAGATGCCTGACGAAGACCAGCCAAAAGGCGATAAAAGTCTCAGCTCGGGAGGCACGAATGTCACAAACCAACAAGTCTGTGTGCCTGCCATCACACTTCGCTGATGATTCACTGCGTCCTCTCGTGTAAGACAACTGCTCAGCTGTCAATTCTGTCAACTGGTGCGGAGGTCAGGAGTATGTATTTCGCATAGTAGGGTGCGCGCGTGAGACTTGAGAAGAATGGACGATGAGGAGGCCTTGTGTGACCGCCTAAATAGGACACGGGAATTAGAACGCCCCACCCACACCTTGTCAAACACTTCCGAATGGGTAAGTATTCTCGTGTTTTACCCTTAAACCTAATTTTAACCCTATTCACATCGTGTACTCAAACCCTACGGTTAAACAAAGCCAACATTTAATCTCTAACATAATCCTGATCCTAACCATAACACCAAACATTTATACTAAACCTCATTTCTCCCGGAAGTTGGCGTAAAGCTGAATGTATTGTGCGCAGTTCCTGTTCCTCTCTGTCCTATTTCGGCGGCGGTACAAGTCACATTTATCGAACAGATGTTAGGAGAGCATATGGCAGTGGTAATGAGGGAATTTTAAGAGCGTAACCCGGCCCAGCGAACTGCGTCCAGGTTACATATTCGATTGTCGATTTTTCAAAAGAATGAAAACATCTTGTAGATGGTTATAGCTGTAAGATTTAATGGTACCATAAATTTCGGGAGAGCTCCTCAGTTACAACCCCTCATTGCATTAAGGTCCATGAATGAGAAAAAAATTCATGGACCTTAATGCAATGAGGGGTTGTAACTGAGGAGCTTTCCATAAATTTATGGTACAATTAAATCTTACTGCTATAACTATCTTCAAGTTCTCTCCGGGCACAGCATGCTTCAAAAACATCTTTTGTCAGAGAGGAGGGGAGAGGAGTTTAGCAGTGGGTAATGTGTCTTTAGATAAGACAATTGAATATCCTGCAATGTAAAGCAACAACGCTCTAGAAAGATGTAATTATACGATGGTTGGTCAATACGACTGCTTGCTGTAAAAAAGCCCTGCACAAGTTACCCTGACCGGTTAGCACCGATTAAAAAGATTATTTGTAATTACACAGTGCACGTACGTTTCGAGATGAACATGGACCGTGTGGATGTATTTAAAGAACAACTGATGATAGCACGTTTGTTACGGCGGCATCAAGGGGTTACTTAGCTGCCATTACTGTGTTAGAGTGAACACCGTTTGACCACTAGGTTGACGCAGCGTAACCGCTAACGATTACTTGTATGACCGCATAAACAGGACCCACCCCCAAAATACGTGTAACTTTGTGCCAAGTTCTGCGGAAAATAGGCTTGGGATTAAGGTGAAGGTTAAGTTCAGAGTTGGAATGAGGGTCAGGATCATATTAAGGGGTGGGATTACGGTTCGCGTTAACTGTAGGGCTTAGGTTTAGGGTAGGGGTGAGGGTGAGGGTAAGGTTGCAGCTTAGGTTAGGTGTTAGGGGCAAGACATGGCAATATTTGGTTTTTGCTTAGTTTAGCACAGGGCCCCCTATTTTCATTGGGTGGGATGTTGCCATTCCTGTCATACGACTCATCCTTACCGCGTCCACTCCCAGAACGACCTTGACGTTCTTGTGATACGTGAATGTGGGTAGCCTTAGATGGCTCAAAAAGCAAAATGTTCATGAAAGCAACAAAAAGGACTTCAGTACTGAAAAATCGCTTAGTCAGTGTAAGGGTGCTATGGCGGTATGTTAAGAAGCACTGGCGAAAGTTATTGACTTAAAATATATTTGATGGATTCTTAGAATGAATGGCTACCCACGCACTTTTGCCTACTAGTTTATGCGCAAACGATAGATAAGACCAACTTAGGCCGCCTCAAAATTTTAGCCAGCTCCTCTGTACGTGAAGTTTGTCTCGGAAGCCGCCGCCCGCCTTGACACACGCCTTGAAGTTAGAGTTGTACAGCGACCAGAAGATAGTTGCTGAAACAAAAGCGGCAACTGACAGAACAGGAGCCCTCTAGGGTCAAATGACAAATCTGCTGCTGCTGCGGAAATAGCAAATACGGCGGATGAATTGGAAGTTTATTGTGGACGTGGATGACCAAACACGCAGCAGCAGTGTAGATGAACGATGCCATCTTTTGGATGCCTGTTGATTCATAAGAGATGACTGAAAACCCCGTCACCGCCAGATGCCTGAGTCATGGTTCTCCAGCCCGCTTTCCACGAGCGAGAATAATGAGCACGCCTCCATATTCACACACGGGGAGCGTGTAGAGGAAATTCACTTCGAATTACGGTATTAGCGAACTGAATTATCGAGTACGTGTCAATAATCGGCACGTGCGTTCAAGTTGTAGCAATTGCCTGTTGTGATACAGGCAAACAAGGCATCATAACACCGAGTATAACTATTGGCGATTAATGCGGGAGCTAAATATTCTGATCAGCACGTGACTGTACATCCCATAAGCACTGTGCAACTTGTGTGTTCACTATCCTTATTTGTGACTGCCTCAAATGGTAGGTTCCACTCCACCAACCACCATTCACAATTTTCCCCTGCATATTTCACAATGTCCGATTAAACACTGTTGCATTGCCTTCGCATGCAGTCAAATTACGCACTTCCGGTAGTGGACCATTATGTGAGCGGACAAAGGGTGGAAGAATCCTTTTTAGTTTCTTGTCAGGACCTCGAAGAAGCGGCTAAATCTGCTTCTACTGTCAGACCTTGCGGTGGAAAAGCTGCAAAAGCATGCTGCAGTCTTGCGAAACACAAAAAACCATGCGTACTTCCCGTTTTTGAACAACAGCATTTGCATACCTTGTATTCAGGGTGCATATGTACCTGTAAAACAAACGTTTTATTAGCAGCGTAAATGCAGCCCAGCCCGAATATTGCTGACCAAGAACTGCTCTGGATACTAACTGATGCTGTTGCGGGTAGCAGTGTCAACAAACACTAGGATCCCCCAAAGCAAAAGCCAAGCAAGACAGTACTGGCGGAAAAATAACGATGGAGAAATGGTGTCACTGGCCAGCTGTCAGGTAATTCTGGACGCCAGATCTGCCTGAGAAGTTGTGTGAGCGAAGCTCTGGTTGCGGGACGAGTGCTCTCTCGGCTACCACCAATCAGATGAGGTGAAAGTATTGATTAACGTCAAGCGTACGCACGTATGAAGCAGCGAGTCAATCGATGCTGTTTGATAAGCCAACGCGAGTTAATTAATCATGCGGGATGCAACTTATGGCAGCCGAGGAGAGGATGACTCACGTGTAGTTGGGCTAGGCAGCAGCCTCCTACATGCAACTGTTTAGAAAGGCGAGCTTGCCAGCTAAGGGTGGGTATAGGATCCCATCGTGGGTGCAGTCTAGGCATCATAGGAGTAAAATTTACCATCAGAGAATTCAGGTTGGCAGTTGGCGAGTACGAGTCAGTGAGTATCCAAAAGAATGAGGGAACACCTCCCGGCGGGGCTGGTAAAAAGGTGAAGGCAGGAGCATAAACAGTGCAGATTGTTGATTTTGGGCATCGTGTGGACCTTCAGGGTGATTTTTAAGGTCCGAAGTCCCTGAATCAATGCCTTATAGCAACAGCAGAAGCAATGGCTATCAGGTTGAGGAAGCCGGTCCTGTGTGTACAAAAGAGCATCTTGCAAGCTCCACGCCTGGCGTGGTCAACGGTCAGTCTCTCGTTGTCGCTCTCCCTCCCTCTGGACAGCCGCCACCAACACCCTCCCCCCAAGCCCTCGCATATGGATCCCCCTATTCCCGCGATTTGCTTGTATGAAAAGATGAACATGTTCTAACTTGTATCCCGTTCCCATATAAGTGTACTGGCTCAATGAGAACTTATCAAAAATTTTGGAGAAATGATGACATCAAGAAATGACTTAAAAGAATAAAAAATAGCATGGACATCCGGTGACTCAATAAGTGCCACGGCAGTACACTTAAATTCCTATTGTAGACTATACGTTGCTCTAGATCTAATTGTGAAAAGACCAACCTTCCATATGGGGCTCTGATCACAGTAAATGTCTGTAACAGCGACGTGATTGTTCAGTTTAGGGAAGCGCCAGAGAAGGCAGTATGGTGCCTAAAAACTGAAGTCTTCACCGTAAGATGCAACACATAGGGATAATTAATTGACCGAGAGAAATATAATGCAACTACGAGGAATTGGCGTTAACCAGTAAGGACACTGGACATACGCATCCCGTGGTGCGTTGAGGCTTCACCTCAAGCCTTCACAGACAGTCGTGTGTGTGTCGATAATGGCTATTGGGTCAGAGATAGTCATTCCGGTCCCCCGGGCGTTTGTCGGTACTCCAATATCTGTAATGTAACTGTTTCAAAGGGAACGCTAAAAACTACAGAACGTACTGTAAACTAGTCTAATCTTAAAAACCTCTGTATGGACTCCACTTAGTCGTTCGCTTCCAAGACCCTGCACTTTAAAGCAGTCAGGTCCCCCGCGTCATTCAGCACAAGTTCCTCCCTCTCCACCAGGACCCAACCACCTCCGTTTGATCATAGTTATCATGCCTAAGAGCGTGCGTAAACAACCGTAACGAACACCTGAAGTGTACGGGGGAGGGGCATCGGGGGTGGAGCGAGGGGAGGGGGGGGGGTGAGTTAAATGGCAGGCGGGACAAGCCCCGTCGGAACGACATGCCGCGACATGAAAAGAATCCCCCTTTGTCTTCTTGTGTAAAGAGCATGCATACCGCCTTACAAGGAGTTCTCCTCCCTTCCGCTACGCCACCGTCAGGGAGAGAGAGAAACTGCAGTTATTATTTTTTGTTTCGACGAACACATTAAAACATTTTCCCCGCACTGCTAGAACTTGTTCGTCTGGAATTGCAGTCACATGGACAGTATAACAAAATCTAGTGACGAACGAAGCAAAAACAGGACACTTTACCTCCTAATTTAAACAGTGATCTTGAACCCCTGTCCCGCTCAGGACGACAGAAAACTCGAACGACAATAGGAAAAATGAAGGGCGACTGGACGTTTCATTGGCGAAACTGCAAACATTTCGGAGGCATTTTGGGGCCACGCCATTCAGCAGTCCGGCAGTGAAGGTGATATAAGGCAAGCATTGCCTTTAAAGTAGAGCTTTACCAGCTGGATGGATCACCTGTCCACCAAACACAACCATTGGGATTCATAACATGTTTCCTGTGTAGTACAACCAGGTGCCTCGGGCGCATCCAAACCTGGGAAAAACCCGCCCCGTTATCGGGTCTTTTGGCGTTCTTCTATCTCACTTAATAGTTATGCTCAAAACTGGACAGAAGGTGGGCTCAACGGTAGAGCGTAGGACTACTTAACACTTAATCAGCGGCCAAACCCAAGCCATTGGGACCTGGAATTGGGTAGGAGTGACTGATAAAGGCCAGCATGTCAGAAACTGACCATTCCTTGTAATTGGCGGTCGTCTCTCTCTCCTTCTCTGCAAGCACAACAAGTCTCACACAAAGCTTGGGTACAAATAAAACTGCTTAATTAAAGTTGCGACCGCTATTTGACTGCCAAGGGTCGACCGCAGTGAGTAATATGCACTCATCGGTATTACAATTTTAATGGAGAGCTATGCTGTATTCACAGAATAGGTTTCGAAAATATCACACCAATGCCTATGGAAAAGATGTAGATCAACAAAAATAAAACTAAAATTGAGCTACTGTATTTTCTGCTCTGTATATACAGACTTTTATCCCCCCTCCCCTTAGTTCATCCTACCTACAATGCTGAGGTCATACGCATACTATGTTGGCATCGATTTGAAAGAAAAAAAAGCCACAATAAAAATTTGCACCCTATTTACTGATGATTGTTGGCGCTGTCGAAAGTTGCAATTGCAGGACATATATCGAAAAATGTGGACCGATAGTTTCGAAAAAACGCCTTTATCCCAATCGCGTCCGACTGTGCTTGCGTACGAACTATCTACGCCCAGGTCTATACGGACTAGGCTTGTTTATGTTCTATGTAAATCCGAAAATGAAGTTGGCTTTATTTCCTGTCTAATTAATTCTTTTCCTTGTGGTTGATGTTGTTGTTGTTCTTCTTCTTCTTTTCAAAAAGGAGACTAGGTAACTGAATTCTGTGGCAATTCAGCTAGTTCCTTTACCGTGGGCAGAAGCTATGCCATTGTTTTTAGCTCTAGGATGTCATCCATAAAATCAGTCCATGTCAATTAAAAGGTAACTGGGATTTATTTTGATAGGGCTTGTCCGTAACTAGCGTCCTTTTGACAGGAACAGGCGGTGGGGGCTGGAAGACTGGGTCCCGGAATAAAAGGCGACAACGCCCCAAGGTGCCAACGAGGAAATCTGTTCCACCTGTTCGGTCGAAAATATCGAATCAGACATAAAGCGTCAATAAACTTGGCCAAAACTGAATGGCTTGAAAATTTATTGGGTTGTTAAAGTTAGCAAAAGTCAGAATTCTGGGACTAGAATTATAAATCATATTTGTGTTCACGATGAGCACAACATGATTTTTGCTTGTAGCTTAGCGGTTAGAGCGTTAGCTTCCGGTAAAGGCCTTCTCCAATACGTTGGTTAAAAGCCCGCCAAATGCCTCGAGTTTTTTCTTACTGATGATGGACTCCCGCGAGAGTTAGAAAGCTCTGAAAAATAAAACTACGATTTCGGTGGTCGAAACTACTTCTTCTCAATCTACGCACGTACCTGGGATGCGAACCTTTGCCTCAATTCATGATTTATGATTGCTGAGTTTTTTAAATAAACAATTATGGCTTCTTCCAAAGGCTATTATTGCGAAAAGTGAATGAAGGACTGCTTTACTGAACATTTTGGAAAGATACTTACAAACTGAAGCGCGCTGCTCGCTCTCATATTCACTTCGAACCACAGCAGAAAAGGATACAGATGAGCTAGCTGGACAGATGAAAAAAAGAGTAGCTCAAAATTGAAGCGAAATGACGAATGCCATTGTAAAATTCAGGAAAGTTTATGATCCCTTCGGGACTTTCAGAACTGAACCGTTATTTGGCTAAGACGAAGCATCCAAACTGACCCAGAGAGCTCGACTTAATGAGCCAAGTAAGACTGTGGTTGGCTCTCCCCAATCCGAAAGTCTAATTTTGACTTTGAGGGCCAGCTCCCTCGTGGAAACTACTCTAGCGGGTCGGGCAGCTTAAGGAAGGTGTGATTAGACGCAAGAGGATGGAGGCATTCAGGCTGATAAATTGGATTCATCAAGGTTGTGTCCTTGTCCCAGGTTATTAAAGCCGAATTTTATCGGCAGTACTGATCGACGCATGCTAAGCGGATAGCTCAGACACTGTAGGTGGCTATCAAACTGACGTCACCTGCGTGAAGGTCGTCATAAAGGCCTTAAAAAACCAAAATCCATGAAGTTCCCTTCGCAAGTGCCCATGAACAGGGCTATACTGCTGAAACAGATAGGCTACCACAATTTGAAGCCAACTGACAGTTCGACCGTGATTTCCGACCATGCTCACCATGTGTTCCACAGCAGAGGCGGTGGCTTGCAGCTAATGCACTCCCTCACCTCCAATCTTCTTGAGCTTATCTTATGACCAAATTAAGAAGGCGGCAGTAAACATTGGACGCAGGTGGTTGACAGGGATGGGCGCGCATTTCCTATAGCGCCTGCCGTGCCTTGATCTAGCCCTCATGTTGGCTCAGCACACATTTACTGCGTGAGCTGTTCAGGGGACAGGTGGAGTCAACAATAATTACGCAGAAAGCGGTTATCATGCTCCAATCAACGCCAGCTTTAGAAAACAGAGAATCCATGACAACTCCCGAGGAAGAGTTTTCCACACCGGCAGACCAATTTTTTACTTCACACCATCTCACGGTCAATGACAGGATTGAAGTCCCGACCTTCAGGTTCAACCAGCCTTTTAGCAGATTAAAAATTCAGTCATGACAGTTTGGATGCAAGCCACCCGGGTTCTCCAGTTGACAACGGGCCACATGTTAGATGT
>JAYGXS010000005.1:37108043-37213067 GCA_036362985.1 Ligula intestinalis
AAGTCCACGACACACAACAATCAGTGTGGGAAGACTGCGAGCAACACTTTTCTGAAGAGCCCTTCTTAAGCCCCCTCTCTCTCTCTGTCTTTGAGTACACACTGTCCAGCCTTATCAGGCTGAATTCTGACTTTGTGAAACCGTCTGTTGTTGAATTCGACACTGGCAACAGAGGCCTTGGCTTTCCGCATGGGAATGTACCGATACTGACCATGTAGGAGCTGTAGATCGGGAGGGGAGGCTGTAGCGCTTGCTGATAAATCGAAAGCTGTAGGAATATGGCTCTCATGTGCTCTCTGTCTGCCCTTAGAATACGTAGCAAATCACACTAAAATCTAACTGAAAGTATTACTTTAAATTAAAAAAAATATGTGCAGCTAGGCGCAGAGGCAGACAAGGTTTGCAATGCGAAATTATTGATAAGCTAGCCCCGTTCGTCCCTCAAAAAGAACTCACCAATTCGATGACCAGCCGCCGAAGACTTTGACGAGGCTTTGTGCCCAGACTTGCAAAGATATCGCAACCAGATTCTGTGAGCAGCTTGAAGGCAACGGATAGATGATGGTTCTCCAGGACGGATATGTCGTTGTAGAGGAGGGCGAGTTTGTGTCCTGTGGTGGTGGAAAACGGCAAAAAGCAGCAGTTCCTGGTAAGAATGTGATCGACAGAAGGGAAGGCGGAGGAAGAGATAAGTCCGAGGCAGGAAATTAGGTTCAAATAATTTGGCAGTTAGTTTTACCTACAAGTTTTTAGTCTGGGGGCATAATGCAGAAACGCTTTGCACGCGTAAGCGTGTGTATTAGGAAGCCTTTTTATTTCACTGATAATTTCAGAATGACTCAAATATTTCCTGTCTCGAAACAATTGGCAAATCTCTTAAATCAAGCCGGTGCAAGTGAACAAATTGTGCTACCCGGCGGACCTGGAGCAGAAGTATAACTGGTCTGCTCTGCAACTTTATTTTTGAAAATTGCTAGTCCTCCATGTGATCCATTCTACAACGCAGGTAAATTTTTACCCCGGTCCTGGTTGACCTCTGCTTGCCAAAACTTGAACGAAAGCTCTGAATAAATTACCCTTACTCGATGAAACATCACATCATCCCGATCATATAAACGTTACAATTCCATTTTAATGCTAGCTTCATGACTGAATATATAAGGTGCAAACAGTTCAATTCTAGCGTACGTGGTAGACTCAGACCACCGCGTGGATGCCAAAGAGGCCTTCCGAGTGATTTACAAGGTACCTTCAAGCTAGTAAAAATTCCTCAGACAGCGTCTGCTGGCAACGGCAGAGGCCGCCGCCATCAGGCTACGGCAACCGGTGCTGTGCGCCCAAAAGAATTTCGTCGCAGCGCCGCAGTTGCCATAAGCGAAACTAGCTAACATGACCGGCCACGGCGGACCACAGGCCTCAGAAACGGGCCCCCGCAGAGACGGACAAGTCCCAAATCCAACCACGCACACCTTATCAGCTTATCGAAAACAAACGTATGTTCCCAAATTTATCTTCTCGAATATATAAGAGTAGATGTACCCTTTTTGGTGCGCAAAGTCATGAGTTTCGTGAAAAGTAAAGGTGTAGGTAGGCTCACTCACCAACCGGTTACCTTTAAGCGGCGTCCACCTTCTTTCCAGGGGATATGCCTCACTAATGGAGGTTGAAGGGTTAAATGGATTAGTGGATTAGACTTATGCAGTGCCTATCTCACGCACTCCACTTCCATACCCACCCCGGCTGCTGCTTTCAGGACGAGAGGAGAAGGGGAACAGGCGCGGTGGCTTGCAAAGCTGAACAATGCGTCTACGCGTACCGCACACAAACGGGTTGGTGGGAAGAATTTATTCGGAGCGTGTGGCCTGACCGCTGATCAATCATGTGAAATGTAAATTGAAAGTGCAAAATGAGTTTTCATGTGGGGATGATCATTGTTTTGACAATGGTACTGGTCTATCCCAGGACATGCCAGATAATCCGGGATGCCGGTGTTTGAATGAACTTATCGTCAGCTGCCTGCAGAAATCACACTTAGTTTAATTATCACTTACTTAGTATGCATGAATTATGTAGACTAAAAGGGCCTTTTTTGATTTAAAATATTGTACGAAATATCTAAGCAAAAGTACTTCTTCATGTAATCAGTTGGTAAGAAACTGCGGTGTCTTTGAATGTTGTACTCGAGGAAAAGTAATTATTGCGAGGAATTTCGAATTATTGTCCTTTTACGACTGGATGGTGTCGATTTCTTAGTGTCTCTTATGAAGTATGCAACAAAATGAACATCTGTTACACAATTTTCTGAACACTTAAGGATACAGCTAAGAGGAATATATGCCAGGCGTACCGCTTGGAGAATAAACATCTAAGACCGCTGTTAAAATCTAAACATGAAATTGGCTCAAGTTTAAAAGTCGATGAGGACGTGGGTTTCTGCCAAATTACTAAAATAAAAATATTTAGATTTTCCTTAGAAAAATATTTGAGTTAATAGGGGGCATTGAAAAATCAATAGACAAGGAGCGAATAAAAACGTAGCAATTTTAACAGAATGCCATTCTTCAGGTGGCCACAAAAATGAGCCGTCAAACACCGATATCGTGAGGTGGCTGCAAAATCTTGAAATTAGTTTGCATAAAGCAAAATATCAAAATATCACGCAAGAAGTAAGCTTTCCTACTCAAAATCACGTTTCAGAATATAACTTAATGTTTCATGAGCTCGATCGTGGTCTGTTCTGTACATTTTCCAAGCGTCTGATGACGACCTCAAGTGCCAGCATCAAAAATTAAGAGTAAAAATTGTTAGCGTTTTCCAACGAACTTCTTCCATCAAAAGATACACAGGTACACTGGATGAGGGGCTGCTGAAATATAACGCAACGGGCCAGGCGTCAAGTGTGCGTACCTAGAAGGTAACGCGTTACGTAAAAACCCATTGTAGGGAATAGTTGGCGTGCCCCCTCCCCCCGGGTATGAGAGGGGGAATGGCATACAGACCCCGTAATAGAGGTGATATTCCGCAAAGTTAGAGCCGACGGACCCATTCCCATGTTTAAATCCCCTAGAATGTAACCTAAGGCCGCGTGAATTCGTGTGCGTTCCAAGTCGAGGTGGTTAGATAATAGAGCCCCATCAAACCAAGTTTCTGACGCAAAATAGAATTTGATTCTTGAAGAAAAACACGATTTTATGGTAAGTCTGTTATTTATTTATCCCCAGGCAATTTCCCACGCAACTGGATGTTTTTCTTTGGATGGACAGGAGTGGTAGTGAGACTGGTTAAAATAGTCAGTGTCTACACAACTAAAAACGCAACTTTCAGAAAAAACGGAGAAACAGTCTTGGCTTTAAAACACCAGATTTTCAATTTTGCATAGTTTTGAAGCCTGTCTACCAAGCACTTATAGCTTAGGAAGATACGACCAAAACATAAAGTATAATAAAGCGCTTTTGTTTTGAGAACAAAATTCAAAATTCGTTCATAAATAAGAAAAAGAGCTAACGTCCCATTAAGCATTTGAAAAGTATTCAAAGTTAAGAATTCGCTGTTATCGGCACTTTAGTGTGCTGTGTATTTATACGAACGGGAATTATGCAACAATAAGGAAAGCAATTCCGCCGAAAGAGCACCAATATTAGTCAGACGATTTAAAGCGCGGATGCTTAATTCGAAACAGTTAAGGGCGTAGGTAACCATTCCGAAAATATACCCCAGAAGGCAAACCGAAATCTGTTTTCCATGTGGTCAATAGAAAAACCTTTAC
This sequence comes from Ligula intestinalis, assembly GCA_036362985.1. Lineage (NCBI taxonomy): Eukaryota > Metazoa > Platyhelminthes > Cestoda > Diphyllobothriidea > Diphyllobothriidae > Ligula > Ligula intestinalis. The sequence continues at coordinate 37,111,810 of JAYGXS010000005.1, forward strand.
AGGCCATCGTTTTGCAAGTTGGTGTTATCCAACGACGGGTTTACGTGCTTTGGTTGGTAGTCACCTTCAAATGAAATAACCTCAGAGGTTGTTTTAACCAGCTATCACGTACGCCATCAGTATCTTCAAGCAGTAGCAAATGGATACCAAAAGCCGACCTGGATGCCTTGAGACCCAACGGTCACCAAAAACGATAAATCTTCCTCACGCGCGGAGCACAGCCTGCTCACATTTGCGTCTACAAATGCTGCCCCAGTTGTTTCCTCATTGGTTCCTAGCCTGGGGCATGACAGCATGGGACCTTTTGAGCCTGCGACCTACCGCAGCGGCAGTTCAAAAGAGGTACTTCTCGTTCGGGCGAATGATAGCTCATGCAGCACAGAAAAAAAGGTAAGCATCGTGAATGTCATTTTGAAAAAGAAGGAGGAAACGGCTGACTGCATGTTACAGTAATTCTGTAGAGATGAGTAGACGCACACATATTTGTATCTACTCCTGTGTCCACACTCGGCTGCGCTGAGTGCCTCTAGAAATTAATGTATTCAAGGACGCATTAACCTTACATGTACTCAAGTATACCGAATAATTTCGTTAAAAATATTTCTGGGCAATCTGATGTTTACTCCATAAAACTTCTGCGGCCCTCTTAAACACATTAACCTTTTGTTTTTCAAGAGAGCGTCTGGATGGATACATTTTGGACCTTTAGCACAAATGAGCCTCTCCGTCTCATCTGCCTTTTTACCCGTAATATTTAAGGGCTGTGAATGAAGCCTGCAGTTTAATCAAGCCTATCGACGGCGATAACACACAAGGATACCGTGTCTTTGCTCAGGCTCCCGTTACGCTCTGCTACTTAGCTGTCTCGGTCGTCTTCCCTTCGCTGGTGTCAGTCTAGACGGGTGTAACGACTAAATTTATTCTTCGTCTTAAGAGAAGAGGATGCCTGCATCCCGAGCAAAACTTAGAGGGCTGTTAGTGAGTTCACGCAATGCTCAGGATGGACTTTGTCATCCGCTTAAGCTTTAACTGTTATTGCTAGAAGCAGTGAACCACAGAGTGTAGCAATTGAGGTAAAACACGTCTCCTCTCAGGATCCGGGATACAAACAAAAATACATACATAATGAGGTGTCTGGACACACATGTTTCTGCACTTTAAGCAGAAAGCCCATCAGGGACTGCCACAAAGTGCTGTTTTGTATGAAAAGTATCCGAGCTGATTAAAGGAGATGTGTTTTGACCAGGTTCAGGTTCACCAGAACACAGCGAGTTTTCTACACTGTCAACCAACTGGGGGCAACAAACAATTCCTGCTATATTCGAAAAATGACGAATTGTAATTTAGCCTCCCACACCCTCGGTAAAAAAAGTCACCCAATTTGAATGCACAACATTCATCTGCAGAGAGACTGAAGAAATAAAAAAAAAATTTTTAGGAATAAAGGGGACTTCACAATCACACACAGAGTGAACAAAACAATAGATGCATGGCCTCCAGAAATGTAAATAGTCCCACTAATTCCTTTACATTCAAAGTGTCTGTGTGCTAATCTTTTGGGCCCATTTCATGCTTCGCGCATTATTACGCATAATAACGCTTTTACAACGATATGGACCCAGTACTTAAACATTATGGAAACCCAACACACATTTCTGGTCAAAAGCACAACTCAGTTAGTTATTGGCCAGCAAATTATTCTAACCAAAATAACGCTTTCGTCGTGGGGGAGAGGGGGAATCTTTGGTGTTGCCTTCAATCCCGGAGTAATCATAACGTGAAATATAGGTTCTGTTTTCCTTTAAATTAAAATACAGTAGGGCCTAAAATTCGTGTAACAGGCAGACATATGAAAATGATTCATACTCATTCGCTAATCTGCATTGACTAAGATTTTGATACTGATTATCATGTAGTCTATCCTGTAGTCACTTAATGCACGATAGGTTGCCGACTTTTTTTAACGAGCTCCTTTATGACTGTTAACAAAATGTATGAACTGAAAACAGTGGCTACTTAAGTAGTATTCACTTTACCATTGATTTTGACTGCCTTCATAAGTTCAAATATATTTTACGGAAAACATAAGCAAAGAAAGTATTGCTTGAACTCGTTTGGTACCAATGTCCTCTTCTTTAAATTTAACAATTAACGAAAGAGTATCTTTCGGTTTTAAAAAGATTCTAATCAGGAGCCTTTTAACGATTTTGAGGTGTTCATTCATTATACATTACATCCGCCAGTTTATTAATATTGCCTTTAATGTATACAGCACGTTCCACATCTGCACACAGCGCGCAGTTTATAAATCTTGAATTCATGTGTAGCAGTCATTTATTGGCCAGCAAATTATTCTCGAGTAAATTACCCCTTCTCAGTGGGAGAACGCTTCTGCTGTGTTCATTCGTAGAGCCATCATGAAGTGAAATAAAGACCCTGCTTTTTGTGTCCTTAAAATGTAAATACATTAATAAAGGAGATAAAAACCCAATCCGTAATGGCAGACAATTATGAGTGACAGGCAACGGATGAAGCTCAGTTTGTAATAAATCTGACAGGTTATTTGGGGTCTGCCGGCCACTAAGATGCGTTTGCGTTGGCGCGTGTACGTTTTTTGTCTATTATAGAAAATAGTGGGCGGAGTTCCGTTTGGCTGAATGAGAATGCATTAGACCGAAAGCATGACCTTTCCATCGTGTCTTACTCCTGTCAGAACGAGGCAGTAAAACCAGTGAAAGCGGAAGAAAGGAATACTACCTATCTTGACAGCTGGACGTCTTAATAATTCGTAAGTTTTCCCTGTCAGACACAAAATGTCCTGCCAAGTAATTTTGGCAGGAAATCAACGCTACTATTTATCCTCCGGCCAGTGCCTACATAAAGCGATCACATCCGTGACGTACATGGAATAATAGCAATTTTACCTTTAAGGTTAACTAGTGGTACAAGAAAAGCCCTCTTGCTTATCACCAACAAAAAGGTTCGTAAATAAGTTTGTTAATGCAGAGTACATATACTGGCCGAATAAACCCCAAATGAGCTCCAGCCAGCTTCTTGAGAAAAAATAAAAATATTGATGATTTTACTGTTGTGGAAGACGACTTCTATCACTTGCCCCCAGAAGGCAAGTCGTAATTTATTTCAGCAAATTATTTCCTGGTCAATATCTGACTGGTCATTAAAATGTGCACATCGGTATTGGTTAAACCAATTCGATACAGGCGGACGTTTCTTGATTCGCCGCAAAAGCGACTTTTTAAAGCGTGGCAATCGAGGGGAATTCGAAACATTTTCTCAAATGATAAAGGCAGCCAGTTCACGCCATCCATGGCTTTCGAGGTGATGTGACTACAACTATAAGACCCTACTGAAGCCCCAGAAGGCGGGATGTTAAGTAATTTAAATGACCGGCCTGCAGAAATTTAAATGTAAAAAAGCAGCTATGCTAATGGTGGGTGTGACCTCTTTCGGAAGTAAATTATTCGAATAGTAGAGCCGAAGGAAATTCAGCTAGTGACGCCTACGTGACATACGGAAGCGCACTGGCAAGGGTGTTTTTTTCTGGTCGCAGTTAGGCCTTGCATGTTTGATTTCCGCCCCACCAGCTCACAACGACCTACAAGGTGACCGAGCCATGATTCTGAGATAATATTAGTCAAGAGGATGCAATACTCGCCTCAGCTGGCGCTCTTCCTTCGAAAATCTAAAGAATGCACATCCTTCGTGGGAGCTGAAAATGGATTCGGAAAATTGTTCAGACGAACTTGACAGACTCGGCAAAAGGGCCTTTTGAGGAGGATTTTAATGCGTTAGCGCAAAAAGAGCAAGGACACTGTTAAAAGTTAGGTTGAGTAGAAATCAAAAATTCTTGGATTGTTTAAGGCTAGCATCCGTAAGCCTTTCCAAGCAGGCTGCATACAGGCAGTATCACCCAAAACACCATTACTACTACTACTGCTACTGTAAATGCCGCTGTTGCTATTAACACAACGACTACTTACAACAGTAATAATGTTGATCTTGAATTTCCTCAGAAAGTAATCGCCATTTTGAAGTAAACCGATAAAAAGAAGACTCGATCACTGGGACAATACGTTGATTCGCATGACGTTGCGACATCCGTCGCGGATTCATCATCAGAGACATGAGTAGGAAACAGAATCAGAAACCCGTTTAGGAATCAGCAACTTCAAAAATTGGAGGATCTATCAGAATATCGGCGAACCAGTTGTATGGGCTTTATCTATGACCTGCGCTGTTAATAGAGCAAATCGCGTAACTCCTACAAATACTAATACTATTTGAAGTAATAGAGCCACTAATAATAATTCACTACTACCACAGCTGATGCTGATACTACTAATGCGACTATTGGCAGTAGCTGGTTAATATTTCTAATGAAAAATTGTAACTCTGCTGCTATTATTACGCCATGTGCTAATAGAATTAGCATTACTCCAAATTTTGGTGCTATTGATAGGAGGATGACTATTAAAATTAAGTTTAATACCACTAGGATCCCGCTACTACCACTACTACTTTGCTGCGATTGCAGTTAGTACTACTGCTGTTTGTTAAATATTGGACAGGATCGAGTAAAACACCTTTTCAAGACCTTTGTGCGCTCGCTTATGAAAAATCAGCCGCACTTAGACGTTTTTACAAAAAAATAACTGCGTTTTATTTTAGTCAAGAGAACTCTCATCCACGCAGCTAACTAGACACGTTAAGAGGGCGAGGCAGCCCACGATATCCCGCAAGATGTATCCAATGGTGGAACAGGAGTGCTGCCTACTGTCTAGTCGGTTTGAAGCCAAATAAAGCGTTATGAGCCGAGTTTGGTGAGAGGGAGACTTGGGGGTGGGGATAGAGAGTGAGAAGGGGGGAGATTATGATGAGTTAGCACTCCGAATCCCTCTTCTCACCCCACGTTGGACAGCCGTTAGCGCTCAGTATGTCGTCAAGTCGCGCACAAAAAGTTGAACGTGGAATGATGGACGGTGTGGGTGGGTGGATTGAATGGGGAAGCAGAAAGGAGGGGGACTAAAAGAAACAGCCGAAGTTCATTGCAGGCTCTGGCACACGGTATACGCTGGGCAAGCGTTTCGGGACAAACGAGTGATGATGAATTGAAAGAGAGACCGAGAGTACGAGAGTCAAAACAAAACACAAGCACAAAGAGGTCGAGAGAGAGAAGAACCAGCAGGGGAAATCGGATGATGACTCAGAGTAAGGAGTCGGGAGTTGAAACGATTAACAGCTAGAAGAGTCTGACAGAAGAGAGAGAGAAGGAGGGGGCGTGATGAGTTAAACAGAGGTGAGAGGAAATGTTTTGCGGCGATGTAGGGACAAGAATTGAGGCCAGTGAAGAAAGAGAGACACAAACAGCAGAGGGAATATGTGAAAATTAAAGTGATCTATGGCGTCACAACGCTGGCGTAAGTCAATGCTGAGGCTTGCGCCTGATCTTCTGGAACATCAGCACCCACTCCATCTACTGTCCCCGGTCTATCACACACAGGCGTATGCGATCAGTGAACTGAACACGTAAGACAGCAGGGTCACAAGAGGTGAAACAAAAAGGTGAGGCTAGCAGGCGTGTGGAAAAATTTGCTCTAAGAGCAGTACCCTAATTGTTTGGGCGGATCATATTTCCGTGGCGAAATGCGTCAGGAACCGGCGTGAACGGGTCGGTGCACGTTTGTGGCGATGATCTGACCTCCTCGGCAAAAGGCACAGAACGGGCAAAAACAGGCGCGTCTCCAAGAAAAGTAAAGCATGCAGAAAGTGAAGACAATTAAAATTTTCCTTTAACTATTTTGTGCGCACACGCACGCACGCAACATTTTGCAGGGCTGTGTGAGGTGCGCGTACAGAGAGAGGGCGAGAGATAGAAGGGCAGTCGCTTTGACAGATCCACGTTAACAGCTACTGTGTATAACTGCACGGAATGGTCATTTTAACTCCACCCCATCCGGTGTTCATCAGTCGCCCGTGGTATGGCCAGGCGTACATCTTGGCGACCGGCCGGCATTGTTGCGGCCAGTCGGCACACACCCACAATACGCGTGTAGTTGTGCCCGTGTGTGCGTGTGTTTACCCCCTTTAACGGACACCATAATAGATGCGCTAGATCACCAGGGGCATCCAACAGGTGCGGAGTCCCACCGTGCCAGCCACCTGCACGCTCTCCCACTTCCGGTCTTTTTGAGTTGATTGGGTCCAGGTGGGAGGAAAGGAGGAGGAGAGAGTGACGTAGATGCGGTGCATGTCAATTAGCACGTGGCGCAGTTGACGTGCGTCGTGGCCGGCTACGGCAGAATGATGTTCGATCACACCTTGGTGACCGCTCGGCCGGTACATGTGGACCGATTAGGACGGTGGGCGCGACTCCAACGAGCGTGAACTTGTGTGTGCCTGGCGTCGCTGCCGGCGGGCGAACTTAAGTTCCCGTCGGTCATCGCCTCAAAGCCAAGTTCAGTTGATTTGTCCATTTGCTCCACTCCTCTCGGGGAAGATTGAAATCAACTTTGCGTTTATCTTCCTCACTAGAGCCCAGGCCAAACACACACAGAGACATAGAAAACATCCTCACCCGGGTAACGGTTTCCAAGTAATTTGGTGACGGTTGCTGGCCTATTAGCCGGCGTCAGCTAGCCATACCGAGCCACTAACCCAAGGCAGAGTAGGACAAGTGAGTTTCGTTAACGATTGGTGAACGTTCATCAACAAGCGTCAATATCTCCTGACCTAAACCGGTAAGATATCGAGCTTGTGGTTCAATAATGATGGCGTTAGACTCTGAGCAGAGAGGTCGCGTGTTTGAGGCTCGAATGAGACGCCACTTGGTTCTGGATAGGACTGGTTGACGACGGCTACAAAGCCAGAAATAGCCATTCCACTTTTCCTTGTCTTTGCGGACAATACTATCTGCTTAAAACTGCTAGCCGTGACGCTGCTGCCAGGGCCCAAGGCAGAGCGGGGCAAGTGGTTTCCGCTAACATCTAGTCGTCTCGCCCATTTGCCCCATTCCTGCTCCCCCGCCTTCCTTTTATGCAGGGAAGAGGTTAAGTTCGACGTTGCTGTTATCTTCCACACTAAAAATCAGACCACATGCTCACACACAAATTCAGAAGATATCTCCACCCGAATAACAATGAAGGGTTATGGGATAGAGACAACAATCTAAAACTTCAAAACGCTTTGGCAATTCATTGCTGCACAGCTTACACGGGACAGTGGGGTTAAAGAAGAAAGTCCACCGACATTGAAAAGGGGTTCGGGCGTCAATGGACTCCCCCCTCCCCCAAGGCAAACCTAACGCCGATATTTTGGACCAAACCGGTAAGAGGACGAGCCTGTGGATGCGGCTGGCTGACAATAGATTATGACCCAGATGTGTAAACTTCCCTCTCATTTGGCTTTGTCGGCTAGGATAATAGCAACGATGGAGACTGTATTACGTTGAATAAACAGGGCGTAAATTGCAGACCCGTCTACAGGAACACAACGCGACTGTCCGGAGACTAGACCCTCACTCACAGCTTGCAACACATATCGGAGAGACTGGCCACAACTTCGATATTCAAGGAGCGACCATCATAGGCCGAGACGCTTCAAAAATGAAAGATTGACTCCTAAGGTATGGTACTCAGGCGCCAACGCTGTCAACATCTATCTGGACCTCCCGGCGTCCTACAAAGTCCTGCCCCATCACGTAAGTAAAGGACAGGACACGGTCAAATCACAGTCACTATTTGCAGACGGAGACGGCACTGTAACTAAACCACCGGAAGAGAGAGCAGAACTACGAACATATTCCACCGTGGGGACGAAACTACACTAACTGCCGTGACACCAAGCCTAAATCCACACGCATAACCAAACAGCGACCGGAGAAAAATCGATAAACCCAAGGCAAATATGCACAGCCGCAACTTCAAACTTTCTGATCGATGAAGTCTGTATTCGGTTTCGACAAAAGACAGTCAGCCCAGCTGTCCGAAAAGTCAGCAAGTCTACAAATTTATTCCGGTGAACAGAAGATGAACTCTTTCTCTTATCTAGGAATTCTGACTTTTTTGAATTTGAAAATAGCCGCTTAGTGGCTGCTGACGTGAAGGGGAAAGTACAGCCAGGGTTATTGGTTCCTGTTCAGGAAGGTGCATCGGGTGAGAAAATTTAAACTGAGAATGGCTAGACTTACCCGTGTTTATCAGATACTGATTGGTCAAGCCGGGATGATTGGCATCGTGAATGGCGGAAGCGAAAAGGGCGGAGAGTATTTCAAGGTCACTGAACACACCCTGTATTTGGAGGAAAATGCATTTACTGAGGGGGCGTTAGGGCAAACAGATTGTGCTATGAGATAAGACGCCCCAGCGAGGTGGATAGAAGCAAAAAAACAAGAAAAAAAACAAAACGAGGGAGATCCTGCAAGAGATCCTGCAAGATCTGGATGAAAGTGATGACAGTGTGCAAATTTGTGCCACCCCAGCCTCTTTGTGTCAGTTCAACAAGGAGGACAACGAACAAGGTCGTAAAGGAAAGGAAGTCTTCTGTTGCCCCTCGAACGGGACTAAATGTTAAAAAAGGCTTCAGATGGGACCAATCAGCTTGTGTCCGCATGCGCCTAGCGGCTCGATTGGCCATCTGGCACCTTTGTCCTGCCCACCTTGTATGACCTCGAGACGCATGTGCGGGGGCGCGCAACCTTTGGGTGTGAGCGGACCGATAGCGCGATCTAAGAGTTCGCCCGGGCCACTCGTTAGGACTTATCTTTACATCTCTGGCTAGAGAATAAAAACACATTCAACAGAAACTAGAAGGTACATTTGAGAAGAGGATGAACCGACTGAGTCAATAACTTAGGAGTGGTCAACTTAACTTCCTTCCTAACGGCTAGTTCGTTAACTGTAGGAAGAGTTTGTAAAGCAATCCTAAGAAATCATGATCACATAATAGGTGCTAAAATGTCGTGAGCTGTATAGTAATCTTCGCATTCAAGGGAGCCTTATCGCAAATAGAGAATGTGCTAAAAAAACGTATCAACTACACTTCTTTTAAAAACGTTAAATACCTCGGGCTGAAGCCGAAACATTGTTATTAAATAACCCTTCTTTGCTCTGCACAGGGTCATACGTGCAAGACCCGGTCAACGCTATCGTAGGCTACACTCAGATGGTAAGTTTCAGTGTCCAACCAAATATTGAAACATAACAAAAATCAGTTGATCGAAACCTATCAAGCTTCCTATTTTAAGCCATTTCGTTCGTAACAAAAAATCTCCAAATTAAATTCATTTATATACGAAGCCCAACAGTTGATAAAGTGTGTTCTGGACATATATTTTGTCTAACGCTTTGCATCAATGTGTGGGTTTATTTGTGTGTGTTTTAATATACGCAAAGACATTAATCTAAACTGGACCTAGCAGAATTATTTTTGTTCCGCGTAAGTCAACTGAAGCAGAATGTGAGCAAGCAAGTGTTTTCTCACAAAATTTATTTTTCAATTATGAATAAACACATGATAATACATGATATAACAAGCAACAATAGGGCCTTAAACAACAGCTAATAATTTAAGTAAGAAAACTTCTTTTAAAGCACACAAAAGTTTAAGCTTATGATTGCATCAGCTAATTCTATTCGAATTTATTGTTCGCTGACAGACCTCTCAACGAACAGTTATAACTGTTGCTTTTCTTTCGTGTATGCCTTTTATCTCTGACAAAGGATTCTAGAAGAAGCCCGAAAGCTTAGACAAGTAAAAATTATGATTCCGGTGATCGCAACGCCTTCTACTTCTCTATATACACCTGGGATGCGAACATTTGCCTCAATTCATATGGCCTTATGTTTTAGTATTCCGGCAAGATAGGTACCGTAGTATAGCTATTTCGGGCTATTGGCCCTCATCAGCTACGGGCAGCCAACTGTAGTGTAGCGGCTACCCGTAGAAATCCTTAGGAGGTACATCGGTTTACAAACAAACACTGTACGACCTTTTTGAACCTTAGCTCCTTGCACATCTATGTCGCCGAATTCAAACGATATCCTGTTTGTTTTAACCAAACCAAATTGAAATGGTACAGAAGTGGAAAAATAATATTATGTTCTCATAAACTGTTTGCAGCATAGAATAAAAAATTATGCATCTAACTATTTGCCATACTTCACATAACTGTGACACGTGAAGACTTAATGCTAAAAATGCCTTTGAGGACCAGTTTTTAAACTTAACTCTGTTTCCGAAGCCTTATATACTCCTTTATATGGGTGGGCAGGGTTTATGTACCTTTAATTATTGGTTCTATTTATTCAACATCATTGTGCACGCTTTCGACAGTTGTACTTTTCAATTGAAACAATTTTGAAAATTTTGGCGGCGTCGGTGGGCGGCCTTTACTACAGTCAACGCTTTATGAATCAAGCCACGAAGACACGCTGAATGCCGTGAATTTAATTACACTTCGGTCGATTTACCCACTCAGCCTACTGCACGTATATGATCCACCAATACCGATACGGTAAACTGACAGATGGCTGAGCAATCACCGCGTGCAATTCCACTACGTTTGATGAAAGTTCAGCAGGTCATGGTCAACACGCCGGCCGTAAAGCAGTAAGCGCACAAACGGGCAATTACTGTTAATGATCCTATTGTTGCAGTAGTACATTGACTATGTAGTCACTTTAATTATTGCAACTCCCTGTGCATAAAGTATCCGTTTCTGCTACTTTCGTGGATGAAGGATCTGCGATGGATCTCGCAACGTCAGGTGAATAAAACTCTTGTCCCAGCGATCACCTCTTCCTCTCAATTACTTCCTGGGACTCGCATGTTCGCTTGTATTGGCAACATAAATTTAGTGAAGACCCGAGATGAAATGTTTTCATGATCCGCGCTGACACTCCCGATGAACTAAAACAAACGTAAGCAATATGCCGTCCCGGTCAACTAAAATTTGTATAAAAACTGTTTTCAAAGCAGTTTGATTACTGAGTGGACGCGTACCGGATGTTGCACCAACCCCTTCAACGTTGCCATAGCCGAACGGTGAACATGATGAGATTGCGGCACGGCTGTCTTACCTGTCAGATCACATCTGATGTCCAGGAAGCCAGGTCGGGGTCTGACTTACTGCGGATGTGTATCATCGGGTAAAACACTTCAAATATGCTTTCGGGTATCAAACAATCTGCCCCGTGAAAGAGTGAAGTGTTGTCGTCCACACGCACATATCCCCGGCTACTTGCATGTAATCACGCTAGGAGAGAAAACCCACAAACCTAGCCAGTGCAAATAGGGGTTTTTGTCGATTTAGGATAGCCTTTAATATTAAAATGCATTAAAAAGTATAGTGCGGTAAAATATTACCTCGCTGTTATGCATTGAAGTAATGTGCAAATTCAAATTGTTTAGCACGTTTCATTCGTTATCTATTTCATTTCGTAAACGGGTTCTGTTGTAAATGTAGCCAAAGCCGAAATGTCACCGCCTTAAAACGTCTTGTGTGCGTCCGCGGGGAAGTACACAACAAGAAGGGCACAAAAAGAGAAGTCTACTTGTGTACCTAGTACAACAAATGTAAGGCGAACAATGCGTGTACAACAATTTCCATCGGACCAATCACATACCGCTCTGGAGCGAGTAGTGACACGATTTGTTTGTGACTCAGCGGCTAGCTTGTCAGATTTTTAATCTAGCCGCAGCTTTAAATGTTATATTATTGAGTAATTGCCATTTGCGTTCACCGCGTGTAGGCCGATCGATAGCCTGATCTGAGCACGGCTCGCTGCCTGTCTGCTTGCACGTTGACATCAGCTTTGTTGCCAGCTGATTGGATTGGAGTGAGCCCTAACATGTTCTTCTTTAAAAGCCCTAACGAAATTGCTGTCTTCAATAAATTCTGTTCTTATAAACTTTCATATAAACCAAAGGTTAAAAAGTCGGCTATGCCGTGATCACAAAAAACACAGTCATGAACAAGGAAAACATGCAAGGTCTTGAGCAAAAACGGCCACAATATGCTGAACAATACGAAGCCACACTGTGCTTTCGAAAAATATCATTTATTTAACAGACAAAAAAGAGAGGTGAAGTTAGTACGGGCCTTACCTCGAGGGTTTCTGCTTGTAAAAGGACATGCACCGCCTGAAGGACATCTGCGGCATGCACGTGATTGTGATAGGGATTTGTGATTTGATAGGCAGATTCTAGCCGAAGGATATAATTAACGAAAGTGGCAGGATCGATATTGAAGTTGTTGAAAAGATCACGGTTCTAGGGAGGAGATTGAAAAAAATAGAGGAGTAATACAATCCATTGTTGGTGCAGTAGAACTCAATCACGCAGACCTAGCGTGGCAGGCCCTTTCGATGGGGCAACTGTCTGCATGAAAATTACGTCAGCAAACCAGTAACATTTGCAGCATTGTTTTCCCGGAAGAAATTTGTACAAGGCGAAGATCACTAGATTAGCAGAATTTGATGACGTCATAAATTTCGTGACCTCTCATTCAGCTGCAGAAAGTCGTTGCCTAGTATGTGCCTGGCAACCCTCGAAAAATGAATATCCCCTGGGAATCTCCCTAGGGAAAAACGTGAACAAACCATTCAGGGAGAAGATGAAGAAGAGCACCTAGTAGTGTGTTTAAAGTACAGAAAAGGCATGACTTAGAAAACTAATCAACAGGCAAAACGGGGAGATTCGTTTCCTTGGTTTCGTTAGGACCTCCCGATAAAAACGATCAGTATGTATGACTTTTCCTATCAACCTGATTGGAATTTCACTACTCAAAGTATCTTGCACCACCTCTTGCAAATCCACGAGTAGAGAGGCACTTAACTTCCTAAGGAGAGTATTTTCGATAAAACAGATAGCCTTGCGTTCACAAGGTCACTAAAGGGCCGCTAAGGGTGAATTGTATGCTTGCCAAAACAGACATGGGGACAGAAACCACGTACAATATGTGCAGTTTTGCGCCAACTTCTACGGAAATTGGGTTAAGAATTAAGATGATGGTAAGGTTGAAGTTTTGTGTTAGAGTCCCAATCATTTGAACGGTCAGGGTTTTGATTCTTATTAACTGTAGGATTCAGGTTAAGGATTGAACAATTTTTAAGATTCAGGTTGGAGTTTAGTTGTATGTTAGGATTAGGACACGGGTCTATTCAGATGGCCTGAAATTTATCGCAAGACCAGCCATGTTAAGTGGATGGGTCATTCTTCTTCTCGTGTCCTGTTAAGGGCCAAAGGGCCTTCTAGGGTCCTAACGTCGAGACGCTTCATCGCTTAACTGACAACACACACACGCGATCCCCCATTCGTTGACAGTCGACGGCACTTTGGCAACCGAAAACGTTAACGTCTACTGTGTGTCCCACGGATTATAATAAACGCCGGTGAATTACTCCGGAAATGCCTTATAGTGAGGCGTACTTGCACGGCATCGACCTCACTCACTCACCCGCCCACCCAATACAAAGGCAAAACAGTGTCGAATAGACCGGCCGTAGTGCCTGATAAAGCCATACGGACCGTCTACGCAGGCAAAATACAGGAAGTGATATTGATATCATGTACCAGGCTACCCTACAGGCGATTGGAATCTCACATAAGCGAGAATCCCAGGTCCTGCACTGTAACAGCACCACAAAATAGACCTGTCGATTAGAAGTCCGACGACTTAGCCACTGCGCCGTGGGTAGTTTTATTTTCCATTGGATCGCATAACGGTTATGAGGCGATATTAAAGTAGTCTTTCGCGTCAACATAGGGGAAACTGGGATGATCTAAGTTCATCGGGGCGTGCTACCAAATTTACGCGAGCTACGCAGCAGAGGTTCAATAATCGAGTTAGTCATTCATCTAGCAGCGTTTCCATCATTGCAAGAGTGTGATCACATCACGTCAACTGACCTCGAGAATAGTCACTCACGAGATCACTGGTGTGTATTGGTCTATTCTGATTTAAGGGCATAATCGTTGTCGGTAGGAACTGGTGCGTGTTACTGTCATAGGTGTGTATACTGCCATGATATGGAGTTATCTCTGCGCAAGTAAAAATGTTTAAAAAAATGTTTTTGAACATATGCATGCGTTAGAAGTTTTTTTAATGAGAAGAAGAAGTCCTGTCTACATGCATGCAATTTGCATACGACGTTTTGGTCTACAAAGAAAGAAGTTTGAACTGGATTTAGGTAATTATTGTAAACCAATGAGTATCTGCGTACTACGTAGCCGTGTTCTGTCGGGTAGAAGAGTAGTCGCTGATGTTCCAGTTGTATCACCCCGTCTTTTATTATCTTCCAAAAATTAATTCGCGTTCATAATCCTATAAGTTGGAGTTTCATTCTATCCTGTTATTACTTACACATGTGTGCTTCAACTTTCTGATAAAACAGTTTTATATTAAAGTATCTTGGTGACCTATATGGCAATTCTCATAAAATTACCTGCCAGAGGATGTAAAATTGCCTCATTTTTGTGTAAGCCCGTTCAAGTAGCCTCATGAGAGTCGTGAAATTCAATGAAAAAAGCGTCTATAGCGTAGGAAGCAGCTTTGGTCGATTTTAAGATTTGCTGATTTCGCCTGTCAGTGAAGTGTTCTGATATCATCAAACCACCAGAGCACAGTCTGACACCTCTGAGAGAGCGAGAACTCTTAGTTAATGAGGTTAAAAAGTGTCATCGTACAAATTTGCCAATCATCATCCCCCCGCGTCTAAATAACTGCCCTATCTAACAAAATGCTGACAAAGAACCGTTCAAAACCGCTTTCGGCAAAAGTTCTTTCGTAGGCATTCGCGGTCAGCGGGACGCGTAAACATAGTTGAAAAGCAGAAATTTCGCAAATTTGCTGGAACAACTACAATTTCGTCTACGCTGGCAGGTAAATGAAACCTATTAAAAAGAATAGGCCATATTGTCATGTACCGAAGGTCCGTTTTTCTAACTCATTATTACACCTAGAATTCAAAATTTTGCTGCTAAAGTACAGGAGAAGGGATCCGAACATAAATTATAGTTCGGCGGTGCACCCGAGACCATTCGCGAAACGAGTGTTTCAACTCTTTTCGGGAGGTTGTGGAGGATTGGTCTCCCCCCGCAAATATGCTTAAATTTCCGTGTGCAACCTCTGTGGGAGTGCGCTGTAGCGCTAGACGGCTACGAAGGCAGCCTTGGTCGCTGTTTAAACAGCAATGCACCAAAAATAGACAGTTGTTGGTGATTTATAATCTTTTCAGAAGTTGTTCCGAACCTCCATACAAAACTCTCGGCCTAGAGCTAATTATATTTGCGGACACGCGACATACAAATGGAAGAAATCCAATGGGAAACTGCTTAGAGGACGCGTGGGCAAAATTAGTTTAAATACAGCGCCTCAGTTAACCCTGGTTACGGCATTTTGTCCTGCAAACGCGGTGGTTATAGGAGTTGTTAAGGGTGGAGAACTAGGATAGGCAGTGAAGGATATTTGTAAGTGTAAGTGGAAAATGCAAAATTTAGTTGAATTTGTTTTCCCGCGGCCGCTGGGAGTAAGTTGCTCCGTAGGAAAATTGATTAAGTGTGCGGCGCTTTGCGCCGCGAACTATACTTATCTTACTCCAGAGCGGTAAGTTGTTTTGCAGGTAAGGTAAAGTAGACGAAAGTCCTAACCATCCTTTCTTTTTTTTCAGGAATTTCGAGCATCTGATATTTTGATAGTTGGGTTTTTCTGCAATACGTTAAACGATAATGCAGATTAGGAAAATCTACAGATATGCATTAACAACATTTCTAAACACATGAAAATCAAAATGCATATCCCGGTTATTAAAGTATATTGCCCTGCGTATTCTAATTTCCCAAGCATAAAACCCCTATTACCACTGTTTCTTTGGACAAATGCTGGACCTAGGGGTATATAAGGTGCACCGCATAAACTACCGTTGCCGACGCGTGATTAAGATAAGGCCCTCACCCAACCCCCCCTGTCCACCAGCGGCTGCATGGTGTTAAGGCAACAAACTGGACAGGAGTTTTTGCCCGGACCTGCAGATCGAGGTTGCCATCATAACCGTGGTACCCTGCTACGTGTTCCAGACGCAACTTAGAACGTCTAGAAAGAAAAAGAATTGATGTCGGGAATTTGGCTGCCCGACTTTCAGTCTGCCACAACACACAACGCATACTAGGCGGAATGTGCAGTTCGAATTATTCCTGCCGGTTGGCAAATTTTCAAGTTACTTCTTTTAGCGCACCGTGATAGCTTCAGGCGCGTCAGATTGTTTATAGGGACGAAAGTGCGCTAAACTGTCAAACTCTCTCCGTCTCTCCCTCTCTCTAGTACCACTTGAAAGAACACGGTATTCTGCACCAATAAGATCTCTGGAAGCAAGCATAGTAGCCCCTTTGGAAGCATATGGTCCGTTTAGTAGGTTTACTATTCACGGAAGCAATGGATTCCAGCTCAAATATTATCTTTTCAGACCCAACCTGACAAGATTTGCTCTGAAGCATTTACTCCAAGTCCACGCATAAATCTGCCAGGAATGTACAGCATTGCCAGTCTTACATGCAACTTGCATGAAAAAATTTAACTTGGAAGTTTAGCATGTATTTGGACAAGCTATTTTGCTCAACTGAGTGGATTTATTAATGAAAAAGTCTTTAGATTGGAAAACTGTCCTCCAAGTTAAAGTTATGGAGCGAAATAGACACTTATTTTAGCTAAATAATAAGTAAGCTTATATTGATGGAATTTCCTATGCAATAAGGTATGACAAAATCAAACGTTTAATTAATATTCATCTTCTATGGAAGTATTCCAGAATAAGTAGAAAAAATTGGAAAAATGATCCCTTTCAGAACTGGACAATTTTGTCCGAATATGACCAAATTGTAATGAAGCCAAGTTTAAGGAATCGAATTTATTTTCAGAAACAAGCAGCAATTTAAGTTTTAAAATTATCCTTAGCTGACCTGTGATGTTTTGTTGCACAAAATGCAGTAACAACAAGTTTCGTCGCATATTATTTTACCGCAGGGCTTACCCTGGCATATAAGCAGTGTTCGCATATATTACCGTGAAGCTAATATAAATAAGGCCTTATTGAACGTAAGTCATGTAGAAATATCCTTTTTTATAAACTATACGTTCCGTTTGTGCGGTATTTACAAACGGAACGGATAGAAGAATAATGAGTATTTCAAAAAATTGCCATATATATGGACAGTCTTTTTTGCAGTCACAAGATTAAAACAGGTCGCTGAATTAATCCACTATAAAGGGAAAGGTAAGTTCTTTCAGTTCCAGTCAAATAGAATCGTTTAACTTCAAATCAATTAAAGAAATTGTTAAAAGTCTCCCATTTAATTCTGGTATTACCTTGGAAAAAGTTAATATGCACATAAATTCGTCAGCTGAATATCCTATAAGGATAATTTTTAAAGGGTCAAAATATTATGGAAAGTTTATTTATTAAACGTAGGAATAACAATATCAGAGTTATCCTGCGGAGGTTATCTTTCCTCGACAATGTGGTTTGTTGGTTTGAGGCATTTCTAAATATGATTCAAATGACTATCTTCAAAAGATTTAATATCCAGAAGCACATATTTTCGGTAAGTACTCTTTATGTATGTTTTATTTTAAAGGTTTTTATGTAAACGTCAAACAGAAGCGCAAGTTATGAATCAAAACATGAAGATACTGTAAACGAAAAAAATTATTCCGGACTATAATGGACGGTATTCAATCAGACGCTTTCCACTAATGGTAATATTTACAAAATATTTGATTGAAGAAAATTTATTTTTTATATAAAGGAATTGGTTACATTCCGTTTATAACTTATAAAAATATTTAAATTTATTGTTTTAATTTATAGCTATTTTTTACGTCTCCGGAAATTGGGCATTAACAAACACATAGTACTTCTTATAGTCCTTTGAAGTATTTAATATGCCCAATGGTGTTCATTATGATTTCTATGTTTTCGTAAATTCATTCACACCGGTAAGTGAATAATGATCAAACTTTTTCAAACCTAGGCATGTTGCATGCAGCACTGTAGTAGACCTTACTCAGAGAACTCGAGCAAATGTCAGCAGCCACATGGGAATAACTTTGAAGGTTTGCCTTTGCCCCCCGTACTGGTTTACGACAGAGGAAAGGAAAAGCTGACGCTCTCCCCCAGCAAAACAACGGGGATTTTCTTCTGCTTATTTCGTACAACAGTTGATGTCCAACTGGTTGCTGAGAAACTTTCAGTGCTGTAAAAACGATATATAGGACAGTATGTTCAGCAGTTGACGACTCATCAGAACGAGATAGAGAGCGAGCAAAACCATGTTACGCGAGCCCGATATTCCCCCATGAGGAGAAAGAATGGATAGGGGAAATTTTTTAGCATCCAACCGGGATCATGTTAGCCTGTTTTAACCAGTTGCTGCTAACTCGGACGTTGAATCGTTCAATTGTAAGAACTTTTAAATTTATCAGGTATGTAAATGGAATAAATACTTACAAATGCCAAGGTAATAGACGTCCGACAAAATTGAAAGGTTAAATATATATCACCATATTGTTAACTATGAGGTCGCCAGCCGCAGCAACTGACATTCTGGGTGCTGGATTGCTGTCATAGCACTGACCGGATCCTAAGGGATTTCAGCTCAAAAAGTACATCAACTTTCAGATCGAGCCTCAGGAGGTTCTAATCTAGGAATATGCTAACTTTGTACATTAATTGCCACGGAAGTTAAGGCGGACAGCAATGGAATATAATCACACTCCAGCCTGAAGACAGGCTTACATGGTTGCTACTTTGCAATGATGTTTCTATTGATATTGTAACTTACCATACTAACAGCCTTAGTGCTAGCTAAAAGGCCCAGATACGTGGTTCACCAGTATTCTGCCGCTGCTTCACACAGCTTCGAGGGGTTCGGCTCATCAGTGGGTCCCCCAGTTTTCTCTGTCTGTTTTCTGGTTGATATACCGGTTTTTGAATGTTCTGCTTTTTGTATATTGATACTGATATTAATTTATACTACATAAGCCTGTCCATTGACGGCAAGTGAATATTTCTCAGTGGTTGACGGGTTTCAACCCAAATATACAATAGCAATTTCGGTCTACGCCTAAAAAACTTAATTATACTGATACGTACCGCAAACATACATCAATTTCTCTGTAAATTAGAAACCTAGACGTTTCCATTTGATTACTTCGTAATGTTTTCCAGCTCTATTTGAATATCGACTTCGTAAATGATAGGTTTGAAAATATGTACTACCTATTCACTTCGTTAAAACTCATTCCTTCAGCTGACAATTGGCCGTCCAGCTTGAAATAGATATATTTGAAAGCATGCCTGCTTTATTTATTCGCTTGAGCACAGTAGACGCCGTTTAGGCACAGACATACATAAGGTTGATTCACTTCTTTTGATGCGATTCACAATTTATTTACAATGGCACATGGTCTCACGGTTTAGGTTCAGGACTCTGTTAATTCGGGTTTAAGTAGGAAATGTACAGTTTAGAAATGGGCACAGTAGTAAGAGATGACATTTTTGGGTTTGGTTTTGCCAGTTTTAATATTGTAGACATTAATGATTGCTGCTTTTGCTGGTAATAGTGTGCTATATGAGTTATTTAAAGAAGGGTATTTGTGTTTAATCTCAATCCGGAAGTGATATGAACATTTGAGACTCTTGCATAATTGACTTGCCAAATTTTACTGCCCAGTGACTGCTCAATATTCCATTATCCTCAGTGTAGCTGTCGGCCCTTACTGCTTTTTCAAGGACTTCTTCGATTTATTGCAATTCCTACCCACGTTACTTGCGTATGCAGACCTCCAAAGCACTCACCTCCCCCACTCAACACACCACTAACTTGATCTCTCCGCACTCTTCCTCGTGCACTTTCAGACTCCATGCCGTTGACAACAAATTTTCTGACATTGGGTAAACATAACTGGGGGTGACTCAGTTTCAAATCGAAAATGGGTAATTAGCATTCATAGTTCACCACAAACTGAGCTTTATCAACTACCTGGAGAGTAAACTATTCACTTTAAGCCTCATTTCACACCCTTTTTGTTGATGTCTGAATGAGTTTTGTCACCGAACCAAGCCCCAATGTGTGCAAATTATTTTACAATTTCCGCCGACATACAAGAAGGCGGGAAAGGCCATTAAAACCTACATAACATACTGTAATTGCGCTTGGTACGGCTGCAATCAGGCCTGATCTACCCAGGATCGCTGAGCTCACGCATGACAGTCTGTGGTAGCAGTCCTGGATAGTATATTCCTTCCTCTTAGCCATCGACTGAGGTCAAATACCGGATGTCCAAAGTCAACTTCCAATCCCTGGTGAACTGTGTCGAGCCAAGTTTTGAGCTGGCTCCTTCACTGACTCGTCCAGCTGGATATTGGTGCAAGATCGAGGACATTAACATTGAGCTCATGAAGTGGACCACGAACAATTTGCCCAAACCACCTCAGTTTTCTTTCTTGGATGGCCGGTTGAACTTCAGCTGGTTCTCGTTTAAGAATATGTACCAAGGTTGCATAGTAATTGCCGCGTAAATTAAAGCGGCAGCGCTGGAATATGAAACACATGCGGGCCTAAAATGCAAGCTTATATGGTTGCTATTTGAGTAGGCATTTGTATGTGATTATCGATCTCATAAATGATGGGTTCGACAGTATGTTCTACGTATTCCCTTTAGTACACCTCATTTGCTCAGCCGACAATTCATCAGCCAGTCTGAAAATGGTACATTTAAAAGCACGTCCGCGCTGCTTATTCCATCGATACGAGCGTGTGCCATAAAGCCGCAGACAAACAATGCGCGTTAAATTCATTATGTGCATAAATGTGATGCAACAGTTGATCGGATTGGCTCATTTTTCAATGCTTTAAGTATCCATGGTCAACTATGCAGTGCCCATTTCCTACAGCTGAGCGCTGGTATGAGGTAACAGTAATGGGGGATGGTCCTTGCGGGGAGCGCCACACAGGCATCAAAAACAACCTTAATGAAAAACTTTGGAGCATTATCGGGGGCTACAACATTCGAGTTGATTTGTGGGAGGGGGGGAGGGGGCAGTGTGCCAATCCTCAATCGGCTCCACTACCGCTGACTCAGTCTTTTTTCACCTGCCAAGTCTTACATACTCGTGCGTGACAATCTACCCCACTCGCCCTTGTTCGATCCGCTGTCGGTCCCACATTTATGACCACATTGCCATAGCCTCGCGAGAGCTTGAAGACAATCAATGTTCAGCATTTCATTGATTGGCTACAGTAGACAGAGAACATACCCCAGGCTCCTGTAATTCCACTCGCGGACACACATTATTACAACTGGTCTGGGGGCACTGTGAGTTGCACCCATTATTGTAAAGCTCTTCCTCACAGTAAATACTGACTAACTTTATCAGTCTTCCCTGACTTACGATTTGGGAGACCTCCTATTGTCGACTTCGCCACCCCTCGATAGCGGTTATATTTCAGTCTGACGACCAGACAGACCTCCTGCAGTTCCGAGCAGTCTAAACATTTACAGCTAGCTGCGGTAGAAGCCATTTCATCTCCCTTACTTCTAGCACCTTGCAGTACTTCCTAGCGAGATTACTTTTAAAATGAGGATGGGGTTTGTGGATTTGTTTCGGTTTAAAGTTACTGCTTGATTCAGGTTTATGACCCAACACTTTCCACTCCTGCGCATGGCAACTTGTAGTTACAAGAGGGCTGCTCTTCCGTCTTCCCACCTTCACATCTTCTACACCTGCAGGGAAGGCCAATCAAGACATAGTTACACGGTGTGGCGTTTTGGTGATGGCTTTATACTATCCTCTGCAAAATGGGGTGTAAGTATCTGTGCTTTTGCCAGCAGATGGGCCCTACGCCACAGGATTTCCGACCATCCAACCTGCTTCATTTGCTGCTGCTGCTGCTGCTGCTTCTGTCAGTAAACAAAACAACCAAATACACGGATGGTTGTGGTGAGAAGACTTACCGAAAATATTCGATAGGCGACGACCGTGAGGGCATGGTTGGAAGAGAGGTCATCCACGGTGAAAATGTTTAAGCTCCAGCTGTCCAATGATTCCTCCAGAATCTGTTTTGTGAAAGGCAGGGGGGGGGCAGAGAGGGAGAGAAAGCATTTTAGGCCTGTCATCAGAGAGAGAGAGAGGGAGAGAGCAGACACAAAGTGGCCAGGGTTGCTTTGAGAGAAAATATACTCGGACTGGCTGCACAGTACCTCGCCAGACCGAGGAAGCTCTAGTGAAGGGGTGAAGATACCCTCACCGGAAGTGGGTGTCGCGCCTACCGAGCCTCGAGCGTCTATTTCGCGAGGCGCAAGCCCCAGCCAGACCATAGCTCCCCTCCACACACACGGACGCATAGAAGTACACACGAAAAGTAATACCGCGGCAGGCCCCAACCCCCTTTCCCTTTCGTGCTCCCTCGCATGGCGCAGCGTGTTATGCCATTATGCGCGCCAGTCGGCGCCAAGCTGGCAAAATGCGAAACCCCCTTCCCCCCTCCCCCCGTTAAATGTGTTGTGGAGGGATGGAGGGGGGCTTAATGGAATCCAGCACCGTGTGGCGGAATTACACCCCCGCTCCTGCAGGGAGGGGGGTGATCGAGCTGTGAGCTGCACCACAGATCACTCAGGAGGCAGCAGTTAATGGCCGGGAGTGTTACTTACTGCAGCGTAAATGTTACGAGCAGCCACTGCAGCCATTACCGTTATCTAACAGTGAATCTATGTGCCCAAATCGCGAAGGCGATTCAGACGGGGTGTTTAATTCAGCGAATATATGATGAAGCATGAGAGTATTTGTGTGAGACTAGTAAGCTGATCCAATCTCTAATCAAACGTCGTCCTTCTCCTTCTTCCCTAAGAACTAATCTCCACCTCAGATTAGGATGAGCGACAACGGGACCGTTCCGTACTTCTAATTATGAGCGTGCGATCGGTAACGTGACCTGGTCTATCAGTTGTTATGCAGCGCATCCGAAACTTCAGGGATAAAACTTTTGGCAAATAGAGAACAACCGCGTGCAATTGAACGGGGGTCTAGGGGACTGATACTGCGCCATTGTACAACCCCCGCATTGCTCTAATTTGTCCAATACTCCCTTGCTATATCGCCTTTCACGTCTTCACTCTATCTCGAGCTTTATAGGCATGGATGCCTTAACGAACGTCCTGGTCGTGGAAACAGTAGATTACATCTGCGACTTCCTATTGATGGATCAGACAGAAGTAGGAATTCCAATAGAAGCCCTGAAGGAACTTCTGCTAAAATGCACATTAAATGTGCAGTTCCTTTTTGATAACCAATTATATCGACAGATAGACGGCGTCACCATGGGTTCCGCCCTTAGGCCTCTCCTAGCAAATATCTTCATGGACAAGCTGGAGAAGTTTCAACTTAGTGACCAGATTCATGAATTTAAACACTACGGTCGATATGTCGAGGATATCTTTGCTATCACCCCAGCAGACACTAATATAGACTCGCTTCTAAATACTGTCAACCAAGCACACCCCTCCATTAAGTTCACATTGGAGATGGAAACGGCAGGTTCACTTCCGTTCTTGGACGTTCTCCTAGGCAGACGACCTGATGGTAGCCTCCGAAGGAGCGTTCATAGAAAGAAAACCTGGTCCGGACAGTACACGAACTTTCACAGCTTCGTACCCATCCAGCAGAAGCGTAATCTAGTCCGCTGCTTAACGCAAAGGGCTAGAAAAAGCTGCTCGGATGATACTATTGAAAGAGAGCTAACGAAGATCCAGGACCTGCTTCGAGAGAACGGGTACCCTGAAACGTTTATTTAAAAGAACATGCTGGAGAGAAAACGCAAACCTTTAACACCCACCGTGGAAACGAAGACCTTTTTCCTCAAAGTCCCCTTTCAAGGGGACGCAGCAAGTGAACTGTAAAGCCGACGCCTTAACCAAGCCGTATCACGAACCTTCCCAGCGGCGAAAGTTCGGGTGTTATTCTCAACAAACCCGGTCCTACACGGCGAAGGTATGGATAAGCTGCCAGCCCAAACCACTTCTATGTGCATTTACTCATTTACTTGTTCCTGTGGAGCAGGTTACAGAGGTCGAACGAGCCGGCGCTTATCCAAGAGGATACGGGAGCATCTGCCAGCATGGCTTAACAAAGGCGAAGTCAGGAACATCAAAAGTTCCATTCTTGCTCATATGGTGGACTCTGGACACCGTGTTGACCCGAAAGAAGCCTTTAAGGTGATCTACAAGGTCTCACCAGATTACCCGAAGTCCGGCTGCTGGCAACAGCGGAGGCCACGGCCATTCACCTGATGAAGCCGGTGTTGTGCGCGCAGACGAACCTTCTTCAGGCCCCAAGCCTGGCGTGGCCATCGGCCGCAAAACTACCAGCATTTTCCACGTGTACTTTCCCCCCTCCGTCTCTCTCATTACCTTGTCACAACTCATTTTTTATCAACCTAAACCCCAAGCCCCATTCCCAAGACTAAGTTGATTAGAACGATAATTAATTGATTGCTTGTCACCCTGTACCTTCCCCTTCCATATAAATGTAATGGCCCAAAGAGAATTTATCGAAAGTATACGTATGCTCGCCAACTGTCCTTCCGAATTATCGAATGGGGATTTTTGCAACGGCAATTGCTAAATGCATTTGTATTGTGTTGAATTCAGAAATGTTGTTGCTATATATCTGTAGATTTTCCTATTCTGTATTAATGTTTAACCTATTGCGGGAAAACCTGATTGTAAAAATGCAGATTTCTTTAAATTCCTGAAAAAAAAAGAAATGGTGGTTAGGAGGTCATCTAGTTCACTTGTCTGAGGTACAACTTACCGCTCTGGAGTTATATTACCATAGTCTGCGGCGCGAAGCGCCCCACACACTTTCAATTTACACGCAGAACACCTTACTTATGGTAGCCACGGGAAACATACTCAACTAAATTTTTCAACTTTAAACCTACTTATACAAATTTAATTTACTGCCTATCCCATTTTCCACCCCCAAACCCCTATAACAACCGTTTCCGTTGGACAAAAAACCGAGACTAGGGGTTCATGAGGTGCACTACTTGTACTTTCCTTTTGATGGAAAAGGGAACATTTCTGCTGCGCGCCGACCTTGATGCACATCCAGCCCAAAGGTTTGCGCACGTCTTTTTCCTCCAGGCAGGCATTAATTTAAATGAGGAGTGTGTCTACAAAGAACCTGTATGAACAGGGAAATGCCACTTTTGTAAAACGGATGGAAGAAGATAGAATGGATCGCATTTGCCTTCGAATTTAATCAACAACTGCATAAAATATCGTGCCTGGACAACACAATTATTCCATAAGACAAGACCTGGGCTTGGCAAACCGGCAGCTGACACCTCTCAAAGAAGGCCTAGTCGTAATCATCAGATAGCGATGAGGATAACGCATTTATTATCGCGAATAAAACATCTTTCTGCTCGCACTGAATATGCGGTGGTTACATCAGCTGGAGAGCCGATGAGCGACGCACGAGTAGACAATAAAACAAATGTTATTCGTTTTTGAAGCCCCACGGTCGCCCTTCGCGCGCAAACATAGACACACTCTCTCCCCGTCCTTCAAATTTTGCTCGCGAAAGGAAAAATTCTGGAAAAGATGACACGATGTATATCCAAAATATATTCTGCCGGCTCCACGAATTGTTGAAACTGTTTTCGTGCAGATCGTTGTATGCCGGTGCAGAGTATTGTCTAGTGGCAGCTGCTCCAGTGCCCCTTTCGCTGACGTTCTGACGGTCGCGAGAAGCTCATTAACTAGCGGGTGCTCCGCCCAAGCACGGCAGCCCCTCGGGCTTAACCTGAACTTAACTACGGCTGCCTCCACAGCCGGGACTACCTGATGCGCATAAACTGTATGGACTCTTTGTTCAGCCACATAAATAGGCAGTCATATCACGGCAACCTATCTCCGTGTAGCGAATTAATCGCTCCCCTCAGCTATTTGACTTTGGCTGTTAGACGTAGCCAACTAAGAGCGGGTGGCTAAAGTCGATTCCAGATCTTTAATTATCACACTTGTACTATGCTTTTAGGTGGGACGGCTCGGATATCGAATGCAAGGCCATATAAGAAGGAATTTATTGAGCTATGATATGCGTCCTTGCGTTCGTTATCTCCTGCGCACTCAAGAGGGACTGTCTTACCCCGTCAGTCGGCAACCTTCCAAGCCACGGGTTTAATCAAGTCGTGCTACAGATAAGTGCATCCGATAAACAGTACGGCCTAGAATTCGTGCAATATACCAACTGATATTCTTTCGCTAATAGGCATTGGGTGAAGTTGTCATACATATTATCGTGTATTCTATTCTCGAGTCATTCAGTCACGATAGGATTCCGGCTTTTTAATGAGCTTCTTTCTGAACTTTAACAGAACATTTGTGCTGAAAAAAGTGCCTAGTGAAGTAGTTTGCGTTAGTTTTGATAGCCTTCATGAATTCAAATAGATTTTATGGAAACCTTAAGTGAAAGAATTATTTTTTTTACTTGTTTGGTAGGAAATTATGCTTTCTTTACATTTTGTACTTAAAGGGAGGGTATCGTTCGGTTTTAAAAAAAGTTTCTAATTTTAAGTTTTTTTAAAATTTGAGGTGTTCATTCATAATATATCATATCCGTCAATTTATTACGGCTGCCTACAATGTTTGAAGCATGATCAATATCTATTGCCTTACTTCATTTCGCCAACCATAGGCGAAAACGTACTTTTCCTAAAATAATATGGAGAGAGGAACAAAACCCACCACACCCACTGTGGAGAAGAAGACCCTATTCCTCAAAGTCCTCTTTCAAGCGGATGCGGCAAGCAAACTCTTAAACAGACGCCTCAAGCAAGCCGTAGCAAAAACCTTCCCAGCAGCGAAAATTCAGGTGTTATTTTCAACCAACCCGATACTGCACGGTGAGGGTAAGGATAGGCTGTCAGCTCAGACTACTTCTACTACTCCTTTACTTGCCTCCTGTGGAACTGGTTATACCGGTCACCTGAGGCGGCGCTTATCCAAAAGAATGCAGCAGCATCTCCCGACATGCCTGATCAAAGGCGAAGTCAGAAGCATCAACAGCGCCATTCTTGCCCACGTGGTTGACTCCGGATATCGTGTGCACCCAAGCGAAGCCTTTGAGGTGATTTATAAGGTCCCACCAAGCTATCAAAAGTCCCTGGGTCAGCCTTTTCTATCAACAACAGAAGCAATTGCGATCCGGTTGAGAAAGCCGGTTTTATGCGCGCAAAGGAACCCCCTGCAAGCCCCGACCTTGGCATGGCCAACGGGTACTTAACTGCCTGCATTCTTCCACGCCTTCTCCCCCTGTCCGCATTCAAAAAACCCTCATCACCTCGTAACCAGCCGAGTACTACCAGCCCAAACCCTAACCCCCTTCCTCTATTCCCACGAATAATTTGCCTGTAATGATGAACATTATTGCCCGCCTGGTACCATGAGCCCCTTCCCATATAAATTTAATGGTCCGGGGAGAATTTATCGAAAGCCTACGTATCCTAGCCTTATACTCTTCTGAGATTGTACTCTAATTACCTATCAAGTTTTGCCCCTCTAGGCCAATACTTAGTCGGGCAGTTAATTATCTTATTATTAAGCAATGACCGTTTGCAGTTGACTAAGAGGTCTCGAAATTATATGACATCAATAAATCCTGCTAATCTCGTGGTTTTTACCTGTATCCAGAAGCCAATGTTTCAATAGACATATCCTAAGATGTCAGACCAATCTCCAGTCTTATTGGCCCTGTCTTGACACCGGGCCAAGGTGAGTGAGGAAAGAGAGTGTGTGATAGATGCCACGAATGTCCACTACCATATATAATTAATTCACGCGTAAATAGACACGTCTACAACACCCTTTTGTGGACCATACGGCGGACCTAATCGAAATCGATTATCAAGCTGACGGCGGCTTGTGCAGCGTCTATCTCATTCCCTTCTACTTCACCCCCAACTTGTTCCGGTAGCAGGAAGATGCTAAAATGACCGACCGTGGGTGCACAAATTGCAAAACTGCACAGCACATCTCCGCATGTCACACGCGCTGTTGTAATGGTGACTTCTGTGTGCTTGTCACCGTCTAATTATGCCCTTTGGAAGTGCGTAACTTTTAAATTCACCCGGAGGAGATTTTATTGTGTAAAAAACCTGGAGTTGCTTTCTTGGGTGGCAGTTGCAGCTGAATGATCTCTAGCACGCTGTAATTCCCCGCCTCGGGGCCAGCCCGGTAATCGGAAGCGGACTGGCGGTGTCCTTGCAGTCCGTGTGCAAATTACTGTCACATCAGTGACCGTGGCTTATAAGTGATTGTAAAGCGCATTCGCTTGTGGCATGATCGGCGCGTTGGGATAAGGTCACCTGGCATGGCGAACCTACAGTAGGTTACCTAACCCATGATATCCAATTATTTCCAAATTAAGTCCCTGTTACGCAAATACAGTCCAACCTGCGGCCTTCAACGATTTACAGCAATAAAGTAATGGTCGTTCTTCATAATAGGGCATATTATGATTTATGAAGGAATACAAAGTTTCACAGAAATACCAGCTTTTTAGCAAAGGAGAAAATTCCGAAAAAATTGGAAATCGGGCGTACTAGGTAAACTTAAGTTTTACCTGTAGAGGAAACCCGTTCATGCAAAACCACCGGGTGAATAAAGCAGCACAAGTAAAATTACGTTGGAAAATAATCCTTTTGTAAAGTTTTCGGATACATATGTTTCCGTATTACCTGCAATGTAATCTATGCCTGTTATCGAACAGCCTGAATTTCGAATATGTATTCTAACACTTTTTCACGAGAACTGCTAGTTTTTTCGCTCGTTTATGCATCGCTTGAGTTACGTTAGTCTAAGGCAAGCACGTTTTCGCTTGATATGGCCCATTGGGGAATCACAGGAGTAATATTTTTTTAAGCTCACGTGCGGACATGCCGGTCAGCGGCTAATAAATTCAAATTTAAATTAAATTCAACTAAATTTAAATTGAAATGGAATTGTCAGGTGCAACTGTAGAAGTACTTTTTTTGTACGCTAAGAGAAATTGCCTTCCGCCAAATGTTTTTATAATTATTTTGTGATTTCCATCACGAAGAGGTTCAGAGCTTCCTTGAAATTCTGATAAAAACTTAACGATTTTCACTGGCTTCAGTCTACTGACCATAAATAATTAGTATCACCTACGTGCTTAGCAAAATCTTCAAAATAAGATCTCAAAGGCATATGCCTAAATAACGAGCTTTAAACGTTTATTCTTATGCAGCTGTCTGTGTGTGTCATGATTCCAGAACCACCCAAACATGTCAACTCATTGCCGGAAAAAATGAAGGTCCACAACAAAAGTCACGAATGAACATGCATACGATTGATTTGAAAATTAGTTAAAAAGGTACCTCTTGAAAAAAGGCTTTTGTTATATATTTTGGCGTCGGATGTCTGTGTTCTTTATTTTTTAAGGCTAAGTCAAGATCAGAATGGGAAAGTTTGGACAGTTGATTGCTCTTCTTAAAATTATGGACACGACTTCTGTTGTAAATGAAAGAGCTTACTTTTCTACCTAATTCGAAACCGTTTTCAGTATATTTGGTTACTTCTAGGCTCAGTTCTACAATAAAAAATTCAGAGCAAAGTGGCAACACTATAACACGTGATGTTTGAGAAAACTGTTTTGAAATGTCGCACGACAACTCACTCAAATGTGTTATGTTAACTGTCTTCAACTTTA
Organism: Ligula intestinalis; assembly: GCA_036362985.1. NCBI lineage: Eukaryota > Metazoa > Platyhelminthes > Cestoda > Diphyllobothriidea > Diphyllobothriidae > Ligula > Ligula intestinalis. The sequence continues at coordinate 37,141,617 of JAYGXS010000005.1, forward strand.
TATTGACTGTACAATTGATTTAGTTACTGTATATTGATAAAGTCCTCATACGCATTCCTTGCCTACAACCCTTCAAATATACAATGTACGCTTTTAAATTGGGGTTTAGCACGTTACAGCTTAAAAGTTCATTATTCTATTTTATTACACACAAGTTGACAGATTTGCAAAATAGAATTGTTTGAAATAATTTTGCTCTTCTTTACTCAAAAAATAATACACTCTCATAATTACACCAAACTCAATTTCATGGACGCAAAACAAATTTTCCGTTTTGTGAACCGATAGAATTCAAAAGTTCCTATCCTCCATTCATGTTCTTTTATACTTCAACATGCACAAACAATAAGTTCTTTTCTGCAGTGTTTAAGAGCGTAGAAAATTTCCCGGGTATCAGCAAACGCAGGATTTTGCCGTTTCCGCCTCCATTTTCTCCCAGTATTCTGATCAGAACGGAATGCAGTTCTAGTAAACAGCATTTTTCGCCTCAAGTCAATCCAATGAACTAAGTAAACAACCTTAAATGTTTGCTAAATCCCATAATCCCCAACCTTTCATCAGATATGTAATCTACTGTAAATGGCTCTTGAGGGACTGCGACTAGTTGGGCACGCACCTATGCTCGCGTGCGTGTCTCCTGTGCAGAGGTTAAAGGGCATCGCGTGAGCACATTTGTCATCGAAGGCATATGCACTTGGAGGCAGTCCGCATTGACACAGGAATCACTGTGGTAGTCGGTGGCAAGTGCGACACCTTAGGATAGCCTGCAAGGTGGCTGGCATCCGGTAAGGCTACACTCCTAACACACACGACCTTGGCTATTCAGCAGCCGCTCCAGTGCTTCCCTCTCTAACGGTCGCGATAAGGCTTGCTATTCAGCAGGCACTGCAACAAGGTACGACAGCCTTGACCCGAACTTGCTCACGGTTAAGGGCTTAACACCCGGAGCTGTCGGACAACCGGCCATGAGCACCAGGGATTACGCGCCCCGGATTCAGCCTCTGACCCAACCAACACACGTGTGGCCCAAACAAGCCTTTGCTCCTGAAGGGACGCTCTGTTCAGTCACACAAGCAGCCAACCAGCTCTGTCCTTCTTCCTCACAGCTGATTGGCTTCTCCTATTTAATGGAACGAACATAGTGTGTGTGTGCGCGCAATTACAGTCAATAGTACCAGTCACAGAGAAAGACACGAGACCAATCCTACTAATAAGTAGGGCATGGTCTTGGAAAGAGACATAGGCAGCGTGCCTCCCTATTTCAAACAGTCACGATAAACCACACTGTGAACTAGTTGTCATGCTGATGTCGAAGTTTTAACGAAATGCAAGTTAGTGCAGCCCTGGCAAAATTGGTTTAACCCACCTTCCGAAGGTTTTCATCGTTGTCTGTGCTAATGCCATGATAGGGGAGCCAGGAGGGCGGGTGCGCCTCGGGCTCCGCCGTCGCTGCCGCCGTCCCAGAACTCGGCGTCTTGACACTGTTACTGGGCCTTAGTTGGGAGGAGACTGAGCTCGTGGATTGAGTACCCTCTGTGGAGCCTCTCGACTCGAATTTGACCTGAGTTCTGGCCAACTGAAAGTGCACCTTATCGGCACCGGAGTCGGTGGAGGCACGCTTTGCGACCACCAAATCACCGTCGCCCCCCTTGGGCTTGTGATCAGATGCGTCCTCCTGCTCGGAAAATTCATCTGTAGCAAAAAGGAAAGCAAAACAGGTTGGTAGATGAGAGAGGGGGGGGAAGGACACAGGGACAGTAGATTGCTTTAAGCCTTCACTTTCAAACGAAATTCCAAAATGTGTTTACGATTCGCGGTTAAGCAGAGTTGTAAAATCAATGGCCGTGCAGCGTAATCTCAAGTTACCTGAGTCATGACGGGATGGTGGCGGTTGAACGAGCTTCGTTCCGGCAGCATTCAAAAAGTTAACCCTGTAATATTAGCCACGTACGTACTATCAGTTTTTCTCATTGATTTTAACTTTTTATGAAAATTTATCCGACAGAGCAAAAGGAGACCAGAATGGCTATTTTTGGCTTGTTAGCCGTCATCAGCCAGTCATACCTAATCTCTAGGGTTGGAAACACCGAGGCTCGAAACTGAGACTTTTGGTCTTTGAGTTAAACACTCTCCCTCAGCACCACGTATTTTACATAAAAAATGCACGGAATCATTCCTTCTTGTAGTCGCTTGATAGTAAATTACGCCTTTGAAAACGTACCTTTCGGTTTTAAAAAGTTTATAATTATGACTTTTTGAGACTGTTAAATGTTAATTCAGTATAAAATGTCACCGTCAATTAATTGAAATATATAAAAGATATAGCGTAGAAAAATGTGGACCGATTCTCGTCGAATGGGCCGCAACCTGAGAATTGGCATCATTTCGCCGTACTGCTGCCAGGTGTTTGGCACCTATGTCGCAGAAACTGACAGACTTCTCAAGACGTGAATTGTCAAACACGCGGTAGCAGTGCGGTGAAATGATGCCTATTCTCAGGTTGCGGCTCATTCGACGAGACCCGGCCACACATTCAAATTAACTGAGGCCAAAATTCTCCCAAGAGGTGACAATCGAGTGAACAGAGAATTACCTGAGTCATGGTCCACGGCCCCCAATCCATCAACAAGTGCAACGATTTGCCCAATCCATATTCGGTGCTGCGACTAAATTTGGCTAAAGCAAGTCGCCACTTGGGGAACTGACAGGCCACCACATCATCCTATGCCAACACCACAGGGCCAGATGGTCATTGCTGACGCAACGAATCAGTGCACACTCAATGCATTCATAGATTTTTTCTGTACGCTTAAATTTTACGGCGAAACCCTGTGCATATACAAACTGTTGCTGCTACTGTTCTGGGAGTTTACTTCTGATGATGAATACGCGATGGACTTCGAAACGTCAGGCAAATAAGCATATTGTCCCTGCGATCGAGTCGTCAGCTACTTCTCAATCACTTCCTGGGATTCGCATGTTCGCTTGCATTAGCAGAGAAATGTACGATAAGATGAATGCAGCATGTAGGTTGAAAAACGTGAATTCATCGTTAATAGCTGGTAGAGTTAGACATTATTCGGCAGATTTGGCAGATTGCACAGAAGATGCACGCACGATCAGTTTCAGTTAAGTATTCAGTTAATCTGTTGAGCATAATAGGCAATACCTTCGAAAACCTTATTGATTACATGCCGGTGCGTCTCACATATGTACATGCAGACGGCACCTTATATGCAACGCGAACCTGGAGCTCGAATTTTTGCTTCCAATTTAGAAAGTTTTCTTTTTAACCTGAAGGTGCCTCTTCATCAAGTCCAAAATTTTAAGCAGCCGTAGTTTACTACAAGAAAGTAAGAGGGAGCATATTTCGGGCATGTTTTCTGTGAAATATACTTGCATTAATAAGGGCATTGTAAATCAGAGAGAAAAATACAGTCTACTTAAGTCGTTACTTTTAGAAAGTATAGTTCTTGAAGGAAACCGGATCGAAGCTCGTTCAGAAGCCGTCATGTGAGCCTGACTGAAAAGCCTTTAGCTGAGACCATATGATAGTTGACCGTACAACCCTATGCACGTAATTTTTTGATTCGAGAACGCATTTCAGGGCTGCGGTCGACATTTTGTGGATAGGGAATCTACTTTGGGTTGGTTTGGAATGCAGCAGATGAAGCGATTTGCGTTGGGTGTAAAAAAACTTATAAGACGGAATTTAACATCGTGTAACCTAAAAAGGGAGAGCGAATGCTATAGCGGTGGATTTGATTCATTTCTATTTGCTTCGTCGTGCACGCACTGTCGGTCTTCATAGCAGCCGAGAAGCACATTTACCATAACGGTAGAGGTGTAAAACGTATCGCCAATGCAGCGTAACAGTTCCCGCTGGCCTCGTCAGCTATGGCGCCGGTCTGAAGTAAACGTGCCCTTGATGCTGCAGACGAAAGCGGAACTGTTAATGCGCATAATGCGACGAGACTACAATGACTACGCTAAATGGAACTTCAAACGATGGCACAAAAGGCGCAAAAGCATTACAGGGTGAAGGAGTGAGAGACCAAGTTGGATAAACCAATACTGTACCTGCCTGCAAGGAAGGATCTGCATGCGGGGGAAGAAAGTTTAAAGTAAGCAAGGTAAGCGCCATGGTAACAGAGAAATTCAAGGAATTGGCAGCCCAATGTAGGGAGCTCATCACTTATAGAAATGCTACCCGAGGAGATCGCTCAATTGCTGCAAATCACCAGGCCATAAGTACTCACAGCTTACTGCAACCTTAGATCACCTGGCCCCTCAAAAAAGACTCGGCAGTTGTCGACCAAACAGCTGTTACAGGTTCTAAACTTAACCATCTGATAGTAGTGAGCTGAATAGGCTCTGCATCACGTCATTAGCATAATCTATCGATTGCGCTTTCCCCCTTTTCTCCTTCTTAGCTTATTTACACTAATGGCTAATGGTCACAGCCGTGGAACAAACAGTAGGGGGGAAGAGGCAGTAGACGCAGAAGTTTAAGGGACACATCATGGATACTGAGATAGCGGCTACTTTGCGCTTGGTTGATGTACTTTTCCATCAATAAAAACAAAGCAACCTCTGCAGCAGGACCCATTCACCACAGGAGGGAAAGGTGAGGTCCAAGAGCAGGTGCTGAGACGTTCACAAGACCATCGAGTTTGACTATGTACACCGTATCCTCCACAACAGGGTGACTGCAGGGACGGTGGCTTGCGCGTGAGTCACCTTTGTGTGATAGCGGACTTGCATGGCATCTACCGCACTCTATTCTACCCCAATCATCTGCGTCTGGTGTCAAGACACAATCAAGGAGACTGGAGACGGAATCGGGCGCAGGTGGCTAGCGCGGCCGAAAACGCTCATACGCGTGCGGCCAACGCCCCCCCTCCCAATCCTCAGCATTTGTTATGGAGGCACAAACCGAATAACACCCTGATTTGGCTGCATTATTGGTTCTGAAGCGGGTTGTTAGACCTGAAGGACAGTAAACGAAAAGATGCGAGCCAAAAGGACCAACTCGATAGACTCTCAAGGATGTGTTTGGTAGCCAGCTTTTTGATAGAAACTGGAGCCGAAGAAATTCCCATGTGAACACCTTTATACACCAATAAAATATGTTTGTTTGACTTTTGGATTCATGCTGGAGACATCATCATCGTCATAGACAGGTGATGATGGCTTCGAGTCCAAACCCGAGACGTTAGGCATGAAAAGTTCCCAGCGATGTTGTTTATTTATTTTCGCATCTTTAAACCAATAGTTATACATGTCGTGAGCATCTTTTCTTCCAGTCGCGACATGCACAGCCAGTGCTTCTGTGTGAAGTACACTAAACTAAGGCTTACAAGTCTCAAACAGCCCAAAACGTTTTTTTTCACAAACGTTTCTTGGCTCGTATATGCAACAAATGCCTAGTATCAATGCTTTTATTTTAATTAAAATTGCGAGAATTCAATCAAATTAAATTCAAAAAAGGGAAAATCAGCATCCTCGGGAGAAGTCAGTTGAAGACGTGACCAGAGGGCAGAAAAAAATTATATCTGGAATTTCGCTAGGTGTACGGATAAAAACGAAATGCCGAACCAGAATGCTATTCAAGTTGACAGTGGCTCTGAGCGCTAATGTATGTTGTAGGCTTATATTTAGGTCACTTTAATGTGCGCAAATTACACCAATTGACGAACAACCCTGGCTATATAGCTACTCACTGATGTCCGTGAGAAAAATAACTTTTTAGGCCAAGAACGGCAAAGAACTTGTGTGGCTTCTTAGCTAGTATCCGTGCTGTCATTTCAGATTTATTAAGGAGAGTATAGGTAGATGCCTTTGAACTATCTATTTGTACAGTGCAGCTATGAAATGCACTGGTTCAGCACAACAATATGGTGACCTTTATTCGCCTGATCTCTCGAAATCCATCGCGGATCCTTCATCAGAGTCATTAGCAGAAACGTTTCTGAAACCAGTTTCTGCTAGTGTTCCTGATGATGGATCCGCGACGGATTTCAAAACGTCAGGCGAATATAAAATCTTGTCTCAGCACTTATATCTTCTGCTTAACTACTTCCTGGTAGTTGCGTGTTCGCTTGTATTGAAAAGATGTAAGTTATTACGCAGTGCATACTTTGGACTGTCCGTTGGTATTTTGTGAAGATATCGCGCGGTTAGACCGCAATAGTTGATGGAATTCAGTTCAGGCAGTAATTTCGGAGGAAGCCAGAAAAAGTCTGTTCCGAGGAATTTTCTCCAAGTGTGGTTATTGATTTCACCGGAAATTAAACACGGCAAAATGGCCCATTTGCTGACGCATGGCTCCCGCTTACAAAACTGCCTTTTCCTTTTTGTATATTCTCCTATCTTCTTCTGCACACGCAAAGGATACATCCCACCAAAACCAATCATCGGTCAGTCAAGAGATCAAAAGCTAATTGCAACTGCTAGTTTTACCGACCAGAGGAAGGCTTTTGAAGCCTGCCACCATATAGTATCTGATATCTCATAAAGCATTCATTCTCTGTTGAGGAAGAAGAGACCCGTCCCGATTGTCAGAAACCTTGTTAAAGACGAATGAGATCAGAGTTGGTGCTCAGACAATAAAATGAGAAACACTTACCCATAAAGGTCTTTGAGATATACTCCGATATTTGGCTTTGGGTTTTGTCTGCACTGCTGAAGTTGCCCAATTTTTGACTGAGCAATCTCTTGAACTGTAAAAAGAAGACGTTTGTTTTTAAAATAGGAAAAGCAGTTGCATCAACATCTTCAAAGAGTAACGTGCAACGGTGAGTGAGCTGCAACCCAGATTCAGGTCAAACACATTTCCAATGTTTCAAAACAAGACGGAAGCCTGGTGCTCATAAATAATTTTCAATGCAAGCCGTAAAATTAGGAAAGTTTGATGAGACAAGATCCGTAAAAACAGATGGGCAGAAACCTTCTTTCTCAGAAAATGCGTTATTTTTCCACTAAATGTAGTGCAAATGGCATCATTCTAGAAGGGCAGCTTCGAGGACCAAGAAAGTCCATAAATGTGAATTCTTTGATTGCTCCGATTTTACGTCCTGTTAGTTGAGCTGCTGAGAATGCCGATCTCCACCGTATGCCCACAATCTTATAGAGCGCAGGACGTTGACTTTCACAGCAACTACCGCATTCTATCCTCCCTCATCGCACAGTATCCATTGGCGGGAAGGAAGCATAATGACTGTGGATGGGTCGAACACGGTGGATAGAAAATCAACAGCCCATTTACGCGTACCACGCACTACCTATTGTCTCTGCTGATGCATCCACGACGGAGTTCGAAACATTAAGCAAATAAAAATCTTATTCCAACGATCACACAATCTAGTCCTTACACAATAGACCAGGTTATTCAAGGGGAAAGGGGTGGGGCTCAGATCCCATCCGCTTTGGAGTGTCGCAGAGGCCTCATAAAAATGAAGACATTGAAAGGAACAAAAAAACTGTCGCTAATTGGCAGCCTTTAAAGCCACGTATTTAAAAGCATCGTGTCAAAAGCAAACACGCCAGAATTTTGTAAGTGATGAGCATGCCGAGGTGAAAAGGCGTCCGAATCAGTGTTCCGTAACAATTTAATCAAACTTGAATCATAATTGGGTTGATTTACGTGCCAATCTACCAATACGGATATAGTAAGCTGAAAGCCCACGCAGGATTCCATAAGCAAACCATTTAGAATGCACAAGAGGACTGCCAGGCAAACTCAATTATTAGAAGGGGTTTTTGAAGATTTAGATAATTCATTTTACTCGAACTCGATGGTTTCGATGGGATTCAAATCCCTGCCAGCACGGAGAGGAATTTAATGCAGCCGAAAAAGACAGGAGAGACTGGAATGGCCATTTCTGGCTTATAAGCTTTCGCCAGCCAGTCATTTCTAGACCAAACTGGGCTCCATCCCAACCTCGAACTTGCGACCTCTTAGATTTTTGTATTTGGCAGCAATGCTATCTGCCTATAATACCAGCTGCTGCGGCTGTCAAGGACGACTTTGAGCCTAAGCAGAGCGAAACAGATGAGTTTCGTTAGCGGTCGAGTAAATCTTTATCAATGAAAGCCCAAATTCTAGCCAACCTATAGAGGAGAGGCCCTACCTTAGCATCCAAATGAAACAGGAGCCACTGCAGGCTGGCCGCCAGTTGCGTCAGTTGGTGGCTGACTTATCAAGGCTAAAAAGCCATCTCACGCGTCTAGTCTATTCGCCGCTTGAAGCGGGTGCAGTGTGGAGGCCAATCAATGGACGCTATTTCCAATAGAGGAGAATATACGAGTTCCAGGCAGCAGTTCCGAAGAAGAAGATGCGATCACTGGAACAAGGACTTTATTTTCCTGACGTTTCGGATTCCGTCGGGAATCCTTAGTCATAGGTAATCGTAAACAGGTCTGAGGCATGTGCATCTTCTTCTTCGGGACGCTATTTCATTTGACTGGCCGTTTGCGACAGAACACGCATCGTCAATAGAGGAGAATATGCGAGTTCCAGGCAGCAGTTCAGAAGAAGATGCGATCACTGAAACAAGGGCTTTATTTTCCTGATGTTTCAGATTCCCTCAGGAATTCTTAATTATAGGTAATGAAAACATAGTCATGGTCACGCGCAGAACACACCTCGCCGAGTCAAGGCTTTCCGCTGCATTAAACAGCCACTTTCAAAGCTCCCTCATCGCATTAAAAGGTCAGTCCGACCCACCATTGTCTTCCGTGACGTCTAATTTGGGGGACCTTCGTTGTGTCGACGCAACTTCTTTGACAGACTCTGGCAGCATGTCGGACTGACTCATGGCACACTTCCATTTGGCTGCCCCGAGCCGAAAAGGTTTGCCGCACATATGTGTGGTGATACTTCTTAGCAGAAACCTTCACAAAAGCATGGCATAGGATCAATTAGTCGTCTAAATTAATTCTAACTACCTGTTTGAGTTAAGCACGACCTGCCACGGATCTTGACAGGGCAGGCTGCCAAGTCGAACCCAAATGGACATACGTTGCAGTTTAACTGCAATGACTGCGTTTTTACTGTAATGGGTATGGTGTTGTCATGCATGTGATGTCTTTTCAACCTTAATGAAAACCCGGCGTACTTTGTGGGTAGCAGCTTGTGTGTGGCACGCGTAGACGGGTCGTTTGACTTTAATAACCAAAAAATCATAATCAACTATTGTATACCGATTTCCAGACAACTCACAATGGACTTTGGATGAATGGTCAGCAAATCTTCACAGAGTGCGTACACAAAAATACAGTTTTCCGCGAACTTCTTTCCATTTTTAGTCCACCTGAATAACCCTACAGTTTGGGGATAAACAAATCCGTTCGAATTAGGGGGGAGGGGTACAATGTTCATCCGAGTGGATTTGCCTTAAGAGGCGACAGGAGGTCAGGCACATTTACAGCAGTGAAGGGGCAAACCGATTGCATGAAATAGACGCACACCGTTCAAGACTGCTGCTCCGGCGAATGCTAGAGGCAAACAACGTCACAGTGGCCATCACGGTTGTATCAGTTCTCCCGAATCCCCGTTTAGCAAGTATATTCACACAAACAAACCATGACTTACCTGTTCTGTTCTGTTCGCTCAAAATGACTAGTGTAACCCTACGCTCTCCTTTCCTTTTATTTTGTCTGACGACGGAGCCGGTGCCGACAGCTCGAAAATTCATATGTTTGTCTTGATTTTTACGAAAACCCCCTTTCCATCGTTACTATATCGCACGTAATGCATACCCCGTCTGATCTACAGCATACCACAGATATGTCCAAGAGGCTTAAAACAGCATCGACGGAGATTAGATAGGATCGCATGATAGTTAACAGATCACCTGGTGTAGCGTACTGGCTGAAGACGAGCGCCTGTCACGTTCGTTTACGGTTCTAATTTTACAACGCATCAGGTCATGCTGTGGCACGCGTAGACATGATCTTCAGCCCTGTCAGCCGCTGCACATAGCCGACAACAGACAACCCTTTGCCTGAGGACGAGAGCCTGTCGCAAGCGCCCGCCCCTCTCCACAAAAAACCCTAGAGAAGACTTTTCAGTTGGTCATTGAGCCGTGGGTTCCAAGCTAAGTGGCCTCCTTTTTGTCTTTTCATGTGTCAATTGTATTTGAACAATTTGCGAGGACTCGCACTAAGTTTACCTTTGTGGAAGCCATGTCGGAAACCGGCCGTTTTGTCTGAATGTTCTCCAGCTGCTGTAGACACCATTCCAATTCCTTCTGCGTTGCCTGCGATAACCTTTCAAATTCTTCGGCTGCAATTGAAGGAATGCCAAAAGTTAGTAGAGTGAAGAAAGTCCATCACCAGCAAACTGTATGATGAAAAAAAATCCGCGAGATAAAGAATTTATACAGAGCAAAATGAGTTTTCTAAAATCTCCAGAGTCAGCGCAGAGAAGTGGCCTTCTAAACAAGAGTGTTCAATAAAATGGCCCCCGATATTCTTACAGATGTCATGCAAAGAAACGGTCGCCGATCTGGGTCCTGTTACATAGTAAACTGTTTTAATGTCTTGGTTTCCAAAGAGGACACAGTGCGAATGAGTTAGTATGTACAGGCTGTCAGCAATTCACACGCAATCAATTTGGACATATATAGCTAAAAAGACAAAATGGCACTGAGTTCACGCATGAACAGATGAATGAGCGGATGTTGCATACGCATGGCTGCTATAAGCCAGACGAATCGTGGAAGGCTCGCAAATAGGGAGCTTTCTGGAAAAAGTAGGAGCGCGTTAAGCAGCCGAGTGGTAGGCCACCAGAAAAAGGGAAAATAAAACACATTTGACCATTGTCAAATGTTTCCAGGGAAGCAGCTTGTTGGTAAAAGTTAGTTTGCAGTGCTTATTGGCTGAATCACCCACTTCGCCTGCAAGCAGTTCGAACGTCCCGGGTATTTTTCCTTTGCTTAGGCAACACTAATTTCCCTGGAGTCCCATATACAATTCCACCCAACCCCCAAGTGTCATAAATAAACAGCTGCCCCAAATAGCCCGTTCCATGTCCTTGCTGCTTGATGCCATAAAGGTCAGATGTGCGCAAGCAAATCGCAAAAGTAATGTTATGGATGATAAAGTGCCAGGCATTCAAAGAAACCCCATTTGGATGTTAGATGTACACATTTTAGAAACAAAGGTCCTCTATGTTGTCCTTATTTGTCCCCGATAACACCATCAGGATGTTTCGAAAGAACAGTATACAAAAGAAATCGAGTTTTTCTGAAAGTACAGGCAGAATAGAAAACAAGCAGAAGTCCTTCGGATCATCCAATGCCCAAATCCAAATCCTGACGAATTAAACCCATCGATTTTTTTGGATTACAATTGAATGCGTAGCTGGGTGCTCACAGACAATTCTACTGCTATTACCATTGCTTTTTAGACATGCATGGGCTCTCTCAATAAGATAATAGTTATAATAAGATAATATTTATTAAAATAGTTATTATAATAGTTATTATAACAGTTATTTTAATAGTTATTATAATAGTTATTAGTTATTTAACAGCAATCGAAGGAACTCACTTTTATTATTCAAACAATAATTACAACAACGAGAAAAGATGTTGTAAAAACTGGCAGTGATTGATGAACGTTTACCAACCGCAAGAGCAACTCACTTGCCCCGCTCCTTCTTACCTCTCATTTCTCAGAACCTGACAGCAGCCGTAGTGGCTAATAATCTTAGCCAGAGAGAATTGCCGGCAAAGACAAAAACCTTTTCGATCAAAGTCTAACGATCTTAACATTCAACCAACGAGTTCGTTGTCTTGCCGATTTAGGTCGAGAGGAATCGCTACTCAATAATAAACATTCACCGACCACTATCGGAACTCACTTGTACCGTTTTTCCTTGATTTAGACCGTTAGGCTCTGATAAGAAAGGTAGCGAGTCCGAGCCTCTCGTAGTGCACCACTTGGGGTTAGGTATGTCTATCTGACGATGGCTAATAACTCAGAAATTACCATTCCAGTTTCTCTTGTCTTTGCTATCCTGCAATTTCATTATCATGAAGAGTAAGGCAGTTAGGCAATTGTACCAGAATCTGAATGATATCCTCTGAGTTATTAAACCTACTCACAAAGAGGTAAATGGAGGTATCCTATTGATTCAAGATGTTAGTGTATAAGCATGGAAATATAACAGCCCCACTTGATTCGTTTATAGAAATGACTAAAATGCTGAAATCAATCTTAACTACGTAAAAAACCATTATGCAACCGTGAAATAAAGATATGAATGAACTGTGTTTGGCTGGATCCTTCAGTATTATAGAAGAGGTTTACTGTTTATGAGATAAGTAACTTTTCGCTGTAGGTTATTCCGGTAGAACAGCTACAAAACAGCTTTTTAATCTACTGTCTCAAACGCTATGGAAGTAAGTTTATTTTATGCAAAAAAGGTAGACATGCTTGTAATCACGTATCCTTCAAATCGCTAACTTGATGAAAGGTTATATTTTGGTTTTAAATTGTTTCCAATTATGTAATTGCTTTAAGCCGTACAGTGTCCATGTAAATCACATTGTATCCCCTCGTTTGTTAATGCCTCTCGTAAAGTATGACGGTTCGACTACTGCATCCGAGGCTGCCCAACGTGTGCCCCATAGCAAGGCGGTGCAAAGATGGGGCTTATGTGCGAAGTAGATTACAGTACTTGCCAGAATTCGTGCAACATGCCGACAAATGCGAAATATTGATACTATTGCGCTAATCGACACTGAGTCAGGTCATCATACTGATTAGAATGTAGTATTTGCTAAAGTCATTTCAGTCATGATAGGATGTGGGCTTTTTAACGAGCTTCCTCCTGACCACTAACAAAACGTATGTACTGTAAAAGGTTACTACTTAAATAGTATGCGTTTTTATTATTGATTTTAAATACCTTAATACATTCAAATATATTGTAAGGAAAACATACACGGAAACCTTATTTCTTTTGCACACTTGGTAGCAAATAACGCCTTCTTTAAATTTCATGCTTAAAGAAAAGGTATATTTTGGTTTAAAAATAGTTTCTAATTTGCTGAATAATTTTGAAAACTACTTACTGCATGTTGCACGACGTCTGGCGCGTACTGTTTTTTTGAGGTATGCTTGTGCCCCTTTACCGGGCCACATGATAGATGCACTGGCCAAATGCACAGGAGCAAGATCAGGGCACGAAGGGGGTTATTCGGGTTACGCTCCCATAACAAATGGCGGACACGCGGGGGGCCGGCGTTTGTGGCACGCATAGGGATTGCTACGGCCGCGCCAGCCACCTGCGCCAAATCCCGCCGCCAGTCATCTTGGCTGTGCCTTGACACCAGCCAGCGATTGATGAGGGAAGAGGAGGAGGAGAACAGCGTGCGGCAGATGCCATGCAAGTTCGTACTTAAAACAAATCCACGTGGCGGATGTCAACCTCAATCCCAGAACTAGATTTGATAAAATACAGTACTACTACATCTTCCCCCTTAGTCAACCCGCATGAGCTCAGTGTTGGTAGATTAAGATTTGCCTTGATGATGCTAATAATAATAATGGTGGTGGTGGTGATGATGATGATGATGATGATTATCCTTGGGAAGCGTGAAAGGCAACAATTTTATCTTCTTCATCATTACCACTATCTCCACAACCATCACAATCACCATCACCAACACTACTGCCAGTATCATCATCGTCATCAGCGTCAGTTGCCCGATCGTTCCTACTACTGATTTCCAATTGCAGTCCAACTAGCGCTCTGGACGGGTGAAAAATCCAAACGCGGAAGTGGGTATGTCAGCCGGCAGTCGGTCGGCCCTTTCAGCCACCGACAGTCGACAACACAGTCCTCTCTCTCTCTAAACCACAGTGCGCATGCTGTTCTGTGAATTCCGGTTTCGAAGGCGGCTCACGCACCCCATGAAAGTGAATGCGGCCGCGTCCGCCGCCGGATGATGATGATAACAAAAGTATACAACTAAACAATTCCTTTAAAGCCTAAGCGGATAATGCCAAAGTTGATGTTTATCTTGTAAAACATAGCATCGAATCATTTGCTGCTTCCTACTGCCTAATTATACCAAGTCTGCACTAACTATGACTGGCTGCTAGTGATATTAAGAAGTTCAAGCAGAAAATCAATGAAATAAAGTAGACCTTGTGAGTGAAACTTCAAAAACCAGGCACCAGGTGGCAGTATAGAATTGAAGAAGTGGTTTTTGAGAATAACCATTTTGTTGAAAGCGCTTACTTGTGTCCTACATGGCATTTAAGTAAAGCAACAACGATACTGCATGTAGGAAAAAAAAGCATTTCCGCAACGAACACGTTATTGAACAAAGCGAACCTCCCAACTCTGCATACGTATGGTACCAAAAAAGCGAAAAATATTTTTTCTCTAAGCAAGTGGGTTAGAAGTACTGCCCTTCCTCGCTAGTTACGTTTTCTAGATACCTTCCTGCTCACTTGGCCCAGTAGCGTTCACGAGAAACCACTGCAGCTGACCTTATTGAGTTTTATATTGAACCCCCTCCTCAGTTACTCTGCCATTTTACAATGGAAAACAAACCTCAAGAAAAAAAGTGAGCGGGCTTCTCAAATTGTGCCACCACTTTTTCTCTCCCATTCACATGTAAATTTTCTTATGTAGGCGAGAGAATATTAACGGCAAAGACCAAGGGGACTGAAATGGTCATTTCTGGCCTATTGACCATCGTCAGCTAGTCATACCCAGGCCCAAGTGGTGTCACTTCCGAGCCTCGAACTCGCGACTTCTCAGATTGGAGTCAAACGCCTTAGTCATCGGCCTACGAGCTAGTTATCTTCCCGGTATTTGGTCGGGGATATACAGTGGCAGATATGCGTACACCGATTTGTTAGAGGACACACTCCTCTGTTTATGGTGCCATTGGAGCTCATACTCGAACATACACCGCAAGGCGTTTAAGTATATAGACAGAAAAAACACTCCGGACAAATACAAGGGTAATATATACATCGGTTGGCCTCCTTTGTCAATTATAAATCTATTTTTATCCTCTTTGATTATTTGAACTACAATGAGGTCATCAGTGCACGATGCTAGCGCCATTTTGAAGGCAGTCCAATTTGGCCTACATCTGACAAATTTTCCAAGGACATTTATCCATGATGCCAAAAATTGTAGTCATTGACGTGTATCGACTGCTACTGATTTTCCAGCGTTTTTTGTGCTCCTAATTTGATTCCTTGTGAATAGAGGGCGTTTTTTTCTAAAATTTTGGAATGGTATTTTCAAAATCAAGCGTATGTCTGTGTATTTGTGAACATCAAAATCTGTGTCCTGTTAACAAATTCAAAATAAAAAAACCAAATTCGCTGCCTTGAAAGGTTTATGGCAAGGTAGCTCTGAGCGCCAGGTGCATTTTTCCCGCTTCAGAAGTGGTCAAATGGCACTTCAAGAAGAAACCGTCCGGGTTGCCCTTCAACTTTAAGGTTAACGATGGTTACTTTGTTTTGTCAACATCAAAGACGCCATTTAGTTTGCAGCTTTTTTTTTTCTCAAGGCACCACAGTGAAAATAAATGACCATCTGAAATTTCTGAAGTGACCGCGTGAGACTGTGAGTACAAACAACTGAATTGTCATCGGGTGACAACGCGCTTGCCAACACGCAGTGTTTAAGAGCAACCAGAGTGTTGGCTAAAAAGGGTATAACAACGATTTTTCAGCCATCTTTCCCCGCCCTCTTTTATTTGCCCGACCAAGCTCCTTGTGTGACTCATTTTTATTCCCAAGACTAGAGTACAGAAGAAAGCCTTACCATAAGGTCGAAAATGTTGAGAGAAAAAGGCGCTGGAGGCCTTTAGCAGCAGAAATTAAAAAGAACATAAATATGTTTCTAAAAACCGTTGAAACTAGCGCATGCCAACAAATGAAAAGGATTTTTAAGGGAAGTAGGGGATCTTAAAATAGTTAAGCTCCATTCAGGTATATTAAGAAGTTTTCGATGGAATCTAAGAGAAATCGCTATCTCCGCTGAGGAGCTAACACTCTCATTTAACGTCATTTCTTCGGTGCATGTCTACAACTAGATTTAACAATACAATGCAGAGACAATGACCTAAAGTCCAAGACCATGTTTTCGGTCACCGGAATGCAAGTGTTGGTTCGCTAACGTTTTGAATAGCTGCGCCTGCTGTCCTTTGTCGAAGTGAAAACAAACTTTATCGATCAGTAATTTAAAGTTGTGGCTGTACGTGTTGGCCATGGGCTGATTGATTTTTCTCCGTTCACTGCTTGGCTCTCCATGTGGATTTTGCCATATCTTTACGGCAGTAAGTGTTTTGTTCCGCCCCCACGGTAGAAGATGCTGGTAATCCTGTCCTTTTTCCAGTAGTTTCGTCAGAGGGCGAATAGAGAAAAGCCGATCAGCCTATGGTCAACATGTACAGCCACAACTTTAAATTGCTGATCAATAAAGTCATTTTACGCTTCGTCAAAGGACAGCCGGTCCAGCTGTCCGAAACGTTAACGAACCAACGAACTCCTTCCGGTGAACAAAAACATGATCTATGATTCTTATTCCGGAATTCTGAGTTTTTTGAACTTGAGCTCCTTAAGTCCTATAAAACCGATAATCCCGCAGCTGCCTTGCTTGGACGCATAGAATTTCCTTTAGAAATCAGTCCCACGGAATGCCGCAATTTTTTTCACAATTTGGTCAACTAAATTAACCAAATCTGCCAAAGCAACTTAATAAGTAAGTCAGTTTTGTAGTCATTCTGGTGGATTCGAGATGATTGCCAAGAAATCCTGTTTGGGCAGTCAACTTGCTGTCCCGTATTGGTGGATTCCATATGTGCGGCGAATTTGGGCGGGTAATATCGATCCACGTGTGATTTAATTCACAATGTGAAGCGCGACATTCGTAGCTCAATTAGGTAGAGCATTGGCTTGCTTAACAGGGCCTCCCTCCTATGCGGGTTCGAATCCCGCCAAATGCCGCGAGTTTTTTCACAATTCACAAATCAGTCTTTCATTCGGCCGCTACCGCTATCACCAACTGGAAGCAGCTCGAATGGGTTCCACTTTATCTGACTTTCTTGTCAAAATGGCAATGCAGAAACTGAAACCTACTCTTCATTCATTATTTTACCATACGTTTTGGGTAAGAGTGTTTTTGTTTAAAAAGGACCAACTGGAGAAGTTCGACAAGGCCATCAACTGAACCATTAAGAAACAAGATGATAATTAACTCCCATTTCTGGATGGCCTCGTACAGCGAACAACTGAAGGAAAGTTACACAAAGGCGTTTACTGCCACGAAACATATAGGAAAGTAATTTCAACAGCCCAAGCACTCACGGAAAAAGTACCGACAACGGTCTGCTACATTGAGCAAAAACTCATGGCCCTGATGAAGAAAGCTACTGAGTCGACCTTAATTATATGTTACAATAATTTTCGCAAAATGGTTACCGTGATGTTTTTTTATGCGATGCATGAAGCAACGAGCGTCCAAAGGAGAGGAACCAAATAATTCCAAGAAGGCCTGAACAAGCTCGAAGACACTTGCCAGAACACCAAACAAAAGTGACACACAAACCGAAAACTACCTTAAGTACACAGATTGTGCACCCTAAGATCAAGGTCAAGCTCAAGGACTATCTTGGTCCGAAAGAAGTTGTCTCCAGGATCACGTGCTTTGCCTGTGATTCCTTATATAATAGCAGAATACGAAGCTGTACCATCACACGTATCCACGAACATCAACTGGCTATCAAGAGGGGTGTGTGCCTCTGCAGACTCTTCGCCATGGACAAACCTCGCATCCTCGACGTTTGCCCCTCTAAGGGACCGAGAGTTTCTTGAGACCACAGACTCCGAGGAGTAAAGCAACAATCGGCCAGTTGAGTAAGATGCCGTGAATAATAAGCTCAGAGAAAACTGGAGCTGCGAATCAATCAATCAAGTCGGACTCGCATGGTGGCAGCTTATTCGTACAACTACCAAATAAATATCGATTGTTCAAGCAGGTTTGACAGGGTAGCTGTTTTGTTACACATTTCTCAAGTCTGACAAAGAACAGGGCAATCAGCGTCGAATGTTCATCCAAAAATGCCTAGGGGTTGCCAACTTAAGGGATAGCTCGGACACCGCAGTCGGTCCAGTGTGTGTCTTGTTGTGTGGAGTGGCTTACTGCGGGCTGAGAGAAGGCTCAATGGCTTTTTCTTCATATGGCCTTCATAGCGTTCCCAGGCAGGAACCTACCTAGCAATGTTGAGTGTTGGTCGCATCAGCCACCTGCGCCCTCCCCATGTCCGGTCTTCTTCACTTTTGTCTCGACATCGGGTCCGACGTGGGAGTGGTGAGAGGGTGGACTGGATTCTCCGCAACTCTACTTTCACCATAATTCTGCAGGAGTTACCGCGTTGCTTCAGCCTGCTGAGGCTCCTGGTAGGCATAGTCGAGAGCATGAGGTCGTACTGTCCTTGAATTACCTGAGGGGTGGTCTGTCTAGAAGCGAGGGCGTATGGTAGAATCAATACAAGTCTGCTACCACTATCACCTAATTCATGCGCATCTCACAGTTCCACTACCACCTTTTTGTGGGGCGCAGTGTGGACCTCGATGAAACCGACGATTGAACTGGATATACTATACTACCAGTCGCAACGGCTGTCCGGGACTCTGTCGACGCCCTAGGCAGTGCCGGACAGGTGAACGTCCACCAACGAGTCTCAGTACTCCCCCTCCCCGACCTTAACCAGTAAGCCAACGAGCTCGTGGCTCTGATCAAAGAGGTCGCGAGTTCTAGGCTCGGGTGGGACGCCAATCGGGTCTGGATATGACTGGCTGAAGACGGCTGATAAGCCACAAGTGACTTTTCCGGTCGCCCCTGTCTTTGCCGGCAATACTATTTTCCTACACTACCAGCTGCTACGGCTGTCGGGTATCCTGTCGAGGCCCAACGCAGAGCGGGACAGATGAGTTTCGTTAGCGATCGGGTGAACGCTCAACAGTGACGACCCAACTGTCAAGCTGCATCGACCGAGGGTGTGTCGTGTTCATATGGTGCTCCAGTAACTGCGATTATCTGGATGCACGAATGTGTCCGAGTGGAATTTTGTCAAGTAGCTGCAGGTCAACGAATCTGAAAGCACCCACTGCGAGTGTGAATGACCTCGAGATAGTGCGCCTGGGCAAGAAGCTCATTTGGTGTTGGCTGTCGACAACTTTAGTTCACGTGGTTAGTATATCAACTGTACTATCAGGCCCTGCTTCTGCTGACGTGGCGGCGGTGGGACTGGCTTATAGCCACGCTCCCTTGAAACAGTCATCCAGACTTCCTCACGGATGAAGTTTTTACGCCAAGTTATTTCTTCACCATTGCAGTAATGAAAATTCTCGCAAATAAGCCATCGGATTCCGATAGCTCGATTGTATCTCCCACTTTGCTCCTCTCCTGGTCTGTTACCGCCGACGCATCCCTAAGGAGGCGTAAAATCATAGTGCATCAGGCTAAGCTTCGACCCCGCTACCCAGCATTTGATCCGGTGTTTTGGTGATTGATGCTTTTTTCTCGTAATTTCTATCCGATAATATCTGGGTTTGTTAAAGTCATTAATATCTACAGACAAGAACGCAATCCAATATCACTCTTACTCTCTCCGCCAAGCATCGGTGGTAACAGACAGAGAGGGACAAGGTGGTGTGACGTCAAAGACTCCCTCTACGTAGGCAGCACCATACGCCTAAACTGTATGGCCGCTTCAACAGGACACGTGGATACGAAAGCCACGTCCACGCCTGGCCTTGCAATATATTTCAGGAAGAGTGTCTAAACACTAGTCTGAAATGAAACTGTGAGATTATTCCTGACGTTAGCCCTGCCCTAAACCTAAATGCAGCAGTACACACGAACTCAAACCGCAACCCTTAAAGTAATCTTGAGCCTGACCATAACTCGATCCTTAACACATACTTTAAGCCTAACCCTAACCCTAATCTAAGATCTAATCTCCCGGGAATTTGGCAAAAAGTCACATCCATATTGTGGACGGTTCCTGCTCCTGTGTCCTGTATCGGTGTTCACAGAAGTCCTTCTTACCAGCAATACGTCAATACGGTAACGGGTAAGGATGTCTCCTATGGCCTCGTAAACAGGAAAAGAGAACAGTCACTGTCCAAAATACAGACACCTGTGTGCCAAATTTTAGGCAAAATACGGTAAGGCCTAAGGTTAGCTTATGCTAACTTATGTTTAGGGTTAAAGTTGAGGTTTTTGTAAGTGGTAGTGTTAGGAGTATGACACTGGAATTTGGATGCTTCCTAGAATTGTGATGGAGAATTTATATTCCCGCGTGATGTTTAGGGAGGGCATGAAATTCATCCTTAACAGTAATAATTTAGGGCTGACACCGACCTGCTAGGGCTGGACAAATAAATTCCCGGAACCTGGGTTAGTTTCTTGTTTTTAAGCTGGTACGGGAAGGTCTGCCGTTAGTGGAGGCGGATATGATGCAGCCTCTGTGAGTTTGAGCTCGCTTGAGAGTTTTTAATATATGGTGTGCGTCAAATTACTCATAACAGCCGATATACACCAATTCAGAACTGTAGGTCACAAAGAAATCAATAAATGTAAACAAACTATTTGGAAGAGGAACAGGCCTTCAATCATCGTAAATCGAAGTGATACTGTGTTCAACCACCGGTTGTCAAAATACACAAACATGCACAAGATGGCCGAGGCAGTGAGTGAGAAAATATATCGATTTTTCTAGGAATGACAATCTCGGCTATTCATTCAAAGCTCTGATCGATATTCGCAATGAAGGCCATGAAAATTGAAAGCTGGGTAAGTTCTCTGAAAATTCAGAAAGAATTTAACTCTGTTCCGGTGGGAAACTTAACATTCTTCGATTTTAAACCCGGAAATCTCACCGTTGTGGACCTAATTTGGCAAATTGTTTTTTTTCTAGGTTGTCTTATTGTCAGGGTTTGAATACTGATTCTTGTGAACCAAAGGCTGTACTACACTTTGGTAATGAACATCATGCTGACACAACCAGTGTCAGGGTAGGACCGTTTACCGCTATATCAACACTGATATGTGTACCCCAACTTGAACAAGTCGACCCGTGAAAACGGAATGGTAGGGCCTTTTCAGACGTAAACTGGTAGTCCGGAAATATCTTCGTTTGTTAATTGGCGTAATATCTGCAGGCATGAACGCAGTAAATGGCCGGGCACTGTCGAAGTTGGGCGCAGTGCTTAGCGTGACGTGAACGGCAACACCGTAAGCCTGACTTTTATGACCGCCGAAAAATCCGGCTCAGGAATGGGATCGCCGTGTCCCAATGAAATAGGCGAAGTAGCCATAAATGTCAGAAAGAATAAGCATTTCCGTCTCTTTACCCCAGCATTAACTCAAATATAAAACTATACGGTACCCTTAATCTTATCATTAGCAATATCCTTAACCTAAATCCTACATTGAAAACGAACACAAGCCGTAGTCCCTAACGTAATCGGGACCCGAACCTCAACTTTAAGTCTTACCCTAAACTAACTGCCAATAAAAGTGAACATGCGAGCCCCAGAAAGTAATTCAGACGATGATGCGATCGCTAGGATAACGGTTTTAGTCGTGTGCAGTGATGACTTTGTCCTATAAATACTGCAACCTTCCTGTACTTGTATCACCAGTTTCTGCTAATGCTTTCTGCTCATGTCTCTGATGATGAATCCGCGACGGATGTCGAAACGTCAGGCGAATACCCAGCCCATTAACAAGTGCAAAGAAGTGCCTAATCCATATTTGGTGCTGAAGCTCAATTGGGCCAAAGCAGGTGGCCACTTGGGGACCGCACAGGCCACCACGTCGTCTTACGCCAACACCGGAGGGCCAGATGTCCGAGCAATCACCATGTCTATTTCCGCCACGCATGATGCAAGTTCAGCAGTTCATGGCCTGCCCGGCAACCATCAAGCAATCCACAGACAAGAGGGTAACTATCTTTGATTGTCGCTGTTTGTCATACGCGTGCATTATTGACTGTGTCCAACAACTTTATGTGCATGCATCACCCCTTTCTGCTACTATTTGCTGTTCATTTCTCTGCCTGAAGATTCCGCGACGGAGGTCGAAACGTCAGGCATATTAAAGTGTTGTCCCAGCAATCGGATTTTCTTCTTCCTAAACTAACTCCAACCTTTAGCTTGAACCTTATTTCCTAGGAATGTGGCACAAATTCGCATATATTGTGGACGGTTTCCGCTTCTGTATCCTGTTTGGGTGGCGATAGTAGTCATTCTCACCGGTAAACGGGGTATACGGTACTATGCTGAGGATTACATTGATGGCTTCCTAAACAGGATATTAAAACAAGAACCACTCGCAAAACAGGCACCCTTGCGCCAAATAGCAAGGCAAATAAGATTTACGCCAACATAAAGTGATTCATAGTTAGGGCTATAGGTAGAGGTAGCGTTAAGATGAGGACTATGCTTAAGGTTTACGTTGGAACTAATGTTAGGGTGCGGACCTGGGCATATTTACTCCCGTAATTATGCACAGATGATTTCTAGGACTTGGGCCGGTAATTTCTATTCGCGTAGGACAAAGGCCGACTTGCTACAGCTAAGCCAGCACATGACATGATAAGGTGGTAGCCCCTTATTTTTAATTCGGAAGAAGAAAAGGGGCGGGGTGAAGGCTTTAGCGGTAAAATTCCTCCTCACTAAAGTGATTTAGTCGCGTCTGAAGATACCACGGCTCGTTTAAGAGCTGTGGCCTGAATGACTGTGTCCGTCCAGTCGTCAGCGCCGCTGGTTTGTGCCATCACACTTCCTTTCCGCCTCACACACCGCTGGGACCGCGCACACGAGACTTGGCGCAAGAGCTCAAGTCCAATCAATGTAGCATCATCTGCTGATTGGCCGAAACCAAGAGTTGACAAAATGGAAGTTTGCCCAATCATAAGTCAGAAACGACGGTTTAGGTTGGATGAGCTATACTGAGGAAAAGAGCTTACAAAGGGCGTCACAAGCTGTCTCTTCAGACAAGTGTGCGTCAGTGTCCAGTTTAGCGTTTCTTAGTCCTCAATGAGTGTGCAGGCCTTTAACGCTTGCAGCTCATCAACGTGTAACACTCACTGAGTGGCTGCAGGCATATACGATCCAGGGCTGTGGGGGGGGAGTAAAATCTCAACTGCTTGAAGAAACAGCTTGCGGCAACTGCTTGTAGGGCCTCTTGTACGCTCGCTTATTGAGTAAAAGCTCACCTAGCCCAATCAAGTTCCTCTGAGTTCTGAGTTGGGAATCTTCCAATTTTCGAAGCTTTTTCTCTGGCAAGGTTACTAATTGGCATGATGACACTGTCCTTCTTGGGACTGCGAATCAGACTGCGATTTGCGTTCTTTTTGGCATTCTAATGAATGTGAAGGCGGATCCCTCTGGTAAATATGACAAAGGGACCAGGATAGGGCACGCGTGGACAAAGTGTTAAGTTTTTGCCAACTACTGTGTCGGAGCCCAAAATAATAACATCAGAACATCGACTAGGGAGAGGAGGGCCCGCTAAATGTGCGCAAGTCCCCGCTGCTTGATCGACCTAGGGAACCAGCAGAGGACGTCAGACAGTCCGACTGCCTAATGCAGTGCGATGAGTGTAATCTATATAAAGACGAAAAAGAAAATCTACCTAGTTCCAGCTTTCTTATGCTTTAAGCTGAAACTTTTCACTTGAATTTTCCCCGAAAATTGCATTACTCTGCAATAAGCCTCATAACGCCAATAGAGGGTATACATTCCCCAGGGAACGGCACAAATTCTCCAGAAAAAAGCCAAGAATGTATGAAAATAACTCACTGACTGTTGTCTGTTCTATCAGAAGAAGAGGATGCGATCACTAGAACAAGACTTTTATTTGCTTTGTCTGTTGTATATTAAATTAAATTTTCTCCCAAAGCGCTGAGTGAGGCGACAACAAACGACAGGGAGGGGGGAGCGTATGCCCGTGGAGGTTTTTACCTGTCTTTGGAAATGGGATAACATAGCATAACAGTGGGCCTGTTTGTTCTTGTAATGAGGCAGCTCTAGGCGGACTTAACTAAAAGAACTAACAGCTGAGAAAGCTCCTAACCACGAGGGTGCACTTCTAGAAGGCCGCTAGCGCCACACGAGAACCCATGATCGACGGCACTGCGCTGACTCGCCTCTTCTGCGGCTGCCAAGATGCCGGCCCGCACACGCTGATTAATCGCGCCCCGACCTGCAATACTTGCGCGCCCACGCTCTCGCCTATCTTTCCGGCCGCAGCCTCGCTAGTCTTCATCTACCCGCGTGGGAACTCGCATTACTCAGTGTGACCCATTTCCTAAATGGCTGCAGGAACAAGGCATATTCTGGGTTTCCGGTAATGCCCTGCGTACTCGTCACTTTAGATACATCCCGCCGGCCTACAGACGTGCGCTAGTCTGACAGTCAAATCTCATTCTACCTATTTACCATTCTTTCTATATAAAATAAACTGTTTCTTTCAATCTAGCCTCCCATATCTGCTTCGTTTCCTAAGGAACCGGGACTGGAAAGTCATAATGACAAAGCATTTACTCTATTAACCTTCACCCTCCTCGATAGGTCTGCCTGTCGGTACAACGAGGCAGCTCTGGGAGGACTTAACTATAAGAACTGATAGTCGTAAGAATCCTTCTTATCACGAGGCAGGGGCTCTAAACGTGACAGTGTTGGCATATACTGGGTTGTTTTTATAATGTTTGCACTGCAAATTACAAAAACGAACCAGGAGAAAGTGCAGAGCTGGGTGGTTCTCCTACGCTCACCATCGTCACACGGTTCTCCCCCCATGCGTGCACATGTCAGCTGGAACGTCTGGCATGCTCACGTGCAAGCCTTATTACCAGTTGGAAGCTAATAACAGTGCCTTCTCACAGCGGGATTTTCCATGGTGTTGCCAATAGCTGACGCAGTTAAAGTTTCCCCTATTCAAGACTGCAAATTGACCTGTGATTGGATCTTCTGGTCGACAGATGAGTCAACAGAGTGACTTTAGTGCCGATGACCTAGGGGACGAATTCGTTTATTGTGTTTGCCCCGGCCTACCGTAAGGGCCATAGTGAGAAGGGGCCTTAAAAATAAACTAACCGGCTCACAAATCAGCAAGGGAGTATCTGGCGACATCTTCCGCACTTTGGTGATGACCCTCTGCGAGCCCTCCCCCTCCCAAGAGCGAAATTTTCTTTTCCTAAAATGCCCAATGATTTTTGAACACTGGCTGCTCTTTTGCCAACTATGTTTCGCATCACTGGCACATGTCAATTGGTTTCGCCAAAAAACTGAGATATTATTTATCTGATAGCACAACACATACGTATCAATAAGGAAGTCAACAATATCCCGCCTACAGCTCCCTCTCAAATATGCTGTTACCGATACAAAGGAAGAACTTGTACTTCAGTGTATCAAACTCAGCACTGAGAGGTTCGACGGCTTCGAATAGCATACAGGGAAAGCACAATTAATTAACAATGCCGAATAGTGGTCACTCTATCCGACTTACTCAATTAAGAACCAACAAGGAGTCAGTGACCATGCGCCTGAAAGCTCCTTCTGTGAGCATAAGGGCTGTCAGAATATATTTTTTTGCAAACTCAAAACACCGGATAAGCAAAGCGTGGTTCAACGTACCCGGAGGAGACTCTGGGGTGTCTGACTTGACGTTTTTCTGGGAGCCGGCCACGGTCCTGAAGTTAAAAGATAGAATAAAGGTGAAAATGTGAATTGTGTAAACAGTAATTAGCCACTTTTTGTAAGTTCCCTCAACCGTATCTGCTTCTAAAGTGCTAACGTTGTCGTTATGCTAGACTTTTAATGTGGCTCCAGCGTCTCCCCACCCCAATGCTTTCGAAACATCTGAGAAGTCATCAGACCACCACTAACTGCTCGCAATGACTGACGACAGCTCTGTGTGGACGAAAAAATATGCCAGGGCCCAAATGAGCTGGCTTTAGTCCTGCGGTTACAGGACGTGACATTTTTACAAATTAGGCCACTTTCTCTCCAAAGCGACGGTTGTGTTAAAGCAAAATTTGCTAAGGCAGAAAGAGTATTCACTGCAGCACGATAAATGAAATATTTGAATTAAACATTTCGTTATTTTGGCAGTGTGAAACTGCACATTGATCGCTGACCGCGTTGGATTATTAATCTGCAGAAACGTCCAAGATCAAATTTTTTGGAATACATGATTTTTATGGCCGCCAAAGCAGGACACGGGAACAGGAACTATCCACTGCTGCACCACTATTGCACGATT
Source organism: Ligula intestinalis (assembly GCA_036362985.1). Classification (NCBI taxonomy): domain Eukaryota; kingdom Metazoa; phylum Platyhelminthes; class Cestoda; order Diphyllobothriidea; family Diphyllobothriidae; genus Ligula; species Ligula intestinalis. The sequence goes on from JAYGXS010000005.1 coordinate 37,167,943, forward strand.
AAAGTTAAATTTAAGATTAGGTTTGATACCCGTCTATGAACCTTCACCGACGACTTACGAAACTCGTCTGCCCCGCTCTGCCTTTGGAATCGACAGAGGCCCTGACAGCTGTTACTGCTGGTAGTATAAGCAGATTATATTGCCGGAAAGAAACTGAAATAACCATTTCTGACTTATTAACTGTCGTCAACCGTCAAACCCAGACCCAAGTGGTGTTCCACCGGAGCCTTAAACTCACGATCCTTTTAACCAGAATCAAAATGGTCCGGCTCAATGGCTAGGGCATTTCACTCTGATCAAAACGTTCGCCTATCTGCTTATACTACCAGCTAGGTTTGATGGGAAGATTCGGTTTAAGATTGTTGTTAGCTATAGGTTCAAGGTAGGGCCAGGGTTATTCTTAAAACAACCTCTAGTTTTATGTTAGAATTATGACGTGGAAATGTTTACTCTTCCTGAACTATATCGCAAGGTTACCCAGTTCAACTGCGCGGGGGCTTAGGTATGTCCGTGTCCTGTATTAACCAAAATTTCTTCCGCTACAAAGTTTATACAACGGTAAGATCAAAAACAATTAAAATTCCACTTAAGAAGGCAACAACCTACTGAAAAAAAAACGAAAATGATAGAATTGATAAAGTCAGGCCATAGTCACCTTCATGTAGAAATCCTACACAAGCGAAATAAGTAACTGCTTAAAGGCCGCTTCCTTGACGATTAAGTGGTCCAGTTAGCGCAAAACCCCGTGTGAGCCCAAGTGAAATAGTCAGCCAATCAAAAATAACGAAAGGCCTTAAATTCAGGTTTTGAAGTATTCATGGGATGGGTGACCTGGTGTTTTTTGCTGAAAATGCAAAACACACAGTTATGAGGTCAAGTTTTTTTCCAACAAAAATGCAGGCATTCAAAGGGAGACACTGTGATGGCGGGAACAGGTTGTATTCGCCTGAAATTTCGAATTTCCACTGCAACCCGACATAAGATAGGGTCCAGATAAGTGCGACTGAAACACAAGCACACACACAAAATGTATGCCGTTGGTATAACACACAGTTGCCATGCCTACCGTAGGCGGCCGGTCTCGCAGTCATCGTCCGCATCCGAGCGAACAAATTGCTGCAATTACGCCCCCGCCCCGATACTGGTTATTTGCACGATAATTATTCGGCCGTTTGCTTGATCGACAGTAGCACTGGGAGCCCTGCTGGCATTCATTTGAGAAATTATCCTGCCCAAGCCAATTTTCGACACAGGAGGGGATTGGGGAGGGAGAATCGCTGCCCTTGTTGGCTCAAAATACTCGCGGTTTACGCGATATTTACATCTTGCAGACACTCCGCGGCCTCGCGTAAATTGAAGTGGCGATCGGGTTCTCTCGAGCAGGCTACGATCAGACAGCACCAGGCAGCACCAGTCTGCTCTAGGATTCCTGTTATTTCCTTATTTGGGAGGTTTGGCAGATTTGCTAAATTTACCTAAGCCAATTGTGAAAAATCGCGGCATTCGGCACGATTTAAATGCACATAATAGGGAAGGCCTTTACGCAGCCAACGCTCTACCAGTTGAGCTAAAAATTCCACGCCTTGCACCGTTAGTTCAGTCACACTTGAATCGATTTTATCCGCCCAAATTTTTCGCTCGTACGGAATCTGCTAAACCTTCCAAATAATTGAGTCGGCCTAGTAATCATTCTGGTGGATTCTAGATGATTCCCTATGAAGTTTTGCTTGGGCAGTCAGCTTGCTGTACCGTACTGGTGGGTTCCATACGAGCGGTAAAGTTGGGTGGATAAAAGAAATTCAAGTGTGATTTAACTCATGGTGCAAGGCGTGGCATTTGTAGCTCAACTGGTAAGGCGTTGGCTACGTAGAGGCCTTTCCTACTGTGCGGATAAAAATCCCACCGATTGTCGCGAATATTTTCACAATTGGGTCAACTAAGTTAAGCAAATCTGACAAATCTCCAAAATAATTAAGTCAATCTAGTTGTCATTCTGTTGAATTCTAGATGATTAGTTTGGAAATTCTGCTTGGGAAGTCTGCTTGGTTTTTCATCACCTGTGACCGTCTGTGATGGCGGGTTCCAGTAAGAATGCGAAACATGCGGAGGTTAGAATGCCTACTTCGGCAACTGTATCTGCGCCATTGAATTCCCCCGTTTTGCTCCTACACAAAGTACAAACGTGATCAGAGAGGCTGTGTGCTCACTAATCGTGCTTGACACGCTCTCGTCGCCAGGATGAACGCGTCTCAGAAGGAGGGTGGGGGAAGTGCGAACAGTTTAACTGCCCTTTTTGGCTCGGAAATTAATTCGCGAACTTGAAAGAGAGCCTTTGGAGCAAAGTTTTTTAGGCTCGCTCATACCTCTGCCGTGCGTTTTTGTAAACAATGCAGTTCTTTCAAAATAGAGTCGCCTTTGAGCTACAGTTAAATAGCCCGCAGCCGCAACGTTCTAGTGTTGACTGGCTGCGGGTCTGTACACCTCACTAACAAAATCCCAAAAATAATTTACTACGATGTGGGAATATACCGCGAAAGAGACTATTTCTTAACTCAGGTAGTACTATTTGATTCACAGAAAACATGGTGAACAATAACGCATACAGGAAAGTATGCTGACTCTTGGTGCAAATCTCACTGCATACTTTTGCAAATGTCAACAAAGTTTCTCGTTTCTATGTTATTTCATTTGAAAATAAATTGTGGAGCATGCTTCAATTCGAAAAAAATGCTCAGCCTAATCCACAAGATGTTTTAGTCACTTCAAGATGCCAGCTGCAGAACAAGCCACCTTCCAGCCCCCGGCAAAAATAACACAATGTACAAAAAGGGTTAATTAAGCAGAAGGTATTGTTCCCACTGATTTCCAGCAGCCTTAAAATGTCGCATACACACATGATATAGAAAACATTTATAAAATACTCTCTCTTTCTTGCAACAATTTGTTAGGAAATAACGCCTTCTTAAAAATTTATACTTGAAGAAAGTGCATCTAGCAGTTTAAAAAAAGTTTCTATTAATGAGACGTTTCAAGACCGTGAAATTTCCATTCAAAATACGCTTTATCTGGACATTTCTTAATGCTGCATGCAAAGCTCACAACAAATGCAAATTGGTCTTTACAAAGCCCGCCGTCTTCCTCAAAGCATAAAGCGATGGGCAATTTTTCTAAGACAGCATATAGTTTTGAAACCCTAAGTATGTGTGTAACGATAGGAAATGTTTCATATTATTGGCGGATTTAAAAAAAATATTTTAAAACCAAAAGGTACACTTTCTTCGAAAACATCACGCCAAGAGAGGTCAAAGGCTACCAGAGGAGTACAAGAAAAGACAGTTTCGGGTAGGTTTTCTGTAAAATATATTCTAATTTTTTGGCTATGCTTGTTTGAGTAGTGCACCTCATATACCGCTAGTTCCAGCATTTGGGCCTACGGCAAAGGTGGCTATAGGGGTTTATTGTTGGGGAATTATAATAGACAGTGGAATATACCTTAATACCTATTATATGCATTTTATTTTGTTTTATTTAGAAATGTTGTTGATTTATATCTGTAAATTTTCCTACTCTGTATTATCGTTAAACGTATTGCGGAAGAAACCGAATATCAAAATGCGGGTTTCTCGAAATTCTTGAAAAATTTGAAATGATATTAGGAGGTCATATACTTCAACTTACCTGATGTGTAACTTGCCGTTCTGGAATTAGATTAGAAAAGTCCACGGCGCCAAGTGCAGCGCAGACCTTCAAGTTGTATTCGGAACAACTTGCTGTCAACGGCCGCGGGATGCAAATTCCACTATATTTTCCCCCTATACACTTACTTCTTCAAATTTTCTTTACTAACTACCCTGTTTCCCCATCCCCCAAACCCCTATAGCCATTGTTTCCGTAGGAAAGTATGCTGGGACCTAGGGTACATGAGATGCACTACTTAAACTACCTTTGCCGAATTTTTAAAGGCGTGGAAAACTGAAGAGATAAAAAAGCATTTATAACAGGGTTTTGCTTTTACAGGCAACCAGGAAAAGGCCGTTTTAAAAGCCAGCATCCTGACTTAAGACTAGATTGAACAATAACAATTAAACTTGCGTATTTTTGCAACGCAGAAACATTTTCTGGGATTTTGGTTGATATTTTCTGCGATAAAAAAATTACTGCTTATCTGATGATCATTTTTATAGAAAGCAGTGTGCAAGACAGTCTCAAAAGCATAGTGCTTTTCAGTAATTGCTAAAAGTAACAAACGCACTCATGAAATGGGATGACTGACATCTGCACAATCAGGTCAGGATACCCCAAACACAGTGTAATTCAGTTATAAAAAGGTAAAAAGCATCTCCTCTTATGCACAGTGCTTTCTTAAGAACTTTTATTACGTAAGCAATTTAAGAAATCAGCAAACATGTTGGTGGCATGCCCATCCATACCGTTTAATATCTAAACATCTATCAATCTTAATGATAAGGTATACAACATGGCTCACGTCAAATGCAAAGCTGTATAATACCTATTGGCTGCTGTCGTCATAGTGACTTTTTCCTACATGGCATGTACTCTGAAGAACCTTAATGCATGTATAACGACCTGTTGGATATACAATTATTCGGGCTCTAAGAAATAACTTAAAATCAAAAGGTACACTTGCTTCAAATAAAGGACTTCAGTAGGACGCAATTCGCTGCCAAGCCGATGGAGCGAAGGATATTTTTGCATATGTTTTCTATAGAATTCATTTGAATTTTCAAAGGTGTAAGGAGAAAAAGTGTTACTAACTTAGAAATTGTTCATTACAGTGCGGTCAGAAAGAGGCCATTTTAAAATCCAGCTGGTTGACGTGAATCAAATAGTTCTGGATTACACTACCTGATAAAATCAATCTAACAATTATACTTCAGTATTTTTTTCAACTCAAAAACACCTCTTTTGAAATTTCCTTTAGTATTTCATGCAATTGGCAACCCACAGTTTATCTTCTACTCATTTTGTTTGAGAAAGACGTGTGTAAAACAATGCATACAATTCACTGCGTATGCTTCGATTTCCAGAATAACAAAGCACACCCGTGGAATGGAATACCTGACATCTATACTAGAAAATAAGGACACCTTAAATGTTGTGAACTTTTGCTTGAATGTGGTAAAAAAGGCCTCGATCCATGCAGAATGCATTTATAGGAAGTTAAGTCAAGGCTATAATTTGAAAATGGGTGCGGTAATGTAGGTGGACTGTCCGTGCATAAGCCATCATACCTGAACATTTATCAATCATAATAATAAGCTATACAACTTGGCTCACATCCAATGCATCACTTTATAAGACCCATGAGCCGTCTTTCTTACAGTGTAATGAAGACACTGCTTTGTCCTACACGGCATTATTCCAAAGATTTTAGAAGTTATTTAAAATAAAAAAATAGAGTTTTACATGCATAAAGGTTCAGTAAGATGTAATTTGCTGCCAATTGGGTGAAGAAAAAGATAGTTTCGTGTATGTTATCTGCAGAAAATATGTGTATTTTTAAAGGTGTAGAAAACCAACGAGAAAGAGTGAGACTAGGTTAGAGTTTGCTTATTACAATGCTGCTCTCCAGGTGACAAGCAAGATGCTGTTTATGAAGCCAGCATCCTGAGGTGAATGAAATATATTGACATAAGGCTGCACGATAATAAGTTTCATGAGTATGCTTCGGTATTTTTTCAACTCAAAATTCATGTTACACGAGAAGAAATTATGCGAGACAGACTGGAGGACACAGTGCGTTTTCATCACTGTTAAAATTACAAAGCACACTCGTGAAATGTGCTGAGTGAAATGTATGTTATCAAGTCAGGACTACTTGGACACTTTTCTATTGAATCATAAGCTCAAGGAAACACGTTTCTAACTAACTTCGTCCAGTAAAAGTTTACAAATATGAACGGAAGTCTTACTTTGAGGTGACTTTATGTTTCTACCTGCTTTGGACCATATCTGTCCACTCGTAAGTGTTTACCTAAGCGGACAGTAATTTCGCCGCCACTGAACTCCACTTTAAATTGTGATTCTTCGAAATGCGTATATGATTGCGCTAAATGCGTGCAAACATATAAGTTTGATTTAAAAAATCATTTTATTTCATCTGTCAAAATCTCGGCTTGCGAATTCGCGACAATGCCTAGAAGCCATTTTTAATTTAACCCAGCCTTAAATTTAAAACGACCTACCCGGGCACTGGATATGTTTTCGCGTAAACGCCCTATTTACATTCTGGACATAAAACATAGTTTTATTGTGTGATAAATTATCTACAAGTATGAATTTAAGGCAAAGCACACAACGTTATCTGTTTGATTACTGTTTTGACACTTGAATGGTTGCTTTTTCGCGTTCGTGCAATAGAGCTTAAATATATACACACATTATAATAACAGGTACACTATAAAAAGAAACGACGGCTTTGTTATTTTATAGGAGAACAATTATCAGTAGCTGTTGGATGGGTGCAATATGCGAGCAGAGTTCAAATGTTTTCTTGGACTTATTTGTTAAAAAGGTTTGAAAACCTTATCCTGTAGATTTTGATGATTTCAAACTACACAATTAAGTGTTTATGGTTGTCCAGTGAGGGTGCTAAACACTTAAAATATTCAATTATTGGACATCCTGAAAGTCTAGAGTCTTTTCTGTCGCCGTTCATTCCCGAGAGATTTTATTTTTAACCCTACGCATCAAATAACAAAATTGCGATAGCAGTTTTAGTAGTCCTTGATTGGTCGCTCGACATATGACCTCGTGAAAACGTTTATTTATATGATTACCCTCTCAGCCAAATCAGGCGAAAGCCTCCTGTATGAGGTCAGCTGCACCCCAAACTGCACAGAAATTGAAAAACTGTCTCAAACTTACGACATTTCTTTTGAAAATTAGAATCAGGCATCAAATCTTTGAGTGAAGGGAGAAAAAGGAATGGGAAAAATGTTTATTTTTTATTCTAAGGGGTGTAGATCCTATATTTATAATTCTATGTAAATAATTGATTGCAGATAAGCACGAAATTGGATTCTTCTTCTTAGAATTGATCTTAGAGGCGGATTTGAATGCTCTCAGACACTATATTTTGCCCACATTGTTACCTTTTTGGTCTTCTATTCGTAATTTTTAAGTGCTGAATGGTTGCAGAGAATCTATGTATTTAAATTTTAGTCTTATTGAACAACCCGTTTATTACGAATACGAAAAGGAAGAAAAAACGGTCGCTTCGGAGCCTTGTCATTTATCCAAAATCAAACCAATCGAGGTCAACCGGCACCACACTGAGTGACCATCATTATGAGCACACCTGTGTTAACTATATAAAGAGGGATAAATTTGAACGACAGTTTGTGAGGTTTCCATCTTTTTGGCAACCAGCATGTATGCACGCCTCTTCATCGAATGCGTGAGGCAGTCCACATCAAACCAAAGCCTCGGGACAGGATAGCCAAAAGTCTGGAAATGCTGAAGTCTTTAAGTGAAAAAAACTGTGATATTGCTGTCAGGATAATTATCTTGTAGCATCATCTCAGGGATCCTCAGTCACGGCAGAAGGCCAGCTGTTGAGAAGGCTTCTTCTTCTGACAACTTGCAGCGACTACACTTCACAAAAAATAATTAATCAAGGTTTAATACTTTATCTCACCGACTATCGATGCCTTTATAAATTCAAATACACGTTACAGAAAACATGAATGAACTTATAATTTTCTGCTCATTTCGTAGCTTAATACGCCATTTTTCACGGGAGGAGGGAGTATTTTTTGGTTTTAAAAAGTTTGTAAGCATAATATTTATTTAAGACCACAACATGTCCGTTCATAAAGCATTTTAAGTGTCCATTTAGTAATGCTTCACATTAATAAGGGTCCACATCCACTGCAAACCCTAAGGGCAAACTAAATGACGTCTTCATTACAATGTAGAGAATGGTGTCAGCTCCTTAAGACCAAATATATACAACATTTAGTTTAAAAATTCTGAATGAATGTGTAATGGCAGATCCGGTTCAAAATTATTTGAGAATTTTTAAAATCTTTAAAACCAAAGTATGCGAGGTCAAGCCTTGATTGGTGCATCACGTGGGGCTGGGTATGACTGGATGACGACGGCTTATAAGCCAGACATAGCCATTACCCCCCTTGCCTTTGCCGGCAATAATACCTACATTAGACAACTAGCGGCTAAGACTGCAGTCAGGGCCCGAAAACTGAGACCCAAGGCAAAGTGAGACAAGTGAGTTCGGTGAGCGGTCGGTGAACGTTCATCAACAAACCGAAGGATACCTTTTCATTCAATAAAAACTGCTCAGAGACGACATGTTTCACCAAATGAGCATATAAAAGTATATTTTAGGGCACACCTTCTATAAAATAGATGAGCATTGATCAGAAAAATAGAAAATAAATACTACTTTAGAAGTCATTTTGTTTACAGACTGTAATTTTTTGCATGCGCCCCGAAAGTATCTCGCTCAAAAACTAATATTTTCATGTAGTTGTGAGACCTTAGGATAGGGTATATTTTAACGGATAATCTTTTCTAACTGAAAATACACTTCCGAATGCTCGCATGGCCAAAGCCGCCATGCGACCCTCTGCTACAAGGTGGAATTTGAACCTTCCTTCACCATATCCAGTCTGACTCATAAGGAGTAACATACTCTACGTAGAACAGTAAACAACAAGTGCCCGTATTAAATAATGCACGAGGACGGTGAGGAGGCTAGCCTCGTTGTCTCTGGTTATGGAACATTGCGCGCAATCTCTGAGCACACGTTCGCCTCTCCGGATTTTGGAATATTGTGTCCAGGTAATTAGCACATAGTCAGGTAAATAACCTCGCTGTCCAACGCATGGGGAACGCCTCTATTACGTACCTTCCGAAACTATTCAGGCGTAGCTCGGCGAAGGAAGGTGCGGACACGAATCCAGATATTAGGTACGTTAAAACACACAAAAAAACGTACGCCGGACACGCCTGTAGCTGCAAAATATCCGGAACTGGCAAAAGCTGGCAGTTGTCAGCAACGCCACAGACGAGAAGATGAAAAAGACGTTAAAAGGAACCCAAATTGGGAAAACAGCCCGGGGGCGACAAATAACGTTGGTGCGCAGATGAACACTGACAGCATTCTGTCCACCTTCCATGCCGTGTTCATAGGACCGCCACCTACATAAATACTGAGAGACGGGTTAAAATAAGCACTTTAACAGGGGTATGAATACCCTAGACACGGAGCACGTCTCCACCTGTAGGAAAACCTCCCTGTTGGTATCCGTGACCTCGAAAGATGCGGAGAGCTCCTCCAGGCCATGTACTTACATAAATCATGTATGAATCAGCATATCAAAGCGGATGTCGCGTATAATCGAACTTGGGGCAGTCGATAGATGTGAGCAATGGTCAGCTTAGTTTAGTTCAGAATGGTTGCTCTGGAAAATTTACGCCAAAGCATGAAACCAAGAAGTTAAACGAAAGGGAACTGGATAGTTACAGTCAGATACCCAAACTAGATACCCAACAAACTCGTATTGACACTATGTATGTGCATTTGCTGATGAACGTTTACCAATCGCTGACGGAACTCACTCGTCTGCTCTGCTTCCGGTCTCATTCTCGGGTCCTGACAGCAGGGGCAGCGCGGCTAGGCAGATAGTATCGCCAGCAATTGAGCAGTCACTCCACTCTTCATAGGCTTTGCCACTAATACTATAATAAATGTGTCTGAATTTATCTAAGGACGTGTGATCAAACATGAAACCCACGACTGCATCATTAACTCAGTTTATACACCCTTAAAATAGCGCGAAACATTTTGGTAGGAAATAGATCGTGGAAAAGACTGCGTGTGATGCTTGCGGTGCCGTTTATGGTGGCCCAACAGGTAAATCAGCCTTAACATGTATTTAGTAACACCGACTGTCCGTAGAGAAGCGAGACCACCTCTCCCAGGTGACTACGCATACTCTGGACGCTGGCAGACGTCCATTTGGCATGAAACTCGCATGTTCTGCTTTTGGTCATTCAAGAAAAGCCGAACGTTCCTTACGCATCAATCCACATATTGATTTGGATGTCGTGTACAGACACATCAGGAAGACAGCAAAGATGTAAGGGTCAAGCAGAAAACAATGAAAACACACACAGGATGGCCGAATACTGGCGCAAAAGCCAAATAATTATCGATTGTTCAAGTCTACTTAAATGATTTAGGCACATTTTTTGTCAAATGACGACCTGGAGTGTAAGAATGCCTTCTGGGACTGCCTAAACATGACACGGGAACAGGAACCATCCATCACACATCTGGCTTTCCGCTAACTTTCTGAGAACTTGGGTTTAGAATTAAGGTGAACGTTCGGGTTAAGTGTAGGGCTAGGCCTAGCGTTGGATTTAGAGTTAAGATTATGTGGTGAGTTGAGGTTTGGGCTCGTGTCAACTGCAATTGTTTAGTTCAGAGTAGGGATAGGTTTATGATTAAGCTAACGGTTTATTTTTATGTTAGGTTTATCGTTATGGTTAAGCTTAAGACACGATAATATTTACTATCTTGAGGGCATATACTTTAAGTGGGCGGGGCTGTCCTATTTCCATGTCCTGTTTAAGTGACCATAGAGGTATTTCTTATTACCTGAATAAATAACATTGCAATGGGCACAACGAAGTCCTTTTCCCAACGACATTATTAAACTTCACCATACATTCATATAGTCAAATGTATACATCTGCTCGCATCAAGAATATCTGTGCAATTATCTACGGACTCTAAGATTGAACCAAAAGCACGACCGGATGAGTACGTCCCTGTACCAGATCGGTGGGCACTTTTCTACCGATTTCAATCGACATGCCAAAGCGTCAAGTGGCCTTATGGTAGGACCGTTGGAGTAATAAGCAAAAAGGCACGAGTTCGAGCCTTTGATGCCCCAAACACAACCAGTACATGACAGACAAACACAAGGCAAACTAGAAAGGCCTTTTGTAGTTTATCAGGTGTCATCAACCAGTCATACCCAACACCGGGTTTCAACCACCTGAGACCCGAACCAGCAACCTGTTCGTTGACAGCCAAACGCTCTAGTCATTGAGGCATGGATTCGTTTTATTTTTAATCAGAAGTGTTAAGAATGATGGACGGACGCTTACCGGCAAGGTGTGCTCTGGGGTTCAATTTTAATCACCGTCGGCAGCCGCCCAATGGCTTGTATAATGCAGGGGAAACTAGAATGGCAATTTCTGATTTAATAGTCCTTCTTCTGTTTGTGATACTAGTCGCATTGTTGGCCCTGCCCATCTCAGCAAAGACACTAATTTTAAGAGGCCATTAACTCTGATGACTCGTGCACTAATAGCACTTTGAATTCGATACCATATACAACAATCTTATAGGAGGATAGAAAAGGCGGCAGCTAATCCGAATTAAATGCCCAACATCAGAGGCTTCTGATTAAAATGACTATGCAGTATTGATTTTTTAGGTCTGACGACGACCGGGAGAATCAGTGTCAAAATTACGCAAAATAAAGTGCGTTACCGTTTCCCGATTACATTCTTCCATTAAATTATATTTCTTGACATGCCTATTTTTCAATAGACCGATATATTTAGACAGGTGAATAACTATGTGGTGTTCACCGATCTGGTAACGGAACAATGTACGTTCCGATTTTGCCCTGAAAGTCACTTTAGAGCTCTCGCAGGCAACCATATAGTGACGAGTAGGATAGGATAGAGTGGATTGGGTTTGAGTGGCTGAGGACGGCTCATAAGCCAAAAATGGTTATTCCGGTCTCCCTCGTTTTTTTCGGCTCCACTACATATATACATGGATTTTAAATTTTTTTCACGAATGCGAATTTAAAACAGATGTAAGCAATAGGAATGATTAGTTCCATCCTCTTTCTGGGGGCCAATTAAGTGCAACGCATCTTTGTATGACATAGGTAATGAATGGAATCGCACAGCAGTTCGAATTTTCATAGAATGTTAATGCGTAACCGCAAGGGTCATAGTTTACTGCAAATAGTGATCAGTGGAAGACGCTACCTTAAAAAAATCACCTTGGAAAGAAAAGGAGGGAGGGTGTTAGCAAAAATCACAGTACCAGATTACCAGAACAATTAGAGATTCACCACATTGTTTAGCTGGTTGCATAAGTTGGGCTTCTCCCACAGTATGTACGCTGCTTCCAAATAGCACAGGGTCCAATTCATTCGTTCGCTAAAAATTACTCAGAAAGCTTTTTTACGGTTGATATAGTGACAACTGACACTACTTGATTAACGTTCACTAATCGCTAGCGGGACCCGCTTGTCAATTCTGCCTAGGGTTTCGTTGCTCGGGCCCTGGCAGCAGACGCATAGCGGTAAGTCATCCTTAAGCCCAAGTGGTGCATCAGCCGAGGCCCGAATCCGTGAACATTTTGATCAGAAGTCTAACACTCTAAACACTGAGCCATGAACTCGTTGTCTTGCCAGCTTATATCAGGAGATATTGACGCAAAGATGTTGATCAACGAATTCCAATATCTCCCGATGGAAACCGGTAAGACAATGAGCTCGTAGCTCACCGCCTATCGAAATGATCGCAAGTTCAAAATTCGAGTGGTGCACCACTTGGAGTTAGGTGTGGTTAGCTGACGACGACTAATTGGCCTGAAATGGTCAGCCTAGTCTCCATTATCTTTGCCGACAATACTATCCGCTTAAGACTACTTGACGCTACGGCTGCTGTCAGGGCCCAAAAAATGAGACCAAAGGCAGAGCAAGACAAGTGAGTTCCGTTAGGGGATCAGTGAACGTTTACTAACGAGAACGTGAAGCGTTGCTATGTGAAACTAAACACAACCGCATATACGCAATTATTGGTCTTCACGGCCGAGTCACTTTCTCTGCGAAAGTTCATTGAAGCGAAACCGCTGGGTTGATTGGCGGTTTCTGTCCCACCAGAGACAACCCATGTCCTCTGAATACGAAGGTTTTGCTGTGGCCAAGGTACTATGTGCAAATCGTGTGATTCGTCTACGCTTTCCTTTTATTCGCACTGACGAAGAGGCACCAGTTCTCTTCCACGGTGAATCAGTGAGAATTGTCACTGAGAAGTCAGTTTGGCAAACAAATGTTTTCAGCGACTCTTCATCAGGCCAAACAGTTGCAGGGATAATTTAAGCTGTACAAAAAATTAAAGTTCGAACGCGTGAAAAATCGATAACTGTTTGAAAAATTGACTTCTCACATTAAGCATCAGAATATTTACAGAACTTGAAGTGTCACTGACTTGAAGACGCAAAAGAGGACTGCACACCTAACTCCCAACGCATAATATACACCCTCTGCATTACCTTTACTGAGCATTTTAGAGAGAACGACAAATTAAGTGCGCGTTTCGCTCCTTAATTTATAATCTGACTTTTGGAGCAATAAAGGGGGGTAAATTTGCTGTCACACAGCGTGTGGCCTGCCATCATTTCAGCAAAAAAATGGAACCATGTGGTAGGCGGAGTGACTGGCAGAAGGCGCTGCAGGTAAGATTTATTGGATGTCCTCGCACGCAAAGGGAACAGCGCAATTATGGTGGAGTACGTCCTCCCCTTTAAAATCTCCAGAATAATTTTTGCAAGGACTAAATGATAGTGAGTTTTTGGTTGGATCTAGTTTCGACTGCATTTGGTTCCCTGAGTGGAGAATCAGAGACGCTTATGTCCATTATCGATTGATTCCACACCCAACAAACACTAGAAAATCCTTAAGTAGGTATATCGTGAAGTAACAAAAATTGGAATAATAATCGGGGTTCCGATTCAAAACCTATGCTCTTGTCTTTATAAGTACACGGAACTAGTTTACGCGCCTGGTAATAGCATCATAAGTGCCATAAAGATGAATTTATTTAGTCTTTGTCTTTGGGCGGGCCTCCTAGGAGCCATCACTGACTGGGGAGTCTATTACTTATCACACGCATATGGGAAGTGGGTCTTTGCCTGCTCGTTGTTTGGCCTTCCTCCCGTGATCTCAATCTGTCTGAACCTCAAGGTCGTTGCGAGTGCCGCGGGACACAAGCCACCCACGATGTCCATCAACAGTGTCGAACCATATGTCATCCACCCACACACTGTCCACCCGCGCGGTGTCCAACCAATCACAGGTTGACCTAGCCAATGGACCCGCTCTCTCTCTGTCTACCTACCTAATGGCTCTCAAACACTCACTCAGGAATCGGCTCTGAGCGAGACGGGTTTGAGACCGCGTGCTCATGCGCCCTCCGGCCGAACAGCCGTGCCAGATGGCCTGGCAACGTTCCCTTAACTCTTCTGTAAACAATACACTGTTTCGTCTGCTTTTCCCTTTCCAACATCATCTCTCCTATCTGCTAAGGAACCGGGCCTCGAAGATTGTAGCTGTTAGGATTAACCGCATTAGCCTTAACTCCTATATATGAACCATTGTGCTGTGTAAAAGCTCGACCCAGCCAGCCAACAGTGCCTGACCCAGTTAGACAAGAACTGCCAGTAGGAGATAAAAAAGAATCCCGCGGACGTGCTTCTATGCAAGTGTCTGTGAGGACACCAGGTTGAGTCCGAAGACAATACGGAGCAAGCCCTTTCTGTAAGGTAATACTTAGGCACTCCACTGTCATCAGTAATAGGCCAGCGATAATTAAAAAAACGATAGGCTCGCGTTGAACTTACAGGCCGTCAATGGGTAAATAATCTAGATTCAAATCCCAGGTCACCCAAACCCTGGGTTTTGTACGGTTAGCTGATAATGGTTAATAAGCGAAACTCTACCACCCAGTCCTTCTCATGCTACTTCCTGTCTGTAGATGGAAATGCTCGCTCGCTTGGGATGATCGTGCAAAGTAAGCTGGTCGCATTCAAATCCACTGGTCAGACAAACCATAGAAACGGCACCGGATAATCTGTAGGTGATGATGTGACATCGTATTAACTGACCAGAATGTAGAGTTGCATGTGGCTTTTCGAATTAAAATAAAATTAGGTGTTACAGAAAACATGACAGCTCGACGCTCGATAATAGGTTATGGACCTGACTCGTCCCGTTATGTCTTGGGCCATATATCGAATCCTACCAACAGCCACACGGCGGCTTGTATTATAAGTAGAATAAAATTATCGAGAAAGACGAGAGAGGGACTTTAACGGCCATTTCTGGTTTATTAGTCATCATCAGGCAGCCGAACCCAACCTCAATTGCAGCCCCATCCGAGGTTTGAACCCACGACCTTATCTTTGGGTAGAGCTGAATGCTGGCGGCTATAAAGTCAGCAGGGGCCATTCCAGTCTGTCTTATTCTTGTCGGTAATTTTGTTCGGCCCATATCATTAGACGCACTGTGGCGCGGATCGATAAGGAGCCCGAAGGCAAAGAGGGACGAGAGAGCCCTGTAACAGTTCGGTAAGCGCCTATCTGCCAGTATATATGCAGAAAGAAGTATATGTAGACTAGGCTGGTCATTTCTGGCTTTTTAGCCAGTCATAACCTACCCCACGTGGTGCCTTATGCATTGGTGCCCAAACCGAACGTTAAACCCATGACCTTGTCAGTTAGAAGTCCAATGTTCTAACCACTGCACCACGGACTCGTTATCTTGTTGGTTTCGGTCGAGAATGTACACAGTGGCAGTCACGTGCACACCAATCGGGTACAGGTGTCCACCTCCCTTCTCAACGACATCTTCTCTGACATTCAGTCCACGTGGGAAGAAGAGAATGGTTAACAACTGCCTTTCCTTGAAGTCCTCGTCACGTGCAGAACCCATTGAGAAATCAACACCACAATGTATAGAAAGGCAGCTAACCCGACACAGGTGCCCAGATTCCATAGCAACTACCCAATGGTGCACAAACGCAGCTGTACGAGCCACTCTTTCAGAGGGTAAAAACACACTGCAGTGAACTGGAGGGATGAGTTCGAGAACTACATCATCTCCAGGACCAACTGGCAATGAGTGGATACCCGAACAGGTTCGTCAGCTGCTGCCTCCATACGTGCCCACGGGGAACAAATGGAGGGGAGCCACTAACACTCTGATACCCTCTACCATACATAAAGAATGTGTCAGAAACAACCGAACGTATCGCTGGATGGCTCGGATATTGTTCATCATCTGACAGCTACCATGCGTTCAAGGCTCATTCAAATAAAAGACCAACTGGAGGTATGTGAGCAGTCTCGCATCGCTTATCAAGTGCCATGTCGCGGCTGTTCTTGCCGATATACAGGACAAACCGGGCGACGACTAAGCTTCCGAATAACGGAGCACAAATGAAAAGGCCATCCACTGTCTCAGATCACTACGCACACCCTGGAGGAAGGCCAGGAATTCAACTTTACGGACACGGGGAAAATGGTGTGAGACAGTAATGAGACGGGGCGAAAACAACTGGGGGCCTTGGAGTCAGACTCAAACTCCATCAATGGGCACGTGGATATGCCACCCTGCTATTTTGTCCTCGGTTCGCGTGACCAAGAAGCATGACCCAGTTTATGTCCAGGTACGCACGCCATGACGCCAGGGATGCAGGCTGAGACGACACGTTGAAACGACGCGGTAGTGGACTGAACCAATCAGGATTGCTGCCTCCCTCCCTTTTTTCTCCTAGTTTGATTACAAAGCATGCCAATTCTTCCTGTACCCTCATCCTCCCTGATAATGGCCTCCGGTACTAGTCCGAAAGCTTAGACTAATGAAAGTATAGTCCCAGTTGTCATGCTTTTGTCTTCTCTGGGAAAATTTAAATTTACTCCTCATAACGCCACTTCGACCGACACACAGTCAACCATCGGGCACTCAGATAGTTGTCAAACTGTACATTACGTCTATTTATGGAGAATATTTATCCTGCGACCGACGCGAAAAAATTTTTTCAGCAATGTTGTGTTTTTATTGTTTTACTAACGGTTGTTTGCGTGTACTGCTGTGAATAATGTTCACTTATTCGGCGCGAATTGTCGCTCATTTAGACGAACACACTTTTTTGAGAAAGGTGCTATCCCTTATCAAAGTAGTCTTGTTTAGAACTTCATCTTCTGCTGTGCATTAATTGATGATCTTTTGTCGTTTACAGGGAGAATTTGGAAATAAATTTGGGTTGATCTCCGAAAACATGGATGTATGTCGTGAACTCAAGCATGTTCCGGGTTAAGTCAGTTAGTAGATTCATAGATTCAAAACACTTTCATTGTCGAAAAGTACAAATGACTTAAAAAGTCCTATTGGTGCGCTATAATTGCAAAACGATTCGCACGTATTATGGAGGACGAAGGTAGTGTGGCGTCACGGTCTAGGCCAAATAAAAAAGGCCAGTGCGCGGACGCGTACTCACGCACGTTCAATCGTACAGCCAATCAGCGTGCGCTGGGATATAGAACAGGTATGATGCCTCCGCTGACGCGTGCAGGCCAATCAATAGTCGATCGAAGATTCGAACGTTTATCCGCTTGAGGATTTTTGCGCAAGAAATGGCCCCTCTACGACCAACACGTCCCACGCCCCAATTTTCTAGAATTCTCGTAGCCGCAAAGAAATAAGGCACGATTTACTCAAATTCCTTTCCTTGTCTTACATGTAGCGACCAGGTGAAAATGGTATGCATTTCAACCGATGCTAGTGTTGAGACTTCGTTTTCTCCTGACGGAACTCATGTAACCGGCGATAGTTCTAACGAAAACATCAACACCTCTTTAATGATGACGTCCAGATTATCGAGGCTGGAATAATTTGCACCGACGACTTTCCACTTGGGACGCTCAGAATACCCGGAGACAAAATAAATACAATTTGTCTAAACTCTGGCGATTTAATGCAACACTTCAGGAGGTTGTTTCAGAAACATAAACCCTTTCTCTATGGGACCTTGCTTCATGCGTGTAATTTACACACCAAATCTTGCCGCTACTAGTCAGTGTAACTGCCCGCAAGTATAAACGATGCTGGTCGTGGTGATCTAGCAGGCTGTTGGTAGTGTGGCTACGTAAGTGGCCAAGTTATAAGTATGACTAACCATCAGGGCAGATTAAATTAGTGCCATAAAACCAGCGTCTTCTTCACATTTACCGGCCACTTTTCCTACCCAGCTCCTACGGACTCTGTAATGTGCAGAATTCAACCATGCGTGTCTAACTTCTCTATGCCATCTGCCCAATAGCCTGTATGGGCATGACCAGCACCAAAACTACCCTCCTTAGTGCAATAACAACCCTAACTGTTTTAATTTCCCTTCCCTCCCCAACTACGGATGTTCTGTGAAAATTTTTGTGGCACTAACTCGCTTAAATTACTTCGCTGGACATGTGCTTCGATTTGCAGTGCTGCGCGTGGGTGGGTGTGTCTGACTAGAAGGTAGCGTTTGACTTCCGTCTGCAGCAGTGCCGCAATCCAATGTACCTTTCGAGTGCAGTGCAATAATTTGACAGTACTATTGGTCACGCTTGTTTAGTCGTACACATCTCAAGAATAGTTCTCATCAGGTACCTGGATTTCTTTTCATTGCAAAGTGAGTAATAATTAGACTATCGATTTTGACAATGTCCACCGTATGCTGCACAAAAGAGTGGTGCAGGCACGGTGACTATACGCTGGATTACAGTGAGATTCGACTTTCGCCGTATCTACCTCACTCGCTCCCTTTTCCGTCCTGTTCTCCTTGGCCCGGTGTCAAGACCTAGTCAAGAAGACTAGCGGCGGGATCTGGCGCGGTAAAGGTCACCACTCCTATGCGTGCCATGACAAAATCTGATTACATTGTTAATATGATGCAAGAATTCGATATTTATAGTGGTTACTTTTGTCTAGACGTGGAGATCGCAAGAAGCGTTCTGATGAGATGCTTAAGAATCTGTTCGTTACAAAATTTTAGAGGTTTTACAGGTCTTACCGCTCTTTGTTATTCAAATTACGAAGAGCGATCAGTGGGCTGAGATCTGTTATTGACGCTGAAATGGCAATTTTGCGGCGGAACTCTCGTCATAGATCAGTGGTGCGCTAGCGTGATTAGTACATAGGAGCGGCCTGAATTCCGCCTATACGAAATTTATACACGGAACACGCAAAACTTGAAAGATATGAGCAATCGCTGGGATTAAAGGAGATCAACTGCGCGTTATCATCGCACCACCTCTAATCACGTGCGATGAGCATACGAGCCGATAAATTACACCCGATAAATACAGCAACAAATAGAAAATCCCATACCATTATCTTAATCTCTCAAGCTAATAGAGCTCTTGTTCCAGGGTTCGTTTCTCTCCTCCTTTGCAGCTTCTTTCTGTAACTTGCCTCTTCGCTTCTATGTTAACTCTCCTGTGCATTTATAATGAAACAGCATGTCCTGGATGGCGAAAAATACTGTCATAAAGAGAACACATGGTTCTTACGTTTGCAGCAGAAAAATTTTATCTTTAAAGGAAGGTAAAAATCGATCAAAATCGTCAATTATTTTTGTCATTACAGTATGAAAAGGTAACGTACCTAAACATTATTAGGCCACAAGCCTTATAATAGTGCTTTTTAAATGGGAAGCGTTTAACACAAAGCTTTTTATTGATTAAAAGAATATTTATATTCAATTGTTTGTGTGGACGCTCATATTTTTAGCAAAGAGGTTTCATATTTAGATGAGTGTTGAATTACAGACCTAAAGATAACCTCCTTGAAAATGGATGCACACAAACTCACTAGTTCTCTAATTGCTGTATATAAATATTGGATTTTGAAGGTCCGGTTAAATATATGGGAAAAAAGCTATATTAATGGACAAGCAGTTGAACTCATTGAGAACTACAAAATAATTATAATAGCGTAAAGACTTGCCAAACACAACTAACCTCGCTGTTAGCCCGAACCGTACACATACATTTAACGGAGAAATTATCTTAATATACAGAAAACCACATCCTTTCGGTTACCTCTGCCATTTCTATTCAAATGAAATAGTCACCGAACGACCTGCCAACATATGACTTCATCAATATTTTTATTTCTGTGGACTCGACCAAAATCCACCTTGTTCATAGATTTATCACAAAAACATTACAAGAATCAGAAGGTATTTATGCAAAATGTGTGCAAAAACTTAAACGTATGCATGTTTAAAGTTTTATTAATTTGTGTATTTGCATGGGCAAGTCTTGAGTTCTTCTTCGTTTTATGTCTCCTCCTGTGATAATAAGTTTCGCATTTTCGATATTCTAGCTTTTCGTCAGAAAATTGTTTTTCAAGGTCAAAGAAATAATGAGTGTCATAATTATTTTGCGTTTCAATTTACTCGAAGGTCGTTAACTATTGGCTTTTTTGTTTTGGTAGAATATTTAATCTGATTTTAGATTGCTTCGGCATTTATATTTAATTAAGGCATATTTTGTCTGCTAGGTTACGTAGCATGTGTATATACAAACAATAATATAAATATATATAAATTGAGTGGAAACGACAAAGATAAGGAAGTACCAAAAGGCCAGCACTTGACTCAAGAAAAAAATATATTCTGGTAGTTAGCATTTGCACGAATTACAGAATGCTTCATATTAAACTGCAAAATAGCATCGATTTTTTTCTGGTTTTCCATTATCGATTTCGTGAATTGCTGCCCTATCTTAGAAATAATGTATTGGCACCTTCCGTACAATTTCGTAGGTATGGGCCCTTTTAGTAGGAGGTAGTCACTTAACTATAGTCAGCGATTGATTTCATGAAAAATTAACCAACCTTTTGAAACGGATTGTCACAGCGAAAATATTTCTGAATGGTGTTTGGAATTATCCTGGAGCACAATGTCAAGGTAGGTCAATCAGTCTACGTTTTTTCCCGTTCATATGCATGGCTTTTGGCTGCTTGTAAAAATTGCACTCAAGAAAAGCTGACTATTGAAGCCGTTTGTATTTCTGTACTGACAATTGATGCTCTATTCAATTCAAATATACTTTGTAGAGAACACAAGTGAAATATTCATGCCGACATTCACTTGGTAGGAAATTAAAATTCCACATTGTCCTATTCAAATGAAGGGTACACGCATGCTTTAACATTTTTTCCCAATTTCGGGAAAGAACGTCGAGGCTTATCAGCTGGAGGCTTCAGCTTACAATTTATACGCTTTGGTATAAGGGCTAGTTTACATTACCCAGAAACTCCAGGATGTTCTTCGAGAGAACGGATATCCAGACAGAAACATTATAAAGAATATGATGGAGAAAGGGACAAATCCCACCACACCCACGGTGGAAAAGAAGATGCTATTCCTCAAAGTCCTTTTTCAAGGAGATGCAGCAAGCGAACTCTTAAGCAGACACCTCAAGCAAGTCGTAGAACAAACCTTGCCAGCAGCGAAAATTCAAGTGTTATTTTTTAAACAATCCGATACTGCATGGTGAGGGTAAGGATAAGCTGCCAACTCAGACCACTTCTATGTGTACCTACTCATTAAATTGCTCCTGTGGAGCTGGTTATATCGATTGCACGAGTAGGCGTTTATCTAAAAGAATGCGGGAACACCTCCCGGCATGGCTAGCCAAAGGCGAGACCAAAAGCATAAACAGCTTTATCCTCGCACACATGGTTGACACCGGACATCGTGTGGACCCAAGCGAAGACTTTAAGGTAATTTACAAGGTCCCACCAAACTACCCAAACTCCTTGGGTCAACGTCTGCTGGCAGCAGCAGAAGCAACCGCAATCCGATTGAGGAAACCGGTTTTGTGTGCACAAAAGAATCTCGTGTAAGCCCCCAACTTGGCATGGCCAACGATTACCTAACTGGCTGCACAGTTCGGCGCTCTGATTGGACGCTGCATGTAAAGAAAGACAAACTTTCGATTTTTAAATTTAAACCTCCTTTGTAACTGTTTGGCCTGATGAGAAGTAACTGAAAGCGTTCGCTCGCCAAAATTGTGTTCTGAATTACCCTAGATGTTATAAGGAGAATGATAGTTAGTGCTTATACAATTCTGAAGTAAACGTAGGCTAGGCCATATACATTATGGAAAGCATTAGTACGCACTTTGAGTTGACATTGTACTGTCCCACAAAATCTCTATTTGAAAAAATAATCTTTCGCTGAATAAAACAAGTGGGAAAAGACATGCTTGGATATGTATTAAGTACAAAAAACAATAATTTCAACTATGAATTTCGTTCGATTGATTTGGATTTCTAGGGGAATTGAAAATCAATAGCAAAAAAGCGTACTAATTTATTATTTATATTTTATCGATTGCTGTTTTTGCAAGCGGCCACAAAGACATAAATTTGATCTGAAATATTCTGGGATTGTACCCCACGCAAACATTGGTATTACAATGCCACTTAAGTAATCCCTCCACTAACAGAATTTTGATTAAAATTTCATAAGATCCATCACTGAAGTGACTTCCCCCCCCTTAGAACACCATCTAAACAACTTAAAAACCCTTGGTGGGTTTCCAGTTTTCGTGGGGGTTTTTCGTCGGGGAGACGCAAATCCTTGAATTGCAGAAATCAGCACACACACACACAAACTCCAAAGCCTTACTTATTATGAGTTGTCAGCCAGTATATATTCGATTGTACTGATCGCAATCCAGCAAGTATTTGGGCGTAGGGCGTGACAATGGCCGAGTCGTTGAGAAAGCGCTCTACGGAGGGATGAGTGGCATCTGGCGTGGTCGGACTATTTGGATTGGTGCCGGTGGCAGCATCAGGGTCCATCGCAGAAAACTGTCCTGAGGCGGGAAGGGGTCGTGCAGAACGCACAATGAGAGAGCCCCTGCGAACCGAAATGGGATTATAGCTAGCCATTGGGCGGGCGGAGGCACGACGTGATTTGACGGACAACATGTTGGGATAGGTCCGGCGCGGGTTGGTAATATCAGTGTTTACACAGTCCTCAGCGCCCATATCCAAGGAGTGATTACGCATCGGGACCGGAGGCGCAGTACCCTCGTCAGATGGCATGGTGGAGTAGAGAGAAAAAGTGACAGGAGCCATTTGCGGTTGCTCATTGCCCGAATCCTGATCATCGGGCTCAGGACTGGCGCAGATCGGCGCCTTGGCCAGTTTGGTCAGGTCAGCGTCATTGAGACTTTCTCCAAACTGTGTGCCAGTAGAGTCCCCACTGGGCCTCTTGGTCCCATCAGCGGCTTTACCAGTTGACTTCCCGCCTCCGCCTGAATGTTTCTTCCAGGGCCATCTGAGGTGAGAGCCCTGTGTATGCACCGGCTCACCGGGTCGACTGCCCACACAGCCGCAAAAGTTCCGCATCCTCATGCGTGGTGATGGTGGTGGTGGCGTCTACGAGATAACGAGCGAGCGAACGAACGAGATATATTAAATTCCGTTAGAGCTGAAAGGCCGAAAGTCCACCACACTGACAGAAAATTGTCCTCCTCCACCTGTTGCTGCCTTCCGGCATGAGTGTCCGTCTGATAAAAAGCACTGCGACACGTTTTGTGCGCGTGGGTTGTGTGTGGGTGTGCTTTCAGGGGGCGCCTGTAATCTCGTGCCTGGTGTGCGCACACACACAGACCGGCAGTAGCGTTTTCTCAGTCAGGAGCCTACACAACTGTGTGGTGCCATGCGTGCGCACGCCAAGACCACAACAACAGCTGGGTGTGGTGGTAGTAGTAGCTCCATCTTCCTGCTGGCGTGCGCGCACGCGTTCACGCCTGTGCACGCGAATGCGCGCGTGCACACACACACGCCTGTCCGTCCACGCCGCACACGCTAACGCTGTGGTGTAAGGTCATCAAATGCTGGCATGCCATTGGTTCAGCGAGCAACTAATCAGGATAGGGCACTTTGTAAACGAACGAGTCAGTGTATTTTTTAGGGCGCCGCTATGACCCGGAGAATCGCGCTGCTGACATACATACGCGTGTGGACGGGTGGGGTGCTCGGGGGTGGAGTATGCGGGCTGGAGATTAAGGTGGGGGGGGGGGGGGGGGCGGCGCATTTCCCACGATGGAAACTACTGCAATGCCAAGTAGCGCGGAGAGTGGCGGAAACTGCGTTAAATATCTCTCGTGTTACGAGCTGGTTGGATATAAATCTCACGTAATTTGTTACTCCAGCTTTCTGTCAGGGTAAAAAGATAATGATTCGCCCAACACTGGTCGTCTCAGCAGACACAGCTGTAACGAAATAAAGCCCTGAAAGTCGGTTTCCTCTTTTAACAAGAAAATACTTTATCGGTTACTAACTCCCGAGGGCATGCATTCTGGCCTAATAATCTTATAAATCCAGGATTACGGTATCATCATGAAAGTCTCCCTGCCATCTGATATTTGCTCTCTCCAGATGTATTGCACTTTTGCGTTTCCGTTGCTTACCGTCGAATATTTTTCCCATGCGAAAGCGTATAAGAACCGCTAATTAAGGTGCTTTAGGACGCAAACGCTACTTTCATCCTGGCTCTCAGTTGCTTTCACTCACCTATGGTTCAATCCTCCTAACTGCAAGCATTTTTTTCACTGACGGGAGGAATTTCGCAAGATGCCGCCTTTACTCTCCCACTGAGTTCACGCAGCCGTCTCCCATGCCTGAGGTAAATGAATTAGTCTCAAATTAGAACTGACTCCTTTAGGTAGAACTGAAGGGTTTATTTTGAAAAATTTCGGTGCCTACTAACGTATCTTCTAGCTGACCGCAGAATCGTACCTGAAACTTGAATTGAATTGGACAGTGTTTTGGCCTACCTTCCATTCGCAGACAATGATCTGGGCTAACATATTCAGGAATTGACGAAATTAAATTATTTTGTTCCTCATAAACTTGATGCATATCCTGTAACCTTTCTTTGAATGTAAATTATTGTTTACATATGTTATGACCTTGTTTCTTTTCATGCATACAATAGATTCGCTATCTCATGAAATGTCACCCGGAATTCTGAAACGAGTTTTCGATTCGAACATATTAATTGCATATTGTTGTAAAAGAGACAATCCTACAGCCTAATTTCAACATATTTTGGACACTTCGGGATGCTGCCTTTTTAATGAGACTTTTTCTGACCGTCAAGAAAAGGCATGTACTATACAAAGTAACTACATAAATAGCATACCTTTTTGTCATTAATTTCGACTGCCTTTATAGATTTAAATGTATTTTTTAGAAAGCATGCACGAACAATTATTTCTTGCACTCATTTGGTAGTAAATTACGCTTTCTTTAAATTTTAAACTTAAAGAAATTGTATGTTTCAGTTTAAAAAAAAGTTTCTTAATTGCCGAATAATTTTGAAACCTAGTGACTGCTTCACAAGAATTCAAGGTTAACAAACTGCGCACTGTGTACATACTGATTATGGAAAAGTTCATTTTCACCTACAGCTTGAGGAAGATCTCATATAGTTCTGATAAAATGTTGCAATAGATGTGAAGCACGCTTTATACAGGAAAGGCAGCATTGAAAAATTGACGAATACCATTTTGTGTAAATAAACACCAGGAAATTGAAAAAAAGCTCTTACTTTGAATTTTTTAAGCCAGAAGCTACCATTCCTTTAAGAAAAAATTTAACGAAAGCATATTTTGTTACCAAATGAGTACAAGGAATAATTTTTCATGCATGTTTTGTAAAAAATATATCTGAATCTATAAAGGCAGTCGAAATTGACGACAAAACGCATACTATTTAAGTAGTCACTCTTTATCATACATCCTTTTTCTTGATGGTCAGAAAGATACTCTTTAAAACGTAAGAATCCTGAGGTATCCAAAATATTTTGAGATTGGGCCGTATGATCGCCTCTATTACAACCATCCGCAATTTATATGTTCCAATCGAAAACGCATTTAAGAATTCCGGGTGCAATTTCATGAGATAGTGAATCTACTGTATATGTACCATTTAATGGTAAACAGGATCTCACCAAAGGAGTTTTCAAGGGCTTCGGTCATTAACTCCAAATATACTGACTGACCGGTTATAAGACTCGCTCGTCCTGTCATGCATTGCGATGCTCTATTTCTGGAGCCTAGGTAGCTGCTGCCGTCCATCTCATTGGCTGTTTTGCGACTGCTTGCGGGGCTCGAGGGAGAAAGAGAGAGCTCCCATGCACAGTGGGTCAGGTGAGTTCCCTATCTGGTCAGAGGGTGTTTTTCCTACCATTGTGTTTATTTTTGATAAAAACCGGCCACACAACGAATCATTGGTGTAGTTTGACTTCAAAATAACAAAGTTGCGGGTTCGAGCCTCGGAGGCGTCTACCCTGGGTTTGGGTATGGCTGGCTAATGATTGCTCATAAGTCAGAAATGGTCATCCTAGTCTACCTTGTCTTCGTCTGTAATGCCCTTCTGCCTCTCTATCACTAGCCACCACCTTGCGACGCTGCTTGAAAGTGGGCCCGAAACACAAACAAATGGACGGGTGAATTCTGTCCTCAATCGGAAAGTGCCTATTTATCATTGTGTGTATATTCTCGATCGAAACCAGCAAGAGCGGATAGTGCAGTGTTTTGAGCGTAAAGCATAGCAATTCCGCAATGAATACCATGCATGACGCACAGAAGAAAAAGAGGTGATGCCAGGGGTGCAGCTGGTTGATTTGAACCTCAAATTAAAAATTCAGAACAAGCCGGAAATTTATTTAAGCAGTCGTCGAGTTTTGGGGCCTAAAACACAATCCACGCACTGAAAAAATTGCAGTTTTATGACACAACTCGGTTGTTTTAAAATTCAGTTCTAACATTGCGTTCATCATCTCCCAAAGATCAAGAAGAAGAAGAGGGAGCGGGTATATGGACCAAATTGTATTTGAACTGACGTTTCGAAAACCTTCTTGCTTTCATCATCAGAGTTTAGTAGAGTCAGATGGTCTTGAGTTAGTCGGCCTTGCCGTCTGCCTCAAATTATATCGGTGTTGGATGTGCGAACTTTTACCTGCTCGTTCGTTGCCGACCCCATTTGGTCTCCCGGAGGTTGGCTGCTGGTGGGCTGGCGTGACCTTCGTCCCCTCTGCGGTCAGTGTAGTTTTAGGCGAGTCAGTATGCTTGCTGGCCTCCTCCACGTCACCTGGCGGACTGATAACTCGTTGCTGTTCACTAGAGTTGTTTTTTGCCTCGGGGCTGCGACGTTGAGGCTGCGTTTGCTGTTGGTCGCGTGACCTTCAGCCTCCACCCCTATTTGCCTTGGGCGTTGGCTCTCGGTCCTGCGTACTCGCTTGCCCTTCTTGCTCTGGCCAACCTGATTCGAGCCTTGTGCGAAGCGCTTGGTAGGCAAGTTTCAGGTCGATTGCTCTGTTGATTGTACCAGTGGAGGACTAACTTTCCAGCACTAGCCTGGCCATTATCTCATTGGCCCTGCCGATCACCCTATACCCCGAATCTCTCGGCATTTAAATCTAAAATTATTGATTTTACGTTCGCTTGACCCAATGACTGAATTATTCATGACCCAATAAAACGTTCAACAAGGAGATTGATATTTAGACGCGGAATTGCGATTTCCCCGTCGTCAGAAATTGGTGACACATGTTTTATAACATACCTGCTGCGAATTAGCCTTCGTCTTCTGTCCTCTTATCCACAATCGTCATGGCATCAGGATGATTCTCAAACATGAGTAAGGATGGGTTGCCAATCTCTTTAGTGCCGCAAAGAAGCTTCCACTTATTATCTTCAAAGGACATTTCGACCATTTTCTCCAGTCCGAACATCGCATAGACAATATCCAGGTCTTCATTTGTACTATCATAATATAACTTCTTATCATTTCCTCAGATTATGTGAGCATGCCTTCGTTTTCTTCTCACTGTAAATGCTGCCATTGGCACTCTCAAATATTCCATCAGAAACTTAACTAAACTAGCACCCATGATCACGTCACTGACACTTGATTGGTTGTTTAAAATTTAGTTGGCCGTCCACTTTATATACCCCTAGCCCCTACTTTTGCGGCTACTTTTAGTTTACTGTTACTTTTAGGTTTACTTTAACTTTATTTTACTTTCAGTTTATCATTAATTTTCAAAGTTAAATTTTAGTTTAATATTTTTTTTAGTAAGATCCCGCTAAAGTGAGGTAAATATACTTAAATGAAATAAACGTCGCAAAACTACACGACTTTAGTGCAATACTGTTTGCTAATTTCCACCAAAATTATAGTTATTCACACCCATTTACAGTAAATGACCACGAATTAAATGTTTGACTGCGAACTACGTTCGACAACTGGGGCGAAAATATATTTTTAGGCGGCTCTAGATGGCAGTTTTGCCTAATAAACGAAAAACTGAACTAATACAATTGGTCCCATAAGGAGGAATTCTGTGACTAAGGTCTCTTAAGTGGTCTAGCAACTTTAACTTTATTTTTACCCCAGAAACCTTTGCATCCCATTGGATTTTTTTTCCTATCTATGCATAAAGTAAGCCTTAAAATTATTTTTCATACCCTCGATAAATTTCCACTCATCTAACTGTATTGTCTGAATACAAATTTAGCAAAAACGCATGGGACCTCAGAAGGATTCAAACTTACAACAAAAATGACATGGATTGAGAAGAGCCGGCCCTCATATCTCTTCAGAGAATCCAGTTTTCCAAATTAAGGCTATTGTGTTGAATGCAACTGCGTATATTTTAGACTGTTCTTCGATTACCTATGATTAAGGATTCTCGAGGGAATCCGAAACGTCAGGCAAATAAAACTCTTGTTCCAGTGATCACATCTTCGGATTCTGCAAACTTTCCTATTCGTTTGAAAGTGATTGGTGGTATGTTGTCATGTTTATTATGCCTTATTCGGTGCGACCCTGTGACGCAATCAGACAAAAAGTACTTTGACACTGACCGGATACAAGGAAGTCAGCCGGATGCTACCATATATCAACCTTAATTTTATTAAATTCACTGAACAATTTGCACAATAATTCGTTTCAACTTGCCAGTGTCCGACGTGTTATTACCTCTTGTCTCATCCAAATGCATATGTGGCGCCATAAATGCTATCCTTACGACGCCTGTGGCACCTTTATTCGGGGCCCAGCTGAATTAAAATCACACCCAGCTTTCCAGCTAGCCAGTTCAGACGAATGGACATTACAGTCTGGTCGACTACAGCATGCCCGCACACGTACGAATACAGCCGAGCTCAGTCCTCCGCGCCCCGTGTGAGCATGCCGCCACTCGCAAGGCACACCATTTGGAAAGTGGACATTTGAATCTGGTAGCACAAATCCATAAAATAAACTGACTACTCTCTCTCTCCCTCACACGACCTACCACCGTTAATGGTGTCATCAGTGCGTTCTTGGCACTAAGAAATGTAAAAGTTCAGATACCCTGTCTGGTCATATTGGTTGTCAGTTTTGTCCAAGACCGCCGAAGCTAAACCCTCATTCCGGTGCCTTCTACCTTCTTATAGTTTTAAAACTGAAAAAGCGAGCTTAAGAAGGTGACCCCTTTTACAAGAATTTCGCTTGCTTCACTCTTTGACAGTAGTTGCGATAGAAGCCGCAAGCCTATCGGACTTAGCATCTCTCTTACGTCTTACCAATGGCCGTATTTGATGCGTTATCATTGCACCAAGCATGCTCGTTGACAATGAATTCGGGAACTGCCACTTTTGAGACGCATGAAAAGTATGGCTCAAAATTCGTACAATATGCCGACAGTTGCGAAAGACTGATGCTCACTCGCTAATCGGCATTGACGAAGGTTGTAATACTGATTATCTTGTAGCCTCCTCTCAAATCAGCTCAGAATTATAGGATGCTGGCTTTTAAACAAAGGCTCTTTCTGACGGCTAATGAGAAGTTTGCCACTAAAATAGTATGCATTTTCATCAGTGACCCAGACAGCCCTTCAGCAATATTTTATGGAACACCTGCACGAAAAAATCTTTCTTGCACTCGTTTGGTTAAATATCAGGCATTCTTTAAATTTTATACCTCAAGAAAGTATGTCAGAATTCAAGGTTTAAAAACTGCGCGCTGCGTTAATCCTGTTTAAGGAAGAGTACGTCTGTTCGTCTACGGTTTAAGCAAAAGTCACATAGTTCTCATGAAATGTTACAATATATGTGGGTCACGCTGCATACATTAAAGGCAGTAATAATAAATTGACAAATACGATGTATTATTAATGACTACCTCACAACAGTATTATATTTAATGATTGGACACTGTTCTTAAACCGACAGATATCCTTTCTTTAAGGGTAACATTTAAAGAAGGCATAATTTGCTACTAAACAAGTACAAAAACTAATTTTTGCGTGTATTTCTTCAATAAAATATATTTGAAATTATAAAGACCGTCAATTGATGAAAATGCATGGTACTTTAGTTCCATGCATTTTAATGGTGGTTAGAAACAAGCTCGTTAAAACGCCGGCATCTTATCGAGACTGAAATGAATTAAGAGTAGGCTCCATGATAATCAGTATAACAACCTTACTCAATGCAGTTTAGCAAGTGAGTATCAATTTTTCGCAAATTTCGGCATGCTGCACAAATTCTGACCCCTATGGTACGTGATAGCACAACGACTGCTTCCCATAACTAGCGCGCTTCTTCTCTATCTGTGCTGCTTTGGATGTTCAAACGTGAACCTGGTGCTTCAGGCGAATAAAATTTAGTTCCCAACCATGGTGCCTCCCTGTGTTGTCTGAGCAATGTCTCATGCAGTTGCGACACCGCGTGCGCAATTGGTGAGCAAAACTTTTTGTAAATGCTGCCAAGGCTGAAATCCCACGATCGTAATATGCTTTGATTGAGTCCCTAAGGAAGAATGCAATCAGAAGGACGCAATAGTAGAATTCTTTTAGCGTACTTAGCACAACATATGTAAGGCTAACAAACGCCCTTTCGACGAGCCTTCTTTTTACATTTATCATGTTGCATACTTCCTCAGTTATTCAGCAAACAAACGCGTCTCAAGCCATATCTATTAGCCAATTAGATACTGTTCTCGAGCGAGTGGCGACTCGATCGGCTTGTCATTTTCCTAGTCTGGCCGCCTGTAGGTGGATCGATAGCCTAGCGTGAGCGCAGCTCAATACCTGCCAGCTATATGCGTGATTGCACGTCGCCCTCAGCTTTGCCGCCAGCTGATTCAATTGTGGTGACTCACAGAAAAACTATGAGAATGTAAACATGAATATCATCTAGTGACTTCGAAAGGGAGTACGTAGGAAAACCTGCTAGGGTAGGCAACTAAAGGCATGAGAATCTGTGGATCCCAGGCGTCGCATTTTATTGGGTAAAATCGGGTAGAGGCAGAAAGGTGCAACCGAGGCTGGAATGACCATTTCTGGCTTATTAGTTGTTTTCAGCAAGCCACATCGAATACTGGGTGTCACGACCTCAAAGGCTTGGGCCTGCGTTTTTGTTGGCTAGCAGTCTAAGCATTGCGTCAAAAACTCACTGCCCTGCCGGTTTTGATCTGGAATATATATACATACATATATATATATATATTCACTCGGGAATGTGCGAACACCGATCGAATAGGCTTCCAAACTAAACAAAGTTCATGTGGTGGTCAGAGGTCCCCAACGGGTGACCGCCTGCCAGGCGCTCACTGATCGATTATAGGAGTTACTCGTCCCGTTGTGGCATTGGGCTCACTCTCTTGCACCGCCAGCAGCTCCTAGTATCGTGTGCAAAATTACATTACTGACCAATTAAAGGGAGTTGGAATGGTCATTGCCAACATTACAGCCATCATCAGCTAGCCATACGCGAATCCAGGTGTTGCAACAACCTCCTTCTGCCTTTAGGCTGCTCTTGCTTTGGTAAGCCTGGCTGCTGGCGTATACACGCTACTGAAACACCACACGCACTCCCTCACGCAAAATTAGCCAATCAGCGTTATATCTATTGACCGTGGTTGACCCGCCAAACAGTCTATTGGCTGCACGTGACATGCCCAACGTTGCTTCGCTTGTTCTGAAACGAATTAATTATTTAGACAATAATTCCTACTATCGAAGTATTCCTTTAAGTTCTCAAGTTGGCCACTGACGGTGAGGAAGTGTATCGTTTTTTGAGGAGAGGAGTGTTTTAGGGAGCAGTCTTTTCTTTTTTTGTCAAAACGACTGTCTCTTTTTCTGGACGGAGCCATTACATGTTCCCTCAGCTGTTTCCTCCTCGGCGTTCCCCAATGAAAATGGCTCGAGCCGTTTTGTCTTATTTATAAGTGATAACAAAATTACCGCTGTCAGGGGTTGGAGACTAGCCCGTTTCGCTTTTACCATCCAGGCAATGTTCTGCCAACTGGGACACTAAGAAAATTAGACCCCTTGAGTGCCCATGGGCGACGCCCAAGAATGTCTTCTTGGTCAATCATCATACTGAGCAATTTAGACACTTTAGAATGCACTAAAATTTAAATTTAAACTTGATTTGTTGCCCAGAGCAGAAAAACGTGAAGCTCAAGATACATATCTTTAATTTGCCGGTCATACTGACAATGGAGACAAAATCCCAGTAAAATATCGAAGATGCATAAATACTCAATTCCTACTTCTTACCTTTATACTAAACCTCCTCCAAATCTTAACCCCAAAAAACTCAAATTTCCCTGGAATTTAACTAAGACCACCCAATTTCGTTCGTCTCCCCCACCTCCGACCATGACAACAGCAATATTTTTTTTTACCATCCCGCATAGTTTATTCGGTAAACTACGATATAAATGCATGGGTCTGTGGAGATTTATCGAAAGCAAGCTTATCCTCGCCAGTTTATCTTTTGAAATTATTTGAAATAATACTCTTTTGAGGCATTTTGTAAATTCACCCTTATTCATTTTTAAATAAATGCTTCTTACGCATTACCCTAGTGAGCATTTCGATCCCACCAACTGTCATTTCACCTATTGCCTTTATTTTCTCTGGGTGCTGTCGAACTTAGGTTCCTTTTTCACACATTTTTAAGTACTTCACACAGATCAGGAAGAAAATCTTCTCAAAGTGAGCCTCAACTTTAACCGAACTTTAATTATTGTCCAAAGCACACAAGTTCAAACGGGCAGATCTTGATTTATGTGATCGCCGATTTTATGCCAGTCCCCTGAGAATGAAATGGCAATAAAATTCCCAGTCGCATGTGGCCTTTCGCGAAATTTACGCAAGTGTATCGATTTTCATCTTCTATCTTCAACCAAAATCTTGAGCCCAACCCTTCTCTCCCTGAAATTAAACGAAGATAATCTGTGATATGCTGCTGGGCTTACAAGTCATGGTTCTTTTTGTTTTTTCCGGTACTACAGTCCCACGTTTAATCCGCTTAGAGCTCGCGACCCAACAGCCATCGCGATGTCTTTTTGTTTCTTCGTCTATCTCGCACGCGTTTGAGTATCATCAGTTCTTTCCGGTAAACGCCACTGCCATTTGAAGTAAGCCGAATGGCTATATAAAACAACAGATGGATAAAAGAGCAGCCAATAAAAAAGGAGGACACACGACCAACAGACTAGCGGGTGTTTCATCAATTTCACGTTTTGCATTTATTATGGATTGTATTTAAAATTATTTAAAAAAAAGAATATGGTGGTAAGAAGGTCATCCTCTTCCAATTACCGTAGTCCAACTTACCGTTCTGGAGTTTGATTAGTATAGTCGGCGGCCTGAAGCACCGCGCTTACCCTTAACTTGCATGCGCAACTACTAACATCAAGCCTCGAATGTGTTTGCTTCCAGTTGTTGACCAATCTTCACGACAGAAAAGCATAAAATGCCCGCCAGTTTATTGGACAGCCATGCTACACGTACATTGGCTAATTCATCCGCCTAGCAGATGCCCTTTTTGTGATTTTTAGTTCAATCCGAATAAGCCACCCTTTTATAGTTAACTTCTGAAAGCATATTCTTCGCTAAACAAAACTATCTTCAGCTTTTTTGTATTCAGAAGATCTACAAATTTTAGGTGCTGATATGGTGTAATCTGTCTTCCGGCCCCTGTGCCAGGTTCCATCTTGAGGGAAACTGTGTTGACTCTTTGGCCTGGGACCGATAAATCATTCAGCCAATAGCGAGTACTCTCCACTGATTCGCACTTGTCTAGTGCACACTTCCGGTTGCATGAACGGGAAAGGCGACTGAAAACATACCCTGCGCTTGTGCCTACCCTTTTCCTTCCTGAGCTACGACCATTCCATCGGCTGTAGTTTCTTCTCCGATTATTGGCATCAGTTGATCACAGTATCCATTTTAGGAGTTTTCTCACTTCCAACTCGAACCCACTTGTACAACCCTTTCCACCATGTCTGTAAACTGACAATAAATATAATTATTAATTAGTGTTATTACTCATTGATCCTACTAAATTCTTACCTGTTGGTTTCATAGCTAAAGACTATGTGTCTCATTAAGTGTGTGGTAGCCCTAAGGCTATATTTTTTGTTATTATTTCATTTTTAGGCATTTCGAATTCACCCTTATTCAATTTTAAGTTGATGTTTACTAACCGTTAAGCTGAACGTTCGTTGACAATTGTGTGCTTCGATTTATTAACTGTCGTTATATCCACTGCCTTCATTTCCTCTGGATTCGAGTGAAATAAACATCCCCTCGATGTCACACTTTTGAAGTTATTTCAGACAGTTCTGGAAAAAAACATTGCATTCAAATTCAAATTCACTTCCTTCCTTGCGCGCGCACTTAATTCAAACAAAAGAGCATAATAACTTGTCTGCATATTCGTTGCTTTTAAATCCAGTCACACCTGTCAAACATGGGATTAGAGGTGAGCTTTTGAACAATGTCGGAGATGTAAAACTTTTCAACTTTTCCTACTTCTCAACCTTTTGCTAACCCAAACCTCAACGCTGCTAGTACTCTACTCTGTCTGAAATTAAACTAAAACTTCATTAATTGAGGAGGATGGCGTTTCCATTCCTGCGTTTCACTAAACCCTCTTCTGTGTATTCCACATCTCACGATATTTTTTAAGATATGCGATAGCCCTTATGCTACATTTTTATGAGTAAAACATGTAAAGTTATTTCTACAGCCTCCTTTATTCATTTCTTATTTGGTTTTAATTCACTTTTTCGCTGTAGGCTCCTGAACTCGTGTGAATTTCGGTGGTGTCAAATAACTTTTAATTTCTTGCCATTTTTTTCTGAGCGAAAGTGAAAGCAAGGTCCTTTCTGGTGCAGCAATTTTATTTGCCCAAGTTTGACTCCCTAATAGCATGAGATCAAACCATCCATCTTTCTGACTCACTAAAGATGAAAGGATATCATACTGCAATTTTATATGAAGAGAATGCAAATTGTTAACTTTAGCCAAACAAAAAGATTTATTTCGAAAATAGAAACGCTCAATATTTTTTACAGCTAGTGGAGTATCTCACCACATGCTTACCAAATTCTTAAGGTATTGCCAGTATGCCAGAATGCATAATTTAGGTAAGTGTTTAAAAATTTTTATGGATAATAATCATAAACTATTTAGGTCAGCTTCTGGTGCTACTTTTGGATCCCATCCACAATAGTTAATGAATGGCAATTTACCTTTTTCTTTTTTTTCATTTGTTTTCCATTTGGTAATAAGTTAAAACTATTTTATAAAACATACACATTTATATCGTTCCCTGCAGTCATCCAGAGGTGACTACCATCTTCTTCAAGTTTTATGCTCGATTATCTGGTATGTCCGAATTTTAAATGTTTTTTTTTAATTCCGACTAATTTAAAACATAATAGGACTACTGGTTTCACCTTTTTACATAAAGGTAAAAGCCTGCTCTCTTCTATGGAGCTCATGAATGTTTGCAATAGATATGACCCACGTTGCATACCTCATGTCTAATATTCGTAAATGTAACATTACCTGCCTTTGAAAGTGTCCCAAATTACTAACATAAAAACCAAAATCGAAACCTCTTTTCAAGAATAAAGGTGAAGCAAACAAGGCGAGATTTTTTTGTGCGATTCTTTTTTAACTTCATACTTCCTCATATAGTGCCCAACTCATTAAATGTAAAGATTGAACTTCGACCTATCTGAATTCGTTGAAAGACACCTGAGGAAGTATCAGCTCCAAGTCGTGCACAAGCCAAAGACAACACTAAAAAGTCAGCTTGTACACCCTAAGGACAGAGTTGACCATTTGGACAGAAAAGAGTTCGTTTGCAACATTCCTTGTGGCGACTGTGGTCCAGATTATTGTGGACAAAAAGGAAAGGCAGCCTCTACACGCTTACATGAACATCGATTAGCGGTAAAGAGGTGAGACCTGTTGCCGCAAGTTGCCATGCATACGAGTGAAACTGGGCACAAATTTGCATGGGACCAAACCCACATTATAGGCTCCTGCCCATATAGAAAGGCCACGAATTTGTAGAAGCCATTTACTCTAACGACTCATACATCAATAGGCACGTTGAATTAGATTTGATCGATGCACCGACCCAAAGAAGTCTGGAAAATGCATCAACCAAGAAGCTCTGCCATTGACCAACGATAGAAAATGTTCTCGATTTTTAGGTGTGTTTAACATGCGCACTGTTCTGTACACATTATCCACACATCCGACGACGACCTGATGTACCACGCCGAAAATAACGACCATTAACAAGCATATATATGAACCCTCGAGACACGCCATCGTATTTTTCTGTCAAGCTGCATGCAAAAGATGTTCAAACATTTTCATTCTAAAGTTTCACTATGAAAAACTCAGGAAACTTCAAGCGGAACGGGCAGAAGATTCTCAGTTTTCGCAAAATCGTAGCATATATTCTGCCACTGCCTTGTGCTTTTGTAATCTTAGACCGGGACCTAAAAGTAACAAAATATACTGAAAAGTGTTCCAGTATGCAGAAACAAGTAATTTCTTTCATTTTCAGCAGACGAGGATTTATTCCAAATTCTCGAGGAAGACAAAAACTGCTCATACTTTGCCATTCTTATTATGACTTAATCTTTGAAAAGGTTAATTATGCAGATATTGGACGCTGAAATATCTACTAAAAGCGCAATTTCAAGAGTTAATTTGTTACATAAAGCTTTTTAATTGATCTAAGGCATATAAATGTCTTACTTTTGTAGCTGACATTCGTTTTCCTCGGCAATGAGTTGACATATTTGAGTGATTCTTTAACCTTGATCCAAACAGACAAGTACATTAGAAGGAATGTCCCAAAAACACACTTATTAGGAAATATCTTATTTTGAAGGTTTTGGAAGAAGCGTATAACATAATCCTTAATGATGGACAGTTGACCGAAACCACCGAAAATCATAAGGAGTTAAGCACCATTTCTCGAATGATATGAACCTAGTCGTTATCGAAATCCCGAACTAATTATGGAAGGAAACTTTCTTTAGTGAACTCAAAATAGTACTTTTATGATTGCGCCTGACATGTGACAATAAAGTTATTAGTCACTGACCGGTATGTTTGCATGTAAGTTAACAAAATATCTTTCTCCTGTTACATCCTTATTGGCTTTTACTACATTTAAATCTAAAGTATTATTAATAGCCCCGATTTACCACTTTTTCATAATTATCTGCTTTGCTAAAAAAAACTGGTATTTCTAAACAATGTAATAGATAGATAGATAGAGAACTATATCTTGATGATAATATCAAACTTCAGCAAAAATGGCTTTATTCACAGAAAGAAATAACTAAAGTAATATAAGGCATCCACAAGCGCAATAGTAAACGGTCAAAAATCACAAAATACTCAAAGTTAAAAATCGACACGGTTACCACATCAGTAATGGAGACAGGTCTGCCTTCAGCTTCTCAATTTCCGTTTCTTCACACATGGTCCAGTCCATCATTCAGTGTTTGGAGGTGAGTCTGGGTTTTGAGAGGATGGCCGACAACCATGTCGTTAGCATATTTTACAAACAAGCATGCGTTTGGAGATCGTAGGTCATCAGTTTGGAGGGAAAAAAGATGAGGGGATAATATAGACCCCTGCATAACTCCACAATTGTTGTAAAGGACCGTGGATTTTCACTTCCCGCTCTGAACGAATTGGGTGCGGGAAGTAAAATCGTCCCCAAGCCAAGAGATGGCCCAGCCAGGAGAGCCGCATACAGAGGTTTTATTGAGAAGAAGATGGCGCGGGATCCTTGCGAAGGCTGAGGAGTAGTCAAGAAAGGCACATGCGTATGAACGACATCCCTTGTCCAAGTCTCTAAGAGCAAAGTGGACTACCAGAGCAACAGCATCTAGTGTACTACGCCTAGCCTTATACTCAAACTACAAGAGATTAGAAAAATTGGATGAAAACGACTTAATGATGCCCAAAGCTGCTCGTTCTGTAAGTTTGAGGAGTGCAGAAGAGCAGGCAATTATGCGAAAGGATTTGGGACCCGTTGAAGTGTTTTTTTTTCGGGATAGGTGTGATTTTGACCAAACGCCAGCCGTCAGGAATCTTGGACTCCACGAAAGATAAATTAATAAGATGTGCCAAGACAGGAGCTAATTGAAAAGAGCAAGATTTAAGGAGAAATGGGGAGACGGCATCTGGTCCGGCAGCTGTTGTACCTTTAACCTTGTTTAGGTGTTTCATGACTGTTGCCACGGACGCTAGAGAGAAATCACTTGGCGGTAAGGAAATATCATTTGTCGGGAGATCGGAGTCGGTGGGAGTGTGGATCAAGTTTAAGTTTAAGCTGTCTAGGTCAGTATCAACATGTGCCAGTGTATTGCATTGACCAATGAGACGTTTGAGACCCTTCCATATTTCGGAGGAAGTGAGAGGAGCGGAAGATGTCGAAGAAGTAAATAATTGACCAATAGAAAGCGCATTTAGTCATGTGATCTTGCGTTTTATAAGGACATTAACGTCCTTCAGTCTTTCTCGTAGACCTAGTTTGTAGAACAGTTCCTTATTTCTTCTAAAAGTTTTAAGTGGGGAGAAGATATACGTCTGGTCTAACCATGACCGTGTCAAAAGGACAACAGGTATTAAAAATTTCGTTGAAAAATGTTGTACGATAACTTGAACACGACTCAAAATTCGTGTGTTCGAGAAAGGTGGGAATGCAACCAGATAAACAAGTCTGAAGCAAGGAAATATTATGCGGGGACATGTCACGAACGTGTAATTTCCTCTCGGGCGTTACTAATAGCCCTTTGTTAGCCTTAGATTAGATTTTTGGTTGACAGAGTAGTACAGAATGGTCTGAGCCTGCCAATGGAGCTCTATTTCTTAGAGCAAAAACCTTTGGATAATTAGTCAGGATATGATCGTGTGGGGCGTCATCTCGTGTATTGAAGTTAACTAAGTAGCTAAATCCTAACAATATGAGGGGACGTAGATTTACTCGATCGAAGTCCCCACATAAAATAATTACTTACACGCAAGACAGTGTGGCAAGTTTTAAGGAAGGAAAATCGAAAAAATGGTTAAGAGCACCTTGACAGGTGGAAGGGGGTATGTTAATACTAATATACATTATGCCTTTTGAGTTGTGTAAAACTTTAGGCCTACAGACTACTGCAATAACATCTATGTGGTCCTCAGAGTAAGAAAAGAGGGACTTACAGTTTGTGCACCATTGCTGGTTTACAATAACTGCTACTCTACCAACTCTGCTGTTTGATCTCGATTTTCTGTCTGAACGATAACAGCAATAAGCCGGAGGTGTTTTGAGCTGTGACTCTATATCCTTATTGAGCCAGGTTTCTCGAAGACCGATTACACCGCACTAACTGTGTTCCTTTCTCAACATTACTGCATCCGATTGGAGACTTTTATTGAAAAAAGACCTGCAGTTAGTGGACATTAGACCTGGCAGATACATTAAGGTTAATGGTTGACGCTTCATAGCTCGTTTCCAACCGCATCTGCGCTGACGTGATAGTATTGCACTCCATTGAATAACATTTGGTGTTGATGTTCTGCAGGTCCTGCATATTGGACGTAAATTGCATGAATGTTCGCTGTGAATTTCCGTTGACAGAATATTTGTCCTTTGTGCATTCAAGAAGGTTCGTGTGTACAGCAGAGATGAACTCATGACCAGAAAGGCAGAAAACCACAGTAAAGAAGTAGACAGTCTGGTATACAATAATAAATTCCCAGGTGAATGGAGAACAAAAAACCAGCAGCTCAAAATCGAAAGCCCACCTGCAGGTGAATCACAACATGCCTTCTTCTTAAGAAGGGCCTTTCCTTTACCACTGAAAGACTTTAGAGGAAGCAACATGTGCTGTTTTTCTATAACAGGGATTTTCTTGTAAAAATCTTAAGATGCCATGAAATAGGGCAGGCAGGAAAGAAACGTGATTAACATTTTGCATCCGAATGCATTGTGTACATCCTGTTTAAAGAAAAACACGTTTTCGCCTACGGCTTGAGGAAACAGTCATATAATTCTTATAAAATGGTAAACGCTGTAAAATTATAGGCAGCAGCAATAAATTGAATGATGTAATTTTTAGTGAACGAGGTCATAATACTGATTATCTTGTAGCCTAATCTGAAGTCACATCAGTCAAAAAGGGATGTCGGCTGTGTAACGAGCTTCCTTCCTACCACTAACAAAACGTATGTACTGTAAAAATGGCCACTTAGGTAGCATGCACTTAAGTCATTGATTTCGACTGCCTTTATATATTTTAATAAATTTTATGGCATAAATAAACGGACAAATATTTTCTTGTACTTGTTTGAAAGAAAATTACGCCTTCTTTGAATTGCATGCTAAGAGAAAAGGTTTGTTTCGGTTTTAAAAAGGTTCCAAATTAAAGAATAATTTTGAAACCTACACTTCAATTCAAAGTTTAAAAACTGCTCGCTGTGTAAATCCTGTTTAACGAGAAGCACGTTTTCACATACGGTTTGAGGAAGAAGTCACAAAGGTGCTCATACAATATTGCAACAGATGCGGAACATGCTGCATACACTCCAGGCAGCATTAATAAATAAACAGATCTGATGTATAATGAATGAACACAACACATAAGTAAAATAGCTCATAAACAGAAACTTTTACAAAACCGAAAGATAACTATTTTTAAGTAAATACTGTGAAGAAGGCGTTATTTGCTTCCAAAATAGTACAAAATAATTATCTCAATTGCATTTTTCAGAAAATACATTAACAGTTATAAAAGCAGCCAAAATCAATTATTATTAAGTTGGTTTGGCAGATTTGCTTAATTTGAGTTGACCAAAGTGTGAAAAACTCTAGGCGTTTGGCGGGATTTGAACCCGTGCATCAGAGGAAGCCTTTGCCGGAGGCTAATGCTTTACCGCTAAGCTACGAACGCCCGCTTCACGCCATGAGTTTTATCACACTTGGATCGATATTACCCGCTCAACTTTTCGCTCATATGGAATCCACCAATACGGGAGAAAGTTGACTGTCCAAGCAGGATTTTCTAAGCAATTCATACGACTTAAATAGCCATTAAGTACAGCACATGCTTTTCAGAATTGAGTTACAAGTAGGCTGCGGGATAATCACAGTTGCAGCCTTGTCTGCGCAATCACCTGTAGTCGATGACAAGGTTCAGAATTTCGGTTTAACTTTCCTGACCAACTGCTTACGGAGGAAAAGAAGAAGGAAGGATATCGTACAAATAACTCTCTGTTTCTCAATAAGCACCCAAATTTGTGGCCCCCAAAGTCTTAGACCAATAAATGAATGGTCGTTCTTCTTAATAGGGCTTAGGGAGATTCATCAAGAAATATTTCGTTTTTTAGAAATACGAGCATTTTTTGCAAAAGCCAAAATTCCGAAAAAAAGTGAAAATCGGGCCTCGTAGGTACACATAAGATCTAAATGTAGAGTAGGCCTGTTCATGCAAAAAAAACTTAGTGAGAAAAGCGGCACAGATATAATTCTGTTGGAAAATACTCGCTTTGTAACGTTTTCGGATACATATGCTTCATATTACGCGCAATTTCATGTATGGTGGTTACTGAATAGCCCAAATTTCGTGTTTTTATACCAACACGGTTAATGAGAATTGCGAATTTTTCTTCCGTTTATTCATTGCTTAAGTTACGGTGGGCAAAGGCAACCAGATTTTTGCTTGAGTTTGCCGATATTGAGGTCACGGGATTAAGATATTTCGTAAACTCATGTGTAAACATGCCAACCAGTGAAAAATAAATTAAAATTGAATTGCCGACTGCAATTGTATACGTTTCATTTTTTTACGCTAAGGGAAAATTACTTCCTCCCGATTTCTATGTAATTATTTAGGGGTTTCAATTAGGACGAGGTTTAGATTGTTCTTGAAATGGTTATCAACACTTAAAGATTTTCACTGGCTTCAGTCGACTGGCCATACATAAGGATTATATCCTAAGCGCTTACTGAAACCTTCAAAATAAGGTAATGCTTAAAAGCATTTACCTAAATATGGAGTCTTCAAACATTCTCCCCCGGTCTGTTAGGGTCATGGTTTTAGAATCACCCAAACATGGCAACTCACTGCCGAGAACAATTAACATCCACCATTAAAGTTGCGAATGAATATGCCTAAGATTAATTAAACAGCTTTCTTGCAAAAGCACTTTACTTAGGTATTTCGGAGTCGAATGTCTGCGTTCTTTACCGTTTTGAAGATAAAGCCAAGATCAAAATGGAAAATCTTGGCAAGTTTTTTGACTTCTGTAAACATAAGGTATACATGTTCTGCCGCAAATGAAAGAAGCAACTTTTCCACTGAGCAGGTTTGAGTAAGGTCGTTTACTTCTAGACTCATTTCTAAGACGAAACATGTGGAAGAGAGTGGTAGAATATCAACGAAGGTTTTGAGAAAACTAATAATATTCTGTCCTTTTCAAGTTTTCCTATTATTTGATTCTGCTTCAATAGATAGAACCTCTTGGGACATCTTTTGTACATAGTTTGACAGAGAAGATTGATGGCATGTCTCGGGTCCTTATTTTCGGTGCGCTTCACAAAGAAAATGGCCTTATAAGTTAAGTGCTCAATTTTATGGCAAAAAACTTAGCAGATTTGCAAAATATAATTTTTAACGTATTTTTCTGCCCTTTACCCAGAAAATGCGCTATCTCGTAATTGCACTGACCTCAATTTCATGAATGCACAAAAAAACAAAACGCTTACGCTTTTTATTAATGTCCATTTATAGTACAACACGCACAAATAGGGAGCTTTTTTCCACAGCGTTTCATAGAGTAGGAAATTCCTACGTCGAATTTGACCCCGCTTGGTCTCCAGGTTACTAATCATAACCGAACAGTTTGCTAATAAGTAACACCTTGCAACTCAAGTCAACTAAATGAAAAAAATAAAAAAACCTCCAATATGCGTTAAATCATCAGCACAAATTTAAATCTTCACCTTTCATCAAATAAACAATCTGATGCCTGCTCGATCAGCGGAAACATTTCTGACCGGAAAATATTCATTCACAAATACATTTTTGGAAAGGAGCTAGCAGCAAACAGTAATATGCGCATGACTATAAATATGTTATCATCACTTATGATTAAGGATTCCCGAGGGAGTCCAACACGTCAGGCAAATAAAACTATTGTTTCAGTGATCGCATCTTCCGCTGAAGTAATTTGACTTTTATGCAGTGACAGGCTGTTAGGCTATCATTAGGATCACATATTTTCGTACTTCTGGGCGAAAGCCTGCGTGATGTAAAAGGGCGGGGATTTACCATCGTCATGAGAATTCCATGTGCTTGTGCTTTTCTCCACAGTGCTTAATAACGTAAAAATTCCTTGGATATCTAGAAGAGTTGGATTTGACCCCGTTTGGTCCCCAGGTTACTGATCATAACCGAACAGTTTGCTAGTAAGTTACACCTTGCAACTCAAGTAAACACAAGTAACAAAATAAACAACCTCAAATGTGTGTTAAATCACAAACATAATTGTGTAATCTTCAAATTTCATCAGCTATACAATCTGATGTCTGCTTGATCAGTGGAAACTGTTCTGGCTGGAAAATTTTCATTCACATATATTATTTGAAAGGAGTTAGGAGTGAACAGTAATGTGACTGTGATGCAGTAGCTTGCTGTTAGGTTATCATTAGGATCACATATTTTCGTACCCGTGGGCGAAAGCCCGTGAGTTGTAAAAAGGTGGGAATTTACTATCGTCAGGACAATTCTCCGTGGCTTCTTAACTTCCTATGGGGCCTGCAAAACAGAGGAGAAAACTGAAGCATATGGTCGGGCGCTCTTCGAACTTGCGTCCATTTTTGTGCTGGACAAAGAGCAAGGCAGTCATTGGGGCATTTGTCCATGTAAACATGGTTTCTAAATGCTGAAAATCGAGACCCTTGTCCAACGCCACACATTGTTTGAAGCAAAAGTTCCCATAAAAAGCTACGTACCTCATTCATTTTTAATCCATTTCTCAGCTGAAGCAATCTGCCCCAGAAGAAGTAAATGAACGATTTATGGACGCTGGAATCCTTATTTCTTTTTTAGTATATTAACATTCCATAACCCGGGGCTTCAAACAGCTAGAGGTTTTCGTTACACTGTCATTCATTGGCGACTCGCAATTGTCTTGGGAAGCAAAAATACCCTTATATGTTTAGCGCAGACGT
The DNA here is from genome assembly GCA_036362985.1 of Ligula intestinalis. Taxonomy (NCBI): domain Eukaryota; kingdom Metazoa; phylum Platyhelminthes; class Cestoda; order Diphyllobothriidea; family Diphyllobothriidae; genus Ligula; species Ligula intestinalis. Next base: position 37,212,425 of record JAYGXS010000005.1, read on the forward strand.
GACCACAAAACACAGACCTGCTGCAGTTAACATGGGCTATTTTGAGAGTCAGAAAATTGAAAAGTATGTCTTCCTCCACTGCATAGAGCTCGCTGTGGATGAGAACCAACAGGTGGCTGAACTCATTCACTATGGGCAATAAATGTCATCTAGGCAGTCAGCTGGTTCTCTTTCAGAGAACTGAACTTGGCCTAAAGCTGCTCCTGCGCGGCACGCAAGTTAATGCGACCCAGGAGAAGGAGAATCTAGTGTCAGAAATACTTTACTGCGTAAGAAAGTATATTGACTGTGGTGACCAGTCGAAATATTATTCACAGCACCTCTGCTCAGACAAATGAGTGCATTGTTGCATGAACCGACAAAGCGTCTGTTTGCAAGGAGCAGACCTCTGGGTGTGTTGGAAGACTGAAAATTTCCTCGCTCTCTGTTACACCATGATTGAAAACGTACTCAGACGTAACTTCGGGGGTCGGCAGTAAAAGTCGTGAATGGGGACAATATTGTACTCGACTATCAGGGTTTACGGCTGCTCCGGCTTTAAGTAAGCATGGTATGATGCAAAGAATAAAAACGTCAGTTAGAGATGGAACACTACGGGTTATCTACAGCATCGGAAAACGCAACGCGGCCCATAGTTTGGCAG
>JAYGXS010000005.1:37229026-37259057 GCA_036362985.1 Ligula intestinalis
TGAATACTGATCGCCTCTTTTCAGTCTTCTGCGCACTAGTGAACGAAAGAAAATAGAATCGGTGCAGCACTTCTTCACTAGAAGAGTTTTCACTACAGAACACCGTAACTTAGCCTACCAACAAAGGGGCGAACTTATAAAGCTGGATCCCCTGTGGCTTCGTCGATTGCAGAAGGGTCTATTTTTACTGTTTAAACTTTTGAATGGTCAAACCTTCAATCCTCTTAGTACAATAAGGCAGCTTGAGCACTCTCGACGTGACAGTCATCGAAACGTATTTTTATTTCGTCCTATGGCACGTGCAATTAAGTACCGGCAATTCTTTTCAGTAAATGCCATATCAACCTGGAATAAGCTGCCCAAAAGTATTAAAACCCAGCAAAACTACTCTATGTTTAAGAGAGCTATAACTAGTTTTCTACATTCAGGACAACTTTCACGAATTTTGGGTGCTGACTCGGTGGAATCTCTCTTTCACTCTGATGGCGTTCGTGGACTTTGAACCCCGCCAGTCTTCATGCTGAATATAATGCTGCTGAAGCAGCAGCCCGCAGTCTGTTAACCCTTCAGCCGATAGCGCGCAACTTTCTGCCGACAACCATTGAAGGAAGACTGAGAACACTGTGTTCTTGTACAAACCCTCTCCGTCTCGAACTAACGTCCTTAAACGATATGAAACATTTCTCCTGCTGATGATTCAACTCAGCTTACAACTGTACATTTATTCCCTTTGTATCATACCTTTGAAGGCAGGTTATTCACTTGAAACAAACTCCCTATCTCGTCCAGTATTGACAAAACAAAAAACCTGAAACAAAACCAATACTGGCTGCAACATAGGGAGTTTTTGTTAGGTTTTTTCGGGTCTTCGAGGTGTTGGAAGGCGCCCAAGGGGTGCATTACCAACTCGTTACAATTGCCTTTAAACTGGCATAATAAACATATTATTATTATTATTATTTATTATTATTATTTTTATTGTTATTATTATTATTGTTATCATTATTATTATTTTTATTATTCTTATTCTTATTATTATTATTCAGCTTTCGGTCTCCGTCAACGGAGCTTTCCAGATCCGTTGCCGGTAATCATTACTCGTGGAGAGGCATGGTTCACGCGATCATCGAGGCTGGTTAAATCATGCACGATCACAGCCTTTTCAATCATGTTTAGTGCTGCTTTTATATAGGGAGAGAGACGTTAATTTTTGAAGGCATCTTTTCAAGCTTTTCATTCAATTCTTAAAAATGCAGGTTTTCTGTGTTTTAACTACCCAAACTGTTTCATTTTGGGTATCTGAAAAGTAAAATACATTGAAGGTCGTTATTTTTAACAGAAGTCAACACTTTTATCTCTAAGGCCTTTTAATAAGCTGAAACCAAGGCGCACTAAATAATAAGTCGTATTTTGTCGTTCGGCGTCTCCCCTTCAAAATCGTTTTAGTGGGCCATGGTAGATATTGACTATAAACGGGAGTTAAACGCCAGACGCGATCAAGTTGAGGATATTTTTGAGTTCGAAGGCTGCAAAGTTGGTCGAGGGACCTATGGTAGTGTCTTTAAAGCTAAAAGAAAGGGCGGGAACGATGATAGGGAGTATGCTTTAAAACAGATTGAAGGCACCGGGCTCTCAATGTCGGCATGTCGCGAAATTGCCGTAAGCTAACTCATTTATTATTCATTGTTTTAGCTTCTTAGGGAACTCAAACATAAAAACGTTATAACGCTGCAGCGTGTGTTTCTCAACCATACAAATCGCCGTGTGTGGCTTCTTTTTGATTTCTCTGAACACGATCTATGGCATATCATAAAATTTCACCGGACTTCTAAAGCGAATAAAACTACCTTTGCTGTTTATCCGAATATGGTGAAAAGCCTGATGTACCAAATATTAAATGGAATCGACTATCTTCATGCTAACTGGGTTCTTCACCGCGACTTGGTCAGTTGTCCCCAATATTTATTGTTGTTTTCTCTTTTTCCTTTTGTTAGAAAGGTTTACCGTTTTCTATAAATTACTTAACCATGTTTCTGCAACTACAAACATCATAGTCCACTGAAACTTTTGCCGACAAACATGTTCATGTACGTACATTATCGATGCGTACGTGTACATCAGTGCCATACGTGTATCAGCTTCATCTTCATTGAAACTTCTTTTCATTTTCCAACTCTCGTCCGTTTTATATTTAAAGCGTTATAACTTAATCTACCTTTTCGTAGGTTCAATCGTTCAAATTACGTGACAACTTAAAGTCCACTATTTTTTGGATTTTATGTTTTTTAGAAACCTGCAAATATCTTAGTGATGGGTGAAGGACCCGAACGCGGTCGCGTTAAAATTGGTGACCTGGGGTTTGCCAGGTTGTTTTATCAACCGTTAAAACCACTAGCTGACTTAGACCCGGTTGTGGTTACGTTTTGGTACCGTGCACCGGAGCTTCTCCTTGGTGCTCGACATTATACTAAGGCCATCGACATATGGGCAATCGGCTGCATTTTCGCAGAACTTCTAACCTACGAACCAATTTTTCACTGCCGACAGGAGGATATAAAGACAAGTACTCCATACCACAAAGAACAACTGGAGCGTATATTTCGAGTCATGGGCTACCCCTCTGGTAAACAGGAATATTTTTTAAATCTATTTCTGTTAAATACTTTCAAAAAGATTGTTTTAATGAGCACGTTCTTTGCGTACTAGGAACAGTAAGGAGCCCCACATACTGAATTGGTTTAGTGCATGTTTGAAATATTATGTTTGTTTTTCGCCTAACGTGCATGTTACTTTTTTCCCTACTTATCCAACGGCTCTCAGAGGACTCAATCTATTTTTCGCAACGTCTTGCGCGCTTTTTAAAGCTGCTGATCTATGCTTTCTTTTTATTCCGGATCTGTGCTTTCAGATGACACATGGCATGACATGCCAAAGATGCCCGAATATCCTCAGCTCATGCGAGATTCAATTAGCAAAAAGGCTTATGGAAAGTATTCCCTCGAAGGCTATTTAGAAGAAAAAAAGTTCACTATTGACAAATATGAGATCTCTCTTGTAAGTTCTACCTTACATTTAACTTGCTTTTCACAGTGACCTCTAATACATCGCGTTTGCCCTTCTTTAGTTGCAGTCCCTTCTGACAATGGACCCACTTAAACGACCCTCTGCAGCCGACTCAATGAATCACGAATACTTTAAGATTGGAGAAAAACCTAACGAGGAGTAAGTATATGTGTTCCTTAGTCATATATCAGTTACATATGCAACAAATTCATAGATTCTTTAACTGTCAGGGCTGCTCGAAATCCTCTCATTCGTTAGAAATGTATTTGTCTTCTTGCATGCAAAGAGCTCAGTCAAGTTTTCGCTGGGAAGTTTTGCGTCTTGCTTTATGCAGCAGTTTCTATAAGCATGGAACGTTTTCTCCTGTAGTGCCTTTGGAAATCTGCCCATTCCTTACCCAAAAAGAGAATTCATTACTGAGGATGAGCCCGATGACAAACAGGCCTTCAATGCCGACAAAAATCAACATCAAGCTACGGCCGGCCGCCAGTGTCACCATCAACAGCAGCAGCAACAGCAGCAGCAGCAACAGCAGCAACAACAGAAGCAACAGCAACAGGCTCAGCACACGGTTCCGCACTACCCCATGCAACAGCATCAGACTAGCAGTGGTGGTGGTGGTGGCAGCGGACCGAATGCCTCGGCCTCGGGACCGGGAGGACAATCACAACCCCAGCACGAACGTCAGGTATGCTGTATTGGGTTCCAGAAAGATCTTATACTGGCGTTGTCAGCAGCCAAATGCTTCTTGCATTCTGTAATGTGTAATCGAGCACAGGAGGGAGGGGGATACTTCTGATAGCAGGCATCAAGGAAAAAGGACTCAGTAGAAATTCCCGTCTCATACATAGAGGCTGCTGTTGAACCTCTTATCCGTTGTGAACCATTTTTTGAAGCGGGCGTTCAGGTTCATGCCGCAATGTCTGCTGGAACCGACTCGTTCCAAAACCTGCTCGAATATAAGGTGAGCAAGCTGAATTACTCAGCACCCTTAATACCAGATGCTGGAAATTTACTAGACTCAGATATAAAGATGCCGACAGTCCCACAGATATTCAAGGAAACGGATTATTTCGCTCAAAGGACTACAAGAGCCATTGGTCGAAATTGCTTCAAACTTACCTGTACACCCTAGTCTTGTTCCTGGGGGTAGGCCAACGTTGAACTATCGTAGGATCGGAATTAATTTCCCCTCTTATCTATAAAATGTTCCTCGACCCTGTTTTCTTTCTGCAACCTTACAGAGGTCACGCAACAGTAACATGCTTGGGGAATGGGTGTTGCTAAGGCAGTCTATTGCAATGCTAATGTCCTGGTTCTTTAAACTTATTTAAAAAACGATGTGAAATAAGGTCGCACTTGAGAAGCGGTTGGGCTATGTTTGTGGGTTCCGCGACATTTTTTGGAACCTCTGATTGCTCACTGAATTCTCTGCGGCACTCGATCCAGTTAATCATTAACGGCCGTGTATATTTGTTTAGGCACATTTTATTGACCATCCTACTGCATTGGAGCCGTCTTTTTCTTGGGATGTGACCTATCTCACATCAAATGCAGCGAATACGTCGTCAACTCTTTTCGTTTGATGACGACTCACTGAAGGTAACGCCTGTACGAAGGAAGTTTCAATATTACTCGATTTCTTCTAAATATCGCAAAGCACACATTCTTTTCCTGGCTTGATAGCCGTCAGCTGGAAAGCATCCTGGGACCAGAACCAAGCAAACGGTCGGGGTAGAGGCAGCATCGTTACCCCAAGGGGAATTTCGATAACTGCATGTGCCCATCGACTGCCACCTTTAAATTTGATATTGGACATCCTCCAAACAAGTTCTTGACTAGTTTCAAATGCAAGTTTAGGCGTGTGCGGAGCACGCAAAAATCTGTCTGTTTTAGTCACCAGTATTTGCGATCCAAATACCACAGTCCGTTTTTCTTACGACAGCTAGGACGTATGGCTGTACCCTCTCTCCCCATCCCCCCTTATCTGATGAAGACGCGTTCACTTCAATATCAGTCTGCAAAATTCAAGAGGTTATTAAAGTGGCTACGGGTTAGGCTCCCCGACTCACGAGATGACATATGAATCAGCTAGGTCAAAGATGTCGACAGTCATATAAAGTAAAATGGTGAAGGAAGGCATATCCGATGTGTGTAAAAAGCGGTCGCCCTACTTTAAGTACTCTTTCTCCTGTTACTTTGAAAGCGCGGTTTCTTTCGTTCCGCTTTCCTGCCATTAGAAACCACGCTACTGACGTGTCTGTGGTGCACAATAGGACCCGTTTTCAGACACCATTTCGGAGGCTGTTTTATTGTCTCGTTGATTATAACCTAGTATTTCAGTTTTCCATTCGTGGTCTACTGCTTTTTGAGGATAGGCCAGGATGGCAGGAACTTTCACCCTGGGGGTGTCAGGAAGTGGAGGAAGGTGTCTTGTTATGGCGTAGCAACATCGATGCTACGTCGTATCAAGCTGTTTCCACAAGCGAAAAGTCGGAGTGAGGCATTTGGCAGCACATCCGACTTTCCGTACAGGTGCCACCTACGTTACTTGCTATCAATGTCCTTTTACTCTGCTATAGTTCATGCGTGCCTACGAGTCATTTGGTCGCAACACGAGCCAGGATGCAAGCTGTTTGGACCTATATTGGTTCCCCGAGCGTCCATTTAGCGGCAGCCGCTATCAGCCCTGGCCCTGCCAAAACCCAGCATGTCAACCACGACGTCCATTACCGTCTAACGGAGGTTTACAGTGGCTACAGACCGCGACTGTTTCTCTGCCCCAGGTCGTACCCCCATCTCCAAACGCTCTAACACAGTTGGGGACGTTAACGATGCCCTTTCTGTCTGTAAGGCGGCCATCTGTGTGGGTGCAAACACCCACTCAACTCGTTCAGAGTTTTGATTTAGTGTTGGTTACTTGTTGGCACGTGAAACTGTGTTCTGGTTGCTGTTCTTCTCTTCTGTGACTAATGTTTTTTTAAATCTTGATTCTGTTTGTTTGCAGCAACATTCAGGCATGCGTGGCTACTCGGGAAACACCATTCCACAATCAAGCGTAACCTATCCGCGCTACCAGTGAATCGCCAGGGTCTTGCAGAACTGATCACCCTTCTGTCCTCTAAAACTGTGTACAAACTGTATATTTCTCCGAACTGTGTTTGTTTTCTAAATGAATTTCTTTACCAGTCACTTTACTTTTTTCACTGAATGTTTTCGCGTGGGTCTCGAACACGAATGAAGCCACCTCTTCTGCTTGGGTAGCGTATTTGCACTAACCGAATAAATTTTATTCCTGGGCTAAAGGGACGTTAGCTTGGCGCATCCACAGGTAGTGGGTAGTGGAACGGCATTCCGCGAAGGTTTGCTGCGAACTAAGCAGGCTCCCGGGTCCGGCGAATAACCAGTCACGGACCGGCAGCGACAGTGTTACTAAGGCGCGGAGGGCTGAGGTCTGGCGCACCGACTGCCTTATAAAATGCCACAAGTCCCAATGACAGCACTGTGAAATGGTGAACGTGAACTGCCATAAAATAGGTTTGCTTGCTACCGCTGCCTTCTGGTTAAGTTCTTGGGCCAGAGTGCTGGAGGAAACAACCTCGAAGAAAGAACCCGAGTGGCTGTTGGGGACCCGCCTGTATTAAAAATCCACAAGGTTCCTCATGAACATGCCCACTTAAGATACTACGATTCCTGCTACGGCGTCCACGGGAACCGACGAGTTCCGCAACCCTTGTCTAGAGTTGCAGGCAAATAGTATAAAAGCTGGACTACTCAACCGGGAACGGACGCTTTTTATTGGATGCCCTATTGTCCTTTTCAGGCGATTCCAATCTGCGCGTGACTGTAGGACGTGGCCCAACCAAGACGGATTCCGAGCTGGGCGTTGATATGTGCACAGATATTCACACTGACACTCATCCTGGAATTTCGTCGCAACTAAAAAAAACCAACGGCCGTGGACAGTCCAAATAATGTTATAACGGTCAGCTGAAGTCCGACTTCCAGTAAACCTGGTGCAGCTGTAGAGACGCATGCTTGACGGTCCCATGCCAGACGCGGTTTCGGCTGGTCTTGGTAAGACCTCGCGCTGACTTTTGTGTGGCAACGAACTGTGACAAACACTCGGTGGCAGAAATTCACAGGTTTATCATTTTTGTTTTCGCCCGATTAGGGTGGCCGACTGTCCACACAGCAGCCACACTGGCACGTCATTCGACTTCCTGTCCGGTTTGCCAGAAGCTGCCCCAACGTCATGCAACTCTACATGCAGCTGTCACAGACCTGAAAACCCTTGATTGAATTCCCCGCGAGCACATACGCGCGGCTGACCAGGGGCCAATCGAACGCACCACCATTCAACCGATGCAGCAAAGGGCTCTACACCACTCCGGGCAGTGAAACACATCGATCGCCCACCACCTGAACTTTAACCAAATAAAAGCAGCAGCTGCCTGGACGCAGTTAGCAACCGCGAGCTCTGCGCACAGTAAAGCCCTCATTCCGGCACCTTTTTCAAACAACTTGGGATTTGGCCCGTTGATTGAAGTGCTCTAAGCATAACCACTACTGAGACGCTATAAATGGGTGGCCCCGACGTGACCCGACTGCCGGAAAGGGCTGAAAAACCTTTTCACAAAATTCCAAATTGACTTCACCGTACTGTTTCTCCTGCGTCGTTGGGAACCACAGTAGACGCGTCCCCATCGCGTTCCCACCCGCCCAAATGGCAGCTAAGGTCTGCTACACCAATCTCTCTACGGTGGATCTATCTCCCCTCCTCTCCATCTGTGTTTTTGATGATGAGGCAGCCCCTACCGACCATGCTGCTCCGACTCCTCCTCCTCCTCGCTGCCGGGATTGAGGCCCACCCGGCGAGGCTCCTGATCCAGCAAGGGCTACCAACCAGCCAGCTCCGTAACTTTCAGTGTGCCCACGGATAGGGGAACAAGATTACTGACACCCTGTCACAAATCGAGATTAACGTTTTCAGTAAAACTCAGGCAGCTCGAACCCCAATCAATTTAGTTGGAGCATTAATCCAAAAGTGTTGCTATCTGATCGCACCTTTCCTTTGTTAAAAACACTTCCCCGCCCAGTACCAATAAAAGATCATCCATAGGGTTTTGTGGCCCTTAACAGGGTCCACCGGAGTCCGTATTCACTTACCGAAACAAGACAGCGTGTTTACGCTCTTTTTATAAAAAGTGTCCGCGAGAACACCTCGGCTATTTTTAATCCCATTCGCATCTGCGTGAAGAGATTTTATATCCAGAGAGACGACTCGATGATCGGAAGAAAACAGTGTTTAAGAGCCTGGTGACGGAATAAATCCTTTGCAAGGTGGACTACTTAAAAACTACAAACGAACAGGAAGAAGCGAAACGACCACAGGCTAAGCACAGTCACCGTTTCTAGAGGATAGTTAAACGGCCATCCACTTCCCGCAATGAGGTCCTGAGTGGCTTTTCAACTATGAAACACCGTTAGAAAGCGGGAAAGTGAATGCAGCATTAAAAGTCTTGTTCAGTAATAATCAGAAAGAACACTTTTTTACACAAACAAATGCTTCTGAGAGACCCTTGATAGCACCGGCCCATTGTTGAATTTCCTCCGCAGAATCGCAGGACTCCAGGCGAGAAAGACAGAAGAGTAGTTTATGTCGGATAGCAGATACTGGCGCAGGGAGGCCCGTGGAGGATCTAAAAGGAATCCAAAGACAGTCACGATTAGCTGGACCAGAGACATTAGAAACAGGTGAGCACAGCGCGGGAGTACAAATTGGTCAATAACGTCGCACAGAGTCAGCGACTAGTGACATATATGCTAGGGGGCTGGGCATGTGCATAGAGAAATTTTAAAAATATGCGGAACATAAAGCAACCAAATGTGCTTGTTAACTTATCTTTCTTGAAAACCCTAGGTTGCTTTACGTCAGTATTAAAAATGGTGGAAAAAGGAAGTGGTTTTTCTTCTAGTAGGGCTGAACAAAGAACTTTAGACAGTGGAGCCTCGATTAACGAGTTAAATCTCTGGTGATACCGAGCTCGTTATGTTAAAGACTTGTATCGAGAAACGTAGCTAATCAAAATGCATCAGTTCACTGGATTGGCTGCGGGTGACCAAGAACTCACGTCCAGGGAGGAAGACACAACGACACACACGCGCTGATAACTGGTTACCTGAGTGGAAGCTAGTGGCTCGCTTTTTACCTGAAATGCTCGTAGATGGGACAATTCGTCACCCGAGGTCCCACTGTACTTTCATATACTGTGGGAGGGCAACAAACTATCCCTGCTGTGGTCTGGTGTCGATTATACTTTAAAATGCGTTCATTTCTGTAAGCAGCAAATAGCAACGTACCCAGTTTCGAGAGACTGGTTAGACGGCGCACGAGTAATAGAGCTGGATGTTGGAACCATGACTGTTTTCATTTCAACTGATGATGCAGGATGCTCAGTGACAACCGCGTCCTCTCGTGTTGTTGTGTGACTGCCCTGAGATACAGGAGTTAATTGTTTGTCACCAGATGCGCCATCGGTCAAACCACCACCGTTTGTGACCGCAGGTGCGGGTGGGTCGTGTTTGCCATCAATCTCGGAGCAACCAATGCAGTAGGTCTGGCCTTCTCGGTTCATTAGGAGGATCGTCTAAACAGGTGGAGAGGTGACACCATGAGAAGCCGCAGTGACCACGCAAAGGCTGCATTAATTAACTAAGAAGTAGGTGGTTAATGACGGTTCTCACAGTTGTGACTTTGTAGAACTTAAACTCTACAGAGTACTGAGTCGGACTGAAACGGCTCATTATAATGTATTCTTACCCCCCGATCTTTTTAACGTTGTTATCGGAACACCATGTATGCAGAAGAAGCTTAGTTAGTTAAATTCCCAATAGGTCGACTTTGCTATCACGAAAATCATGGACAAGTCCCACATCGGGCAGCGGTAACCTATCATGTTTAAGTGTGTGTATATAAGCAGTATACGAAATTTTCCTGTTGACAGAAAAAAGGGTTATGGTGACCCCTATCGATAGAAAATATTCCACACGCGACAACGTGCTTATGCAACTGAACAAATGCGAAACATAGTATTTCAAAGTCACCGACATACTTCAGCAGCAGCAATAAACACCAGCAATCACACTATGTACCATAAACTTGGCTGTGTCCGCACTATGTACTAAGGGTTGAAACACACAGCAGTACGCTAGTAGACAGAAGATCTGAACGACTATAGCCTCAAGAAGTCTTAAAAGTCCGTGGAAACATCAGTTATTTTATTATGAAACAGACGGCGGCCAAAGGAGCAGCAAACCGAAGTCTGGAGGGCCTTAAAGGCAGTCTGTGGACTAGTATAGCCCGCCAGAGTAGGCATAGTTCATTAACCTCGGGCAACAAGTCGTTACCGTTTCATTTAACCTAGGGAGGCACTAGCACCCAATGAAACCTAGGTAGTTGCTTAAAAAATTGCAACAATGGAGATTGTAACTACATCGGAGAAACCATGCGGAAATTGCAGATCCGCCGACCAGAACACACATAGTCAAGTCGGACCTTGGACGCGAACTCCAAATTTGCCACATACATTGGAGAAACTGACAATATTTTCAATCATCAAGGAGCGACATTCTTAGACCAGGGTAATGCAAAAACAGAACGGCTAACACTTGTGGCGTGTTATTCAGATGCAAACTCCATCATCAGACATCTGGACCTTCACACAGCTTAGCAAGTCCTGTGTCCTGACGTATACGAAGCCACACATAGGTTAATAAAACGGCACAGCGGTTGAGAATAAGACCGAAAACATCTGCTGAAGGTTAACTAACATGGCCTGTACACCCCGCTCAGTCTCCATTTCAGTAAGGCATGAACTAACTTTGATCATGGAAAATGCCTTAAAATCTATAGTATAAGGAGTTTTGCTTCTGTAACTTTCCATCCTTATTTTCGAAAATATACTCAAAAATAAAGTCTTCAGGGATCAAATACCTAGATAGTGACGCATATGCCGGATAAGGAAAGAGAAGACTTGAAAAGTACGGAATTCAAGTAAGTAAGTGGAAAATGTCAAGAAAAGTTCAAAGGCATGAACAATGAATAAGAAAGTCAAAAGTATAACGTACGTCACAGGCGTCGCAGGTCTCACCCAACATACGCCACCCCTTCAACAGATATCCTCCCATAATACTTGAAATTTTATCCGAGCGCGCACGATATTGTCGCATTGCAATGTCTTCCTCCGTAGCCATTGTAGCGTCGATTGCCATTTACAGTCTTTCAGAAACCTTCAGGATATGCTTTAGACAAGCTGCGATAGATAGTGCAGACAGAACAAAGTTGTCGGTTAAAAAATTAATATAACTGTAAACTGGACTAAGTAATGAGAAAGAGAATAAATGAATGAGGTGAAAATTGAGAGCGCAGCTGGATGAGGAGGCTGTAACGAACGGAAGCAATGCAGATTCATAATAGAATCATTAGTGTCCGATAATACCTCGGACATTTCGACTACGCAAAAGACTCAACTGCTGCTTGAACAAACCTTACACAAGGAATGCGAAAAGGAATCAAAAAGAACAAATGATAACGACGAGCGACTCAAGGATCAGGGCTACGAATCCTCTTTCACCTCCTGAGCCCTAAGCGTTTGTATGCCCCACCGTAATCTTCAAACAGGATGCATGGTTTCTGCTCTGCAGAAATTTTCTTTGAGTTACTTGAGCACATGGACTTACCAAGTGACCTTTGGACCGCATTGTTTGGGCCTACGACAAATGTGCTGACTGTGGTGTTCAAATAGACCATACAACCTTGTTGGCAAGTTTTTCGAAACGTTGCAGAAAGTAGCCATCTTGTGGATTCATACCTGCTAGACAAACAGTTGAGGATAAATAACTTCGGCTAATCGGTCGATGAGTGTCCGATATGAAGGAAACTCTGTGCTGAAATGAATGCGCCTACTCACGTTCCTGTAGACGAAGAACTGTGTGATTTTTCTTGTTTAGCAGAAAGTATGTAAACACTATCCCCGATGGAATTATCGAATGCCCGTTTTGGATACTTTACACAGTACTTGATGCAAGCATTCGATAATTCAATAGTAGTAAAACTTCCCTGATAGCAAAATTAGACGCATAACCTTGAGGGCAGTACACCTAAAAAAAGGCATCGGCTCACGTCAAAGGATTCGCTCGGGAAGCTTAAGATTGATCGATTTTTGTTTGCTGAAGTCGTCCCTCTCGCACAGTTATCCCGCAGGAGTACACCGACTGAGGGGTAGGCGGGATAGGTCTGGGTTAACAAACTACAGGAAACACTTGAGGGGGATGAGAGTGATTGTGTGGCTTGTTTGTCTGACTTGGATAGGCTCCACAGCACATAGGTGGGCTCATCTTAGAGAGGTGCATGACTGTCGTCTCTACCCAGCCGAATGATGCTAGATTTACTGTGGCGATGGGCACAGAGCGCACCGGCTTTGCTATCACTCTAATAGCAAAATTTGCTATCACTCTAATAGCAAAATTTGCTATCACTCTAATAGCAAAATTTGCGTGATCGAGGTACGAAATGTCATGCTAAATTTAGGGTTGAATCTGATTGGTTGCTACATGACTCGTATGCCCCGTTGCTAAGCGCGCAGATGCGTTCGCGCAGAGCTATTGGAAAATCGATATGCCTTATCTGTGAGCGGCCGCCCCACGCTTAGGCACGCCATTTGGTGCATTGTCTTGCTGCCGAGCAGTCGAATTACTGCCTGAAAGTTGCCTTTGGACTATATCGCGTGATTTGTGTATTTGTGACGATTTTTCAAGAATGTCAAAGCCTGCTTCGAGAACTACCCGTTATAGGCGTAGAAAAAAGTGCTTATAGAATGTGTAGGTGATTTTGATGAACAATTTGACGAACTTTTCGCGTCGGACGCATCATCCTCCGGCTGGAGTATAAGAACCTCTTCCCCTCCGTCTTTTCCTTCTGAATCAGATTGGGAACAGCAAATTTCGAGTGATGAACAGGGTGTGTTTTGGAACCCACAGTCGCAGGTTTTTGAATGCGAAGATGGCGAACCTGGCATTTCACTTACAATTGAAGAAGAGGAGGTCAGTATGGAAGATGCCCTTTGAGCCTGGGCAGTCAAATCGAAGATGCCAACAATTCATATGACCAGCCTGTTGAAGATCCTCGGGCGTGTCTCTCCGGACCTACCTGCTGATGGACGAATGCTAGTGCGGTCGGAGGACACCGAAACCGAAATAACGCCAATGGGTAGCGGTGAGTATGCTCATCTAGGACTTACCAGGCAGCTGACGGCGCAGGTAAGTCTCAATTCCATGCTTGTAAGAACAGTAAGATAGTAACCTATTTAGCTATTGACGGTCCACCAATAAAAAATAAAACCGGAATGCATTTTTGGCTAATTCTAGGGCGCATTATGCAGCCATTTATTGGCGATATTTTTGTTGTAGGACTATTGATTGGTGGACAGTGAAGAGTGGCAGTGAATGTACACATTAATAAAGCTATCTCCGAATAAAACTTTATCTTCTATTACAGAATACACGTCATAACTAGGAGTGTCCTACTAGCATGCACTTTTTTCCTGTTGGGTTGTAGTTCACCATGTCTGACGAAGAGCGACCTCAGAGACGACAATCTAAGAGAAGCAGGCGTCAGCCATCATCCCTTCAGGATTTTCTATCATCTATAACTAGGGATATACCCAATCTATCCTCCTCTTCCGTAAGCAAAACATTGACGTCATTAACTAATGCCGCAGGAATCCTGTTCTGACTCAGAAAGTGTAGTGACTATGCCGTCGGAGAGTTCACCACCTTACCCAGATAAGCAATCAAAGTAATTCAACTTCTTCTTAGGCAGCAGTTATAAATGCCACCATCGAAAGCAGCTGGAGAGGGTCTCGAATAAGCTCACCAAGAAGGCTTAGAAACGGATTGTAAAGACTTTAATGGAAAACCGAAACCCAACCCAGCCCCTCAGATGGGATTTAAAATAGCCATGAACAATCCAGATGGAAATATTTTTTGAACATGTATTTTTATAATATTTTACGGTGAATAAAGTTTTCTTACACATAAAGCAGACTTCAAAAAAGTGCTACGGGGGTATATCGTGCGAATGAGGTTTTTTTCGAGAATTAGGCGTCCCACTGTGCAAAAAATTTGCGATACAAATTTTCGTACGAGTTCGTGTTTCGAATTCGTACGATTTAGACGTGCATTCGTGGTTATTTTGCTAGTATACTAGCAGCGCCGGCCTTGGCGTGCGCAATCCAAACTCAAATGCCCCATTCAAAATGAGTGTAACATGTCTCAGGTTTCTAAGATATGCTTCTTGATATGAGACGGCCGAATTTTCCTGCCATCAAGGTGGGTGTCGTGTACAGGAGTCCTAGCACTACGTCTCTGGCCTGGCTCGACACGTTCGCTGAATACGCATCATATTCTCATGTTTGTATTTTGGGCGACTTTAACCTTCCTTCGGTTAATTGGTCTACGGCACCCCCAGTATCCACATCTCCAAACTGTCTTAACAACGCTTTTCTGGATGTTGTTTCGGTCAATGGTCTTGTGCAACATGTACTGTCGCCTACGCGGATATCAGCTTCCTCGTCGTCGTGTTTAGATTTAATTTTAACCAACCAGCATGATGCAATTTCGAATGTCACCATCTCGAACCCACTGGCCACTGGTGATCATTGCATCGTTTCCGCGCACTATCTGCTTTCACGACCAACAGTTAGACCCCGAAGACCACCACGGCCAAATGTTTGGCGTACGGACTTTAACGGCATGCGTCAAGCTGCTCCACTTTTACTATGAGAGGTGCCTACCGATGCCTCTGTAGAGGAAAAATGGGCACTGTTGAAATCTAACATTACTGCACTTGTCGCGGAATTTACTCCAATGTCTGTCCCTGGCTCGTCCCGGTTATTTCCACCCTGGATCGGCCGAACAGCTCAAGGGTTATTGCGAAGGCGTGACCGAGCGTGGAAAGCGTTTCGTTTACTCGGAACGCAATCTGCATTTGATCGCTATAAACGAGTGCGTAATGAATGCCATGCCGTTATAAGGCAAGGTAAAAGGGATTACGAAGATGCCCTACTGGAAGTCTCCGTCTCTCAGCCAAAGCGGTTCCACGCCTATATCAACCGTCGTCGCAGAGCTCAACCTGGAATCCCAGAGCTAATTGCAGCGGATGGTCAGCGCATGCTATCGGACGGAGAGAAAGCGCAGGCCTTGGCATCACAATACCGGGGTGTATATGCTAACCAGCAGCGAACAATAACACCAGTGTCCCTCCCATCTCAGACCCCTGATATTTTAACAGACATCGAGTTTTCGGTCGAAAAGGTTATCCGCATTTTGACTGCACTTAAATCCTCGACCTCACCTGGACCCGACAATTTGCACCCACTTATACTGAAGCATCTGGCAGATATCATTGCTCCACTTCTTATGGATATTTTTCAATCGTCCATCAGTACGAGCACTCTTCCTCAAGATTGGAAGTTTGGTGTCGTGAAGCCGTTTTATAAATCCGGTGATAAATCGCTTCCCTCCAATTATAGGCCAGTTACTCTCACCTCGGTTTTAGTGAAGGTTCTCGAAACTTTCATAAAACAAGAGATTGACAATTTCCTGGACCAAACGAACGGTTGGATTCAAGAGCAACACGGTTTCACGCGCGGAAAATCTTGTGTCACAAACCTGTTAATTGCCCGTGAGTCTTGGGCCGAATCGAAAGATAGGGGTTCCCCAACGCATGTGGTATTTATCGACTTCAGTAAAGCGTTTGACCGGGTTTCTCACCAACTGATCGTAAACAAGTTAGCAGCCCTTGGTATTGGTGGCAACATTCTGAACTGGATCCGGTCATATTTGAGTGATAGGACTTGGAGCGTCAGTGTCGGAGGTGTATTGTCTCCTGCTGAGGTCGCATCATCTGGGGTTCCTCAAGGATCCATTCTTGGCCCCACCTTGTTCTCCATCTACGTTCAGGATCTGAAACAATGCCTTTCCTCTCCGTTCGTATTGTATGCCGATGACCTGAAAATATGGCGTGATGTCACAGGTGCCAACGACATAATCGCCCTGCAACAGGACCTTATCCAGTTAGCCTCTTGGGCTTCAAGCAACCAATTGCCGGTCAATGCTGCGAAATCGGCGTTCATGACAATTGGATCTACTGAGGTCGTCTCACCATACTCGCTCAACAGTGTCCCACTCCGACAAGTTACGGAATTCCGCGACCTTGGAGTCATGATACAAGACAACCTGAAAACAAACTGTCATACAGCCAAAATTCGTGCGGCTGGGCTTCGGTGCTTATGGATGTTGAGAAGGACTTTCTCTTTGTGGTCTCCCGCCATATTTAAAAAGCTGTTCTCCATCTACGTTCGGCCTGTCATCGAGTTTGCGGGCCCGGCCTACTTTCCTTGCTACGCAGGAGAAATGCTCGCACTTGAATCGGTGCAACGACTGGGTTCGAGGATGGTCCCACAACTGCGTGGACTTCCCTATGAAGCACGTCTTCGCAGTTTAAAATTGTTTTCCTTGGAGTATCGGCGACGTCGAGGCGATCTAATTTTTCTGTTCCGCTTGGTTGTGCTCAAACACTACCCAGAGTTGGATTGGATCATCATTCGAAATTACGACGCCCGCACCCGAGGCCACTCCTTTCGCCTAGTCCAGCAACGTTCAGACCATCTGCCTCAGAATTACCGGTTTTCCCGTCGGGTCATCAAAGACTGGAACTCCCTGAGTGAGGATATTGTCCAAGCAACGTCGGTTCCCAGTTTTGAAAGCCGCCTTGATGCCTTTTTTCTTATGGCCGTGGATGACAACATCTACTCAACCAGTCAGCGGTTCCCACTTCCTTTCGAGGATCGCCGTCCTGTTTGAGTTTATTTTTCTGTCTTGAACTATCTTTGAAGAGACTCCTCCGGGCCTTGGGCCTCTTGTCTTAAATATATTGAAATTGAAATTGAAATTGAAGGGGGATTATATGTGCATTATTAAGGATCTAGAAAAGACGCGAATACCTCTAACACCAAATACCTTACTTGCAACGAAGTGACCCAAGAATGAATGATTGTACAATAGATTTAAACAATTGCGACTAAAATATTAATTAACAATAATTTTCAAGTATATGAATGAATTTGGAATACATTTTGAACTATGAGAAGAATGAAATGCGGATCCTCAGGCAAAATTAATATTAAGTTGAACTAATCAAGAAGGCCTGATCAGCGAATCGTCATCAAGGTGCAGGGGATGAACCCCATGGTTCCTGGTCAGGAATTCTTGGCTGAGGTGATTTTATCATCGATTTTATTCCACTCTGTCAATTGTGCTCGTACGTCGGAATGATATTAAGACTTCCAAGTTTTTCGACTTCGCATCAACTGAGTGAATCTGCTGTTTAGTAGCTTATTATTTGCCGGTTTAAGGAATATCAAACAGTAATAGTTGTGCATGGCCTATGCTATTAAGCATACTGCAATCGAGTTGCTTTGATTTATCAGAGCTATATGTCAATGTGAGTACCGTTGCTTACTCATTTAGTCTGGCAATTTCAAGTTTCACTCCGTGGCCTTGACAAGTCCGGCGCTTGATTTGATAATAAAGGGAGACGTTGACTCTCGGCAGATAGAATAGACATTTCTTGTACAAAACGATTAATCTCGGAACTTATGGCAGACAAAATTTTCTTATTTTCAGACATCGCGACACGCAGAAGGAACGAGGACGAAAGGATCAGATATGGAGGTAAGCTTAATGGAATGATATGTAATCAATGTGAACCATAGAAAAACTAGTTTAACAAAACGGGCGAGGAAAAAGTATCTTGAAATCAAGACTCTGATGATACAAAACTAATAAAGATTTAAACGGTCAAACCGGAGGGGTAACATTCGTTAATTCGAGACAGTAGGGACGTGATACGGGAATGACCCGAGGCGGTGCCAATCCGGTGCGTGAACTGAGGGAGGTCAATCCTCAAATCTGGAGCGTGATTCAGCTCGGTCTCCGAAAAAAATTGAAACCAGGAACGTGACCTTGGTAAGTTAAAACAAATGAACGTCTCAGTGGGTCAGCTTGGCCCGTTACATCGGTAGGCTTGTAATGCATTCAAAAATGAATATCAAAATATCTTTTGCAAACGTATTTCAAATTTCATTGAAATATCTGGCTTGTAAGTAGCTTTATTTTTATGATGAAGATCCAGCCTTAGGAGTTTTTTCACTGTCTGCTATTCTTCCTCAGTTACACTGCTGGCTCGTGTAATCTGAGTGTGAGTTTTTTAATTGAAACAAGCGAGTAGTCGTTTGAAATTGTGTCAACGACTTCTTTAGAATGTTCGGCTTTGCCGATGCACTTCTTAAATCCTATGTACCAAGAGGGAGTTCAAAGGCGTTTGCCTATATTTCCTTTAATAAATTTGACTTGACTTGACTAATGGATGCTTCTGCAGTAGGGGCATTGGGATTTGTGTTGAGATCGGCAAAAAGGCAGTTTTCAAAGGAGCTGCATTAGAAAATGGTATATCTTCCTGTCTGAATCTCTGTAAACTGCTCTAATATACTGTCCAGTTCATGATCGACTGGGCCGTTCAGATATTTGGTTCTTGCAGTTTGTGTGGTTAAAAATTCGCGCTTTGAAAAAACCCCGATTTTTTTAAAATTGTCAAAGGGATTCGGAAATTCAGCTGAATTAGATTCTCAATTAAATAGTTATGCTCCAAACAGGACCTGTCATAGGGTTCAAACAATATATTGGTGAAGGCGTTAAAATAGCCAAGTAAACTACCCAAACTATTGCCACATACCTTCCAGCCATCATTTAAACTGGTGAGACTGACTTCTCAAGAAGAGACAGTAATAATTCACGCCATAGATAGAAAGATGGAGTCCATACCATTGCCAATAGTTAGCATTTAGTCATTCAAACCTGCATCGGTCTAAAGTTATGAAAACCATACTCCCGGTATAAATATAAAATAATTGATTTTATAGGCAGAAACGAATTACCGACGAAGACGAGCGAGATTGATTGGAGCACTAGACTTCTAGCTAACAAAGTCGCAGTTTCGAGCCTCGGGGATTGTCACCCATGGGGTTAGGTATGGCTGGCTGATGAGAACTAATAAGCCAGAAATGACCATTCTGATCCCCCTTGTCCGTGTCTGCAATGTATTTATACCTATAAAATATGGTAGCCATTGGGAGACTGCTGACGCGACTCGAGAGCGTACCCCAAGGTACAACAAGAAGAGCGAGTTCCGTTACCGATCTCTGAGTGCCTATCTACAGTTGTATTTATTGTCACTTAACACGCAATGTAAACCGTAATATATGGTGGATTACTTATCTGATGAAACTCGAAGAGGGAAATTTGAAAGGGGGATCTAACACATATTTGAGGTTGTGTATTTTTTTTTATTGAATTGACTTGAGGCGGAAAATTCGGTTTACTAGTAAAGGCTTCAGCTCGCATCAGTAAACTGTGGGGCCAATATGGGCGGAATGGGGCCAAATCTAAGGTGTGTTGATATCTAAGGAATTTCCTACGCTATTAAACGCTGCGGGAGATATGTCTTTTCTGTGTGTGCTGAACTATAAACGAACATTGATAAAAACCACAAACAATTTCGCTTTGCGTTCATCGGATTGAGGTCAGTGTAATTATCATAAATCATGTTCAAAAAATTCGATTTTGCAAATCTACCAAGGTATGTGCTATAAATGAAGTATTAAGCTAGAATTTGTTTAAGCCACCGAAAATAACAACTATAAACAAGCATGTTTACAAACACCCGAGACATGATGTCAGTTTTCTCTGTCTAGCTCTATGCAAAAGGTGTCCAAGCATTTTATATCTACAGCGCTGCATTAATGAATAAAAAAACTAGAAACGGATCGAATAGAAGTTTATTAGTTTTCTCAAAATTGTCGTTGATATTCTGCCCCTCCGATCGGCAAATGTGGTGAAAATTGCTCCAGTATATAAAAAAAGTGAATTGTTCTATTTTCAGCAGAAGTTGTATCTCTTATTTTTAGGGAAGTAAAAAAACTGGTCAACGTTGCCCATTTTGATTCTCACTTAATCTTCAAAAAGGTAAAGTATACAGTTATTCAACGCCAAAATATACAATTCAAGCGATTATTCAAGAGATAACTGGTTAAGGAAAAATTTTTCATTACTCTTAGGCATATGCATTCGTGACTTTTGTTTAGGACGTTCATTTTTCACAGCAGAGGGTTGAGATGTTTGGGTGATCCTAAACCATGATCCAAACAGACAGCTGCATAAGAAATTATGTTTAAAAACTCGTTATTTAGGTAAATTCTTTAATACGTATCTTTATTTGAAGGATTTGGTAAGTACGTAGAATATAATCCATATTTATGATCAATCGACTGAAGCTAGTGAAAATCGTAAAGTATTCTTGACCATTTCAAGAACGAACTGAACCTCATCGTAATCGAAATCCATAACTACTTACAAAGGAACATGGCGGATAGATATTTGTTCTAGTGAACAGAAAATTGTACGTTTACGATTGCACCTGACAATCCCATGTAAGTTTATTACTCAAGTCACGTTTATTCCATTCAAGTTTATTAGTCACCGATTGGCATGTCCGCACGTGAACTTACGAACTAAATCGACAAAAATCCAACGGAACAAAGTAAATAAAGTTGGTTTTCAAAAACGGGGCTTTGATAGTGATTTGCTATATCAAGCAGTCAAAATTCCAAGTTGTTATATAACTAATTAAGACAAAGCACACATAACAGGAAACCGTTTCCTACTAGAGCACTGCCAATGAAAATGGCTTTCAGGAAAATCCATGTCAATTAAACAGTATGTCGCGCAGATGGTTCCTGTCCTTCAGTTCGAACAAATGCACTGTGCTTCGTCTGAGAAATCAAAATCCGTAGCCCGATGCGCGGTCTAAATGTCCGAATGGAATTCACTCCAAGAAGCAAAAATACAAAAAAGATCTTGGCGTCTGGATGACAAACAGCCTCAGGCCTTGTACAAAATGTTGTAAGGTGACTAACGCTGCAACCTATATGTTGTACGCCATCAGACGGGCATCTACACAATGTTGTTAGGCCGCTAAAACTGCAACTTTAATGTTGTACTCCATCAAGCGGGCATCCGCGGTGTGTGATGAAGACTGTTTCTCGAAAATCTTCGGTACCTTCATTATGCCGCACCTTGAATACGCGATTCAAGCCTGGCGACCAGGGATGTGGCAGGATTATAACGTACTTGAGAGGGTGCAGTGGCGAGCAACAAAATAAGTAAGAGGCCAAGGTTCATTACCATATGAGATCCGCCTTAATAACCTTAATATCTTTCCTCTGAATTATAAACATTTACGTGGAGATTTGATACAGGCGTTTAGTATCGTGAGTAGCTTGGACTACGCTCTTATGTTTGGCTACTTTTTCCAACTCACAACTACAACTAATCTCCGGGTACATCCCTTCAAATTGTATGTGCCCCGAGGAAGATTGGACGTGAGTAATTATTCTTTCTTCAACCGGGTCGTTGAACCGTGGAATAACATAAATGATGTGATTGTTAAGTCCCAATCTGTGGAAACATTCACACCCGACTTGATATCTATAGGTTGCGGCACACCGTAAACTATGTGACAAATTAACATTGAAACACCAATGTACGATGCGACAGCCTGCATTTTCCTGCCTAAAAATTTTTCGTACATTATTTCTAACTCTTGAGATTTTATGTGATATATAGGGAGTTCAAAGCCGCAATCCGATTTTTCCTCAACTAGACTGATTAACCCCTTTAAGTCAGTTTATTAAGGGAATAAGGCTTTCGCCCTTGGGCTCCTTATTTATATCCAAAAATTTCAAACGAGTTCAACCTCAACAATAATAATATGAATGTAGGCTTAAGATCGGCGATAGGTGTGAGGCAGTTGAAAACTGCTGCTACTAAATAAATAAATAAATTTTAAAGTCTAGGCCGGGAGGGCCTCATCATTGCCGGAGGACCTCATAATTGCTGACACTACGTTTATTATATATTATACAGTTTCTCGGCAAATGTGAATTAAGTTGGCGTTTAAACATGTGAAAAGTATCTGAGAGGAACATCTCGGCAGGGAGTCCATTCTAGCTCCGTCGACCCTCTGCGATAAGGCGTTCCGTCGAACGTCCATATGGGCCGGTTCCCTCTGCAGTTTAAAGGGATGACCTCGCAGATGATCCGTCTGAGCCAATTCGAAAAATTCATCAAATTCCAGGGCGCACTCATGGCCTCTGACAATTCCGCAGGTTTGGTTGAGGTCAATGTGGAGTTGCCTCTAACTGAGAGGAAATAAATCAAGTTCAGTCAATTTTTCTTCATGAAGCAGATGAATGAGATTACTGGCCACCTTCACAACCCCCGCCTGCACTCGTTTTAGCTGCAGATAATCTTTCTTGAACCACGGATGCCAAGCCTGGAAAGCATACTCCAAGTGGGAACGAAAAAAACGCTCCGTACGTTTTCCTGAAGAACTCCTTGTCGATGTAGATGAATCCCCGCCTAATCTCAAACAGCACCTTTGTCGTGCATTTAGCTGCCTTTAGGCGCAGTGAAAATGGTTTAAGTGAGGAGTTTATCAGAACACCGAGGTCTATCTGTTAGTCAACAGTTCTAGGGGGTTATCCATTGAGGATGCATTAAAAGGAATCATTCTCCCCATTGGTCCTTCTAATATGGAGCCTTAAAACTGCACAATTACATGCATTGAAGTTTAAGAGCCAACGAGCAGACCAGTTGCCTGATATAATGAGAGGCCCTTTGAAGTGCTTGCCTATCGGCGTCAGACCTGATAGCTCACCAGAGTTTGAAGTCGTCAACAAACATGATGGCACTACAACCTAGGTCGTCGACACAGTCGTCGATATAGATTAGGAAAAGCTTTGGCCCTAAGACAGAGCCTTGGGGACGCCAGTGCACAAGTTAACTGCTCAATGATTTATGGTAAGGGCAACGGTGCTGACTCTGCAGCCCGAAACCGGGCAATTCTTAAGCCGACAGAGAGCAAACGATCGCACCACACCCTAATCTGATGCAGAATGTCGATTTGAAAACACTAAAGGCAGATAAAAAATAACATAACCCGATTCCGATATTCTGCCGCTGCTTGACACAGATGCTAGAGGTGCGGCTATTCAGTGTGTCAACCCAGCTTTTCCAAACAGCATTCTGTTTGATATTACGGTTTAGAAATTTCAGGTTTTTAATCTCAAGATAAATTAATTTCTGATCGCGGAATATATCAGAATATATAAGGTCTATGGCCGTACACCGAAATTGTAAGTGTATATTTGTGTTGAAACACGTCAACCTTAATATAATCTACACCTGCTGACACAGAACAGACTGAAGTAGTACAAAAATGCCAAAATTTACCCAGCACATCAACCACTCCTAGTGGGTATGCTAAGGTTGCATACAAATCACAGAAGGAAACCACAAATGTAGAAGGGGGGCAGCACGAAGCCAGACCTGATCAGTGCCATCCCAGACTCCAAAAGAAGCCAATCTCCGGTGATGGTAACGGAAACACAAAGTCAAAAACTATTCCTAAAAACATCTCGGGGTCTTCCGATAGCAGTAAGACTGGAAATATATCACGGGTTCCCCTTGACCGACAAAACTGCCTAGTTGTTCAAGACGAGTCAAACGGAACTACAGGTAAGGTATTACAGAAGTCGTCCATAAATCGGAAAAACAACATTATCATACAAGGTGCTCCTGAGTCCACGTTTGACAGTACAACGGAACGAGTTGCACACGGCCATGATTGAGTACACGAATACGTCAGCGCTGTCCTAAAGAATGGGGAAACCTTTACCGTAAATAAAGCCTTCCGTCTGGGTAAAGCAGAACTAGGCCGCGACCTACAAACAAACCCAAAGCCTCTCAAAGTTGTATTCGATAACGAAGGCTTGGCATCAAAACTGCTAAAAGGAAAAAAGGCCTTACGAAATTTGCACAAGCAAGTGTTTTTTTTTTTCAGCCAGAATACGAGCCGAGGGTGCGGATGAAAATGAGGCAACTAAGGATAGAATTGAGAGAGAGGACCGATAGCGGGGCAAAGGGCCTGAAAATAAAAGATGGGCAAATAATACAAGTCAAGGAGCCCTTCAACTGGCCAAAACCTGTCACGATGAGGGTTGGGCCTCACGGAGTAAACTATCACTAAAGATCCCAACCGCAAATGTACAAAGCTTGTTTAACAAGCTGGACGAACTAAAAAACTTGGTCGATGAGGTGAAACCAGACATCGTGGCTTTAACTGAAACCTGGCTTTCAAAAGATATCGCTGATTCTGAATTATCACTTAGAGGATATCAGCTTTTCAGGAAAGACAGAACAACTAGGGGCGGAGGGCTTATAGTCTATGTCACTTGCAAGCTGACAGCCACGGCTGAAGTACCGGTCCCAGCACGAGATGTGGAAATGCTAAATATTACTATATCTGCTAAGTACGCCAGGCCACTGACGCTTTCGGTGACATACCGCCCGCCAAACCATTCTCATGACCAAGACACTATCCTCATAGCAGAATTGTATAGGGTTAATGAGAAAAAAGACATCCTAATCGTTGGGGACTTTAACGCTACTGGTGTTGACTGGCAGACGTGGACTGCACAGGGTCTTCAAGACAACTTCAATCACAAATTACTACAATGGGCCACAGCCAAACTGCTCTGCCAAACCGTCGCGTTTGGAACGCGGGCTAAAGAAGGACAACAGTCGAACTGTCTCGACCTTATCTTTACCCGAGAGGAGGAAACTGTGATTAACCTGCAGGATCGATCCCCATTAGGGTCAAGCGACCATATTATGCGGTATTTCGAGTATTCGCTGTTCTCCAAACCCTACTCCTCCGACACATGAGAAGTAACATTTGGAAGGGCGACTACCCACTTATGAGAAGAGAAATGTCAGAGGTATCATGGGAAACAGATCTCCAAGGTGGGGCAAATGAACAGTGGATGACCTTAAGCTTGACGTTGAAAAGGACTATTTGTCTCAACTATCCCTTCAGAAGAAAGACAAGTACGAATCGCCCGCAGTGGATGAACTCAAGCTTGCAGGCCGCTTTAAAAAAAAGAAACCGCTTCTGGAGACGCTACAGATTAACCGGCTCCAGTAAACACTTACGGGAGTATAAGCAACAACGTAACATTTGTAAAAGAGAAGCTACTAAACTGCGCAAGAAATACGAGTTGAACATATTACACAAGTCGTTGGAACACCCCAAGATCTTGTACGGTTACACACGAAGCACGAAGAGATCTCAGGAACTGATCCCTGCCCTTAGATCAGCCGATGGACAACTGGTGACCGAAGACCAGATGAAAGCCTCCCTCCTCTCCGATTTCTTTGAATCCATCTACACCCGAGAACCTACAACTTTTGCTGACGGTCCGTCCGCTCATCGACCGATAACTGCACCCTTACCCTCCTCCTTATTGCCCAAAAAAGAGGACCTAGAGTTTTCACACAACACTGTCAGGGCCGAATTACTCCAACTTAAGCCTGCCAAATCACCTGGGCTGGACAAAATTCCTGCACTAGCACTAAGAGAATTAGCTAACGAACTATGCAAACCCCTGGCTGCCATCTTGCAGAAATCTTTTGACGAAGGCGAACTCCCAGAAGAATGGAAGTGGGTAAACGTCACCCTAATCTATAAGGGAGGTTCGCGACTTGATTGCGCAAATTACCGTCCTGTCACTCTAACTTGCATCACGTGCAAAGTAATGGAGCGCATTATTAAGAAGCATTTAATGTATTTCCTCCAAAGCAACAAAATACTATGTGATGGACAGCACTGCTTTCGCCCAGGACGCTCTTGCCTCACGAGTGCTCTTTACTCACAGGAGAAGTGGACAAAGGCCGCTGATGAAGGCTATCCAATTGATGTTATATTCTTCGACTTCAAAAAGGCCTTCGAGAGTGTACCACACAGGCTTCTTCTGCAGAAGATTTGGGACGCGGGAATCCAAGGAAAAATGTATAAATGGATCAGTAGTTTCTTGTCCCTCAGAGAACAGATGGTCGTTGTCGGAAACTCAACCTCAGAATGGACGATGGTCGAGAGTGGTGTGCCACAAGGCTCAGTTTTGGGTCCGCTGCTATTCCTGATTTATGTAAACGACTGTCTCAATGAGCTTGATTGCGCAGCTGTCATGTTTGCGGATGACATAAAAATATGGGCTGAAATTAGGTGCGCCGACGACGCAAAGAGACTACAGTCGAACATCGATAAACTGGTTATCTGGTCGTCCACGTTGCTTCTTAACTTTAATGTATCCAAGTGTCTTGTTCTACACATAAGCCCGGGGCGAAAAGTGCCACCGAAACACAGTTATTTTATCAATGGTACCGCATTAAACGAGGTTGAGACACACAAAGATCTGGGTATATGGACAACCACGAACTTGATGCAAACAGAGCACTGTAAAACGTTCGCCCAGAAGGCAACTAGTACTCTGCACTGGATCAGACGAGCGTTCAAAATCTTTCCACCTGAGCTCTTCGGAAAAATATTTGGCACCTTTGTGAGACCACATCTTGAAAACGGAATGCCAGTTTGGACACCGTGGTTGAAGAAAGATGTTGAGCTTCGCACCTTGAAAAAATCCTGCCCCCGCGCGGTTCGAAATTTTTAAGCAGTGGCGTTCAAGAGGAAAATACTTGTTTCCAACGAGCAAAAGATAGTGTGTCAAGATCAACACACTTGATTTACAAACAAAGCCGGATACTCACAAAATTTTTTCCCTGAACATAACTGGACGCAAATAATAAGCAAACCAACCAGGGGAAACAATATACTCGATGTTATTCTCACCAATGATATCTGGCCCTTATATACGCACTACGACAGCTTAACCTTTGATAGTGATCATAAGACAATAATAGCAGTGCTCCCTCTTAACATTAAAATAAGACCTGATCCTAGTTACACTTCTATAAACCCCAAAAATCTTGACATTGAATCTATGAATAACTACATTAGGTCATTGGATTGGAGCTCTTTTCTCCTAACAGCATCCCCTCTAGAAGCTGTAAACATATTATATGCCACCCTTAATTTAATTCGAGATACCCTAATTGACGAGAGATCCCCATGTAAGAAATCACTAATCCCAAACTTCCTTTCCAAACGGCTAAAAAAACTTAAAAAACAACTCCACGACCCATGTATTAGTTATCTATCTACGCTCAGACGCATTACAGAGATTCACGAGTTAGCCCAGAACATTGAAACAAATAAGACGATAGCAGCAGAACATCGGGCAATCGAGTCCCCAGAAGGGACAGCCCAAATCTTCAGGAAACAAATAAATAATCATCAAAAACAAGGCCCCCAAATCATGCTTGATGACCAAGGAATAGTAATAACAAATGACAACCAAATAGCAAATCTTTTCAACGAGTATTTCTCAACCAACTATTCAGTCGAGGAAGAACCAATCCCCCAACCAACAGAAATGACGGCACTAGTATTAAAAGAGATATTGTTTGACGAAGAAACTGTAGAGAAAATTATCCGCCAACTGTCCAATTCCACATCATGTGGAACGGATAGAATCCCTCCTTGCATACTGAGGCATATGACATATGCCCCAATACTTCTGTCTAACCTTTTCTCGTTACTGCAGTCAAATGGTACTTATCCAGAAATCTGGAAAACATCATGTATCACCCCAATTTACAAAAACGGAAATCGGTCCAATGCCCAAAATTATCGTGGTGTTCACCGAACATCGGTTTTAGCAAAAATCTTAGAAAAAATAATTTATAACCAAATGTTAGACCATCTGACGAATGTAAATCTCATACCCCCCTCTCAACATGCCTTTTTACCTAAAAAGTCATGTCAGTCCTGCCATCTCACTTTCTTGGAATTCGTCTCCAGAAATCGAGATGATGGGAACACGGTAGCTACAATTTACTTTGATCTAAAAAAAGCCTTTGACAAAGTTCCCCATAAAAGACTGATCGTGAAGCTAGTGAGTCACGGGATTCGGCCCCCCCTCCTTGATTTCCTCAAATCCTATCTTCAAAACCGATTTCAAGTAGTACAACTTCGAAATATAGTATCAGAACCAGCTCATATAAGCAGTGGTGTTTTTCAAGGCACTATCCTAGGTCCCCTCTTATTTCTCATTTACATTCATGAGTTATCCACGATATCAACATCTGCTAAAACATTCTTATATGCAGATGACTTAAAACTCGCATATGCCTATAACAAAAATTCGATAAGTAGTGTGCATAGAACAATTGAATTAGACCTTCAAAAACTAAACGACTGGAGTGTTCAGTGGCAAATGCCGTTTTCACCAACAAAATGTCATCTCATGATTTTTGGACTACTAAAACTTCCCCCCATAATGTTTAGTGATCAAGAAATAAAAGAGCTAACATCTTTAAAAGATTTAGGTCTTAGCTATTCTAATACTCTTGACTTATCTCCACATGTTAAACAAATCGCACCAAAAGCCAATCGACTATGTGGCTTCATAAGTAAAAATTTCACATTAATTACACTTAAGACTAAACTTTACAAAATGTACGTTTTACCTATTCTAGATTACTGCTCAATATTTTTCGGTACCATGTCATCAGATGACAGACAGAAACTAGAAAAAATCCAGCGAAGGTTTACCAGAGGTCTGTGTAAACGCGATGACGCCCGAGACTCCTATTCAATAATGTACAATAGATATGGTCTTAAACCCCTCTGGCAAAGGCGACTCCAAAATGGTTTAACTTTCCTATTTAAAGTGACACATAATCAGAGCATCCTTAGCAATAATATGTTAACAAATCAAAACGGTTCCCGTTCCACTAGAAACAACCAACATACAATTCATAACGCTAAAGCTAGGACGGCTCAGCGATCAAATTTCTACACCATAAGATATGCGATCATATGGAATGCCCTACCCAACGATATTCGAAAAAGCCACAGTTTAGCCGAATTTAGAAGAAAGACCAAGCAGTTCTTCTCAAATGACATGACGCATATATTTCTGAATAAAATAGGACACTTTGCTAACCAGTTCTTTGACGTCCAATTCGGACCAAAAGGGATCTAACGGTCCAGGAGAGTTCCCGAAAATTTTGGAGAAAACAGGCAAATGCTGAAAGCTTTCCAGTCGACGGTTTCCAACGCTGATAAAATCAAAGCTTAAGCAAAATTGTGCCTTGCCTCCTTTTCCAATCCTTAAAAATAAAAGTAAAAAACAAAAACTAAGAACAATTTATCTATTCCAATATTCCTCTACTAATATCTAAATTTTTATAAAAAATTATTATGAAAGAAAATAATCTTCTCTTCAATTATACTAAAATGTATATTGTTTCCCCTTATAATGTATCAGAAATATAAATACTAATGATGTAAATCTCAATCTCACTTAGATATTCGACAAACGAAAGGCCAAATGTCTTCTGCCGATGCACTTGAATGACGATGGTGCTTCGCAGCTGCCTCGACCCACCTCAGACATCTGCAACGTCCCATCTAATTAGCAAACTTGTGCCACTGGACAATGATTGTAATCTCCGTATCGAGCAGAGCCATGCATACGGTCGATGCAATATTGTAGCGGGCCAGGGATGTCGAGGTTGGCGCACACCTAAAGGATAAGAGACCTGAGGATAGCTCGGCATCGGAAACTCGGAGCTGGATTGATAAGCATCACCCAAGCACACAAATATGAAGGCCGGAGTAGAAGGAGACGTGAATATATGCAGAGGAATCTTCTAGTAATAAAGAATACATATAGAGTAAGAAAATAATATGGGGATAAGGAACGGCGTTACACAGATATATGTCCCATCTGGAGTGGAGTGTGTTCTCTTATGTCTGATCAGTTAC
>JAYGXS010000005.1:37276824-37321322 GCA_036362985.1 Ligula intestinalis
ATAGCTCCGTGAGATCGATGGGCCATAGTGATTAATGCCGTGGTGAGATTGCTGATAGTTACCGGGAAATTGGGGAAACCAAGACGGGAAAGAGAGGCTGGAGGGCGAGGTAAGGTAATTATGAGGATTAAGCGGTGGAAAGCCTGGCCCAGTATGATACTTGTTATAAGTAGGGTAACCTATATGTTTGTTAGCTTCCTGTTGTATAGGCTTCAATTGTGTTTGGGAAGGCTGCATGCTCGCGATTGAGTTCCAGATTCCACCCTTCAGACGACTTGAATTGGGTGATTTAATGGAAGGTTTGGGGGAACTATGATCGAGTATCGAAGCTGTTGGTCTACCTGACGTAGAGGGCTTTTCGGAATTTCTAGGAAGGCTACCAGAATTACTAGCTATGACAACTGGGGAAGCATATTAGTTGGAAGTAGACGGGGATGTCTGGTGACTTGAGGGGGATGAGACAGTTGCTGTACTGGGGAGCAGTAATCTATGTTTGCCAGGAATAAAAGTACATGGCTCGCTAGGCTTCCTAGGGCTACGACCAGGAACTTGAGCCGGTTGCGGTGAATTTACTATTTTGTTAGAAGAACTTGACGCTATTATTCGCTCCATTGGAGTGAGATCATGACAGAGAAAATACATTATATTTCTCAGATATTTGGAAACAAGCTCTTGCTGTTTAAAAATGGCGTCGATTTCACTGGGTGAAAATAGCTTGACTTAAATGGGTGGGTTTTTACTGCGAGATGACAGTCTAATAGCCTCTGCTATTTTATAGTTAAATCCGCCGGAGTAAAGGAAATGCATTGCAACGTCCAT
Source organism: Ligula intestinalis (assembly GCA_036362985.1). NCBI lineage: Eukaryota > Metazoa > Platyhelminthes > Cestoda > Diphyllobothriidea > Diphyllobothriidae > Ligula > Ligula intestinalis. The sequence continues at coordinate 37,277,644 of JAYGXS010000005.1, forward strand.
TGGCCTAATTGATTTCGGAGCGTTTTTCAGAATAAAATTGTACGACCTTTTTTGTCTATCCTGTGACTCACTTGCGACCAAATTAACGAGAGTATCTAAACGTTTGCATTCCTTAGAGGAAACTGCAGAGATATTCCCATCAAATAGGGTCTCAAGGATTGAGAGAACTGACCCAAATTTCAACATAAACTCGCTGCAATTTTAAATTGCAGAAAAATCTATTTGCTCGGCAATTAGATCAGGTTGAATACTGACGTCAGGCTGAAGACTGATATCAGTTATGATGTTTGCCTTTCGCAGACACCGCTTGGGTCTGGAATTCTGTGGCTTCCTACTGAATGAAAGTGTCGCCTTCATACGTTTTGAAGCAACAAGTAGATTTATCACGAAAACAGTCGGGAATTCAGAATAAACTAACTGTTTAAGCTTATATAAGTTGCTGAAAGCCAGACAGATGCTTAACAGAATGCTAGGTAAGCAAGCAGAGACCAAACCAACAAAAGGAATGGAAGCAGATTTTTCAAGCGTAAGAACTGGTACTTACGGATAATTTATATAAGAAAACGAAAGACATATAGTCGTATCTTCTCTTAGATAAATCGATTGATATAAGACTGATGACTTAGCTGAAATTTCGAAACCAGCGCTCAACCTTGACCTTGACCTTGCCGGCAGAAGGGTACAGGAATCGGGAGCTGTCTGTGGAGAACCCCTAAAACCGGCCGTTAACTGGTTTGCAATTTGCAGGAACGTCTGTTTCAACACCCTGAACAGGGTAGCTTCGTCCATCGGTGGACCGGGCATTCAAGTGCACGTGGACGAGTCGATGATCAGCCGCCGTAAATACAACCGAGGGCAAAAAGTGCGGCAATTGTGGGTAATCGGTATGTACAAAACTGTCAAGAAAAGAGCAGTGTGCGAACAACTGAGCAGCCGCTCTGCACCGTCCCTCTGCAGTCAGTCAGTCAGTATATTTGAGGGAAAAATAGGCTTGTGCCTTTGAACTCCCTATTTTTAACATCAAAATCTCAAGAATTATAAACAATTTTAACAAGTTTTCAGTCAGGAAAATATAGACAGTCACATGGTGTAGTGGTGTTTTAAGGTTAATTTGTCACATAGTTCACGTTGTGTTGTAGCATGTGTATATCAAGTCGGTGTTTGAATATCTCCACAGATTGGGACATAACAATCGCCTCGGGAAGGTTATTCCACGGGTCCACGACACGATTAAAGAAAAATTCTTCCGTACATCCAATTGTCCTTGGGGCACATACAGTTTGAAGGGATGTCTCCGGAGATTAGTTGTAGTGGCGAGTTGGAAGAAGTCGTCACACATGAGAGCGCAGTCAAAGCCACGCACGATACGGAAGGTTTGTATCAAATCTCCGCGTAACTGCCTATAACTCAAAGGATAGAGATTAAGGTTATTTAGGCAGATCTCATATGGTAGTGAACCTTGACCTCTTACTAATTTTGTTGCTCGCCGCTGCACCCTCTCAAGTACGTTATAATCCTGCCGCATCCACGGTCTCCAGGCTTTAATCGCGTATTCAAGATATAGCCATTGTACCGAAGATTTTTTAAGAAACAGTCTTCATCAAAAACCATGAATGCCCGCTTGATGGCGTACAACATTGAAGTTGCAGTTTTAGCCACCTTAAATCATTGTGTAGAAGGTTTGAGATTGTCTGTCATCCAGATGCCGAGATCCTTATGTATTTCTGTTTCTTGCAATGGGATTCCGTTTAGATGGTAGGGTCGCGCATAAGGCACCGCATTTCGATTTCCCAGGCGCAGCAGAGTGCATTTGTTAGAATTGAAGGACAGCAGCCATCTATGCGACCACTCGTTTAATCGACAAAGATTTTCCTGGAAGTTATCTTCATCGGCAGCACACCTGATGACCCTCCATATTTTTACATCATTTGCAAACATTGCACTCTCGCAGTCCAATTCCTGTACACAATCATTAACGAACAAGAGAAAGAGGGATGGTCCGAGTACTGAACCTTGAGGTACTCCACTCTCGATAACTGTCGGCCTTGATTCTTGTCGTCTTACACACACCGTTTGGGAACGCCCAAATAGGAAATTCTCAAGCCACGTAAGAAGTCTGCATCCGATACCTATCAGTCTCAACTTATGCAGGAGACGTTGGTGTGGAACACTGTCAAAGGCCTTCCGGAAATCAATGTAGGCTGCATGTACAGTTTCTTTTGCATCAATTGCCCTTGTCCAGCTTTGCATCGTATAAAGCAAGTTTGTTACACATGACCTTCCCCTACGGAATCCAAATTGCGCATTCGACAATATATTGTGAGTTTCACAATATATCATCAATTGCTTCTTGATGATCTTCTCCATTACTTTGCAGCATATGGAGGTCAGACTCACGGGTCTGTAGTTATTCGCAGATGCATGACCACCGACTTTGCAAAGCGGTTTAATATGCGCTAATTTCTGGCACACTAGTAAAAGGGGTTTAGCTAGCTCTCTAGCAAGTTCCTTGAGCAATTTGGCAGAAATTTCATCTGGACCCGGAGATTTACATTCCTTCAAGCTTTTGAGTTCTTGAAAAATCTTATCTTCTTCAAACAAAATATCCCCAATATTTGGTGCTTCCACGACCTTGTAAACAGTTGCGATGAAGGGAGGTTCTATGGTGAAGACAGACTGAAAGAACTCAGCAAAATGTTCAGCTTTGTTTTTACAGTCGGAGATTTCGTGACCATCATCAGTTTGCATACCAGGAATCGGGTTCCTGTTACGTGTGCTTTTCGTAAATAACTGCATAGCAACTTTGGATTATTGACAGCTTGACGAAGTAGATCGCTCTCAAAGTCCCGTCGTGCTTTGAAAACCTTTTGTTTACCTTGTTCCGCTGGATTTTGTACTGTTCAAAATCTTCGTTGCGGCTTGTGTTGCAAAACTTCTTCCAAAGCTTTCTTTTTTATCGATCTCTCTTTTGATAGCTCCGTTCGGCCATGGAGGTCGGCTAGATACCTTGGGCACTGAAAGTGGACAATGACTGCGCATTAGCTGCAACAACCTCTACTTAAATGTATTCCAGTCCTCAGTGACATCCCCAGAGAAAAGAAGGCCCCAGTCTATTTTTGATGCCTCTATTCTCATTTGTGAGAAGTCACCTCGCCATATATTCGGCCTTGGTTCGTCTACTGTAGGGGCTAACGAGTAAATACTATAATCCCACAAAAGTACGGCATGACCACTTCGACCTAGTGGGGGTAGGCAGCATACCTCGTCTATAGTGTCGGGATGCTTCGTGAAGACTAGATTTAAACAACTAGCTTGTTTCCCTCCACGTATTCTAGTTGAAACAATGACGTGTTGTGTGAGAAGGGCCTCAATTGTTGTTTTCCACAGATGGTGATCAAAGGCGTTTTTAGAACAATTGGCCCGCAAATTGTTCTAACATATGCTGGGCGCATTGAAGTCACCCATGAGTAAAACATCAGGTCGAGTTCCTATCTCCTTTATGCACACCAGTAAACGCGCATCTGCATCACTGTTGGTCCGCGGTGGTCGGTAGACAGTCATGGCTTCCAGGGGCTGCTACCGCGTGCCTTAATTGTCAACCAAATAGCCTCTATACCATGAGTAATCCCTTCAGGCTTCTCGCACACACTTAATTACTTCTTTACATAAATAGCAACTCCTCCATCCTGGCGTTCAACTCGGTCTCGTCTAAATAGTTGGTACCCGCATAGCACCACTTCTGAATCACTGATGCTCTGTGACAGCCAGGTTTCTGTAATTCCTAAAACATCAGGGGACCCATCGGCTACCTGTATTTGAAGTTCATAAAACTTCGAAAATAAACTCTGGGCGTAAGTATACATAAATTTCAGTCGGCGAGACTCTGCAGTGTCCAATGCGTTTGGGCGCGAGTTTGCCAGTACTACTGGACCGCAGCCATCATCAGGACTGACTGTTTCCACAGCACTATGGTAGTTTTCTGTATTATTTGGTCCCTGAAGATAGCCAGATTGCTCTCTCCAGCTCTCTCTCTCCCGTTCTTCCACCACCAATTCTCGGCGTTTCAGACGTTCTGTTGGAGAGTATTCCGGCTGAAAAAACACCGTCTTATGTGAGTGGCTGAGAGCTGTCTTCCGGGACAGAACCAAGTTCACCTGTTCTTTGTTATCCAAGACTTTCGTGAAAGATCGAGGTCGGACAGTTTCCGACTGTTCAGTAACCTGTTTGCCTTTTAGCAGGTCCCGAAACTTTTCGACGTCCGCATCCATCCTTTCCTTCGGAGTAGTTCCGTCTGATTTAGGTAGGCCTTGAACGGCTATGCAGTTTTGGCGGGCAAGGGAGACCCTTGATATATTTCCAGCTATACTGCCATCGGAAGACCCCGAGGTATCGAGAGGAATGGCTTGTGACTTTTGGTTTTCCTCACCATCACAAGAGATAGGCTTCTCTTGGAAGCCGGGATGGCTTTGTTCAGAGCTGTCTTCGTGCTGCCCCCCTTCCGCATTTGTGGTTTTTTTAATGATTTGTTTGCAGCCTTAGCATACCCACGATCTTTTTTATGCTGGCTTTCTGTGCCCAAACTGACTTCACAAGAAAGTGGAGTTGTACAATATGCTTCTCTGATTGGAGCGTATTGTTCGGTGGGTGTTTTGTTTCGCGCAGTATCGAGAGGATTTGAGGTGGAAGCTACCAATTTCGCCGCTTGGGTTGCCGGTGTCTGTTCATCTTTCTCAGTGGATGCTCCGCCCCGGGATTCTGCACATACTCTTCTCTGCTGGCTACTCTCAACTTCAGGTACGATAATGTTGTCCTTTTAAAGGAGGAGGCGAAGAGATTTCTTTAATTCCTCCATCTCCATTTTCAGATTATGGAGCTCCTTATCGTGGTCTGCAAATTTGTGTAGAAGCGTAAGACAGGATGTGCAAGCCTCATCTTCATAAGTTGCACCTCTTAAACATGTGAGACTTTTCGTCCGTTTGCCGGGAGGACATTTCAATAAACTTCGAGACCGCTCTTCTGTAGTTGATAATCTAATTTGATCCTCACTACTGTACTTTTCTATAGCTCCATTGTCTAGCCGTTCGACGTCTACGCGAGGCATCCGCGTTTGGATTCCTGGCCCCGCTGAAAGTTTAGTAGAATTATCGAGGGTAATATTTGCTACTTCTATTTGCAAACGAAACAACTGAATTCAAAATGTGACTATGACGTATTGTGTTGTCTGGTATTCAAAATAACTCAGCCGTTTGTAGATCTTCGTAGTCCTGAATAACTGCTGATCTTGTCACTTGTGGTTTTTTTAGGCTGTTTTCATTTAAATAAATAAATAAAAAAATCAATTTTATATTTTAGACCCGGAGGGCCTCGTCATTGCTAACTTAGTGCTGCTGAAAATAAATACACAGTTGATAAATGGTGCTCTCCATGAAACAACCACATAGACAGCGGGAGCGTTTAGTAGTGTTGGTAGATTAATTCGTATTCACCAACATATCGTCGTTTTAAAATAGTAGTCAACGCATCGGAACTAAGAAGAAAGCAGTGAAAAAAAACTCCTACCATTTAAGCTGGGGCGGAGTTCAGCGAACCCCTGCTAAAAAAAAACAAAAGGTAGGAGAAAAAACTGCTTCAAAAAAGTTAAGGGGGTTTGGTTGAGAGGACGGATTGTAGTGCAAATGAGACAGGACTGTTGATGAGAACGAATGAGGGTGGGAAACGCTTCTTGTGATTGGAGAAATCAAATAATAGCAGAGGCTGTCTTTCACTATTGTTACACCGCCCGACTGGCTTCATGATCAACCATCAGGGAGATGAGACCGGAGGAGACCATCGCGGACAACAAAGTCAGGAAGATGAGGGAACGGCAGAGGTCACCTGATCATCAACGAAACGCCGGAGATGTGACCTTGTAGACTGCGGAGTTTAGCGACGAGCTGGTGAAAATAAAAGAACCGCCACGAGCATGACTAAGGACCATGAAGCCTATCGTCAGGGTAGTAAAACGGAGAATGGAGAAAACGGCAATGATGACTGGACAGAGAAGTGGACGAAACATCGTTGCAACTATCACTCAAAGGAGGAAGAAATAGACATGTATGGAAAAAAATTGATATGAACATAACCACCTCAGATACCAGGGGGACCCTTTTCAAAGTCCAAAAGTTGTGTGTTTGGGAAGGAGACGGATAACAAGGACTCTATATCTTCTGAAGTTAAGTGTTTACGTAATTTGACTTTAAAACCTGCTAAGTTAGACGACAGCCTAATTTCGAGGGGAATATTATTCCAGAGGAAGGCATATTTGGAGGCAAAGAAGTGAGAATGGTTCGAAGTGGAGCTTAAGGGGGGAGCAATAATCCTGGAGGAATTACGGGTGGCATAAGGTCTATCTGCAGGAATGAGAGCGTAGATTCGTGGAAGGTTAGGGGTAGAGTTAACGCGAAAGAGGAAACAGAGGCCCGCTTCGAGTCTTCTGACCCAAAGAAATGTCATGTCTGCTAACTGACATCTCTCCGTATAAGAAAGCGTGGATCGAGGAAGAGCGAATAATTTGCGAGTAAATACCCTCTGTACATTTTCAATCTTACTGCGGTCCGAAGCATTCATTAGACCAAAGAGGGGACAGCAGTATTCTAGGATGGGTAAAACATACATGCGATAAAGTTTTAACTTTATTTCCAGCAGGAAGAAATTGTGTGATATAAAACCACTTATGTGTGCAGCCTTCGCAGATATTCGATCCGCATTAGGCAAAAATGCTAGTGTATTTGTGTAGCTTAGACCTAAGTCTTTTATAGTAGATCGTTCTATAAGTGGAGTATTTTGAAAGACTAGGGGACGAGAAAGGTTGGCGGAACCAAAACACATGAAACTACACTTGGATGTAGAGAATTCCATCTGCCAGGTAGCACTCCAACGTGAGAGTTTAAGTAGGTCCGCATTTATTTTATCAACGCATATACTCGCCGTGTCCTTAGAAAACGAGTATATGCATTTGAGGTCGTCTGCATAAATGAGATTGTGTGAATTTTTTAGAACAGTCGAAATTTCGTTTATGTATAGAATGAAGAGTAAAGGACCCAAGACAGTGCCTTGAAAAACACCACTCGTGATCAGCTGAGAAGTGGAGTAACTATTACCCACTAGGACCTTCTGGCTGCGGTTAGACATGTAGGAACCGATGGAGTCGAGGTAAGGGGGACGGATGCCAATGGCTTCAAATTTTACCAGAAGCCGTCTGTGCGGTACCTTGTCGAAGGCTTTGCTCAGGTCAAAGTAGATAACAACCACGGATTGCTGCTCGTTACGGAGGGAAGTGACGTGGTTAAGAAAAGCTAAATGACACGTCTCGCATGATCTTCCGGTTAGAAAACCATGCTGCGAGTCACTTAAAAGCTTATTTTTAGGCAAAAATCGAGAATTTGATTAAAAATTATCTTCTCCAGAAGTTTAGCTAGGGCCGGGGTTTTATGTACACCGCGGTAGTTATTTATTTCTGAACGAGATCCTGATTTGCTTTGGTTGTAGGCTGCGAATTCAGTTCAATGACGTGAAAAACAAATTCCCATTTGATTCCGTTTTCTGATGAAGTACGACCCAATAACAAACTTCACGAGTTGCAGAAAGTACTTTTGCACATACAATTGAAGCGATAATATCCAAAACAGTACTGGCGAAATGGTCTCAGAATCCAAATAGTCTACGTTGAAGAGCAGAAATTAAGGTTGTGTCCATTCGGGCTCAAGGTCAAGGTCATATGCCGGAGAGTGAAGCACGGTAGGGAAATTGTGACAGACTGCTGGAGCAGCTTTAGTAAACTGAAGACATTGGGTTATTCGCATTACATGGTAAACCACACTGAGAACTTTGTGGACCCAATTACGGGCAAGCACACGCAAGTAACTGAGGCGTTTTGGAGCCGACTTAAACGGGGTTTGCGCCAAAGTGGACCTATTCCAAGAAGGTCCGTTTGGGCACACGTTGAGGAAATCCAATACCAAATGTGGTTTGCTTTCCAAATGATTAAGGTACCGGAAGCCAGGAATATTTTCTGCAGCCACATAGCTCATCTGTACCCCGTGAATATGACGGAAGGTATAGTGTTTTCCAACGGCACCTAACCATTACCCAACAGAAGCGAAACTGCGCACTCGAAAACTGCTGGTAAACAAGAACCTCAATCCGGAGACTTGTTGCCTCCTGCGGTTAGAGGAAATGGAGGATATGAACATGCAGGTAGATGGCGGAAACGAAGGCGAACCCAGTGGATCGGGTAAGAGTTTAAATGCATGGAAAACTAGTCGTAAATTCAGGTCATGTAGACGAAAGGACGGTGCGGTTGGGTGGAACGACTACGGTTCCCACAAACATAAGACAATACCCAGCAATCGCAACGCATGGGTCAGGAAGGTGCAGGGATGATGCTGGTGCGGATTTGGATAGCTCTCGTGAAGGTGAGTTGCAGGAAAGTTTGTCGTAATAGTTTCTTTGTTTTAGATGCAATCGAGCAATGCCGCAGCCACTTAACGACTAGCAAAGCAAACGAAAATCGCCACGAGTCGAAGGAAGACTGCGGCAGAAGTGACGAGAGAAACACACCAAAAGTACCCGGCGGGGAAGGTAAAATGGATAACTTATAATTCAGTTCGCAGCATGCACCGCAGCCAAAACTGAACTGCGCAATGACAAAGTTTACTGTAGGTGGGTGGAAAAAAGGAAAACGAAGCGGAGGAAGCTGGATTGACGAGCGTCCAATAAAATGAAAGAATAAGAATGCGGATGCTGCCACAGGTAAGACAGCTAAGTGAAGACTAAAGTATTTGTAGGCATCCGTGTAGAAGGAACGAAGCAACCGAAGCCACCGTATGCGGTCAGATGGAACGGCTAAAACAGTGCGGAAGGAGGTCGTTTGTAAATATTTTTCTGTAAATGTTACTTTGTGTGAGTAAAGGGAAACACTTAATTATAAGTTTCTGAAGTGTGGAGGGGAGAAAAGGACTTATTATGTCGACGTTTTAACGAGGATAAGTCCGCGGATAATGAAAGTGTAACCGAGGTGGACTGTTGTGGGAATCCTAAATGGCGCGTAGCATGGGGACCGCAATTGAGACGCTAGAAGATCCCTAAGTATGGGACCGCAGAGTAAGTGGCCGCGGCTCAGTTAGTTGGCCATAGTCGAAGCTGTACCAAGAAACGACCTGGAACAAGAGATTCGGCCGTACTGATTTACCGAAGAGTAAACTGCACTCCTCACTTTTAAGTCAGTTGGTTAGTAGCCCTCGTCGAATCAGGGGTTCCCGCCGGAGTTTAAACGGGTGGCAGTTGGGGAGAGTGAGAGAAGTCGCCACCTCGGCCAGCTTGAGCCAAAGGTCCTTAATGAAGGGGAGAGTTGGGTGCCTGGTCGGTAACTGCAGACGAATAGATGGCGGCAGGCTTGCGGCGAGACGCCGCTGTCGAGGCGAAAGTAAGGTACGGACGGGCCCAGCCGGTGTTGGTACTGCCGAACGAGCATGCAGAAGCCACTGCTTAGTTGTACTAGGGTACAGCGAGTGACCCGTGGGAGATGACATTCAGAGGTGGTAATTGGAGGTGTATAGCCACCCTCGGTAGGCTTGGGCCAAAGGTCCCCGGGGGGTGAATTGGGTGCCTGGCCGGGAACTAAAGTCAAGCAGGTGGTGGCAGACATGCGGCGAGACGCCGCAGCCGGGACAAAAGTAAGGTACGGACGAGCCCATTCGTTGTTGGTACTGCCAAACGAGCATGCAGAAGCCACTGCTTAGTTGTGCCAGGGTACAGCGAGTCAACCGAGGGAGGTGACGGTCCGAGGTGACAATCGGAGACGGATAGCCACCCAGAACGACCGTGAGTGGATGGTAGTAGGACCCTGAGAACCTTGGTGCACCAGCTCACTTTGCAAGCGACCTCCCTCGCTCACGTTGAATCAGGGGTTCCCGCCGAAGTCCAAACGGGGTGTAGTTAGGGAGAGTAAAAAAAGTTCGCGACCTTGGCCGGCTTAAGACAAAGGTCGGGGGCGTGAGTTGGGTGCCTAGGCGGGAACTGCAGACGATCAGATGGCGGCAGGCATGCGGCGAGATGTAGCAGTTGGGACGACAGTAGAGTGAAGACGAGTCCAGCCGGTGTTGGTACTGGCGAACGAGCATAAGTTAGCCACTGAGTTGCTGTGCCAGGGCACAGTGGGTCACCCGTGGGGGGTGACGTCCCGAGGTAGCAATTGTCGATGGATAGTTACCCAGAAGGTCTGGGGGTGGTAGCAGGACTTTGAGGACCTTGTTGCACCGGCTCACTCTGCTTGCGATCTCCCTTGCTTGGTTCGCGAACGTGCAGAGATTCGGTCGGATTGTTCTACCGAAGACTGTATGGCACTCCTCGCTCGTCCTCGTGGACGGTGAGGAATAGAAAAGTTTGTTGACTGCAGGGAGCATGTCCGTTCCCGCGCAGGAACACAATGGCTCCGAGAAAAACGGTCGGTACAAAATAAAGTGAGTAAGAATGGCAGAGGCGGAGGGCAAACGGGAAGACGATCGAGGCGATTGGGAAATTAGGAAGAATGAGGCAATGTGCGACGCCGCAAAAGGAAACAACCTAGGTCAGGAGATTCGGTCGGATTTTCCTGCAGAAGACTTAACTGCACACCTCACTCGTCCGCGTGGGTGGGGAGGAATAGACATGGTTGGTGACTTTCGGGTTAAGTCCGTTTCGGCTCAGGAAAACGTCTCGCAGAAAGCGGCCGACAAACGATAAACTGACAAAGAAGGGCAGAGGCAAACAGCATACGGGATGACAATTAAGGAACTTTGGTCCGTCTTAGTTCAGCAAAAATTCCCATTTCTACGCTTGAAAAGTCGTATTGGCAAACGATCGTTTTCGGTCATTCATCGTCAGGCCAGTACATGACATTGGGAATAAATTGGTCAATTAATTACAGCGATTATAGAATCGTCAAATTTAGGGAGGGGGAGGGGGACGAAAAGGGTGAGGGTAATTAAGCAGCTGAGCTTTCTCTCGTCTCCTGAACGCAGGTGGCTGCGCGGGTAGGACGCTGGTTGCCAGGCCAAGCTGAGACAGGGGAGATGTTCTCGCAGTCCTCGGATTGAGTTCTGTATGTCAGCCGCGCAGCTTGCGCTTGACAATTCTCCGTAGCTTCGTCTTCTTTGGCTTCAGTAGGTGTTGGATTTCTGCGTGCAGTCGGCCAAGGGAGGCCGATGGCTTGAACCAGCGCTTTTGACAGCATAGAATGGGTTTTGCTAGCCCAATTGCCACTGCTTCTGCTGTGGCTAACACCCGTTTGCACAGGCCTTTGGAGAAGTGCGTCGACGTGCGGTATATGACCCGACAGGCTTCACTCGCGTCCACTTGGTGGTTTGTATCAATTAGGTGGGCGAAAATTGAGCTTGAGGGCGGTCTATTCTCCCCTCTGCTGAGCCAAGCTGGTATGTGGTCGCACATTCTCTTCTCCAGACGTCGCGTTGTTCGGCCAATATAGCCCAATCCACAGGAACAGGTGAACGAATAGATGCACATAGATGTGGCCTGAAACGGTAGTCTGTCCTTACCTCCCATTCGTAGAAAGGGAGAGTTAGTGAAGAGAACCCGCAAGTTTGCAGCCGCGAAGGCATTCATAACCGCTGTTCTCAGGCGCCTTCTTACTAGTTCACTCCTTGCGTCTCCAATAAACGGCAGTCTTATAAACAGATCTTTATTGTCCGCCGTTGCAATTGCACGTTCTTTGATGTTCTGAAGGATGAACCGTTCCGGGTAACCGTTTTCCTGGAGTGTGACCTTTAGTTGCTGCAATTCTACTTCAACTATTTCAGGAGAGCAGATACGGCGTATTCTGGCTGCCATTCCCTAGAATAAGTCCCGTTTGACGTTAAGGGGGACGAAACTGTGAAAATTAACGTATTGCCCAGTCCAGGTTTTCTGTCTAAATAGTCGGCGTTGTATCGATCCATCTTCTTGTCTGTATAAGAGAACGTCTATGAAAGCGAGTTCCTCGTTCGCCTCTGTTTCCACTGTAAATGTGAGTGCTGTGTGGGCAGCATTAATTTTTTGGACTAGACCATTGATATCAGCAGTCTTCTTTGTCAGGCAAAAGATGTCGTCCACATATCGACCATAGAACTTAAGGTCATTGATAGTGTCTTTGAGCTTCGTTTCCTCGATCTTGCCCATGAAGACATTTACCAGAAATGGTCCAAGTAGTGAGCCCATGGCCACTCCGTCAATTTACCTGCATAGCCGGTCATATCAGATAAATTGTACAGTTTGTGTACAGCATGTTAGTAGATCTTTCAGCCTCTCCAATGTCATCCCTATATGGTAGTGTGTTTCCCGGATGAAGTCGCATAGATATTCTATGGTTTCAACTACCGGGACGTTGGTGAACAGTGAGGATACATCTAATGACAGCATCATCGTTTCGCCAATATTAAAACAGTCACTTAAATCACTTTATTAAGGAAAGAAGGCTTTCGCCCTTGAGCTCCCTATTCATAACCAAAATCGCATAATAGATCCACCGTAACAATAGTACATAATACAAATGTACAAATGTAGGCTTAACATCAGCGATAAGTGTGAGCCAGTTGCAAGGTGCTGCTACTGACACTTTGTTCATTATATCTGCCACAGTTTCTCAGCAAATGAGAATCAATTTTGTGTTTGAAAATTTCAGCAGTATCTGAGAGGACCACATCTTCCGGGAGTCCATTCAACGCTCCAATGACCCTCTGAGAGAAGGGTTTCGTCAATCGTCGATATGGGTCGGTTTCCTCTGTAGTTTAAAAGGATGACCTCGCAGATGGTCAGTCCGAGCCAATTCGAAGAAATCATCAAATTATAGGGTGCAGTCTTGGCCTCTAACAATTTGGTAGGTTTGTATGAGGTCTCCGCGGAGTTGCCTATAATTGAGAGGAACAAGATCAAGTTCGGTCAGTCTGTCTTCATAAGGCAGATGACCAAGATTCTTGACCATCTTTGTAGCCCTCGCCTGCACTCGTTCCAGGTGTAGGTAATCCTTCTTGAACCACAGACACCAGGCCTGGACAGCATACTCCAAGTGGGACCGAACAAACGCTCCGTAGGTTTTCCTGATGAGCTCCTTGTCAATGTTGACGAATCCCCGCCTAATCGCAAACAGCACCTGTGTCGCGCGTTTAGCTGCCTTTACAAACTGAGTAGATAGTTTTAGTGAGGAATTTATTAGAACACCGAGATCCTTTTGTTCGTTCACATTCGAAAGCGGGTGCCCATCGAGGAAGTATTGGAAGGAATCGTTCTCCTCATCAGTCTTTCTAGTGCGGAGTCTTAAAACCACACATTTACTTATGTTGAAGTTTAAAAGCCAACGAGCAGACCAGCAGCTAAGTCGATTGAGACTCTCTTGAAGCGCTTTTCTATCGGCGTCAGACATGATGGCTCTCCAGAGTTTGACGTCGTCGGCAAACATGATAGCGCTGCAACCCAGGTCGTTGACACAGTCGTTGATGTAGATAAAGAAAAGCAGTGGACCTAAGACAGAGCCTTGGAGGACGCCCTTTGAATCACCCTACCAGGGACCATTGTGTGTCATCTCGCATGGGACGAACACATACCGCATCCAGTGTGGTACTCGCGAGGAGATCGTGAGCGTTGACCGGCTCAAGGCTGCTGTCCCTGACACTTCGCCAGATGAGCCCTCTGGTCTTCTGCCCCCTGTTTTCCATTCTCCCCAACCCGTTATTCCGCCGTCCCCTATTTTAACTCTTCACGACTGTCCGTAAGCCAAGCCTGTTCCTGCCTCCAACCCAAACACGTCGGCTATCGCCCCAAACTCTGACACTTCTGTTACTGCTCCCACCAACTCCCCCCACGCCCCCTGTATATATCACTCGGAATGGACGACATGTACATTTACCTGACCGTTTTATTATCCACATTCTTAGACATCAATCTTGCCCACGTCGTCGATTAACACCGCCTCCGGTCTTGCCAGGGGTACTGTGGGAGCCTGCCTTGCTGACGCATGCTGGGTTTTTGCCCAAACTGCGCAGGTTCAGTGTCTACACGCGCCGGATGAACGCTTACCCACTGTGCCTGCCAACCGCTACGAGGGGCCCCACGATGCCCTACTTGTCCAATGCTTCCCCGGTTGTCGCGGCTCCATGCGCACGTCAGCTCCAGCCAATTGATGCCAATTGATGAGAACTTCTAAGAAAGGTTGCTGACGAATCAAGGAGCAACCAGCGCCAGAATATATCAGACAAGAAACAGTGGTTGAACCTACTGTAGCTACGACAAAGGGACAAAATGAAGATAAAAAAGCAGAAACTACTATATCAGAAAGAACGGACACTTACCGTCACCAAGGACAGGGGCGGCCTCGATTGCCAGAAGAGAGTGGGAAGCCGGACGTCCGTTTGAGCACCGGGGTGGTTGACGGCGCAGCAGCCGTAGAAACACCAGTTGCCGGAGGTTTTGGTACCAACCGTGGACGACTCCCGAACCGCTGCAACGCCAAAGGGGCCACGGGGAGAACCACCGGCTGCTTGTGGGGTCTCCTCCTGCCAAGCTAGTTCAAGGGCCGCATCCAAGGAAGCGGGCGCTGGCGAAGAATGGCCTCCTGAAACTCCGGGTCGGACATCCCGTTGAAGAACTGCTCCAAGATTAGGTTGTTGAAGGAGTTAATGGACAGCTCTGGGTAGTCTCGCTCACCAAGCAGGCAGAGGACCTGCTGGTATGGAGAAAACCTCCCATTGGGCCCTGGAGGCGTTAGTGAAACTCCAAAGGAAGAATCCGGAAAGGGGTTGCCACGCACAGGATACTGCGCAAGGTGTTGAAAAGGGCGTCCACCATCTGGGTCAGAGCAGCGCCAGTCGAACGAGCCAGGTCGTGCGTGGGGGACTCCTCGCCTTGTGAGTAGTCCCGCATCCGCGACTCTCATCGGCCGTAGTCGGCTGACGTCGTCAATCGGGAAGATGGCCAGCTGGTGGACGGTACGTTCGCTCTCGCCAGTTTCGACAGTAACTTCTCAAAGATATTTGGCCATCGAGAGACACCACAGCCACCAAAATCTAACGACCCAACGACGCGCATGGGCTATCGAAGTTGGGAGATGGACCAAAAAGAACGAATTGTTGAAACGCTCAAGAAGAAGATATACCGTGGCAAGAGTCTCTTGACTGTCCTAGGTACAAAAATAAGCTAAGGGAAACCTAATACAATAGAAAGCTATGGGGAGGGATTATCTACAGGAGGTTGGGCACTACGGCTCTTCCACTGATAGCGCTGACTGGAGGGTCGACATCCAAGTGAGCTGAGCTGAAAACAAGAATGAGTCGTCCTCAGTTCTCCTCGTTATTTATATCGGCGCAGCAATAACCTTATCAAGGTCAAGTCAATTTACAAAAGGAAATATAGGCAAACACCTTTGAACTCCCTATCGGCACACAGTAGTTAAGAAATGCATCGACGACGCCGAAAATTTAGAAGAAGGTCGTTTACATAATTGTGGGTGGCTACTCACTTTTTTCAAGCAACATAATCGGAAGGGATGATGTCAGTTAGCACGAGCCAGCAGGTATAACTGAGCAAAAAGAGCAGACAGTAAAAACAAACTCCTGGAGGGATGGCTGTTTAATTGCATGCAAACCAAGAATTAGTCTACAATTACTGTTTATATTTACTATTTATTCATAAGTTAAATATAAACATAAAAACAGTTATTGTCTTTTCCTGCGGGTCCTATAAATATGAAGAATCGATCACGTTTTCTACCTGACGTGCTTCCACAAGGTAAAGTCCGCCTATTGTGCAAATAGCCAATCTCATTTGGCTGTTTTGTGGTTATCGTACTCTGGCGACGTAGTGGTGCATTAATCCTGCAGATTGCGTTTTGCGCGGTATTCGAACACTTTCACGCTATTTGCGATGGCGTCCGCTGCCTTTGTTCAGTCGAAGTTCCACGAGATTCTCTACGGCCGACACTTCCAGTCACAAAAAGATCTCGAAGAAGCCATTAGGGAGTTTAGTGAAGTAAGATAAATCAAAAGACTTTTATTTGTAGACAACTGGCTATTACTTCAAGGCAAGAAATTCCCACAAGCATCCGTTGCAGTCAATGCATGCTGAAAACTTTGTGTATGTTAGCCGCAAGTACGTATGCATTATGGGCCCAACGACAAAGTAGGGTGATTACTAACTGCACTTGATGTCTACCGCTAGGCGTGTTGGGTGCGGTGCGTTTTTCAATGTCGTTCATAGAAGGAAGGTGGAGGCGATCATGGTGACGTCTTTCAAAATGGACCACAACCATGAGTCTGTGCCACAAGAAAAAATGAACACGACAGAAATTTACAACGAGCATCCTTTACGGGACTTTCGTACCCTATGTTCACCGTCTTCAGAAGGTTAGTCTGGTGCACAACTGTTATTTCTTAACACCGTAGCAGACGAGCAGGCGCTAATTCTGCGTTCAGAATTTAAAAGAGTGATGGGGAATGGCATTTTCAACAGTTATGCAGAACTCGCGTCAAGAATAAGAGATGTGGAGAAGGTAAGTGGGAATCTGGTTATCTTGTACGAAGTTTCAGGCAACAAACTCCAACTTCAAAATTTCTCACAGTTGCAAGCTGCCAGAGAATCATCCGGCGTATGGCAGGATCAAGTATCGATATCTTTATTTCGTCTGTGTGTACGGCGGCAGGCCCAGTGTTAAAAGTTCAAACAGGCGAAGCAAGTAATTCTTAACTCAAATTATAACGTGTTAGATCAATTGGCTGTAGGGCTAGATTTACAGCCAGCGAATTCAGCGGCGAGCTTCATGTAAAGTCTGTTTACATGTTGCACAACCACACCTGTAACCGGGTGCTGGCTTCTGCCTACAATAAATACCGTCGCTTCCGGGGCCGTGGTGGCGCGAGCATTACAAACCAGATAACTCAGACAAGACCCTGTGCTGGTCGTCTAAAGGTCTATTTGAGAAGTAAGTCTCGTTTAAAAACATCCTCTTGTTAGATTCTTCCGGCATGTCCCACAAGATGAAGTCTTTTGCAAACATGAAACGACGCATTTTGCCCTCTGATACTTCAGCAATGGCGATGGCGGAAGCCCTATATACTATGAGAGGAGGCAGTATGTATGACTTTACGTATGACGAAAAGGGGCTGGAGGCAATGTGCCTGACAACACCAGCCCTGAAATCCATGTTTGCTCAGTATGCAAAAGTGGTGCAGATGGATGGCACCTACCGAACTAACCGCCACGGGTTTGCACTGTATCAGTTAGTGATAACCGACAAGCATGGTGATGCGCGGTCCGTGTTCTATGCTTTCGTTTGGACGGAAACGGCCGAAACACTTGAATGGGTCGTGAGAAAGTTTAAGGAGTTGATGGGCCCTGCTACCAAGGAAATACAGACGGTTTTCCTTGCGAAACATGCCCTGGCAATAAGCGCCTGGAGACGAATATTTCCTGAAATGGGTTTTTCTATTTTAATACCTACATTCCATGTGCTGAAGGCATTTAGATGCAAAGTCAATAGGCTCTACCCAAAAGAGGTAGCTGACTCGGCGATGCGTTCTGTGAAGAAGGCTGTGCGCACTGTTAGTTTTTCGACGTACAGGTCAGTAATCCACCAGCTTGAGAACGATTTTCCTGAACTATGGTCCTATATTAAAGAGAATTGGTTGACTTGTGAGCGTCTGTGGGCCCATCATGCTCGAGCTCGAGTTGTCACATATAGTGACAACCCGACGAATAAGACTGAACGTCTTAATCGACTGCTCAGGCAGCGGTGCCGACGCTACATGAGTCTGCCCGACTGTGTAATCAGTGTAGTGGCGCTTCTGCAGTCGGAAGCGGTTGACACGGAAGCTGAAGAATCTTGTCGTCGCAGGCATTATAATGATCGCCCGCGACACGTTGTAGAAATATGCCAAATGTTGACAACGTATGCGTCAGAGGTTTTCCTCAAACACCTTGACGCCAGCAAGACGGTGAAAAGTAAGAGTGAATGGGTGGACGCGTGTAGTTGTCGATTCTTTTCGAATTGGGAGCTGCCCTGTGTCCATATAGTAAACTGCATGGCTGCGAAAGGAGTTGATCCCCAGCTCGTTGTGAGGGGCTGTCGGTGGTTGACTACCAGCCAACAGTTAGATGTCCCTGAGTCTAATGGGGATCCGGGCGTGCAAGTAGTTACTAGTTCTTTAGCAGACGCCGTTTCAGAGGACACAGTGCCTGTATTCACTGAGGAATACAAGGTCAGAGAAGTAATGAAGCTTCTAAATCCTGTTATTGCAAAACTCGTGAGTAGTGATCGAAGGCGATTTGACAAATTGCTTCGTAAAGTAGACGCGTTCATCGACGAAATTAATGATTGTACCTCATCTGATCCCGAAGATGAATCGCCCTCGTACTCTTTAGAGGCAGGAAAAGGAGTGAACATCGGCGCGGGTCCTTCGCGCGTGGATGATATGTTCTGTGCACGTGTATTTGGAAATGACCAGTCCGGTACGTCTGTATTCCGAAGGAATAAAAAGCGACGGTTGTCTGGCGGTTCTTCTGTTGAAGAAAGACGTCCTTAGTCATTTGCATTAGCTACTGTGATAGTAGGCCTGCCAGGCCGGAGTCTGGCTGTGATCAATAAGTTCTGACCTCAGTTGTTGTATTTGTCCCTCGCCGTACGTAATTCCTTGGTAGCATGGTCCTGATTTCCTGCTTTGAAAAGCTTGACATGGCAGTGCAATACCCAGCGGCATCTGAGTAAACACGGGTAGCACAAAAGTGGCGGCGCGGTCATTGGTACGTACAATTGGGTAAAGTTTAACGTTTTTTCTCAGGCATAACAAAAAACTCACGCACAGGCGTCAAGGAGACGGTGCTATAAAAGCAGTTACTCGACAGATCAATGAGGATTTGCCTAAGGTTTTACAGGTCAACACATATCCGAGTGTATCAACTGCCGTCTTACCGACAATGGACGATGCAAGACATAAAGTGGAAACAGATGAAAGAAGAAACCACGGTTGAGGCGCAACCTACAATGCCCTAAAAACGTCTGATATTTTGTATAAGAACAAGTTATTCAACCAGAACTTTTATCGTCCTTTAATTATATAAATAATTTCTTCTGTGGTTAAATATAGTAGCTCAATACTTTATTCATTGTATGTCACAATTCGATTGGCATAGCCTTGTTAAATGGTGGATGGCGACACTAGAAAAATTCGCATATCAAAAGCCAAAGAGACCAGTTGGGTGTGTGCGGGATTACAGGACCACAGGACATATGAGCAACCGTTGGCAGGGGGCCTACAATTTGAACGTAAACGTTATTGAACTCTGCATCTAGGTTAGGAACGGTGCCCTCGGGTGGTTTGTTGTGCAGATGGACTTTACTCCGTTGACAGCCGAGACACGCCTGTGTCCAGGTTTAAGGTCCTTGCGTGTCCCGTGCCGGACAGTGTGGTGGGAAACCAACTTGTTGATGGTTCGACTCCCAGGGTGAAAAGGTTGTGCAGGGAAAATAAACCAGCCACCTCATTGTGTGACCCGTAGATCGGAGGCGAAGTGCGTATGGCGAACTCCTCGGGATAAAACTTTTAATTGGAGTTCAAGGTGACGGGGAAAGTGGCTTGTGAGCAGACCATGCTGTCAAGTCACTGCCCTAAAGAGAGTGGCGGAAGTGTTTCATGGCGAAGTAGACGACAACAAGTGCTTGTCCAAATGTGCTGATGTGTGATTCGGCAGGTTTTGACATTCTTGAGGAGAAAGGGATGAATGTGACCTGCAGGGTGCTGCTGGAGAACTGCACCAACTGCAATCTTGGAAGGGCCAACCATGAGTGAGATAGAAGCATTAGGGACTGAGAGCGTGAGGAGGCTGGTATCGGCTAGAGCAGCTTTGGCCTTGTCAAAAGCAGCGAGAGCGTCTACGGGGAGCTCGAACAAACATTTGGAACTGGAGAGGGAATTTGCTAGATATCGGTGTTAGAAGTTTACTATGCCCAGAAATGGCTAGAGTTGATACTAGGAAAAGGGAGATGGGAATTCGAAGAAGGGTTGCGGTTGGTATCCAAGAAACTCAATGGAGGGACCGCCGTAGACGCACTTTGCCGGGTTGAGGGCGACGCCACACTGTTAAGGCGGTCAAACACCGTTGCAAGATGTTTCAAGCGATTGACAATCAAAATATCATCAATGTAGGAGTAGACAAAAGGAAGGCAATCAAGCACTCTGTCTAGGAACCTCTGGAAGGCTTTGGAAGCGTAGCGAAGTCGAAATGGCATGCACAGGGATTCAAAGAGGCCAAAAGGGTTTGTAACGACCGTATTCCAAATGTCCTACGGGGCTGTAGAGATCTGATAGAAGGCACGAACCGGGTCAGTCTTGGAGAAAGCAGACTTGCCGCATCGACAAAGTCCCGAATATGCGGAACGGGGTAGCCATCCGGGGTGGTGACACTGTTCAAGTGCCTGTAGTCGCCACCGGGATACCAGTCTCCAATAACGGCCTTTGGGACCATATCGAGGGGGGGCACGGGTTTTCCGAGTGGCGGATGAAACACTTGCTCCACCATGGCCTTGGCAGTAGCGAGACGTGCAGGCGCGAGACTGAGGGGCCGAGAAAACAAAGGAGAACCAGTGGTTCAGACGCGATGCACTAAGTTGTGTCGTGGTGTGGAAAGTGCGACGAGTGCTTCCAGGATATTTGGCAAGAGCCTGCCAAAATGGACTATCAGGTGAGGGTCCAGGACGGCAAGTTGGCGGGACACTTCGGACAGTCAGCTGGGTGGTGTGATCGTGTAGACGGGAGTGACGGCTATCGACCATAAGGTGGGGGGGGGGGGGAAACCCCCCCAAGGGGGGGGGGGGGGGGCACAGAGCAGGACAGCAAAAGCGAAGATCCATGGGAAGCGATGCCGGAAACCGATGTTCAAAGAGAGGTAACAGGTACCAAATGTGGCAGTCGGCGAGGCTTTGACGACCTTGAGGAAGAGGCACCGACACTGGGCTGCTGAGGGAGGAATGACACACGAATTAGCGTAAGTGTCAACCCAGGAAACGGCTGCTGGAAACTCCAGTAAGATTGGTGGCATTGACCATCGGGCGTACTGGTTTTACCCGTTTGCTCTGATTGGAAATGAAGTAGCAAGGAGAGATGCAGTGACGGGTTTTGGCACCGAGTGTGTTGCGGTGGTGACTGCAATGAGGCGTGCTGAAGTTGACTGATCAGGCCGGAAAGATTAGGGTGAAGAGAAAGATTGCCACAGTCATAACTTGCCACCATATGTCCAAGAGCGGGGACGGTGACTGTAGTCAGGTATAGTGAAAGTAGACGCGCCGCCATCTATCCTACTCTAAACTCTCTCCCCGCTTGAACCGGTGACAAGACAAAGTCGACATGACCGAGCAGGAATCGTGCGTAAGCCGCTTTCTCCATTGCAGCCAGAAACACCACTTAACTCAGTCTTGCTTGACAGTAAGCTTTCACGCTAATGCTATTGCACTATCTTCCCTCAATCACCTATGGTAGGTAACCAAATAGATTCGAGGAGCCCGAGTTCCATCTTTCCACTGTTTCTACTGCTGCTTCTAACGGTGCATCTGAGTGATTGCAGTGCTGGAATTATTACTGAAGCTAATATTTTGTCAGAAATGACACTGATTGGATTCAAATCTGGACCCATGTTCCCTTGATCTCAACTAGGAGTGGGGACATGGATGTTTGCTAATCCGAGTAAAGTTGGTGTTTGAGGCTCGGAGCACATTAATGCTTGCTCTGGTTGTTTCGTAAAGTTTAAATTACATTTACTGCAGGCATACGGGCACAAAGGGACCGGAGTCCTGATTTAAATATGATATCCTTTTCGTATTGGCACAAGTTAGTTGGCAGGACCCCAGCCGCTATGCTGGCCAGATCCGGTTCTTTGTGCGAAGAGAATAAGTGAGACGCTAGGCAAAAGAAATAGTATATTCTGTACAGAGGTAGTGGCAAATACGTTGGCAGAAGTTGTCATCGGGTCGGGCGTAGGTTTGTGGCAGCCTGAATTCGGTAGTACTACGCGTATTCACCCCCTTCTCAGAGAGGTGTGCCAAACGCAAGCTCGGCCGCGCTGCAATTCAGGTCCAAATTCAGTGCCGAACGGATTCCGAGGTTGTCTGACGAGTTGCCTGAGTCTACTGCATCGCACAGGACAGCCTTGAGTTGTCAATTAAATGTTTCCACCGTATCATTAGCAGCTGGGTGGAAGGCTGTCATCCGGATGCGAGTGCAACCAAGGAACTTGAGAGGGGTGTTGAAAAGGTCAGACTAGAACTGGGTGCTGCGATCAGTGGTAATAGTAGATGGCACAGCAAATGTGGCAACCCAATGACTGACAAAAGGCCTTGAAGATGGTTTCTCCCTGCAAGTTCGGCAAAGTGCTGGCTTCGGTCCAGTGGGTGTAGTGGTCGACGAAAGTAAGAAGACGGGTAAAGCCATTGGATGGAGGCAACGGGCCTACGACATCAAGATTGACATGGCTGAAGCGAGTGTCGGGGCTGGAAAAGTGCGGGGTGGAGACGTATTTTGGTGATGAACCTTGCTCCGCTGGCAACCCAGGCGCAAGCAGGCCCAAGCTTTAACGTCCTTGTTCATACCAGGCCAGACGAACCTATAGGAGTTATGGCTAAGACGATTTACCCTAACACCTACAATCTTCGAGGCCCGGTTCCTTAGGAGATGAGCATGTGTCAGTGGCTGGTCTTGGGTTCCAAGTGGCTGCTAGGGTCACTAAAAACCTTTCCGCGAGGAGCTTCTGTGAGGCTCGAATCCCAGGATGGGAGAGTCCATGAAGAGGTTGGAACACAGCTCGACGCATCCAGGGGGCACAAAGGGGCGATGAAAACGAGTCGATACATCACAAAG
Source organism: Ligula intestinalis (assembly GCA_036362985.1). NCBI lineage: Eukaryota > Metazoa > Platyhelminthes > Cestoda > Diphyllobothriidea > Diphyllobothriidae > Ligula > Ligula intestinalis. The sequence continues at coordinate 37,300,548 of JAYGXS010000005.1, forward strand.
GATGGTGCTAGTCCCGGTGGTGACGGGAACGTCCGCAAGCTGGAGTCCATTGACGGCTTCGTAACCAGGACAGCTAACTCGTTTTTTCTCCGCCGCCACAGCACCAAGGTGGATCGCCTGTGTCAGTTTAAGGCCAGCGAGGCAAGGTCGAGATAGAAAGTCAGCCAACTTATTCTTCGTGTCATCAATGTGGCGGATGTCGGTGGTGAATTGAGAAATGTTGTCTAAATGACCAATCTCTCTGGTATTATATATGTCAGATTGGGATTGCAGGGCAAATGTCCTCAAATCACAAGTCTGGGAAGTCGGAATGAATTAGAACAGCTTTACTGAGTTCAAGTAGCTTTAAAGTAGCCGCTGCAGGCACCGCGTACAAAGGCAAGCCACCTAGGTACAAAAGTTAGGATGTGTCCAATTTTGGGTGAGTAATTCTGGCTGCCGCCAATCAAATGAGGCAGAAGTATCGATTACCTTCGGACTTACAAGCAGTGAGTTGACATCGAGCGTGCAAAAGAACAATAAAGCGCAGCGAGAGAGACTTGGCGAACGTGAGTCAGCGCAGTTGCACCGGCCGATAGACTCCTACAACTCCACCCTATTGGCTACCTGCAAGACTAACCGCACTCATCAGTTGGAACGCCTTCACCGCACCACCAAAACAATAAATAATAAACTAGCAAATTCAAAATGTATTAGCAGAAGTATTTGAAGATAAATTTAGGCACAAAACAAACCGACCGGAAACAAATAAGTGCAAAAAATATCGGAAACATCAAAACCTCTAAATACTGTCCTTTCTAAGTTATAGTTATAAATACTGTAGCAGCAGTTGACCATCGCTGCCCCACCTCGGTCTCATCCTCCAAACCTTGAAAAATTCTTGCCCGCGCGCGGTTTGACATTTTTAAGCAGTGGCGTGTCAAGAGAAGAATACTTGTTTTCAACGATCAAAAGATAGTGTGTCAAGAATAACACACTGGATTTACGTACAAAGCAGTATACTAACAAAATTTGTTCACTGAACAAACCGTACCACAGTTTTTCTCTCAAAAATTGCCATCTGGGTCTAAATCCATCTGCTTGCACGGTAACTTTGTAACTACCAAAGCAGACTATCATCCAAACTCTTCCTAAACAAAATCGGAAAAGCCAAACTCCTACAACGCTGGTGCTGGGAAACTGTCAGAAACTAGTACACACCAAGGAGCAGGATAGAAAACGACAAAGGCTGAGTCGCTCCATTATATTTTATCACATATGTTTTGATACCAGTTTTGGAATTACCTACTGAATACTTAGAAACTAAACTAGCTCGGTTGCTACGCCTGTTTTTATCAACCGTGAACTAAGTTTACAAGTTTAGACATTTACCTAGTAGTCAGTCAAAGCTCTGCTGCTTAAATTCTAAACACAATCGTCTTAAGTAAAAAGATTCGACTCCGAAAGGATTCTTGTATCATCAAAGCGAAGCCTTGGACTTTCTATCTCGTATATAAGGCAAAAACTCTATATTTTCAGTTTCAGTTTATTTGGTGAGGATAATAGGCAATACCTTTGAAAACCCTATTCATGCCGTGTACCAAACCTATAAAAAGTTACTACTACTAACATAGTCTTGGCAAACAGTGAGTAGCATTGTTTTTTTACAATGTGTGTCTGGTTTTTAGAGTTCAGACTTGGAGAGAGGAGAGGGGACGCATGTAATTATCCAAGTGTTGTTTGTACATCTGAAGGGAAGTGGCCTCCGCGACTGACTGCGGAAGGTTGTTCTACTGTTGTATTATGACACGGTGCGTGAAGAATTCAGAGCTGAGGTTTAGTTTGGACATTTTCGTACTCAGCTTCATTGTGTGCCCACGGAGATGAGGCGAGAGGTGCCACTGAAACACGTCTTTAAAGCGTAATCCTTTCTCAAGACTGTTTATTATCTTGCAAAGTAAGATAAGATCCCCTCTTTGTTGCCTGTAATACAGAGGGAATACATTAAGGCATGCCAGTCTATCTATGTAAGTGTGGTTCTTTAGCCCTCTTACTAGCTTTGTTGCCCGACGCTGCACTTTCTCCAGACATGCTGTGTCCTTTGCTAGCCATGGCCGCCACGCCTGTATGCCATACTCTAGGTGTGGTCGAACAAATATGCCGTACACTCTGCCAACGAGGTCTTCATCGAAGGCTAGAAACGCCCTTTTGATAGCGTGCAGCACTCCCGTGGCTTTATGTGCAGCTTTGACAGATTGTAATGAGGGCTTCAGATTACTCTGAATCCAAATGACGAGGTCATTTTGCGTAGATGCTACGGGAATTTGGGTGTTTTTCAGGTGATAGGTTCTGCTGCTCTGAAGGATAGGGTAGTTTGTTGGACGCAGGTGAAGGACGGCACACTTTTGCACATTGAAATCCAGCAGCCATCTCCCGGACCACGTCTGCAGTTTGTAAAGATTATTTTACAGAACATCTCGGTCGCTTGGGCGCTTAATGACCTGCCAGAGCTTAATGTAATCGGTGAACGTGATTTTACCGCAGTCCAGTTCTTAAAAGGCTGTCATTTACATAGAGAATGAAGAGTAGAGAACCGAGAACGGAGCCTTGAGGAACCCCTCTAACTACGTCAACCCAGTCCGATTTATCCTCCCCGATGCAAACGTGCTATTTCGATCGACTAAAAATGACACGATCCAGTCCAAAATTTTCCCCTTGATGCCAAGAATGCTCAGTTTATGTAAAAGGCGTTGATGGAACAAGCTGTCAAAGGCTTTGCGGAAATCACTGTACACTACGTCCACTTCGAAGCCCTCTTCTAAAGCACTTGTCCAGGCCTCAATTGAAGTCAGTAAATTTGAAAGGCAGGAGCGCCCTCGCCGAAAGCCAGGCTGGAAATTGTGTATCTCATTTTTATCGCAAAATCTTAGTATGGCCTGCTTGACAAGGACCTCCATCATTTTGCAGGAAAGACAAGTCAAGCTTATGGGCCGAAAGCTGTTTGCAGACATCTTGCTACCTGTTTTCTATAACGGTACGATAATGGCCGTCTTCCACTGCAAAGGCAAGTCTCCTGTTCTCATGGAATGTTCAAACAGAGATAAAGGAGGCACAGATAGCTCGGCCGACAGTTCTTTAAGTATCAGTCCAGGGATCCCATCCGGTCCAGGAGACTTGTCTGGTTTGATGAGACTGAGGACATGTCTTACGTCTGCGACAGAAAAGGTAACAGTTTCAATTATGGCTAAAACTGGTATATCAACCAGAAAGCAGATAGGGAAAGTGGGGCACCCACTGATGAGCCGGACCCCTAGCATCTGCGTCAAGCAGCGGCAGAATACCGGCGAAACACGTGTCTGGGCCTTTTAGCAAGTACCTAGCCTGTTAGTATGTTAAGTAACAACGTCAATTTCTACTACTTAAGACTGTCCTGTGGCAGCAGGTGTATATTTCATTGGGGTTGACGGGTTTCAACACAAATATGCACTTACAATTTTGGTCTACGTCTATAGACCTTATATATGCTGATATATACCGCGATCAGAAATTAATTTCTCCGGAGATTAAAAACCTGAACTTTGTCAGCCGGTATATCAACCAGAAAGCAGATAGGAAAGCGGGGGACCCACTGATGAGCCGGACCCCTAGCAGCTGTGTCAAGCAGCGGCAGAATACAGGCGAAACGGGTGTCTGGGCCTTTTAGCAAGTACCTAGCCTGTTAGTATAGTAAGTAACAATGCCAATGGCTGTACTTTTGCCTACTTCTACTCCCGGATTGTCATCGGGAGATTCCATCGTAAGCGCCGATCTGAAAAACTCTGACAATAACTCTACCTTCCGCGGTCCTTCTGTTACTACGTTTTTGAGGTTAGCTCTTAGAGTTGCAATGTCCTCCCGGTGCTTCCTTTGACCGCGGATGTACCCATAAAAATTATTTTGACATATTGTGGCTTGTGTTGTAAGTTAAAACTCAAAGGCAGTTCTTGAATTTCGTATTTCCTTACGGCAGGTGATGTTGAATCTTGAAGATGCTCGTACTTTTTCCACAGTCTTTGTTTCTTCTTTGTAGCCCATTTTATCGGCTGGTTGACATATGGAGGTCTGGCACATGGTCTTATTACTTTCATTGGGCAATGGACTTCAATTAAGCGCTCTACAGTCCCTTGGACATGCTGCCATAATTCATTTGTAACGTTCGTGTTGGGTAACCAGTTTTCTGCGGAAGCGTTTCATCTCATTTCTTCAAAATCGGCTTTCAAAATATTTCTGCGTCTTTTTATTTGCAATTTTGGAGACAGTAAGTAACAAAAAAAAGCAAAGCAACGCGGTCACTTAACCCAAGTGGCGATTGTGACTTCACTTCCATAATGATCCCCTCTCCTTTACTAAAAACGAGATCTAAACAGTTTGATCGCTGGCCTTCTCGCAGTCGGGTTGTGAAGTCTATGTGTTGAATGAGATATTCGTCCAAAGAAAACTGAAGTAGTTGATAATTGAAAGGTGCTGCTGCGGCCTTTATTCCAGGCCTCCTCCGATCGATGCCAGGAGCATTGAAATCACCCAGATGTACTAGGTTTTCCTGTTTACAGATAACTGTCAGTGAACTTAGCAGTTCTACGTCGTCACTTTCGCTGAAGCCGGGAGGCCGATAAACAACGCATATATTGAGTGCCGGATGTTGCCTAGTCTTAATTTTGCATGAAATTATTTTATATCGTCGTAGGGCTATGTCTGCGATTTCCCCCTGACAAGAGGAAATTTCATTGGCTACATAAAGTGCCACTCCTTCGCCCCTACGTTGAGATCTGTCGCAGCGGAACAGTTGATAACCTTCAATGCTGACTTCGCTGATCCCTATTGCTTCGGTCAGCCAAGTCTCTGTTAATGCAATTATATGCGGTTTCTGCTCCGATACTATTGTTTTGAGTTCGTCAACTTCATTGAAGAGACTCTGACAATTGGTATGATAGATCTCGAGGCAGTGGCCACTATTGCTTGTGGTATCTTCTTGAACCGGCTGGTAGACCTTGGTTAAGATTTCCGCCTGACTACTTCCGGCCACAGACAATTTCGTTCGATGTGGACTATTTATCCTCCTCTTATTTGTAGGTCAGTTTCGCTTTTGTTCTTTCGGTCGGTTAGATCGTTTTTCAAAAGTCGCATTTTCCTACGTTCCTTTGGTTCATAATCCGGCTGAAAGAAAACTCCAGCATGCATGGTCCGCAGAAACGACTTTCTTTCCAGCAGAAGTTATGCCTGCGCTTCGGTGTCTCAAATGACTTTGAATGGTCGTGGCCGAGAGCTTGAACCATTTGGCGGCTGATCCTTGCCTATTCTAAATGTTTTGAGAATTTTTACAGACTCAGTGCCCCTTAGCAGTGATTTAGCATACTGCCAAACAAGACCTCGATCGTGCTCCACATTATCCCCAGCAACGGTAGCCGCTGATTCTGGTGCACCCTGTTTCACTATATGTTGCTTACGATTGGTCGAGCTTGGGCCGTGGTCGCATCGCACTGAAGCAAAGTAGCAGCAGGGGTTTCGAAATCCAGATCTGTGAAAGATTCTATGGAAATTTTGCTGGTAACATTTTCGTCTAAGTTACCGTTTACCCTTTGGTCCAATTCAACTTCCTTTTATTCAGAAGTCTCCTCTTGAATTGGTTGTCTTGCTTTTCGTTCACATGGCGTGTTCTAAGTTCTGTCTTGCGATAAAACTGAGGGTTTTGGTTGGTCTTTAGCAGGCCGTTCTGCATCCACCTTCTGCTGGCGTATTCACCTGCGTTTGGCCCTGCTGGACTCGTAGTTTCCTGGTTTATCAACCACTGACCTGTCCTCTGCATGCGCCGCATCCGGTGGTGTTATCTTACTGTGCTTTTATTCAAGACTTCCCTCTAAACGCATTACGCGCGTGGCTAGGTTAAGACATCCATCGCAATCTGCACGCGCAGGCTTACTTGGCTGGGTGGTGTTCGGTTCTAAGACGGTTGGTGAAAGAAGATGCGTGTTTGAATAGTGGGTGGTCTGGGATTTCGTACGCGTTATTGAAAGCGCTTCGGCTATTTCTGGAAGTACCTTCGCAAAGGTTGTAAGAGGCGGCTAACATAAGTTAACCTTATTTCTCCCGTTAGAGTATATCTTAGCGACTTAGCCTTCAGGGTGTGAGCTGGTGGTGAACTCGGTAAAGTGTCCGACATTATGAAAATAGGTCCAGCCACCGACAACAATTTTTTTCATTTAACAGAGATGGATCGTGCACGTAAACGTTACGCATGATATTGGAAACTATATTAGAGTGCATAAATTCAAAGTCTTATTGCAGGGGGTTAAGTAAGTCTAACCGTGCAACTGCGATCTTCAGACCATGGTTACTTAGTGCTGAGGAGAGAGAAGTCTTTCAAGGCCAGATTAGATGGAAGAGTTTATTGTGTACAAAACGGCAGAGGATAATAGATAGACTTGGGAGAGATACGTCCGATCAGTAGGTTGACCGGGCCCAAGTGAGGTCTTAGAGTAGTCGGGCCGGAGGGCAGATAGAGGGAGATCTTTCATTGGGTAGGTCGGCCTGTAGATTTTGGGCAGAGAGGCAACTTGCGTCGGGCACGCGTGCAAGCTCCTCATTCGTCGCCTCATAGATGCGAGAACTATGATTGGCTGATCGAGACGTCGAGAAAGCACATCGATGAGCGTTTGGGAAACTGCACTTCGACGCGAGCTAGTCAGGCAGGCACGACCCGCTACAGTGCAATCAACCGGCCGTGCTTATGTAGATAGCGAAAAGATTTACTTGTGCGATTAATTTCAACAGTCAGAATTTTAATGTGAACGACTCAGCCTTTGTTGCGAGGAGTTCTTTACACTGTAGCAATCAGAGTCTGAAGCAGCGATGTTGTTTTTAGGAGCGAATGAACTTCCAGACTTTTGCTGACCGTAGGGATAACTTCCAGAGCGTGGTATACTTCGCGGTCCAGTTAGATTGTGAAAGCAAAGGATTCGTCTTACTCAGAAGGAATATTCCCAAAGGTCAGATAATACGCAGTTCCTTTGTCAGTTTTGTTCAACCAGTTATGTCTTCTTCACTAAGGTAAAGACTAAAAATCTCGTAAGCGCAAAGAGCTTACATTCGAAACCAATTTAAAAATTCCCGCACTTAACCTTTTGTGTTGAAAATACAATTGTTGTACGCAGTTATGCAGACCAGAAGCCAAATGCAAAATTTGGCGCGAGGTGGACTCGAACTCAAAACCGTTCCTTCACGGGGCCCCGTCTCTTACCATTACGCCACCGACGCATGGTGTGAGACAAGATCTAAAAGTCTTACCAATTGGGTGCGACCGACGCAAGTAGTAGACGATTGCGTCGGATATTATGTGCTAGCCTCAAAGTTTGATAAACTTGTCGACATAGTAAAAAATATGCAGGAGTTTATGCTGCAGACCCTCGTTTCAAAGGAAAAACTCGAGGAAAAAATGAAAGGCATGAGAGATTTTATCCAACAAACCCTCGTGTCAACAGAAAACCTGAAAGCTGCCCCGCATACGTGGAGAACACTTCAGAAACCTACGAGTGTGCCTGTAGCGGGTCGTGCCTGCCTGACCAGCTCGCGTCGAAGTGCCCTTTCCCAAACGCTCACCGATGTGCTTTCTCAACGTCCCGATCAGCCAATCATAGTTCTCGCATCTATGAGGTGACGAATGAGGAGCTTGCATGCGTGCCCGACGCAAGTTGCCTCTCTGCCCAAAATCTCCAGGCCGACCTACCCAATGAAAGATCTCCCTCTCTCTGTCCTCTGGCCCGACTTCTCTAAGACCTCACTTGGGCCCGGTCAACCTACTGATCGGAAGTATCTCTCCCAAGTCAATCTATTCTCCTCTTCCGTTGTGTGCACAATAAACTCTTCCATCTAATCTGGCCTTGAAAGACTTCTCTCTTCTCAGCACTAAGTAACCATGGTCTGAAGATCGCAGTTGCACGGTTAGACTCACTTAACCCCCTGCGATATGCCTATACCTAAAGTACAGGCCCCCATAGTTGACCATGCAGCCACAGTGCAGGCTAATTCGAACAACCCCGCTGTGGACAACAATGGGACGGCTGGGCCACCACCAAAACCTAAGGCTTTCATAAAAAATTGCAAGACTGCGTCAACGCCTAGCGTTAAGGTGCCTAAAGCTGCCGTGCCTGAACTCGCGAGCACCCCTAGCGACAGCAGCAAAGTCAATACTGGCGAAATATTGACTCCAGCCAGTCCGAGCTCGAGGCCCACTGCCAGCTCAAGCTCCCAGATCGCAGACACGTATTCTGTGGCGAACTTAGAGGCCGTGTCAAACACCGAAATGATATGCAACAACGAAAGGCTTGGCTTCCCGAATACACATAGCAACAGAAATGAGGCCTGAGCTGGGGAACCATCTATATCGGCCATCCCGAGCTTGAGTCTCACAGAGGCCAATATGACAAACACTGTAGAAAAAGTCTTCCAAAACCCACAGGGACGACAACACTGTATTATTGCCCAGGGCCAAGAAGGATGTACTTCAGTCAGTTCAGGCCATAACGCGGAGGACATGGCGTCCTTCAATCGTGTTCTAAACGATCTGTTCGAGCCAAGTTTGGAATTTTCAGTTCTGAAATCATTTCGGATCAGAAAAAAACCTGAAGAGGCCACAGGTACGGCGCGACCACGACCTCTAAAAATTGTGATGCAAAATGACGAACACGTTCAAGTGATCCTATCAAAAAAGACTAGCCTTCGCCAGTCAGACAAAGAAGTTTTTTCAGCCGGAGTACTCTCTATCGGAACGGTTCAAACGTCGGGAACTTGTGGCAGAATTACTTTAGAGAAGAAAAAAATGGCTAAACCAGGCTGGAAATCTCGAACGGGAAGATTATTCACAGGAATATGAAGTTCTTGAACCGACCGATAATACTTCGAAAAATGGCCTGAGCGTAGCTTACACAGCCGCAGTCAAACGAAGTTCAAATTCCACCGAGACAACATTCGCCAAAAATATGTTACTTAAAGTCTTCTGCACCAACGCACAAAGTCTGTTGTCCAATTTAGATGAACTGAAAGTGCAGATGTATGACCTTTCTCCCGAAATTATCTCTCTGACAGAAACCTGGCTGTCTGGAAACGTGGGTGACTGCGAAGTGGCACAACCTGGCTTTAATCTGTTCCGGAGAGATAGAAGAGGGCACCAAGCAGGAGAAATTATAACTTACGTCAAACATAGACTGCTAGTCTCGAAAAAAAATAGAGCGGTTTCATTGCAATACCGAGGCCATCTGGCTTACTATAAAGGTACCGGAATCACCCAGCCTGGAAGTTCTGAATGTGTACCGTCCGCCTAGACATGATCACGAGGCTGACACTGGTCTACTAGAAGAGTTAGCGAGATTAGCTGCTCAGCCCGACGTCTTGATTATGGGAGGCATAAATGCCCCAATTATCAATTGGGGTTCAACATACGCACGAGGTCCAGAGCAAGCATTCGACTGGCGTTTACTAGCTCTGACACTTAATGCATCTCGCAGTCAACACGTTCTATTTCTCACCAGGGTGCGTGAGGGGCAGCAATCAAACTGCCTAGACCTGGTACTTACGAAATCGCTGGACAGCATCGACGAGGTGCAATCTCTACCTCCTCTAGGACAAAGTGATCACATCGTACTAAATTGGGACTATTCTATATTTTCGGTACCCGAACAACCCACCAAGGTTAGAATAAATATTTGGCGTGGTGACTTTGATCAAATGAAGGCCGTAATAAACAACATAAATTGGAAATTGGTTTTTCCGGCAATATAGCTGATGATAGGGGACGGTTCAGTGAGTTATTGCATACTCTCCTGAGAAACCACTGTCCAATTACACGGAAGAAGCTAAACAACAAACCTCAGTGGCTAACTCAAGCGCTGAAGAAAGAGATAAATAAAAAGGAGAGATTGTTTAGAAAGTAAAGTGCAGGTAGAAATCCGGTATCCCTAAATGCATACAAAACGTAGGGGAACCTCATAAAGTGACTTATCTTCAAAGCGCGCAGACTTTGAAAAAGATTTACTAAACCAGGCAGTTACAAATCCGAAGCTATTTTATGGCTACTTCAGAAAGACCACACGAAACCGGGACCCATTTCTCCTTCTGAAGGCAAGTGATGGAACAGAAATGAGTGAGGATGGAGCAAAAGCTGAGCATCTTTCACAATTTTTCAAATCGAACTTTACGACTGAAGTTGGATTCATCCCTCCAAACTGTGGCTTAGACGACGGTCCAAAGATTGAAACTATGGTCTTTGCCGAAACAACCGTTCTTCAGGAGTTAATGGCACTAAACGACTCGAAATCATCCGGTCCCGATGACATCCCGCCTAAATTACTGAAATAACTTGCTGAGGAGCTAGCCAAACTGCTTTCTATGCTTTTCAGTACCTCGTTTAACACAGGTTGTTTACCGGCCGATTGGAAATCCGCACAGATCACACCGTTGTATAAAGGCGGAAAAAAGGTCTCTGCAAACAATTATAGACCAATTAGCCTCACTTCGATCTGTTGCAAGATAATGGAAAAAGTAGTAAAGCGAGAGCTGATGCGTTTCTTAGAGCAGCATAACCTTCTATCGGATGCGCAATATAAGTTCCGCAGCGGCAAGTCCTGCGTGGCGAACCTACTATACTGTTTGGAACGCTGGACTCGGGCAGTTGATGGAGGAAATATGCTTCATGTAATCTACATCGGCTTCAAGAAGGCTTTTGATAACGTCCCACATCAACGACTTCTGCACAAACTCAGCCAAATAGCTGTTCGAGGAAATCTGCTGAAGTGGATTCAAAGCTTCTTACTTGACCGCTCCGAAACTGTCAATATTGGTGACCAGCAGTTGGCAGACGTTGCAGTCGACAGCGGTGTCCCCCAAGGCTCTGTCCTTGGCCCTAAACTGTTCATTATATACGTCAATGACTCCGCCCGTGAACTGGACTGCGATGTGGGTATGCTTGCCGATGACATTAAGATTTGAACGTCATCAGAAATTCAGTTGACGAAGAACGTTTGCAGATAAACCTAAACCGTCTTGAAACTTGGTCTCAAGACTGGCTTTTGCTGTTTAACGAGAACAAATGCAGTATCCTACGAGTTGGCCGACCGAGCTCTCGGAACCCCATGGTTTACAGCCTATACGGCATTCAACTGCAAGAAGTGGACGCGCAGAAAGATTCGGGAGCATGGATCTCTATGTCTCTCAAGCCCTCGCTGCACTGCGCAAAAGTAGCCAAGTCTGCGATATCCATCCTGTATCGTGTCAAAAGGGCTTTCTGTGCCTTTGATAAAGACTGCTTTGCTAAGGTCTTCGAAACATTTGTGCGGCCGAAGTTGGAGCTCGCGATCCAAGCATGGAAACCCTAGACCGCGAAAGACCTAAATTCCCTCGAGAGGGTCCAAAGGCGCGCGACCAAGCTGGTTACCGGTCAGAGCTTTTTACCCTACAAAAGACGCTTAGCTAATCTCGATCTATTTCCGTTCAGTTACAGACAGCTACGTGGCGATATGATACAAGCATTTCGTACGATGCGCGGGCAGGACTGTTGTCTTCTACCTGGTGACTTCTTCGAGTTAGCAACAACAACGAGCTTAAGAGGGCATCTCTTCAAACTACGCATAACAGGGGCCAGACTAGACACACGCAAGTTCTTCTTTGGTAATAGAGTAGTTGAAGCTTGGAATGCTCTCCCCGAGGATATTGTTATGTCCTTATCTGTGGATGCATTCAAGCGAAATTTAGATTTGCATACCCGAAAAACCCACCGAAATTAGACCTGGCGAAACTGAAATATATGTCTATAAACATAATACTCACCGATTTTCAGTAACATGTTAGTTTAGAATAACAATAATCACAAGCATCGAGTCCACCAAACGTTGTGATCCGAGACTACGCGGATTCTAAAACTTTTCCCAATTCAGGCATGGAATGCCCTGCCCGCGGACATTGTCATATCTGAGCACACGTTTACGATTAAGTCAGACCCATCTGTAGACATGTATAAGACACGATTAAGTTAGACAAAATAGCCACCGAGCCCCCATAAATAAACTGCTAGTTACCAAAAGCAAATTGCGGAATGATCACATTATAAAAAACAAACTACTTGTTACGTTTCAGCAATATATTTGTTTAGAAAACTACCGATTACATTTGTTCTGTCAATCAGTAGGCTGATTCGTTCAACCAACAAGGGTGCACGATGGGCACATCGCCGACACTCGATGAGGTTCGCGTGACCTCCGCAAACTTCTCTTCGTGGGACCCTTGGTATTTTGGCGAAAACCGCGATGGACTCTCCCTGACATGCTTCAAACACTCTTAGCACAGGCCATCCGCTTCGAATATACTCTGCACCCCCCCGGGTGACAGTTTTTCTCCTTAAATCTCTCAAATGGCATTCAAACCCCTAGACTTGGGAAAAATGTCTGAGGAGTTTTTTCACTGTCGGCCCTCCCTTACCCAAATTCAAATTACTGGCAACGCCACTGTTCTGAAGTGTTCTGTGGATCAAATGCATTGAAAAAACTGTCCTGTACCGATAGGGAGTTCAAAGGTATTTACCTATATTTCCCTCAAAAAAACCTGACCTGACCTGACCCCGCAGCCTGCCAATTTTGGTACCTGATCCCTCTCTTCCCACATCAGTTTCCCGCGTCTCTTCCTTGGGTTTCTCGTTGTTGGTGTGCACTGTGCCATCCAAGGTGCAGACATTCTTGCTGACATGGATGTCATGGCTGACTGCTGTCACAGCAGTTTGCAGGACCAAACCACCAGGCTCTCCGTCCGAGGTATCCCTTCACCTGAGGTTGGTGACGAAGAACGTTTCCAAACCACCTCAGCCATCTTTCCTAAATGGCCTGGGATATCTTTTTCGATTTTGTCACAGCGAGTGCAGACTCTCTTATTTGAGACTAATTCGGTGTACTTCACTCAAAGGATGCTTCTGAGACAGTAGTGGTCAAAGACTTCCAGTTTCTGTTCATCCTCCATGCTCACAGCCCAACATTCGCATCCGCATAGGAGAACGGACCGCACGGATGCACGGTACATGCGGATCTTTGTTGCGATAGAAATATCGCGTCGGGCCCATAAGTACTTCCGAAGGCTGGAGAACACTCGTCGTGCTGCATCAATTCGGGAGACAACGTCATCCTTCCTCGGTCCATTTGGAAGCAACCTCGCTCCCAGGTATTTAAAACTGTCGACTTCTTGAAGTTGACAGCCACTAATTTCAAGAGGTGCCTTCTCTTCGGCAGAGATGCCACATGAAAACACTTTGCTCTTCCCAGCGTTTATGGACAAACCGAACGATTTCGTGAGCTCGTTCACCCGTGATGCCATAGACTGGAGATCGCCAAAGCTTGATGCTAGTAAGGCGATATAATCTGCATAGTCGAGGTCAGTTAACTGGCGTCCGGGTGCAAGCTCAACACCGTCACTTTCTTCTAGGGCCTTCCCGATAACCCAGTCAATGAAGTAGTTAGAGGATGGGCGACAGGACACAGCCTTGCCGAACGCCTGACCGAATAGCGAAGGGTTCTGAGAGGTTGTTGTGGACTAAAACCCGCACAGTTGTGGAGCGGTAGTATGCCTTGATCATGTCGATTAGTTTTGGTGGTACACCATCAAATGCCATCATCCGCCATAGGGAGTCACGATGGACGGAGTCGAACGCAGCGGCAAAGTCAACAAAGCAAATGGCCGTTGCTAGCTATAACGGAATAAAAGGATCCACCTCATTGTGAATACCTGATCCAAACATCCACGCCAAGCACGAAATCCGGCCTGGTTGGGTCGCGTCCTGGAGTTGCGCACAGACTGGAAATGCCTGAGGAGAACAATAGCGAAAACTTTCGCAGCAATGTCGATGGGGCTTATGCTGCGGTAGGTCTCACATTTTGTCTTGTCTCCCTTCTTGTGGGCAGGCACAAGGATGCCCGAACCCTAGTCATCAGGAACGGTCTCGTCTCTCCATGCTTATCAAATCACCTCATGGAGCCAAGGCACCAGAGTGTCGGCACAAGACTTGTAGATTTTAGCGGGTATGCGTCCTCTCCAGGTGCCTTACTGTTCCGCAGCCTTTTTATGGCATGAGCGATTTCTGCTTCAGAAGGCGAGTCACATGACGCTGGATAAGTGAAAGATGGAGGAGGCTCTACTGTAGATAGGAGCAGGGGGCAGTGGGCTCCGTGTAGAAGTTGAGGGTATGCTCGAACTGCTCACGCCAGCGTTCGATCTTGGTCGCGTTGTCAGCAATAAAGCTGCCATTTACATCAGGAACTGAGTCACCCGCTGAAAACAGTTTACCACTAGCCTGGTGAATATGTTAATAGAGATTTAGAGTATCACCAACGTTTAAGGCCTGTTCCATGGAGGTTGCAATTTCAGCCCAGTATTTCTTTCGGTCCTCTCTGGCCGATTTTGCCGTCATCTTTTTTAGTTGGCGGAAAGAATCTTCATTACGACCCCTAGGTCTGGCTGTCTCCGCAGACAACTGCAGGGTTCGTCCGCTGATCCAATCACTGTAGCACCGCTGGGTGCATCCAAGAATTTTCTCCACTGCTGCATTGACTGACGTTTTCAGTGTAGACTATGAGTTACCACCTTCTCCGTCGGCGAGGATCGTGAGACAGGACCGGATTTCTCTGCTTAGGGCCTCAGCGGTGTTGGGCTGCCGGATTTTGGCGACACCGAGGCGTCTAGCGCGGGGCAATTTGGACGCAGAGGAGAGGTGGGCTTTCAAGCATGTGCGAACAAGAACGTGTTCAGAGTCCTGGGCATTACCAGTCTCAGCACCGTGCAGCGACCGACTATCGTGACTCCAGCTGCGGAATCTTGAGCTGACTAAAATATAGTCAATCTGACTGGCCACATGACCGTCGTTGGAGTATCAGGTCAGCACGTGTTGGTTGCGGTGCTGGAAGCGCGTGTTCGTTAAAAAAAGTTGGTTCCGTTCAGCAAAGTTCAGAAATCTGTCACCATTCTCACATCGAGAACCAAGCCCAAAGCGGCCGATCAGATGGCTGTTTGTGGAGTCACCCGGCCCGGTCCGGCCATTCCAATCCCCCGGCAACAATCAATAGATTGCGGCGAGGGAGTGCTTCAACAAGTGTTTTTAGCTGTGAGTAAAATATGTCCTTATCGCGTTGGTTAGCAGCGGACTTTGGTGCATATACCACGACCACAGATATGTTTGTGAAGTGACCTTTCAAGCGCACATAAGCCATGTGTTCATTTACTGGTTCCCAGGCAAGTAGTGCACGGCTCGCTTGTTGCGAGAGGGCAATTGCCACAAACTGCCGGAGGAGTCATGGGAGCCGCTGGGGTATAGGGTGAAGTGGGAGTCAGCTCCAGGAAATTTTATTTCCTGAGTGCCGGAGTTAGGGAGTCGGACAGGAAGCAGACATCGACGTTGTACTGATAAAGGCTGCGCACCATCAGGCTTTGGGTACGAGGGGCCAAGAACGTTCGCATATTCCAGAATCCAATACTAAGAGTCCAATTTTGATTGAGTAGTCTAGCTCACATACTATTCGCTTGGACCATTGGAAAATGGTTGCGGAGCGCGTCGGTTCCCGCGGACGCCGTAGTATGGATCGTATTGCAGTTATCGGACATAAAATTCGTTGAGAAGACTTGGCAATTTCGGGTACGAGCGGGTCCCTAACAACCGCCCGGTTTGTGTTTGAGGTTGTCTCCTCTAGTGCTTTGGCTCAATAGCCTAACCACAAGGCAGCGGTGGCAAGCGAACTTATTTGCTGACAGTTAACGCTCACCATGTCACAGCGCTGTCGTCAGCCTTTGCGACACTTAAAGGCTTTTGTCTTGCCAGGCCTCAGACTACCACACCCTAGTAGCACTGCTGCTGCTGCGTCCGCGACTGCTTATTCGTCAGACCCGAGAGTTCGCTTATTTCACAGCTAACCTTCACTGAAGGCAGTTCCACTATCTGTCACTTGTGGATGCGTCGGGTAGCCAGCAGCTAGACTAACAGGTAACCCGTCTTCCCGGGTTAGTCCATTTCGGCAACCTCTTACCACATATCCTGCAATCACTGGTCCCACCTTTAGCGGTTCCACACCAGGACACGACTTTGTGCATCACATTCGAACCATTGGTTCTCCTGTTTTGTCGTCCTGCGCCTGCAAAACTGCCTGCCGTGAAAGCCGAGTTCAAGCATATGCTTCAGCTGGACACCATCAGTCAATCTAAAAGCCCATGGGCCTCGTCCCTCCACATGGTCTCAAAGGCTGCCATTGGTGACTGACTTCCCAGTGGTGACTACAGACGCTTGAAAAATTTCCTATCCCGGATCTTTACACCGTTTCGCACAGTTTTTCGGTGCCTGAATCGGCAAGTCTGCATTCTCAAAGATCGACCAGGTTCGTGCTTTCCACCAGATCTCTATAGTCACGGAGGACGTTTGGAATACGGTCGTCACCACTCATTTGGTCTTTTTGAGTTCCACCACCACCACCACCACCACCACCACCACCACCACAACACCATACACAACACTGATTCTACTACACCAAATAACCTACGTATCTAGCTGTGCTCTCACTACTTACTGCTAGCAACAAGAGTAGGTTAAATGTTACAGTAGGCGTACCTTAACTCAGATCTTGAATGGTTCTGTTCTAGTTCAATCTGGTCCTCCTAGCTAAGTTTTCGATTAAGATTCCTGCGCTAGGTAAATTAAAACTTAAAAAAGAAGTCGTGCTGGCAAACGATCGTTTTCGGTCATTCATCGTCAGGCCAGTACATGACATGGGGAAAAATATTGGTCAAAAAATTACAGCGATTATATAATCGTCAGGTGAGGGAAGGGGGGAGGGGGAGGAAAAGGGTGAGGGTAATAACGCAGCTGAGTTTTCCCTCGTCTCCTGAACGCGGGCGCCTGCGCGGTTAGGACGCTGGTTGCCATGCCCAGGTGAGACAGGTGGGATGTTCTCGCGGTCTGCGGATTGAGTTCTGTATGTCAGCCGCGCAGCTTGCGCATGACTATTCTCCGTAGCTTCGTCTTCTTTGGCTTCAGAAGTGGTGGATTTTCGCGTACAGTCGGCCAAGGGAGGCCGATGGCTTGAACCAGCGCCTTTTGACAGCATAGAATGGGTTTTGCTAACCGGATTGCCACTGCTTCTGCTGTGGCTAAACCCGTTTGCGCAGGCCTTTGGAGAAGTGCGTTGGCGTGTGGTTTATGACCCGAAAGGCTTCACTCATGTCCACTTGATTGTCCCAATTGTTGTCGCCAGGACTAATAAATTAGTCCTTCAAATAGTAGTAAAGTTTAAGAGTAGCAGTCTTTGTTTAAACGGTCTTGTTCTTCTTTGGGTTCGGTTCGGTTGTTTTCATCTATTAATTGCATTCATTGTTCTGTTTCGGGTTATAGTCGCACGAAATCGCCCATCGGTCGTCTCGGTTCGTTACAAATTGGTGGCAGCGGTGGGATATGGACATCGACGACCTACTCGCTTGCCTTGTAACGGCAATGGAGAAGGTGACTTCTCCTGCGTTAAGGACAACGCGGCCAAATAGGTTCTCGCCTTCAGACGACTACGACCTATGGGAGAGTCGCATGAAGACCTTCATCGACACAATTGATGAAGGAAGCAGATCTGCTGTCGTCCTCGAATGCGTGGACGACGAGGTGCTGGGCGTTGCTAGGGCCTGTAACATAACGTCATCACTAACCACGGCCATTTTATTTGAGAGACTCAGACGAGAGTTTGGTGTAACAGTCACGCCATGAAACAGTCGTCAATCTCTTAGAACCAGGAGACAAATGACAGGAGAGTCAGTTGGCGAATACCAACGCCATCTCCGCGTCTTAGACCACAAAGATTTTCCAGACTCCAGCTTCGCTGATCTGGAAACAAAGATCCTGGACATTATTCTAGAAGGTGTAGCTAGTGATGACGTCAGGCGTGAGTTTGCTCGAAACACACCCACCACCAGTAAGAAGGCTCTAGAGTACGCCCAGCAAGAGGAAGCAGTCTTCATTGCCGTGCCACAGTGTGACGCTGTCCCACCGATGACTCGCAACATATTCGATCCCCGGCCTCCAACGACGGTTGGCGTCTACACCACGAGACAGTGCCTATCCCGCGATATTGGCACTCAGATGGCCCAGTGGCAGATGAGTCCTCCCACGCAGATGAATCCTCTGCAGATGAATCCTCCACCGCCAACCTATCCGTCTACGGCTTCCCTCAACCGTGGCAGGGTCCTTCACAACCTTCGCATGGACAGTCACAGAATGTTGCTAGCTGGACTGGACCTCCACAACCGACCTCTTCTTGGCGAGGCTCAACACCGCCCACTCCACGAGGGAATTGGAGACAACAACGGGCGAGACAGAACCACCCCCCATATAGTCCCGGTGTTCATGTGATCGCCCCAGGTGAGGACGAACAATCCGGTAAGTGCCTTTTGATAACTGATATGTGTATTATGAACATAGGTTCCACTAAGTCTTTCCCAGTTATAAATACTACTATAGGAAACTCTAAGTTGCCATGCTAAGTTGATTTAGGGGCTGGGTGCTCCTTTATTAGGCTATAAACATTTCTTTAACTTCAAGCGAAGGTTAGATGTTGCAGTAAGTCCAAAATTAGTCTGAAAACGGCTAATGGCAATACCCTGCGACACAACGGCATAGTAGAACTAGAGCTTTTGTTGAATAGCATTAAATTTACACATACATTTATTATTTGCCCAGATATCATTTGGAAATGCATATTAGGAGCAGACTTTTTACATGCTTTTGAATGTTTAGTAGATTTTAACCTTAATTGTATACGCTTTTGTGGAATTGAAATTCCCTTTAATATCGAGGCGCCACGTATACTGGTCGAGGTTAACACGTCCCAGTTAGACGAATGTGTTAAGGGGTTAGTTCCATGCTCGCTCGATTCGGTTAGCTCTACGAAGCTAGGTAATCTAATTCATGAGTTTAGGGACATTTTTGATTGGGACGGTCGTTCGTACGGCCGAACCAATGCAGCTCATCACGAAATACATACGGGAACAGCCTGACCTATTAAGATTCCGCCTCGACGACTACTTGTGTTCTACCAGACACAGTTAAAGGCGATGATAGACGATATGCTTGATCGAAAGATAATTAAGCCATCTAGTTCTCCCTGGTCGTCTCCGGTCGTTCTAGTCATTAAGACGGACGGGACATTAAGACTATGCGTAGATTATCGTAAGTTAACCGAGGTCACGACTAAAGATTCCTTCCCGTTACCTCGCTTTGATGAAACGTTAGATGCACTTTCGGGTAATCGGGTGTTCTAGACGTTAGATTTAGCTGCTGGATATTGGCAAGTAGGAGTCCGGCCGTCCGACCGTGAGAAAACTGCTTTCTCAGTCCCTTCTGGATTCTACGAATTCGAGACTATGCCTTT
This sequence comes from Ligula intestinalis, assembly GCA_036362985.1. NCBI lineage: Eukaryota > Metazoa > Platyhelminthes > Cestoda > Diphyllobothriidea > Diphyllobothriidae > Ligula > Ligula intestinalis. The sequence continues at coordinate 37,319,981 of JAYGXS010000005.1, forward strand.
TGGTCTAGCTAATGCGCCTAGTACTTTCCAAAGGCTTATGAACCAGGTTCTAGCACAATTTATCCCGAATATCTATTGAGTGCATCTCGATGATATCATTTTTCATGAAAAGGATTTTGACGATCATTTGCATAATTTGCGTAGGATATTCGACGGGTTGAAACAGGCAGGTAGCACCCTTAAGCCGGCAAATTGCGCACTCCTACGAGATAAGGTTAAGTTCTTAGGACATGTCGTGTCAGCCTCGGGGGTCGAAACCGACATAGATAAGGTTGTGGAAGTCTGCGAGTGGCCGACACCCACCAATGTGACTGAGGTCAGAAGTTTCACGGATCTCGCTTCCTACTATAGGAAGTTTGTTAGGGACTAAGCACATATAGCTGCACCGTTAAATAAGCTCACGCAAAAGGGAGTTCGCTTTAAGTGGACACCCGAATGTGCAGAGAGCTTCAACACTTTAAAAGACAACTTGCGCTTTAGTCCAATCCTCGCGTTCCCCAATGTTAGTCAGCAGGTGGGAGGATTTATAATTGACACAGATGCAAGTGAATTCGCGATTGGCGCTGTTTTATCACAAAGACAAGCCGATAAAATGGAGTGTGTTTTCCAGAACCTAAGTCGATCCCTTAGCAAAGCTGAGAGGCGGTATTGTGTGACTAGGAAAGAGATGCTTGCCCGCGTCTTCTTCGTTCAAGAATGTCGACCTATAGTACCGGAATTTCATAGTTAGAACGGATCATAGTTAGCTAACATGGCTTTGTAATTTCAAGAACCCCGAAGGGCAAGTCGCACGATGGCAAGAGCAGCTAGCAGGCTACGAGTACGAATGTTTATACCGACCGGGTCGTCTGCACAATAATGCTGACGCCCTATCTAGGAAACCCTATAGACCGCACGGAAATTTCCCATCGTGTACGGACATTAAAATAATAATAATATGTTTATTAGGCCAGTTTACAGGCAATTGTAAAGAGTTGGTAATGCACCTCTTGGGCGCCTTCCAACACCTCGAAGACCGGAAAAAACCTAAACCAAACTCCCTGTGTTACAGCCAGTATTGGTTTTGTTTCAGATTTTTTGTTTTGTCAATACTGGGCGAGATAGGGAGTTTGTTTCAAGTGAAAAAAAAACCTGCCTTCACAGGTATGATACAAACGGAATAAATGTACAGTTGTAAGCTGAGTTGACTCATCAGCAGGAGAAATGTTTCATTTCGTTTAAGGACATTAGTTGCAGACGAAGAGGGTTGGCACAGGACCCCTTGTTGTCAGTCTTCCTTTAATGGTTGTCGGCAGAAAGTTGCGCGCTATCGGCTGAAGGGTTAGCAGACTGCGGGCTGCTG
>JAYGXS010000005.1:37330163-37342952 GCA_036362985.1 Ligula intestinalis
AAGACCATCGTTGGGGATGTCTGTGATGTGACCAAATATAAGGCCCTGATGATGGTTGATGGACATGGATAGTGAAGAATTCGAGAAGTTCGAACCGCCAGTAACTCCTGATGTTGATTTCCCCGGAACTCAGAAGAGGTACTTCCTATTCAGAGCACAACGCAACCGGTCGAGGAGTATGGTCCCCATCATTCTACGACCTACTTCAGTACTAGTATCCTGACCGAGGAGCCACCGGCCTTACAAAACGGTGCAGAAGTCGAAAATACCGCCTTGAGAAGGTCGACACGAATCTGCAAACCAGTCCAACGTTTTCAGGGCGAGATCCATTATAACAATTGTTAACTCTTCATTTATATATTAACGGTATTCTCACCCTTTCAGATGCTGTTAACTTCAGGGTGGATGAATGCTATGTAGGCCCACACGGGATGTCGGGATAGTTCGCGCTAGGCAATTATGCCTAGTGCGAACGCGTGACGCGCGTGACGCCCTACTCTACTCTGACTGGCTACCTTTCAGCCAATGACGATTAAGCCCCACCATAAATCCCCTTGCTTAACATGACTCACACACAAAACTCCTGATATGTCCTACAACACACCTCCTGCTGACGGACACCCTTCTCCCGGGCCTTTTCATCCCTCATAACAGACTCGATGCTGAAAGCTGTTTTACTTAGGAGGAATCTTACCATTGGTATATGATCTATCCATAACTGGCAGGGTTTCGTGAGTTATTTTGGCCCGAGTAGGCCTTTGGGGACTCTCCTAGGAAGGAAAATGAGTTGTAAGTATATTTTGCCTACCGGTGACAGTGGTGGCGTTTCATTCCAAATGTACAGTTACCCGACGGATCAGGTACGGCCTCCTCATCTACTTTCGTGTGTTTAATACGGTATTGTCTCATTTCTTCGTCAATTTCACGCAAAATTTAAGCCGCTTCTTCTGCAACCTGCCTCATAGTTGTTCTTTTGCAAAAATGCCCAGACATAATGCAATAATTAAAACACAACAAGTTAACAAACGCAAAAGGTAAAGTTTTGGACACAAATATAAAAGCAGAATTACAGAATATAGCGGTGTCCGTCAAAAAGCGGAGTAAAGTTCGTTCACTACGGCAGCTAAAACAAAATAGCGGCTTCGCTGAAACACTCGCACATTAATCCAGGCATGCTAACCAATAGGAGCACAGATCCGGGCTAACATTGAGCCAATCAGCGCTCAATCAACAGTATTTCGTCATGTCGACATTTGCGGATATTATGTAGTATCCAGAGAACAATGAGTTTGATCCTTGTTTTTATTACGTCAGCACGGTGACTTTGAGTCTAGTCTAGGATGTTGAAGGTGGTGTGACCTCGCAGGTAAAGTGGAGTTTTGTTTGTTTCCCTTCCCTGATGGTGGTCTCCAGCCCCACCGTCCCTAGTAGACAGTTGTGAATAACAGTTGCCCTTCCTGCGAGGGTCCCACGGAGTGTTGCCCTTCCCCGGTGATAGTCTCTAGCTCCACTTTCCCCCGATTGTCTTCTTCGGTTACGTGTTCGCCTGTATGACAGTTAATTATCGTTATTATTCTACTGTACTGGTAATAAATATATGTGTGTTAAGACTTGGCCTCGGCTTATCATCTCGATGAGTGACTGTTCCTGTGATCGGGCATTCTAGTGGAATTACAGTGGGTGGACTCAGCCATAAGACAAGGGACGTAGACGAATGACTAAGTACCGACCATAATCAGGAGGAATTACGCTACCAAAGGACAACAGGGCGCCCGGGCGTAACAATAGCGGCTATACAGCTTGTTATCATATATGCATTTTTTTTACTACGAGAAAACACTAAGAACTGTGCAATTTTATTAAATTAAATTTTTTATGTTTAAGTCGGTAAAAAAGTCTACATTTACAAAATAGTGTGACATTTTCAGCCCTCATTTTTAATTTAGTCTGACGACGAACACGTGATACTTGTTCGAAAAATCATGAGTACAACTCGATTTTCCGAAGATCTTCTTTCTTTTCATCAAATCATCTCGGAATGCAACTTTCTTCACTTATTTAGGTATAGAGCTTTTTGTAAAAGTAAGTTTTTTACCGACTTAAACATAAAAAAATTAAATTTAATTAAATTGCACATTTCTTTACGTTTTTTGGTAACAAAAAATTGCACCCATAAATTTTTGAGCTTAAAGGGATATAATCAAACCATAAGTGACCTTGTGACTTTTGCGTGCAACTCGATTTTCCGCAGCTAAGGGAATTTTCGAATTTTAATAGGATTTAATCGTATCCTGTCTACTTTATTGGCATAATTATTGTTCATAATTCGAATTTCTAACCCCTTAGCCACTCCACAAACCGGTGGTCATTTTCTTTGACTATAGGTGAAAATATACAATTTCCTACTGTTTTACCCGACATAGCCTCCTACGAGTTCGCTAAGATTCAGCTGAAAAACACGTAATTAAGTATGTGAATATTGAATCAGGTTGTATATGTTGAAAGAATACTCTTTTTCCAACAAGAAATAGTGTACACTGGTCGAAATATCAATCCAGATATTTTTCGCCCTACATAGCCTCATAATTTCACCGAACATAGCCTCATCTAAATGTTTATTTTCGATTGCAAATTTTAAAAACTGAATGTTGATGCTTTGGACGCTTTTAATAATTTCATGTCTCAATATGGATGTTTGCTTACGGTTCTTAGTACTATCTTTGATGGAAATTTCTCTTCGCTCACTTCTTAGCAAAATGAGAAGTAAGAGCCCTTCATCAATTTGGTGTCTCCTGGGACCTGTGACCGGCAAAAAAGAAGTTATAATTTTCCGTTAAAGAATATCCCAAAAAGTTAAATTCCGCTAGACGTTGCCTGTCAATTCCTTTACTCGTGTGGCTTTAACTTTAAGGTCGCAGAAGCTAAAAGATTGTCCTCTCGAAGCAAAAATCCGCCAATTTTGGTCAAACTTTTTTCGACGATAGAAGTTGACAACCTCTTCTCTCAGCATGAGCGTTCAGCTCAATACCTGAAAAAACATAAACTTTTTATATGAAGGAATAAAACCCCCACGGAACGCAGGATTATGCCTGCATCTGCAAAAACTAAACCCACTTCTATCGTTACTATTCCAAATGTGGTATCTGTGGTCGACGGAAGTTCACGTCCCTATGGATCAGCGACAACGATTATTTTACCCGAAACCTCACCCGCAATCCATACTCCTGGCTCGAGTGAAATTCCGTCACCTTCCTAGCGAACTTCACCTGCTAAAGAGGCTTAACCTAATAGACCTAAACGTGCCCCCCGTAAATCGAAGCCAATTGTAAAAATCAGTAATTTACCTAATTATGGGAACCATACTAACATTTCAGCATCTACACCAGATGTAAACACCCATGTTTTTACTTATCCAATCCCCAAAATGGCCCACAATCCACAATTAATTCACTCTAATAATACTACGAATAGCTTCTCGCAACCTTCAATGCCATTTTCGACTGCCTGTCCTCCGACAACTTATGCTGACACTTCAGCATCTAAAGCAAATGTAAATACTCGCTTTAGTTATTTTTCAAACCCAAAAATTGCCCAAAATCAACACATAATTAAATCTACTAATTATGATCATAGTCTTCCATACCCATTTAGGTCATTTTCAAACGTGCGTTTTTCGAAAAATTATGCTTACTCTTATCATAGTCCTTTTTAATGACCGCCCCCTTTTTTTCTTATTCCACAAAACGGGCTCCCTTTCCTCAATTTTCAAGCAAATCTGATGCCATACAGTAATCCTAATATATTTAACAATTATATTTCAGCTAATTGTAGACCACAGTAATCTTGCTTTCCACGTTTTGTTTCTCCCATGCCAGTTCCCTTGCCACCGTCAAGTTTTCCTTTTTCATAAATTCTGATGAGCGTAACCTGCATTTCAGGGAAGCACTCAGTTTAGTTTCTCTGAATGCGAGATCAGTTGTAAATAAAATGACAGAGCTCAGAACAGTAGCTTTTGAGCTTGATCCAGATGTTATTTGTATCACTGAATCTTGGGCTCACTCTCTGATCTCTGACTCAACGCTCGCTATAGATAATTTTAGTTTGTACCGACAAGACCGCATTGAAAAACATGGCGGTGGTTGCCTTCTTTATATCAAATCATCTTTTGTACATTTCCCCTTTCATCTGAGCATTTCATCGTGTTCGGGAGATGTCTGCTTTATTTCAGTCATCCTCCCGCACAATAAAAAGCTGTAATTGGCTGTGTCTATAATTCTTCATGTTATTCTTGCAACGAAAAAGCACTCTGTGAACTGTTTGCAAAGGTTGCAGAAGCTGAAGTTGATGTCAAAAAATCATAGGTGATTTTAATGTGCCAGATGATGACTGAGAGGCAATAATCGTCCGCCAAAATTTCAAAAATTGGTAGAAACTATTAACTTTGCCAACATGTCACAACTGGTCAATTCAGTGACTAGAAATGAGAGCATATTAGATTACATTTTTACAAATGACGCCCACCCTCTCTCTCTGAATTTTCATCGTGATCTCTTCACAAGTGACCACGCATTATTTCAGTGTTGTTTTCCAGTCTCTCTATCTAAAAAACCTGAGGTAAAATGCAATAACCTCGATTTTGCTAACGCAAACCTTGAACTCATAAATTAATTCGTAAGTACTCTAGATTGGCATACTATTTTTTCAACTAAAGATCCAATGTTTTTCAATGAACTTTTACAAAACCTTACAGAAAAAATTCAGACTTTTATCCCACTTAAGCCTATAAAATCAAATTCAGCTTCCTCTACCGTTCCACATTTTATCCAAAATAGACTTAAAAATTACGGAAGCAACTAAAGAATCCGCTCTTTGTCGGTGCACTTAAGGATAGCGCAAATATTTGAATTAGCGCTAACAATAAGGCTTGCAAGAGATAGGCATAGAGTCCCTTGCACTTAATGATGCTAACTCTTCTAAATCCGTTTCTCAAGTCTTCCGTTTTCGGTCATCCGCTAAGCTTCAGAATGTCATTGCGCCTTTTCTCGATAGTAGTAATCATTTTGTTTCAGAGGATTTGGTCAAAGCAGAAATGTTAAATTCCTTCTTCGCCAAGTTCTTTACAATTGAGACTTGTCCAACACCCGAAATACCTCTGATGTGTCATGCAAATCTCACTTCAATTGATTTTTCATTAAAAAAGAGCTCGTCTCAACAATTCACATTCAGTCGGGACGGATACCATTCCAAACTCATTTATTAAGCAATTTAGAGATTTTCCTCCGTTACTGAGCAAATTATTCACAATATTTCTCGAAAATGGTTTTTTTCCTGATTCTTGGAAAACGCCTATTGTAATTCCAGTTTTTTAATCTGGTTCCAGATCTGACATTAAAAATTATCGTGGTGTTCATAAAACACCTTCGCTAGCTAAACTGTTTGAAAAATTAATCACCGATAAAATTACAGATTTTTGCATCGACAATCAAATATTAAATATGTCTCAGCATGGTTTTTTACAGGACCGATCTTGTGAAACATGTCATATGTCTTTTTTTAATCTCCTTACTTCTCTTCGTAACGAACATTTATCTGTGGCAGTCATCTATTTTGATCTTAGTAAGGCATTTGATAAATTACCTCATAGGAGACTTCTAGCCAAACTAGAGGCTATAGGATTTTGTAGTCCTCTTTTTGAATTTATTAGATCATATCTTTCTAATCGAAAACAACAGGTCTTAGTGCGGTCCTCATACTCTACCCCAACCGCTATTTTAAGCGGTGTCCTTCAAGGTACCGTGCTGGGCCCCCTGTTGTTCTTGATTTATATAAATGATATTTCAACAATAGTTAAACACTCTCAATCGCATATATACGCGGACTACTTAAAATATGTAAACTCCTTCTCTAAGTCTACGGCTGAGCGATGCTTAGAACGCATTCATTCGGATTTGGACGCTCTATCTGCGTGGAGCTCCACGTAGCAGATAGATTTCTGGATTTCTAAGTGCCAGTTCATGTGTTTTCGGCCTGAAAGGCTGCCACAGCCTATCATTTTTTAACGTAACCCCATGAATGAATGTTCTAACATTAAGAACTTAGGTTTAGGATACACCAATAAATTAGATCTTTCACCACACGCTGATAGAATTACAGCAAAAGCTGCTTAGATACGCGGCTTTATCTCTTATAATTTCTACCTTCCCGAAATGGAGCTAAGAGTTATCGTATGTATGTTCTTCCTATTGTCGAAAACTGTTGTCCATTCGTTGGTCTGTTGAACGAATCTAGCCGTTCAAAAATTGAAAGTGTCCAAAAAAGATTCGCTAAAAGGATCCTCCAACCGGCATTTTCAGATACTTCCTACTCAGATAGATGTGAGATAACGAAACTGAAATTTCTTTGGGTCAGGAGACTGGAAGCAGGGTTTGGTGTCCTGTTTCGCCTTAATAATAGTTCAAATCTCCCGTAGATTTCTGTCCTTACTCCCGTTTCTCGCCCTTACAACCTAAGAAATTCAACGTTGATTATAGCTCCTCCTGCTGCTTCCACTTCTAAACGATCTCTATTTTTTGCTTCCAGGTAAAGCTATCGCTGGAATAATTTGCCAATTGATATTCGGGCGTTGACTAGTCTATGTGCATTCAAGCGAAGACTGCACATTTATCTAAACACTGAATCTATTTACCTTTTGTTATCCTCATCCTTTCCGGGCAGCTTTCTCCACGATCCCGAGAAAGGACCATCGGGAATTTAGGATCCCTTCTTGAAACTACCTTCCTCTGACTCGTGTCCCCTGGAATCAGGAAGCAGTCTTGGCGGCTCTCGTTTCGCTGGTCATCAACCATCATCAAGGTCTTATATTTGGTCACAACTCAGACATCCCCAACGATGATCTTGTAGATTTGATGGACTTTTGGATCTCATACGGCGGTGACCATCATGATCATAAACTGGTGGTTTCCCTATATTCTATTATGCCGCACCGGTTTGGGAACCCGAGTGTAGAACCGGAAACCCGTCTGTACCAGTAATGTTTCGTTAATACCTATTGTTCTGCCCCACGCTCAGCTTCGACTGAGATTGCTTCTAAGCCACCCCCCTTACTAACAGAGGCAGTGGGTACCAGAATACATAGTCAGAATATCGATAACGATGTGGCTCATCTGTGTGTGTCCTTGAATTTCTCCTTCCGCATGACACTGCTATATTCATTATTTGGAATCTAACAAATTCGCTTCTAAACAGTTATACTCGTCTTATAGCTATACACTACGGATCTGTTTGTTAAAACAATTATTTCTTGTACTTCGTTTTATTGAATTTTAGGTTAATTGATGAGGCCCATTGGGCCTGAAATATACAACTTATTATTATTATAAGTGCAAAAAAGTGTTTTTTGGGTCTCATTTTTTATTACTTTAGTATATATAAATAAAGCATAGGAAATTGTCTGTTGTCTTTACCCGGTTTTAGGTTGGTGTTTTTTAGTATTCGATGGGGAATGGTGATGATGCTCCGCAAAAATGTATCAGATTTCTAAACTGCCCTCAAAGATAGTTGCCGAAATTTTACAATGCGCAATTGTGCAAAGCAGGGCGAACACCAAATCTCACCCTGAAGAGGATAATTTTTGGAAGTGTTCGCGGCTGGACATACGTCTGCAGAATAAAAAAATGATGTGTTTATCATGCCAGTTTACAGGCAAATGTAAAGAAATGGTATTGCACCTCTTGGGCGCCTTCCAAAACCTTGAAGACTGGAAAAAAACCGGATTTATCACAAATCCACAAATGATATACTGCTTCCAGACCTCAAATAGTCTTACTCTGAAACCTCTAACATATGTATTGCATGGATATTATTTCCAATTTTGATCTTATTGCACCTTTGCAGACAGGTTTTTTTCACTTAGAACAAAATCCTGCTTTCCAAGGGTTTCTACGATGCCCAAGAGGCGCCTTACCAATAAACCTTATTATTAATCATAACCTCAAAAATCAATTGTGGCCAGAATGGTAGGAGCAGTATATTGTGTACACAGAGGATTGAAAGGTAGATGGAAAATGGTTTAACTTGGAGATCATGCAATTGGTCAGGAAAACCAGTCCAGTTCATGTGCTGGTTTGGCAGCAGTCAGACCGGATAACAGAGAGAGAGAGCGTTTACTGGCTGGGTCGGCCTTGAAGGTTGGTTGGACAGCGTGTAGATAAACATCGACATTGGCTGTCCATGTCTCACGCGCCAGCAAATCTGGCGTCCGCCACGACCTTAATATGAAATATATAAAATTTATTTATTTATTAGTTAATTTTCATTTTTTTTGTGAACGACATTCTGTCCGATCAAAGCTGACACAGCAGATCGATTTGCCATTGAGGTTCAATTCATCTACTGGCTTCTCCAGCCACCCCACGAACTTGGCTTCTTCCGGCCAACCACAGACGTGTACACTGTCCACAACACAACCGGTTTGGTAAGGGAGGACCTGCAGTGAACCGACTTTACGGGCAACGCTCAATAACACCTGCTTCCACACTTCGGACACCGGTTCAGCTGTCAGCTGCCTACAACCCCTTCTCCACTGCTAATGCACAGAAACTTCAGCAAAAAATAAATTAAACTACTTGGAAGGAATAGGAAGCTATGAATAAATTGAAATATGAATGTGGCAGTCTTTCTAATCATCCCCACCTGCTCGGCATCAACAGAAAACTTCACCACGTCCCATGGCATCCACCACTTGCCGGTATCAAAACACCCCGGTGCCCAAACCTATAAATGCATCTCTCTCTAGTTCTTCATTTTCGATCGGAGCCAACGGAAGAAACCGATCCAGGTGATGTTACCATCACTTCCAATCTTACTAACGTCTCTAGCCCATATGACTATCCCGGATTGCTACACCGTTTCGCATCTTCCGGATTATTTCCAGTGCCTTTTTCTCGAAGATCGGCCGGGTTCGTACTTTTCACCAGATCTCTGTAGCCACAGAGGACTTTCAGCATTCGGTCGTCACCACCTCTTTGGACCTTTTGAGTTTCTGCGTATGCCACTTTGATTTTGCAACACTGTTCAAACTTGTCAGAGGTTCGTGGCATGTGTGCTTCTTCGCCTTCCGTTTTCTATGCCTACAGTGATCGCGTGTTGATAATAAGTTCCACCGGCACCGACAACATGGAATACCTTGCAACAGCGTTTGGCCACCTTCAACAATTTGGCACCGTCCTGAACCCACCCAAGTGGGTCTTTGGCGTTCCCTTGATTGAGTTCCTTAGACACTAACCGCATCCCTCCCCTTTGAAAGTTGTTAGCCTCCACGAATTCCCATCTCCTTCTTTCAAGCGTAAAGTCTTGCGATTTCTGGACAAGGGTTTACTTCTACCGCAGATTTCTGCCTAAGTGTGCCGACACTATCTTGTTTCATACAAACCTCATCTGGAGTACCATAAGTTCGTTCGATCTATCTACAAAAGTCTCACTGCTTTCGATGAAGCTATTTTTTCCAACTGGTGTTGCACACCGAACCGGTTCTTGCGATTACAGTTGTAAGGGTTCTCTCCATTTACTAAAGCCAAGGTGATAAGGACAACGTCTGTTAATCAGTAAAGTTGTGTCTTTGTGCCTCTATGCTTGCAGTACATTAAATTTACATGGCCCTGCTAATCCTATTAGGATGGCAAGTTATGCATCTCCCTCAGAGGTCCAAGAACACCCAATGACCGTCCTGAGGTCCAGATAACAAAGATTGCCCACCTGCTAGATAGTACATACAGAACGGACAAAGCACGCCGCCACTTACCTTTGAAAAATCTGCTTCCATTCCTTTCGTTGGTTTGGTCTCTGGTTCTTACCTAGCATTCTGTTTACCATCTGTCTTGCTTTCAGCAACTTATATAAGCTTAAACAGTTAGTTTATTCTGAATTCCAGACTGTTTTTGTGGTAAATCTACTCGCTGCTTCAAAAAAGTATGAAGGCGACACTTCCATTAAGTAGGAAGCCTCAGATGTCCAGACCCAAGCGGTGTCTGCGGAAAGCAAACATCATTACTGATATCAGTCTTCAGCCAGATCTGAATGCCGAGCAAATTGATTTGTCCGCAATGAAAAATTGCAACGAGTTTATGTTGAAATTTGGGTCACTACTCTTAATCCTTGGGACCCTATTTGACTGGAATATCTCTGCAATTTCCTCCCAGAAATGCAAACGAGTTGATACTCTGGTCAATTTTTTTTCGCAAGTAAGTCACAGGACAGGCAAAAAAGGACGTACAATTTTATTCTGAAAAACGTTCGGTAATCAATTCGGCCAATGGAAGCTGCCATGCATTTCCTCTACTCCTGCGGATTTGACTATAAAATAGCAGATGCTATTAGACTGTCATCTCGCAGTAAAAACCTATCTATTTTAGTCAAACTATTTCCACTTATTGAAATAGATTCCATTTTAAACAGCAAGAGCTTGTTTCCAAATATCTGAAAAATACAAAGTATTCCCTTTTGCTCGATCTCACCCCAATGCAGCGAAGAATAGCGTCGAGATCTTCTAATAAAGTTCTTAATTCGCAACAACTAGCTCCAGTTCCTGGTCATAGCCCTAGGAAGCCAAGGGAGCCATGTAATCTTACTCCTAGCAATCCTGGGTTACTGCTCCCCATGACTGCAACGGTCTCCTCCCCCTCAAGCCACCAGACATCCCCATCTACTTCCAACTTAGATGCTTCCCCAGTTACCATAGCTAATAATTCTGATAGCCCTCCTAGAAATTTCGAAAAGCCCTCTACGTCAGGTAAACCAACATCTTCGTTAATTGAACAGAGTCCTTCCAAACCTTCTATTAAATCACCCGATTCAGGTCGTCTAAAGAGTGGGATCCGAAACTTACCCACAAGCATGCAACCTTCCCAAAAAATTACTAAGCCCAAACAACAGGCAGCAAACAAACATATAGTTTACCCTGCTTATCACAACTATCATACTAGGCCAGGATTTCCACCTCTTAATCCTCATAGTTACCCTACCTCGCCCATCAGCCTCAATTTTACGTTTTGGTTTTCCCAAATTCCTGGTAACTATCAGCAAGCTCATCATTGCACTAATTCCTATGGCCTGTCGATGTCACAGAGCTACCTGCCTGCAGCTTTTAGTTATGCCCTCATCCTTCTAATGCCAATTGTCCTGATCCAGTTGGTGGCTATTATCCAAATTTCTAAGTTAATTACCCACCTCCAAATTTTTTTTACTCAATAAAGTTAACCCTAGTTCGATTACTCGATCTTCATCAGATATAATCTTGCAAGGTCTGTTATAGAAAAGACGGCTGAACGTAGAGCCATTGCATTCGAGCTGAAGCCAGATGTTGTATGCATTACAGAGTCGTGGACCCATCTGCTAATTTCTGATGCTTTATTCATAATAGACGAGTATGATTTCTTCCATCAAGACCACACTAGCAAGCGTGGTGGCGGTTGTCTTCTATATCTTAAAGCTATTTTTAAGCATTTCCCGTTCGATCTAGATGCTGAGTCATTCTCGGGCAATTACTGCTTTGCATTTATTATCCTGCCTCCCCGTCAACAGGTGATTATCGGATGCATTTAGAATCCCCTTAACTCATCATCCAAAGATGAGGAAAAACTTTGTGATATATGAAGGCAGATTTTGAAGTACGCGTTTGACGCTAAAGTTATCGCTGGGGATTTCAACTTTCCCCAAATTGATTGGTCATTGAACTGTTGTCCATCCAGATTTAATAATAATAATAAGTTGTATAATTCAGGCCCAATGGGCCTTATCAATAAACCAAAAATTCGATAACACAGGGTACTAGAAATAATAAGTTTAACAAACAGTATCTGTAGTCGTTAACTATAAGATGAGAATAATTTCTTAGAAGCAAATTTGCTAGATTCGAAGAAAAATGAATGTAGCAGTACCATGCGCAAGGTGAAATTCAAGGGCACACACAGATGAGCCACATCATTATCTATATTCTGACTATGTATTCTAATACCCACTGCCTCTGTTAGTAGTGGGAGGCTTGGAAGCAAACTCAGTCGAAGCTAAGCGTGGTGCAGAACAATAGGTGTTAACAAAATATTACTGGTATAGCTGTGTTCCCAGCACTGCACACTGGGTTTATAAACCATTGTGCCATAATAGAACATAGGGGCCCACCAGTGTATGATCGTGATGGGTACTGCCATATGAGATCCAAAAGTCCGTCAAATCTACAAGACCATCGTTGGGGATGCCTGAGATGCGACCAAATATAAGGCTCTAATGATGGTTGATGACCAGTGAGAACGAGAGCCGTCAAGAATGCGTCCTGATTCCGGGGACACGAGTCAGAGAAAGGTAGTTTCATGAAGGGATCCTAAATTCAAGATGGTTCTTTCTGGGGATCATGGAGAAAGCTGCCCGGAAAAGATGAAGAAAACAAAAGGTAAATAGATTCAGATGCAAAAAAAGAGATCGTTTAGAAGTGGAGAAGCAGGAGGAGGTATAATCAACGTTCAAATTCTTAGGTTCTAAGGGCAAGTAACGGATGTAAGGGCAGAAATCTTAGAGAGATTTAAAATATTAATAAGGCGAATCAGGAGGCAAAACCTTGCTTCCAGTCTCCTGACCAAAATAAATTTCAGTTTCGTTATCTCACAGGTATAGAAGAGATATACAGGGTAGTGTACTGGGTCCGCTCCTATTTTGCCTGTTTGTCAACGGCATTTCAGATTGTTTTCAGTATTTTGAAACATCGTTTCCCAGGTACAAATTTGAAGACAGCGTGTGTAG
>JAYGXS010000005.1:37361467-37388957 GCA_036362985.1 Ligula intestinalis
TCTACAACCGCGTTTCTAAGAATTGGGGCTTTTCGCGATAAAAGAGGTAACTCCTGTCCGGCGGAAAATTTTGGGTCTACATGTAGACCCAATGTAGAGCTCCCATAGGATCCTAACTGTTATTTCAGGTGAAGCTCCCATAGAGTCCTACTGCGTAGACTTGTAGGGTTCTCGAAGAACTCCAGTAGGATTCCACTTGCTATTAGGGAAAAAGACACTTGGCCTTTCGTTTGTCGAATATCTAAATGAGATTGAGATTTACATTATTAGTATTTATACTTCTGATACATTATAAGAGAAAACAATATATATTTTAGCACATGTGAAGAGAAAGTTATTTTCTTTACTCATAATTTTTACTCGAAGAATATTGGAAGACATAAATTGTTCTGAGTTTTTGTTTTCTATTTTTATTTTCAAGGATTGGAAAAGGAGGCAACGCACGATTTTGCTTAAGCTTTGATTTGATCAGCGTTGGAAACCGTCGACTTGAAAGCCTCCATCACTGGCCAATTTTCCCCAAAATGTGCGGGAACACTCCTAGAACCCTTTTGGTCCGAATTGGATGTCAAAAACTGGTAAGCAAAGTGTCCTATTTTGTTCAGAAATATATGCGTCATGTCATTTGAGAAGAGCTGCTTGGTCTTTCTTGTAAATTCGGCTAAACTGCGACTTTTGCGAATATCGTTAGGTAGGGCATTCCATGTGATCGCATATCTTATGGTGTAGAAATTTGATTGCTGGGCCGTCCTAGCTTTAGCGTTATGAATTGTGTGCTGGTTATTTCTATTTGGACGGGAACCGTTTTGATTTGTTAACGTATTATTGCTAAGGATGTTCTGATTATGTGTCACTTTAAATAGGAAAGTAAAACCATTTTGGAGTCGCCTTTGCCAGTGGGGTTGAAGACCATATCTATTGTACATTTATGAATAGGAGTCTCGGGAGTCATCGCGTTTACCCAGAACTCTGGTAAACCTTCGCTGAATTTTTTGGAGTTTCTGTCTGTCATCTGATGACATGATACCGAAAAAAAAGCAGTAATCGAGAATAGGTAAAACGTACATTTTAAGAAAAGTTCAGTCTTTAGGGTAATTAATGTGAAATTTTTACTTCTGAAGCCACATAGTCGAATGGTTTTTGGTGCGATTTGTTTAACATGTGGGGATAAGTCAAGAGTATTAGAATAGCTAAGACCTAAATCTTTTAGAGATGGTAGCTCTTTTATTTCTTGACCACTAAACATAATGAAGGGAACTTTTAGTGGTCCAAAAATCATGAGATGACATTTGTTGGTAAAAACGGCATTTGCCACTGAACACTCCAGTCGTTTAGTTTTTGAAGGTCTAATTTAATTGTTCTATGCACACTACATATCGAATTTTTGTTAAGGCATATGCGAGTTTTAAGTCATCTGCATATAAAAATGTTTTAGCAGAGGTTGATATCGTGGATAACTCATGAATGTAAATGAGAAATAAGAGGGGACCTAGGATAGTGCCTTGAAAAACACCACTGCTTATATGAGCTGGTTCTGATACTATATTTCGAAGTTGTACTACTTCGAACCGGTTTTGAAGATAGAATTTGAGGAAATCAAGGAGGCGGGGGGGCGAATCCCGTGACTCACTAGCTTCTCGATCAGTCTTTTATGGGGAACTTTGTCAAAGGCTTTTTTTGATGAAAGTAAATTTTAGCTACCGTGTTCCCATCATCTCGATTTCTGGAGACGAATTTCAAGAAAGTGGGATGGCAGGATTCACATGACTTTTTGGGTAAAAAGGCATGTTGAGAGGGAGGTATGAGGTTTACATTCGTCAAATGGTCTAACATTTGGTTAAAAATTATTTTTTCTAAGATTTTTGCTAAAACCGATGTTCGGTGAACACCACGATAATTTTGGGCATTGGGCCGATTTCCATTTTTGTAAATTGGGGTGATACATGATTTTTTCCATATTTCTGGATGAGTACCATTTGATTGCAGTAACGAGAAAAGGTTAAACAGAAGTATTGGGGCATCTGTCGTTTGTCTCAGTATGCAAGGAGGGATTCTATCCGTTCTATATGACGTGGAATTGGACAGTTGGTGGAGAGATTTCTCTAAAGTTTCTTCGTTAAACAATACCTCTTTTAATACTAGTGCCGTCATTTCTGTTGGTTGGGGAATTGGTTCTTCCTCGACTGAATAGTTGGTTGAGAAATACTCGTTAGAAAGTTTTGCTATTTGGTTGTCATTTGTTATTACTATTCCTTGGTCATCAAGCATGATTTGGGGGCCTTGTTTTTGATGATTATTTATTTGTGTCCTGAAGATTTGGGCTGTCCCTTCTGGGGACTCGATTGCCCGATGTTCTGCTACTATCGTCTTATTTGTTTCAATGTTCTGAGCTAACTCGTGAATCTCCGTAATGCATCTGAGTGTAGATATATAACTAATACATGGGTCGTGAAGTTGTTTTTTAAGTTTTTTTAGCCGTTTGAAAGGAAGTTTGGGATTAGTGATTTCTTACATGGGGATCTCTTGTCAATTAGGGTATCCCGAATTAAATTAAGAGTTTAAAGAAGTGTAACTAGGATCAGGTCTTATTTAATGTTAAGAAGGAGCGCTGCTATTATTTTTTTATGATCATTATCAAAGCTTTAGCTGTCGTAGTGCGTACATAAGGGCCAGATATCATTGGTGCGAATAACATCGAGTATATTGTTTCCCCTGGTTGGCTTGCTTATTATTTGCGTCCAGTTATAAAACACAATTGATGATAATAATTCATCATGTCTGGATGGGGCTGATAGTTCTGTCCAGTTTATTTCTGGACGGTTTAAGTCTCCTGCAATTATCTTATACTCGGTTTGGATATTTGATAGACTATCTAGTAGATTTATAAGGCCCGTATCATCATTACTATATTCCGGAGGGGTGTACAGACATCCAATTAGAATGCTTTTAAGGGTCTTGGATGTTATTATAGCGAAGCACGCTTCGCCATTGAACGTCTCCTGAAGAACCTCAAAGCCACTCTGCTCTATGGTAGATCTGATGTAGATCATACCACCTCCTCCTTGTTTATTAGCATGGTCCTGTCTATGGAAGGTGTAGTTTGCTATAAAAAGTGAAGCATTGGAGGTTGATTCGTTTACACATGTTTCTGTTAAAAAGACTATATCGGGATCATGTGTGTCAATAAAAGTCCTAATTCCTACAACTTTGTTAACTATCGATCTAGCAATAATAAGAGCAGCACTTATGGTGTCGGATACAAAAGCTGGAATCTGTGGTGAAAAAAACGTATTCCTATTACTTGTTTGATTGTGTTGAGGGCTAATGTGCGGAAATTGTGTGATTGGTGGATAATATGGTAGTTTTGGACTTTTTGTGGCGAATTGTGCATTATCGGGAAAAATAGGTGATAAGAGTGATGGAATTCGATGGCATTGTGTAACTATTGGAGGGTATGGTGTTGTGCGAGGTGGGATTTGAGTGTGTGTGTTATATTGACAGGGTTGGGTGTGCGGTGGTCTTCTTGTGTATGGGCTAGGATACATGGGTTGAGAGAAGGGGTTAGGTGTCATTTGAGAATGTGCATTTAAATACGGATATTCGTTTTGATATGCAATTCTGTTTGGGAACGGTGGTCTATTCTGGGTTGTTCGGGGGAAATAATCTAACACTGGTTCACTACTTTGGTTCTTTGAGTAAGGACTGGTTTTGCTATTTATGGACATGTTGAGACTTATGTTGTTATTTATCAGTGTATCTTGATTAGATCCAGGATAAGTGTCGTTCATGTCTAATGCGGTTGTTCTATTTCGGGGTCTTTTTGTTTGAACCTTATTCTTTCCCTTATTTGCTTCGGCAGGTTTATAATTTGCTTTCTGGTTGTCATTATTATAATAAGAAGAAGTCGCTCTCAAGTCACCTAAGCTGATGTTACGTTGATCGTTTTCGCTTTCCTTCCCAGAGGAGGAGGAACTCGTTAATTTTTCCTCTGAAGTAGCATTTTGTGGAGTGTTTGGGTCCTCTGCGACTATATGTGGCTGACTTTGTTTACGCCCTTTGTCTCTGTGAAAAACTTGTCTGCGCTGCATCGGGGTCAAGTCAGGGCCTATATATGCTTCAAAACTCCGGAGACTCGTTTTTATTTCAGAATTTTGTAGAAGCATTTGAGCTTCAGCGTGGGTAGAACATGTAACTAAAATCGGTTTGTTTTTTCTTCGCGAATTTAGTCTTTTGATAGACACTATGCCTATACTTATCACACATTGTTGAAAAACGTTTTTTATTGCTACCATTGGATTACTCGTTTGAGGAAAGTTGCGGAAGATTCTATTACAGCTACGTTTTGATCTATCTGAAACTTCTGATGATACTAAATGCACCACAGAGTCAATCTGAGGTAAATTCGTGAGGTTGCTTTCAAATGAATTTGAGTCAAAAAGTAAACTCAGAATCTTAAATACAGGATCATACTTTTCAATAAAGTTGGTTATATTTAAGAGGGCTGACAGATCAATTTGATCCAAAACGACTTTTGCGTCAGTCATTGTTTCTAATAAAATTTTCAAGTAAAGGATGTTTGAATGCTAAATATATGTCTAAGTAATGTGTTTTTGACAAATAAACTATAAACTACTAGAAATACAAAGCAAATGATTTGTACAGCGTTCTATGAAACATAGGACAATATCGGACCAAATCAACGAAGGAGTTTGGTAGCAGATTTTGGCTAAGATAGTCAACTGTTTCTTTCTGATAATTTATTTAAGAAAACCAAAGACTTTGAGTCGTTTCTTCTCTGATATAAATCAATTTATATAAAGCTTTCACTTATCTTCGAATTTGAACAAACCGTGTTTATGGTCAATTCCGTATTTTTGGCCATCGATGCTTAATTCCGGTTGATGATCTTCGCCAACAACCATTGCGGAATATTTGTGCCATGTAAGAGTGAGGTGCCATGTGCAACACCACTGGGCGAAGGCCTGAAGATCTTTTTTATCAGCTCGAGCACGATGTTGCGATCTGGCTGTTTATATAGATAAGCAACTTCTAAATCATCAGCGTACATGAATGGTCTAACATACTGAAAACAATCTGAAACGTCGTTGACAAACAGGCAAAATAGGAGCGGACCCAGTACACTACCTTTAATAACTCCACTCCTCACATGCGTGGGATTGGAGATACCATTGGAAATTTTTACTCGTTGTGTGCGAGCATCCACATAGGAAGATATGAAGTTCAGAGGCTTGATACCTATGCCGAAGGAGGCCATTTTCAGAAGGAGGAGGTTATTATCGACCCGATCAAAGGCCTTTGAAAAATCAAAATAGACGCTATAAGTGGCAAAACCGCTGTCTCTAGATTGCAGCACATAATCTAAGAAAGAGAGCTGGCAGGTGTCAAAAGATCGTTTTTCGAAAGAAGCCATGTTGAGCTGTATTGAGCAGGTTGTTCTCTGTGAAGTGACGCACCATATTTTCTTCGATCAAGGTCTCCAAGATTTTCGAGGCTGCGGGAAGTGCATAATTTATTATTATTATTTTTATTTTCGAAATTAACTTTGTGCAGGTTGTGCCGTACTGGCACTGAAAAATATAAATTCCAAATTCAAACTATGAATGCAGCTTCCTCCGCCAAGGCAATTGTTTCGATCGTTCTGAACTCATGCATAGCCTAGAACATAGAGTTCAGAGTAAGCTGCATAGGCCGATGCCCATGTCCCAGTTACCATAACAATGTCTGGTCGGTTGACGAAAACCATAGTCTGGAGCAGAGGCATTTTATTAATCAATGATCTGGTATTTAAAAGGGCATGTCTTAGGTTTTGGTGGCGGCACAGCTAGGCCGTCACTGTGACTGGCTTCGACCAGAGCGATGTCCTTTTGACCTGAACTATTTGTTCCTCTCTTATTTTGAAATTTGTCTCGCCATTGGTTCTCCGTTTCTCCAGCTCAATTATTAGCTGTCTCATCTTTCTTCGCACTTTCAACTCCTAATCTGCCTGGGAAAAACTTGCAAATGCAGACTCCGTAAGGATGGTTTGCGCTCTAGCAAGAGTTTCGCCTGTGCTTCAGTTTCTGAAATAACTTTTAGAGCTCGTGGCCGAGAAATTGATTCTGGAGCTATTGGAGACTTTCCTATTTGAAATGCCTTAAGAATGCGGAAAGACTCACCTGGTTTTAGCAACGGTTCGGCGTAAACTCGCACATGACTTATGTCATGGTCAATTCGTTCTTGGTCAATTGACGACTCTGACTCTGGGGACCCCTTTTTAACTATTTTCTGCTTGCGACTCAATGGGGCATCTGTTGCGAGCTCACGTGTTTTGGCCAAGGGAGAACTTGTATCCGGCACACTCGGTTCTGATGTACTGGCTATTGGGTAAGCTGAGTGCAAACCCGTGAACATTTTGGATTTTAAGGCTAATGCCTCTTTTGAGTTATGATGTTGTCAACCTCTTGGTCATCGCCTTCTTGTGCAGAGTCGAGCAACGATGTGGTGCTAAGATGCAAATCCCTATAATTGCTAGTGTCGCTTAAGCCGAGTGACGATGGTGTAGCCCGTGGGCTTGACACATGATCCGATATGCAGGTTTCAGGCGTGTCGACAAACATGTCCAAATCCAAGCCCATATCAACGTCAACTCGTTCTTGTGTAATTGTTGACGCTATCTCTGGAACCCCTTTTACAACTTTATTCTTCTTGTGTCTCACTGGTGCATCTGTTGCGAGCTCACGAGTTACGACCAAGCGGGCATCTGTATCCTGTACGTTAGGTTTGATGGGTCCTAAAGAGCCGGTTTTTGGGTAAGCTAGCTGCGCATTCCTGGCCCATTTAGACTTTCGAGACTTTTTAGCCCTATGCTTTTTTGACTTCCTGATCTTATCAACCTCTGTATCATCGCTTTCTAGTGCAGCATCGAGCACGGATGTGGCGCAAGGGCGCAAATATAGATCATTGCTAATGCTGCCTAAGCCGAGTAACGATGGCGTAAACTGTTGATTTATTTGAGTTTCTTTGCGATCGAGTGAGACGTCCACTGGTTTACTTGGTTCGGCAGATGATATGTGAGTTTCAGGTTTACCGGCCGAGGCTATCTGAACATATTTACTTGTATTTACCCCCTGTTTTTGTCCTACAAGGGCTGTTTTAACCGCTGTATAAGAAATATGCGTTTTTAGATAGACTATCTCTTGCTTCAGTTTATTTACCCCGTGGTAAAGATCCTGCATCATTTCCGAAAACTCCTGGCGGAGGTCGAATTCCTCACAGTCTAACTTCGGTAAACGTAGAAGACAGCTAGGCCATTTGGCGGGAGGTGGAGAATTAATAAAATTATCTTAGTGGCCATATCGGAAGTTACTTTCTGGTCGTATCTTTACATGGTTGTCAAGGGCCCCTGTCGAAGTGGCCGGGCTGCCTGAGGTGCTAACACCGTTAATAACCAGATTTGGCGACCCGGGTTCGAGATCCGGCGGAGGCGAAACGTTTCGTGCTAACGGACTTGTAGCATCTAAACACTCCATGCTTGGTAAGATTTTTTTGTGTTGCGACCTGCGTCTGATACTGCCAATTAAGTCGGAAGCCAAACCCAAGTGCCCGTAAGAGTGAGGCAGAGAGAAGATCGATTGGCCAGATAGTGCAAGTTTACTGAGACAAGCAGATTAGAGCAAGTCAGAGTAAAATATTGAGTTCCTGACATACAATGAAACGTGTTTTGTTATAAAATTTCATTAGGAATAACGTGAGAGTCACTTTTATCCTAACGTGGGAGTCACTTTTATCCTAAATATTATGACAATATTAGGATAAGGGTATAAAGCAGCACAGTGATATAAGGACTTAGCCTCGGCGTCAAATTCGGAGATGTGCAGATTTTTGCGGCACAGAGGAGTTTTTCACAAAACTGACACGTCCAAGTAGCAATTTCCAAACTTTGAAAATAATTAACAGCGGAGGAATTTTTCAGAGCGACCGGATTTATATTTTTACGCCGAAAATTGCAAACTTTGGAAATATATAGTCAATTCTTGAATAATTTCCAAGGAGTGTGTCTTCTTTACTGAGATAGAGACTAAAAACAGGTTAGCTCGAGACACTTGAAATTCGCAAACAATTTCAAACCTCGCGCCTTTAGTCTTGGAAAAAGAAAGTGAGTGACGGTCGATTCTGGTGCGTAGGGTTTCGCAATATTAGTGGGCACTTATTCCAGCATTTATTAGAAAAGATCGACGTGAGTTCAGAAGTATATGCAGCGTCGTTAATGGAGGAGAGACCTTGCCAATCCAATGAGTCAAGAAAATTGTTGCTTAAGCTAATATCAGCGAGATAATAAGCATGAAAGATACGACCAGCACAAGCCTTTTTCGTAGGAGGAAGCGAAAGATAACAGCGAATTAATCTTTGATCACTTTTGAAGATATCCCGCTGAAAATCATCAAGGAGGGAACAATACTGTTTGCAAAAATCAGATCTAGGATATGATTCTGTCTTGTTGGGGAGTGGACCAATTGAGACCAGTTAGAAAATTTAATGGTATCTGGGACAGTCTAAAACCTAGGTGGACAATAGTTTGAAGGCCAGTTGATTTCGGGAAAATTAAAATCTCCAGCAATAATTAAACTTCAAAAGAGGACTCTGAAATACACTTGAATATTTCACAAAAAATTGCATCTTCTTCAGATGAAGAGTTAGGAGGATTATATAAACATCCGATAATCGCCTTTTGCCAGGGCGACAGGATAATAGAAACGAAACAGTAATTTCCAGAGTTGGACGTGCTTTTTAGATAAAAGGGAAATTTCCTAAATGACGTTCTAATATAGAGAAGACAACCACCACAACGCTTATTAATGCGATGTTGACGGTAGAGATCAGACTCCTCTATGATAAGCGAGGAGTCAGAAATGGTTGGATGGGTCCGAAATGCCGCTGCGCATATAAAATTGGGCGTCATTTCAAAAGCAATGGCTTGGAGATGACCCACGTTATTTATTACAGACATGGCATTAAGCACTATGAAATCCAGTGTGTTTTGAGTAGCGGGACTATGGCTATCGTTATTCATTGACAGAAAAATTTGAAGGTGTGTAATTTAAATGTAGGCCATTATTATTTTGGGTATAAGTAATAACGGATATGGAGCTATTTTTATATGGGTAGCCAATAATGGATGGCTGATAAATTTTGAAATATCAAGGGACCACATTTTCTGTCATGGGCTAATGAGGAGAAAATAAACCAAAATAAGCTTCTGGGCCATGAGGGAGAACAGGAGGAAAACTAGAAGCCAGGTAGAAGTTTGCAGGTGTAGGTGTAGGTAAGAAGCTTCTGAATCAAGTATCTTCCTATTTAGCCGCTCGTACGCAACGAGTAAAAATTTTCAATGTCATCTCCATCCCCACACATGTGAGGAGTGGAGTTATACAGAGCAACGTATTTGGACCCCTCTTATTTTGCCTTTTTTCGATGATGTTCATCACTGTTTTCAGTATGGTCGATCCTTTATGCATGCTGACGTTTTAATAAGGTTTACATGCAAAGCACATCTTCGGTGCCGTCAAAAACCTCGAAAGGCAGGAAAAAACATAACCAAAGCCCCTCCTTTTGCGGTCACTATAGGCTTTGTTTTGGTTTTTTGCTTGGTTAATAGTGTGCGAAATAAGGAGTTTGTTTTCAGTGAAAAAAACCTGACTTCTAAGGAACAATACATCTTAAACATAAAATAAAATAGCCATACATTGTACGTGTTACGGTTTCATAGAAAGAATATTTTGAGTCTGGAAAAACTTTTATGTCCTTTAACTGAGGTGGAGTTAGCCGCGGTCAGTTTTAAGGCGAACTAATTGCCTGAAGACATCGCATTTTCCGTATGCATGGGTCTGCTCGATACGGCGATTGCAATCTTTTTCCATTAGCAGGATTTTTATAAAAAGATTGGACGTTGCAGGTGCCTGCGGGTCGAGGCATTTGGTTGCGAAGCACCATCGTCATCCAAAGGCGACGGCAGAAGACACCCATAGTGGCATTTGGCTAGCGCGATGCGCTTCAGTAGTAAGCGAAAAAGGTGAAAATATTAGTGCGTTAATTCTTCTCTCTCAATGTGCACGCGTGTTACTGGCACGCGCGCACCATTTCGTGTCGCTGTCTGCCTTGCCGTTAACGAAACTGTACGCTGATTGGTTATTTAGGAATATCTGCACCTGTGAGTGTACGTATTCGCGTGTCCAGTGGTTACGTGGACGCACAATCTTCTTGAGCGCTGATTGATAGCTTTTGCTTGTACAGTGGATCCCACCCTACGCATGTGCAGTGGTTCCCGTTG
This sequence comes from Ligula intestinalis, assembly GCA_036362985.1. NCBI lineage: Eukaryota > Metazoa > Platyhelminthes > Cestoda > Diphyllobothriidea > Diphyllobothriidae > Ligula > Ligula intestinalis. The sequence continues at coordinate 37,371,795 of JAYGXS010000005.1, forward strand.
TGCTCGCGTACACTTCCCCCACCAAGTGTTCGGCATACGCATACGCCAACGGTCTTCCCCCTCACCCACTGGCGCTGCCTTCCCCCAGGTCACTGCGTGTTTAGCGTAGCTGGCCGGCCGGCACGACGGGTTATGCTGCCCCGACCACTTCACCTGCACAGCCATTCCCCGCGTGAACGTCCCCACCCTCCCGCAAGCACATGGCATGGAAATAAGTGATAAGTACAACATAAGCAAGGGGGATTAATTAACAAATGTACGGGAATTATTCACAAGGGAGGGAGGCTTCAACTTTTCCCTGGAACTGTTCTTATTAGCATTCCCGTCATGCCATTTTTGTAAACGAGCATGCTTGGTTACAGCTAACTTCAGCTTGGAGCGGACGGCCTCCTCGAATTCCGCCGGCAGTGTTGGGCAGCCTTCCGCCTAAGTTCCATACACATCTAAGGGTTGACGAATAACAAGGAAAAATGCAACGCTTACCCGCACGCAGGGCGTATGCTCTGCTGAGCCGGAAAGCCCGTCGTTGGAAGCCACCCGTAAGATTTCTTTAAGCGAGCAGGTGGCTGTCAAAGTGGAGTCGCATGAGGTCTCTGACGAGGACGTGCGCCCTCCACACTTCCTGCATACGCAGGAAGGCAAACTAAAGAAGTCCTTACTCAAACAAGCAAAAAATTCTTACCACCTGCTGCCAATAATTTGCATCTAACATTTGCTCCTCAAAATTCTTGAATTCCTCCATAGATGATATTGGGAATGGAACCGGGCACTCCATCCGGGTTGGCGGCATCGATATTGGTGCCGCAGACGGATTCTGATGCAGTGCATCCGTCCTGGCGAGGATGATAGCCATTTTTGTCTCCATGTTACAGACGCAGTTATCGACCTTGGTCATCCAGACCAGAAGCCGCTCCGAAGTGCCCATGTGCTGGGACGTTGGCGGGGCTGGAATGGGAAAAGCCCAGCTCCTACCTAAGGTATATTTCAAATGCAGGGTAATTTTCAGGTTACCTGCAGAGGTGCCTAACAACACCTTGTTCAAACAGCTTCGAAGCGAAGGTGGTGCAGGCCTTAAGTCGCAGTCAAAGCTCGGCAGATTGTCAACCACGAAAACGGGACCAGGAGATTTGCGTTTCCTTGCCCGTCCGCTCCAGCTATAATCAACCTGTTTGTCACACATAGTTGATATTTACAAGGTAAAAACCTGAAGTGAGTATGGGGTGGGGGAGGCACTTACCAAGTCTTGCACGCTGCCTTTGCAAAACGGTACACTAAGAGGTTAGGAATGATAAGAAGCTGACTACCTACGTTTATGTCGCAGCGCGTGTGGCGAAGGACTGCGAGTTTTAATGCCATATCCCGCTTTCAATCCACGAGGGTGCTCAATCATAGCAGTTAAACGAGGATTATGGAGTCCTCATCGGGAACCTCCATGTACTTCTGGAAAGGTTCCCTAACCTCTACCTCGCTTACATTATTAGAGAACTTTACCCTAAAAATACGTAGCCCTGATGACTTTATGGGCCAATTTAAAACCTCGGAGACCTCCTCGAAGTACGATTCACTAAACTTATAGTACGAAGATTCGTTTTAAATAACTCGCCGTGCGCACATAAATCTTGAGCGAAGGTGAAAGTAGGCATCTTGAGGAGAAGCTGCTAATATTGATAGGTGAGGACTTAGAATATGCCACCTCAAGTTTCCCTCACTGAGGCGCCGATTAATCTGCTCAAGCAGCAGAAGCGCGGTCCTCGCCAGGTCCTCTATCTCACGTAAGAAACTTTCAAAAGGGAACGCTGAAAAGGAGTCCAGCGCACCGTGCTTAATGTAGTCTAGGGGTAGGTGTACAGTGCTGTGCACATTATACACCATGTGCTCCTCACCATACAAAGTAACAATGCCTTGATTAAAGTACTCTAGTGAATAAGAGCAACATTTGAGTGTATCTGCCTGATGCCCTGCTGTGTGCATTGCCCTTATTGCTAAAAATAGACACAGGAAATGTTTGTATCAGCCATCAGGGAGAAGAGCCTTGAGGACAATGAAACTGGTATGCAGCAGAAGCATTCGCAGTTCCGTTGCTTTCCACTGTGCGAAGAGTTCTATTCTACGTGGTGTCTGCGTAAAATCCAAAGGCCAGTAACTCCTCATTCCTATTAACCTCTCACTTATATTCCTAACCACCTCCCTTGGAAGCCGATATCCGGACGTAGTGCGGCTTAGTAGCAACAACTTTATTAACTTCCTCGTAACACCTAAGTAAACTAGGTGCATGGGATCTAACGGAAAGCCTGTAACTAACCCCAACTGGCGTGGGAAAGAAAGACGACCGTCCTACTGTGTGTCTGTTGGGGTCATATACCATAAACTCTGCATCGTCGCGCAGGCTATTGTCCGTTCCTTAATAAACTACCTAACTCATTTCACGACCGTTACTCACATACCGGTACTCATGACCAGGAATCTCACACTTCTCACATCCTTCATACGCTCCTATATTTTAAATTTGTTTTAAGAATGCCCTCGCAGGGGCGTCAGCTATTACTGCTTTGAACTGAAATCCTATCCTACGCCCGACGTCGGGGAGTACCAACTCCTCTGAAGTCAGGTTTTTGACCTCTTTAATGAGAGGACTACAATAATGGTTTACATTTGCGGGTTTTGAATATTCGCAGTATGCACGCACTACGAATACCGTACTCCTGAAGGGTTCTATTATTCTACCTAAAAAGGCCAGAAACTAACGGGATTTTTCTTAAACTTAGTTAAGCCATCACAATGCAGTTGCACTACTACTGCATCTGACTGTCCAACTGCTGTTAAATTTTCCCTAACTAACTTTATGACCTGGGTCCTCAAACCCACGTGCATGTACTTGCCATCATCCATTCTCACTACCACATAAATAAAACTAGTTCGTAGAAGAGTTCGCGTATCCACCGAAATAACTGCAAAGAGTTGAGACCACATTTTTAGCATAACGTTTGAAGTCCTATGCAGAACATAACGGTCTATACACCACTTGATTAGCGCCACCTTGTACTTCTGTTCTATGGTACAAGAAAAAATACCTCCTAATACAACCGCAAAATAAACAAACAGCACGATACGAACCGCTCTGTGCAGATGACTTCTGCATCTGCTTGCCACCAGTACCGCCTTCCAAACGCCGTCGATAGGGACTTGCAAATGCCTCATAGCAACTGGGACAATATAGTTTCATTACTGCAAAAAAAAACAGTTAATGGCAGATGGTTATAATTAAAACAATTGGAAGAAGTTTTTTCGCAGAAGAGCTGATGTTCTTCCTGTGACAGTTTCTGACCAAAATACATCTATCCAAACGACGTCGAGTTAAAGATTGGAGAAATCAATAGAGCCGGTCCCACGATCAGAAGCTGCTTCGTCCGTTCTCGCCACCGGGCCTCCTATAGAAATCACTATTGCCAAACCTTACCCAAATTCAGACCGTGTGATGGATGGTTGCACTCGCCGAGCCACCAGCCTTATCTTCCTCTACACGCGGACCTATGTGCACGCGCCAGCGAGCGCGAAATAAGGGGGGAGATGTGAGGGAAGTTACTGGTAGGGGGTGGGGGGTGCGGCGTTCGCGCGGCCTGGTACCCGTTAAGTTGACTGAGAGGCATGACCAGGTGTTCCTCATGGCCCAAGCAGCGCGTCTCGTGAGAACGGATCACTAATTTCTGCCTATAATGAGTGCGCGTAGTCTGACGCCATACGAAAAGGGGGAGGGAAGTAGGAAAAACTCAGAGCAAGCGTGCACGCGTTCGGTGCGTACGTTCACGTGGGGACCCTGAAGGGCGGGGTAATAAATTATTGGACATTCTCCTCAACGAACGTAGCGATCGCTAGCGATTTGTTACTGGGGACTTGGCTTTTCGTTCGTCGAATATCCCATCGAAGTGCGATTGACGTTTTTGCTAAAGCATGATTAACATTTTTACTACTGATACGTTATAAGAGAAAGCAAAATATATTTTAGCATAGCTGTAGAGAAAATTATTTTCTCTATTATATTTTTTATAAATATTGAGATGTTAATCAAAAAATATTGAAATAAATAAATTGTTCTAAGTTTTTTTATTTAAAACTATTAAAGAAGGCAAGGCACAATTTTGCATAGTAGGTCAGTTGATAAGCTCTGGAAACCATCGTCTGATATGCCAATTGCCCAAAATGGTATGGAAACTTTCCTGGGATGTTAAATTTCTTGCGTTTAGAGTTACATGTCCAGTTTTATCAGGAGATATATGAGACGTGTCACTAGATATGACAGAAGTATTGGGCCATATGTCATGTCTCAGTATGCAAGGAGGGATTCTATCCGTTCAATATGACGTGGAATTGGACATCTGGCGGATAGCTTTCGTTACAGTTTCTTCGTTAAACAATATTTCTTTTAATACGAGCGCCATAATTTCTATTGGCTGGGGCATCGGTTCTTCCTCGACTGAATAGTTGGTTGAGAAATACTCGTTGAAAATATTTGCTATTTGGTTGTCATTTGTTATTACTATTCCTTGGTCATCAAGCATGATTTGGGGGCCTTGTTTTGATGATTATTTATTAGTTTCCTGAAGATTTGGGCTGTCCCTTCTGGGGACTCGATTGCCCGATGTTCTGCTGCTATCGTCTTATGTGTTTCAATGTTCTGGGCTAACTCGTGAATCTCCGTAATGCATCTGAGCGTAGATAGATAACTAATACGTGGGTCGTGGAGTTGTTTTTTAAGTTTTTTTAGCCGTTTGAAAAGGAAGTTTGGGATAAGTGATTTCTTACATGGGGATCTCTCGTCAATTAGGGTATCCCGCATTAAATGAAGGGTAGCACATAATTTGTTTGCAGCTTATAGAGGGGATGCTGTTAGGAGGAAAGTGCTCCAATCCAATGACTATATGTAGTTATTCATAGATTCAATGTCAAGATTTTTCGGGATCAGGTCTTATTTTAATGTTGAGAGGGAGCACTGCTTTCATAGCCTTATGATCACTATCAAAGGTTTAGCTGTCATAGTGCGTAGATCATGGCCAGATGTCATTGGTGAGAACAACCTCGAGTATATTGCTTCCCTTACTTGGTTTATTTATTATTTGTGTCCAGTTATAAAAGACAATTGATGATAATAATTCATCATGTCTGGATGGGGCTGATATATCTGCCTAGTTTATTTCTGGATGGCTTAAGCCTCTTGCAATTAACTGATATTCTGTTTGGATATATGATATAGTATTCAATACATTTGTAAGGCCCGTGTCATCATTACTTTATTCCGAAGGAGTGTACAAACATCCATTTAGAATGTTTTAAGGGTCTTTGATGTAATTATAGCGAAGCACGCTTCATCATTGGACGTTTCCTGTATAAGCTCAAAGCCACTCTGTTCTTTGGTACATCTCATGTAGATCATACAACCTTCTAATCGTTTATTAGCGCGAGCCCCTCTACAGAAGGTGTAGTTTGATATGAAAAGTGAAGTGTTAGATGTTAATTCGTTTGCCTATGTGTCTGTTTAAAAGACAATAGCGGGATTGTAGGATTCAATAATAATAATAATAATAATAATAATAAGGTTTATTGGTAAAGCACATCTTTGGCGCCGTCAAAATTCCCGGAAGGCAGGAAAAAACCTAACCCAAACCCCTTCTTTCGCAGAGACTTTGTTTTGGTCTTTTGCTAGATCAATAGCGTGCGAAATAAGGAGTTTGTTTTAAGTGAAAAAAAAATGATTTCTAAGGTACAATACTAGAAAACATAGAATATAATACGAATACTTGGGGTCTGGAAAATCTGTCATGTTTTTTAACTGAGGTATTCTTAGCCGCGGTCAGTTTCAAGGTGAAAAAATCAGTTGCGGTCATCGCATCTTCTGTACATATGGGTCTGCTCTATACGGCGATTACATTGTCCATTGGCAGAAGTTTGATAATTAGATGGGACGTTGCAGATGTCTGAGGTGGGTCGAGGCAGCTGCGAAGCGCCATCGTCATTCAAGTGCATCGGCAGAAGACATTTGGCCTTTCGTTTGTCGAATATCTAAGTGAGATTGAGATTAACATTATTAGTATTTATACCTCTGATACACTTTAAGAGGAAGCAATATATATTTTAGTAAAGTTGAAGAGAAAATTATTTTCTTTCCCCAAATTTTTTTATAAACATTGAGATGTTAGTCGAAGAATATTGAAATAGATTAATTGTCCATAGTTTTTATTTTTTTGATTTTTATTTTTAAGGATTGGAAAAGGAGGCAATGCACGATTTTGCTTAAGCTTTGATTTGATCAGCGTTAGAAACCGCCGACTGGAAAGCCTCCAGCACTGGCCAGTTTTCCCCAAAATGTGCGGGAACTCTCCTGGACCGTTAGATCCCTTTTGGTCCGAATCGGACGTCAAAGAACTGATCAGCAAAGTGTCCTATGTTGTTCAGAAATATATGCGTCATGTCATTTGAGAAGAACTGCTTGGTCTGTCTTGTAAATTCGGCTAAACTGTGGCTTTTGCGAATATCGTTGGGTAGGGCATTCCATATGATCGCATATCTTATGTTGTAGAAATTTGATTGCTGGGCCGTCCTAGCTTTAGCGTTATGAATTGTATGCTGACTGTTTCCAGCGGGATGGGAACCGTCTTGATTTTTTTAACATATAATTCTTGCGGATGTTTTGATTATGTGTCACTTTAAATAGGAAAGTTAAACCATTTTGGAGTCGCCTTTGCCAGCGGGGTTTAAGACCATATCTATTGTACGTTATTGTATAGGAGTCTCGGGCGTCATCGCGTCTACACAGAACCTTGGTAAACCCTTGCTGGAATTTTTCTAGTTTCTGTCTGTCCTCTGAGGACATAAAAGTCCTTAGTCGCGGGACTTTGTTTACTATCGATCTAGCATTATTGAGAGCAACACTTAAAATATCGGATACATAATCTGGAATCTGTTGTGAAAAAACGGATTCCTATTACCTGTTTGATTGTGTTGGAGGCTTATGTGCGGAAATTGTGTAATTGGTGGATGATACGGTGGTGTTGGACTGTTCCTGGTGAATTGTGCATAAGTGGGAAAAATGGTGATGTGAGTGATGGAATTCACACTTCTCGTTTGTTTCCAATAGCGCATTTAGTTACACTCGAAGATCTCAGAGACTGTATATTAAGTGAACATTTGTACGCTGCAATTCCGCAATAACCTTGTCTCTTCAGCAATTCATTTTTCCAAATTATTTCTGTACACTTTTGCACAACAAAAGCTATCTGTAACAATGTTTGCATATTTCACAAAAAACTATGCATTACTGCACCATTTCAATGGAGTTTTTAAGGGCTTCGGTCATTTACTCCAAATATACTGACTGATACTGACTGATTCGGTGACATTGGTGTTGTGCAAGGTGGGATTCGAGTGTGTTCGTTATATTGAGAGGGCTACGTGTGTGGTGGTTGTCTTGTGTTTGGGCTAGGATGCCTGGGTTGAGTGAATGGGTTAGGTGTCATTTGAGGGTGTGCATTTAAATCGGATATTCGTTTTGATATGCAGTTCTTTTTGGGAATGGTGGTCTTTTTTGGGTTTGGGGGGGAAAATAATCTACCACTGGTTTACTACTTTGGTTCGTTGAGTTAAGACTGGTATTGCTATTGATGGACATGTTTAGACTTGTGTTGCTATATATCTACGTATCGTGATAAGATACAGGTTTCAGGCGTGTCGACAGACATGTCCAAATCCAAGTCAATATCAGCGTCAACTCGTTCTTGTGCAATTGTTGACGCTATCTCTGGAGCCCCTTTTACAACTATATTCTGCTTGTGACTCACTGGAGAATTTGTTGCGAGCTCACCAGTTCCGACCAAGCGGCCATCTGTATCCGGTACTAAAGGTTTGATGGGTCCTGATGTGCTGGTTTTTGGGTTAGCTGACTGCGCATTCCTGGCCCATTTAGACTTTTGACCCTTTCTAGCCCTATGGTTTTTTGGCTTCATGATCTTATCGACCTCTGTATCATCGCTTTCTAGTGCAGCATCAAGCAACGATGTGACGCTAAGACGCAAATGCAGATCATTGTTAGTGCTGCCTGAGCAGAGTAACAATGGCGTAAATTGCGGATTTATTTTAGATTCTTTGCGATCGAGTGAGACGCCCGCTGGTTTACATGGTTCGGCAGATGATATGCGAGTTTCAGGTTTACCGGCCGAGGCTATCTGAGCATATGTACTTTTATTTATCCCCGGTTTTTGGCCGACAAGGGCTGCTTTAACCGCTGTATAATAAATATGCGTTTTTTGATGGGCTATCTCTTGTTTCAGTTTATTTACCTCGTGGTAAAGTTCCTGCTTCATCTCCGAAAACTCCTGGCGGAGGACGAAGTCCTCACAGTCTAACTTTGGTAAACATAGTAGACATCTTGGCCGTTTTGCGGGAGGTGGAGAATTTATAAAATTATCTTAGAGGCCATATCGGCAGTTACTTTCTGATCGTATCTTAACATGGTCGTCAAGGGCCCGTGTCGAAGTGGCCGGGCTGCCTGAGGTGCTAACACCGTTAATAACCAGATTTGGCGACCCGGGTTACAGAGCCGGCGGAGGCGAAACGTTTCGTGCTAACGGACTTGTAGCATCTAAAGTCTCCATGTTATGCAAGATTTTTTTGTGTTGCGACCTGCGTGTGAAACTGCCAATTAAGTCGGAAGCCAGATCAAAGAGCTCGTAGGAGTGAGGCGGAGAGAAGATCGATTGGCCAGAGAGTGCAAGTTTACTGAGACAAGCAGGTTACAGCAAGTCAGAGTAAAATATTGAGTTCCTGACAGATACAATGAAATGTGTTTGGTTAAAAATTTCCTTAGGAATAACGTGAGAGTCACTTTTATCCTAACGTGAGAGTCACTATTATCCTAAATATTATGACAATATTAGGATAAGGGTATATAACAACACAGTGATATAAGGACTCAGCCTCGGCGTGAAATTCGGAGATGTGCAGATTTTTGTAGCACAGAGGAGTATTTCACAAAATCGACACGTCCAAGAAGCAATTTGCAAACTTTGGAAATAATTCACAGCGGAGGAATTTTTCAGAGCGACCAGATTCAGATTTACACGTAGAAAATTGCAAACTTTGGAAATATATAGTCAATTCTTGAATAATTTCCAAGAAGCGTGTCTTCTTTACTGAGATAGAGACTAAAAACACGTAAGCTCGAAAGACTTGAAATTCGCAAACAATTTCAAACTTCGCAGCACTCAAAATTCGTGAAAGTTGCCCTGAATGTAGAAAACTAGTTATAGCTCTCTTAAACATAGGGTTGTTTTGCTGGGTTTTAATACTTTATGGCAGCTTATTCCAGATTGATATGGCATTTACTGAAAGAAATTGCCGGTACTTAACTGTACGTGCCATAGGAAGAAGTAAAAATGCGTCTCGATGACTAGCGCGCCGAGAGTGCTCAAGCTGCCTTATTGTACTAAGGGGATTAAAGGTTTGACCATTCAAAAGTTTAAACTGTAAAAATAGACCCTTTTGCAACCTACGAAGCCACAGGGGATTCAGCTTTATAAGTTCGCACCTTTGTTGGTAGGTTAAGTTACGGTGTTCTGTAGTGAAAACTCTTCTAGTGAAGAAGTGCTGCACCGATTCTATTTTCTTCCGTTCACTAGTGCGCAGAAGACTGAATAGAGGCGAGCAGCATTCAAGACTAGGTCTGCACGCTCTTTCGGCGTGGAGCTCAACATGGCTGATGACGTTCGCACCTTCTTAGCGCCAATAAATGCGCTTTGGGCCTGAAAGGCTGCCACAACCTGTTATTTTTCAAGGTAACCCAATGACTGAATGTTCCAGTACCAAGGATCTAGGATTAAGCCACAGCAATAACTTAGACCTTTCTCTTCACGCCGATAGAATTGCAGCCAAAGCCGCACAGATTTGCGGCTTTATTTCTTATAATTTCTATCTTCCTGAAATGAGATTAAGACATAATCGTATGTTCATGCTTCCCATCTTAGAATACTGTTGCCCCTTTTTCGGTCTCATGAATGAAGTTAGCCCTTCAAAAATTGAAAAAATTCAAAAAATTTTCACACGAAGACTGCTGTATCCGACAGTTTGTAATACTTGTTGCTCAAATAGATTTCAATTAACCAAACTTAGGTTCCTTTAGGTCAGGAGATTTTAAGCAGGCTTTTGCCTCCTTTTTTGGCTAAATAATAGCACAAATCTTTCCAGGACTTCTGTCATTACCCCCGTCAGCCGTAAACCTAAGAAACTCGGCACTTGTTATACCCCTCCTGCATCTTCCTCATGTTAGCACTCTTTGTTTTTTGCTTCCAGATATAGATTTCTTTGAAATAACTTGCCAATCAAAATAAGGTCGTTAACTAGACTGTCTGTTTTCAAACAAAGACGGCACATTTATCTTAACACTGACTTTATTAACCTTCTATTCGCCTCATCTTTTCCCAGCAGCTTTGTCCATGACCCCGAGAAAGAACTATCGGGAATTTAGGATATCCACTCGGAACTGTTCTCTCTGCCTCGTGTCCCCAGAGAACCTAGATGCTTCCATTAACCACCGCCGAATCAAAACGAAGGCACGCGGAAGTACTCAGTCTAAAATGGTGCACTTTAATTGACTATTCACCTTCATCAGACCACTAACACCTATTTCTGCTCTACTACTATGTTCCTACTACTATATTCCTAAGCAGTTTTTTTCTCTTACACACTTTTTGAACATAAACGGCCGTTGAACTCTGTCTCGATTTTCACTGTAAAGGTATTTTAACTGCAATAATTTTCCGTTTGTAGTTCAAAATTACATGCAAAACATTGCTAAATTTTGCCCCAAAAGGACAATTTCAGCTGACATCATAACGAGTTTCTACGTCTTTTTGCACACATTGTCAAATCATTTTTTGAATTTTTATTCGAAATTTACTTTGTACGCACCGGCGCTGAAAAATATAAATTCCAAAATTAGCTTCTGGGCCATTGAGGAGGAAAAGGGTGAGAGTAGAAGGCATATTTGGGTGTATAAGAGTGGGTAAAGGAACTGAGAGGAGGAAATGGTTAAAAAAAATTAGTATTGGGGCCGCTTGCGTAAGAACTAGTGGTCCTTATCAGTTTATCTTCTGTACGGCAACTCCGATTAGAGTTTAAACTATGCCAGTTTGGGTTACTGCCGTGCAACTCAATTTTTTTCGTGGTTCAGGCCCGACGTGTTCGATAACGCATTATACGGGGGAATAACTTGACTCGCATGGTCAAGGGTGGAGCTAGGTTGTGGTGGGGAAGTGGTCGGCCTAAACGCTTTTGACGGTATTGGCGACATTATTGATGAGCTTGTTGCAGAGTTAAAGGCAACGGAATTGATCGTTCGTTGGACAGAGAATGTATTCGGACTAGTTGTTATAGCAGTAGATGGTGGAGTGGCGGGGCTTGCAGGTCCCGACATCAAGAGGGATGGGCTAACTGGTGCACTGATGTTTATGGGCCTATGACTAGACATTCGGGAGCCAGGGATAGCAGGTGTACTGATGGTTACGGGACTATGACAACACATCCGGTGGGCAGGGATAACGGATGAACTGACGTGAGCTGGTGCATAACCAGATATGCGGGGTGGAGGATTAGCGTGTGCATTGACCCTTTCGGAACTACGACCAGACTTATGAACAGTAGGTGGAGAAGTCATTGGTCTAGTTTACTGGAGAGCTGCACTTCTTCGCTCAATTGGTGTAACATCTCGGCAAAGGAAATTTTTATTCATTTCCAAATATCGAGAAATGCGACCACGTGGTGCAAAGATTGAGTTGACCTCGATTGGCGAAAACAATTTAACTAGTATGGGCAGATGTTTGCTGCTCGATTAGAGGCGCTTTGTTTTCGCAATTTTGTAGTTGAACCCGCCCGAGCATAGAAAATCTCTTGCAATACCAAAAAGGCGACTAAGTGCGGAGGCGGTTTTAAGTATAAAGTTATAATTACGCTTTTGTCTATCGAAAGCTTGCGTGGTTATTAGATGGACGAGGGAGTCTAGCTTTTTGCAATCTTGGGAATGTACATCGGATAACTGACCTTCAAAGAGGTTCCTTAGTATTGACAAAGCAGATCGAAACTTCAGCATGAAGTCACTACATTTCTGTAATACATATCAATCAATTTGCTTAGCCTTGACAATGGGCTGCATGTTGATATCAATGCACTGGCTAGCAGGTGTGGTAAGGCACCGCTTGGGTCTGGGGGCAGATATCCTACGATGAGCTGTAATTTTTGCTCGCATAATTTGATGGAAATATGATTTAAATGTATGAAGGTCTAGAAAAACTCAGCCTATAGGATTTTACCACAGTTGGCTGTTAGAAGCCCTTCACAATTGATAAACAAACTGTATTAATTATTAAATTCAGAAAAAAACAAGTTTACCTGATTTTCAGACTATGACTTACGACAATATTAGGAAACGATTCCGCCTTTGAAGGTCTCAAGAATATTCGGATCTTGATGATATCTTTTACTAGGCCGCGATTTTGTTGCCAGTCTGTTGGTTTGGAGAAGTTGTGTTTCAGTAGAAATTGGTTGGAAAACAAAATCTTCTTAAATTCTGACTTCAAACGATTTTCCACGCGAGAAAAATAATTCCAAAGACGCAGAAAGAAACTATACGTACGGTTTCAGCCAGAATTTCCAAGGCGGAAAATGACGGGGGATATCGATGCAAAACTGGCCTAGGAGGAGCGTGGGCAATATCGACTGTGATACTGTAGGGTGCTGTTGTTCTTACGGGGGACAAAACGGAGGATGAGTGCATCCAGCACTTTGTACAGTCAATCGGTACAAACATTGATATCCAAACATTGGAAAAATTTAGATCAGTCGAGAGCGTTTATGTGTCAGTAATGCCGCCGTATTTGCTGATCGAAAGTCATGATAAAAAATATACTTTGGGGAAAATGTTTCATCCGCCTCAATTTCTAGTTCACTAACAACTATGGGATGGTCTGAACTCCCAAGTGCGTCTAAGGATGACACTGAAAGTGGTTCGCATCCCCTACAAAAAATTAGGTCGAATACGTTTAATCCTCGAAAGTGATACTCGACTACGTGATCCCACATGCCGATATCTACTGCCTCAAGAAAGTTCTCGAAATTTGATGGACCGGATGGTGGAAACTATTGCATGTCAGGAAGGTAAAAATCGCCTGCAATCAAGCAATACTTAAGATTCAAGTCAGCTGCGGCATAAACTGCCTGCGAGAGACAAAAATCGTCGTTCACATTGGCATAAGGTTGGCGCCAAAAAACACAGCCTACGAGTAAGGAGTTTTTATTCTTTAGAACAAATCGTAGCCAGAAGCCCACCTCCAACGCCGATAATTGTGGAAAGTCCAACGGGAGGAATGTAAGTGGCTGCTTAATAAAGATGCAGTTTCCTCCACCACGGCCATTTTTTCGATCATTCCGAATGCATGCATAGCCTTGAAGAGAAAGTTCAGAGTCAGCTACACAGGCCGATGCCCATGTCTCAGTTACCATAACAATGTCTGGGCGGTTTATGGAAATCAGAGTCTGGAGCAGGGTCATTTTATTAAGCAGTGATCTGGCATTTAAAACGACCAATTTAAGAGGTCTTGTCTTAGGTTTCGAAGGCGGGATAGCTCGGCTGTCACTGTTACCGGCTTCGACCAGAGAGATGTCCTTTGGACTTGAACTACTTGCCCATGTCTTATTTTGCGATTTGTCTCGCCATTGGTTCTCTATCTCTGCAGCTCTATTATTAGCTGTCTTATCTTTCTCCACTCTTTTAACTCGTCATCCGGCTGAAAAAAAAATTGCGAATGCAGACTCCGTAAGGATGTTTTGCGCTATAGCAAAGTTTCGCCTGTGCTTTAGTTTCCAAAATAACTGTAATAGGTCATGGCCGAGAAATGCCTAAAGAATGCGGAAAGACTCGCTTGTTTTTAGCAACGGTTTGGCGTAAAATCTCATAAGACCCACGTCATGGTCAATTCGATCTTGTGCAATTGACGTCTCTGACTCTGGGGCCCTCTTTACAACTTTTTTCTGCTGGCGACTCAATGTGGCATCAGTTGCGAGCTAACGCGTTTTGGCCAAGGGAGAACTTGTATCAAGTACACTCGGTTCTTTTGTACTGGCTATTAGGTAAGCTGAGTGCAAACTCGTGAACCGTTTGGCCTTCTTAGGCTTATGCCTCTTTTGAGTTTTGATCTTGTAAATCTCCTGGTCATCGCTTTCTTGTGCATAGACAAGCAACAATGTTGTGCTTAGATGCAAATCCCGATAATTGCTAGTGTTGTTTAGGCTGAGTGACGATGGTGTCGCCATTGGTTTTGACCGAAAATGGCTGTTTTAACCGCTGTATACAAAATATGCGTTTTTAGATAGGCTATCTCTTGTTTTAATTTATTTACCTCGTGATAAAGTTCCTGCTTCATCTCCGACAACCCCTAGCGGAGGATTAAGTCCTCAAAGTCTAACTTTGGTAAACGCAGTTGACACTTTTGCCGCTTGGCGGGAGGTGGAGAATTAATAACATTATCTAATTGGCCATATCGGCAGTTGCTTTCTGGTTGTATCTTGATATGGTTGTCAAGGACCCGTGTCGATGTGGCCAGCTACCTGAGGTGCTAACACCGCTTATAACACGTTCACTTGAGGTTATGAATAGGAAGCTCAAGGGCGAAAGCCTTCTTCCCTTAATAAAGTAAAGTGAAAGTGACTTACGTTTCGTGAAAACGGATTTGTAGCATCTAAACTCTCCATGCTATGTAAGATTTTTTTGTGTTCTGAACTGCGTCTGATACTGCCAATTAAGTCGGAAGCCAAACTCAAGAGCACTTAGAATGAGGCGGACAGAAGATTGATTGGCCAGATTGTGCAAGTTTACTGAGACAAGCAGGTTACAGCAAGCCAGAGTAAAATATTAAAATCCTAAAAAATACAAAAAAAATGTGTTTGGTTATAAAATTGCCTTATGAATAACATTAGAGTAAAATTTATCCTAACGTGTGAGTCCTAACGTGAGAGTCACTTTTATTCTTAATATTATGACAAGATTAGGATAAGGGTATATAACAACACAGTGATATAACGACTCAGCTTCGATGTAAAATTCGGAGATGTGCATATTTTTGTGGCGCAAAGGAGTATTTCACAAAATCGACACGTTCAAGAAACAAATTTCCAAACTTTGGAAATAATTCGCAGCAGAGGAATTTTTCAGAGCGACCGGATTGAGATTTCCATGCAGATAATTCCAAACTTTGGTAAGATGTAGTCAATTCTTGAATAATTTCCAAGAAGCGTGTCTTCTATACTCAGATAAAGACTAAATACACGTAAGCTCGAGAGATTTTAAATAAGCAAACAAGTTCGAAATTCGTTCAAATCAAAGGGACATTAAGTTCAGGACGGAGAAAATAAGCACAAGAACACACTGTTCCTTGTATGGTTGTTGGAAAGAGTTGCGTGCTATCGGCTGAAGGGTTAGCCGATTGCCGGCCGCAGCTTCAGCAGCATCATATTCAGCCTGAATTAAGAATTAATAATTTTCAGGAATCCTGCGTATAGCAGGATCGAGTACAGACACGTATATTTTCGATTTGTGCACGGTTGCAGTCCAAGGACTTAATATACAAGACAATGGACAAGGTACTTGCAATTCAATTAAATGATATTTTTTAGATCAATGAGATTTGGCTGTAAGGCCAGATTTACCATGCTTCACAACTATGCCTGTAACCAGCTGTTGGTATCGGTTTATCCTAAATTTTGTAAGCCTGAGGGCGAAGCCGGCGAAAATCGTAACCGTATTATAACTCTATTAAGGCCCAGTAAGTAGACAAGATAAGCTCAGCACGGCAGAGATAAGGCTACGTATTAATAATAATAAGTTGAATATTTCAGGCCCAATGGGCCTCATCAATAAACCAAAAATTCGATAACACGAAGTACTAGAAATAATTGGTTTCACAAAGTATCCGTAGTCTATAGCTATAAGACGAGTATCACTGTTTAGAAGCGAATTTGTTAGATTCGAAAAAAATGAATATAGCAGTGTTATGCGGAAGGCGAAATTCAAGGGCACACACAGATGAGCCACTTCGTTATCTAGAATTCTGACATATGTATTCTGGTACCCACTGCCTCTGTTAGTAAGGGGGAAGGGTTTGGAAGCAAACTCAGTCGAAGCTGAGTGTGGGGCAGAACAATAGGTATTAACGAAACATTACTGGTATAGACGGGTTCCCGGCCCTACACTCGGGTTCCCAAACCGGTTCGGCATAATGGAACATAGGGAACCCACCAGTTTATGATCGTGATGCGCACCGCTGTATGATATCCAAAAGAATGTCAAATCTACAAGACCATCGTTGGGTATGTCTGAGATGTGACCAAATGTAAGGCCCTGATGATAGTTAATGACCAGCGAAACGAGAGCCGTCAAGATTGTGTCCTGATTCCGGGGGAAACGAGTCAGAGGAAGGTAGTTTCAAGAAGGGAT
The DNA here is from genome assembly GCA_036362985.1 of Ligula intestinalis. Taxonomy (NCBI): domain Eukaryota; kingdom Metazoa; phylum Platyhelminthes; class Cestoda; order Diphyllobothriidea; family Diphyllobothriidae; genus Ligula; species Ligula intestinalis. The sequence continues at coordinate 37,388,323 of JAYGXS010000005.1, forward strand.
CCTAAATTCCCGATGGTCCTTTCTCCGAATTGTGGAGAAAGCTGCCCGGAAAAGATGAGGAAAACAAAAGGTTAATAGATTCAGTGTTAAGATAAATGTGCAGTCTTCGCTTGAATGCACATAGACTAGTCAACGTCCGAATATCAATCGGCAAATTATTCCAAAGATAGCTATACCTTAAAGCAAAAAATAGAGATCGCTTAGAAGTGGAAGAAGCAGGAGGAGGTATAATCAACGTTGAATTTCTTAGGTTGTAAGGGCGAGTAACGGGAGTAAGGGCAGAAATCTTGGAAAGATTTGAACTATTATTAAGGTGAAACAGGAGACAAAACCCTGCTTCCAGTCTCCTGACCCAAAGAAATTTCAGTTTTGTTATCTCACATCTATCTGAGTATGAAGTATCTGAAAATGCCGGATAGAGGACCTTTTTAGTGAATCTTCTTTGGACACTTTCAATTTTTGAACGGCTAGATTCATTCATTAGACCGAAGAATGGACAACAGTATTCGAGAATAGGAAGCACATACATACGATAAAGTCTTAGCTTCATTTCGGGAAGGTAGAAATTATAAGAGATGAAGCCGCATATCTGAGCAGCTTTTGCTGTAATTCTATCAGCGTGAGGTGAAAGATCT
>JAYGXS010000005.1:37398957-37465505 GCA_036362985.1 Ligula intestinalis
ATTTTGAATTACAAACGGAAACTTATTGCAGTTAAAAAACTTTTATAGTGAAAATCGAGACAGTGTTCAACGGCCCTTCATGTTCAAAAAGTGTTTAAGAGAAAAAACTGCTTAGGAAGATAGAAGTAAGAAAATAGTACTAGAGCAGAAATAGGTGTTAGTGGTCTGATGAAGGTGAGTAGTCAACGAAAGTGCACCATTTTAGACTGAGTACTTCCGCGTGGCTTCGTTTTGATTAGGCGGTCGTTAATGGAAACATCTAGGTTCTCGGGGGACACGAGGCAGAGAGAACAGTTCCGAGCGGATATCCTAAATTCCCGATGGTCCTTTCTCGGGGTCATGGAGAAAGCTGCTCGGAAAAGATGAGGAGAATAGAAGGTTAATAGAATCTGTGTTAAGATAAATGTGCCAGCTTCGTTTGAAAACAGACAGTCTAGTTAACGACCTTATTTTGATTGGCAAGTTATTTCAAAGAAATCTATATCTGGAAGCAAAAAACAAAGAGTGCTAACATGAGGAAGATGCAGGAGGGGTATAACAAGTGCCGAGTTTCTTACGTTGACGGCTGATGGGGGTAATGACAGAAGTCCTGGAAAGATTTGTGCTATTATTTAGCCAAAAAAGGAGGCAAAAGCCTGCTTAAAATCTCCTGACCTAAAGGAACCTAAGTTTGGTTAATTGAAATCTATTTGAGCAACAAGTATTAGAAACTGTCGGATACAGCAGTCTTCGTGTGAACATTTTTTGAATTTTTTCAATTTTTGAAGGGCTAACTTCATTCATGAGACCGAAAAAGGGGCAACAGTATTCTAAGATGGGAAGCACGAACATACGATTACGTCTTAATCTCATTTCAGGAAGATAGAAATTATAAGAAATAAAGCCGCAAATCTGTGCGGCTTTGGCTGCAATTCTATCGGCGTGAAGAGAAAGGTCTAAGTTATTGCTGTGGCTTAATCCTAGATCCTTGGTACTGGAACATTCAGTCATTGGGTTACCTTGAAAAATAACAGGTTGTGGCAGCCTTTCAGGCCCAAAGCGCATTTATTGGCGCTAAGAAGGTGCGAACGTCATCAGCCATGTTGAGCTCCACGCCGAAAGAGCGTGCAGATCAGAATGAATTTGCTCTAGGCATCCCGCGGCCGTAGAGTTAGAGAAGGAGTAAACACACTTGAGATCATCTGCATGAATATACGATTGGGAGTGTTTAATGCTCAATGAGATATCATTTATGTATGTAGGGATCCTTAGTTGAAAATAAGCTATGCCAATCTAGGATACTGATGAAATCATTTACTAATTCATGGATCACGTTACCAAAGTCGCCTTTATTGCATTTTACCTCGGGCTTATTAGAAAGAGAGACTGGAATACAACAGTAAATTAAGGCGTGGTCACTTGTAAAAATATCACGATGAAAATTCATAAAAAGAGGGTGGACATCATTGGTCAAAATTAAATCTAATATGTTGTCATTTCTGGTCACTGAAATTACCAATTGTGACATGTTTGAAAAGTTAATAGTGTCAAATAATTTCTGAAATCTTGGTGGACAGGTATTTGCATGACAGACAATGTGTGGCAGATTAAACTCACCTTCAATTATTCTGACATCAAATTGAGTCCCTGCAACAATTTTAGTCCTTCCTCTCCACATTTTCTCATGCCAGAAAGTGAGGTCCCTAGATATATCAGACCTTATCAGACATCCATTATTGGCTACCTATATACAAATAGCTCCATACCCGTCAGTACTTCTTCAGCAAATAACAATGACCTACAGTTTGCATATCCACCTCCAAATTCTTTTTTATGAATAACGATAGCTATAGTCCTGCCACTTGAAACACACTAGATGTCATAGTGCTAAATGCCAGGTCTGTAATAAATAAAATGGCTCAACTTCAAGCTATCGCTTTCAAGATGATACTTGATGTTATGTGCATAGCATAATCTTGGACCCATCCAATCATTTCTGACTCCTCCCTTATCATAGATGAGTTTGATCTCTATCGTCACGATCGCATAAATAAACGTGGTGGTCGTTGTCTCCTCTATATTAGAACGCCATTCAGGCACTTTCCATTTTATTGAAATAGCACGTCCTCCACTGGAAATTACTGTTTTGCTTCTATCATCCTGTCGCCCGGGCAAAAGACGATTATCGGATGTGTATATAATCTTCCTAACTCTTCATCTGAAGAAGATGCAAATCTGTGTGAGATATTCAAATTTATTTCAGAATCCACTTTTGAAGTAAAAATTATTGCTGGAGATTTTAATTTTCCTGAAATCGACTGGCTTTTAAACGGTTGTCCACCTAGATTTCAGCCTTTCCTAGATACCATTAATTTTTCTAACTGGTCTCAACTGGTTAGTTCACTAACAAGACAGAATCATATCCTAGATCTGATTTTTTACAAACAGTATTGCCCCTCTCTTCATTGACTTTAAGCAGGACATCTTACAAATTGATCACACATTAATTAATTGTTGTCTTCCGCTTCCTTCTACGGAAAAGACTAGTGCTGGTCGTACCTATCATAATTCACTTTAAGTCACTTTATTAAGGGAAAAAGGCTTTCACCCTTGAGCTCCCTATTCATGACCAAAATCGCATAATAGGTCCACCGTAACAATAGTACATAATACAAATGTACAAATGTAGGCTTAACATCAGCGATAAGTGTGAGCCAGTTGCAAGGTGCTGCTACTGACACTTTGTTCATTATATCTGCCACAGTTTCTCAGCAAATGAGAATCAAGTTTGTGTTTAAAAATGTCAACAGTATCTGACATTATGTCAATCAACAATTTTCTTGACTCATTAGTCTGACAGAATCTCTCCTCCATTAACGACGCTGCATATCTTGATGAACTCATGTCGGTCGTTTCTAATAAAATGCTGGAATTTGTGCCCACTCACATTGCGAGACCCTGCACACCAGAATTGACCATCCCTCAGTTTATTTTTCTTCTACTAAAGAAATTAAGGAGGCAGCTGAAAGATCGATCTACTAGTTCACTGTCTGTGCATCTAAGGATTACAGAGATCTTTGAATTAGCATCGAAGATTCGTCTTGCGCGTGACCAGCACAGGGAATCTGGCGCCCTGAGCTAGTCAAACTCTGCAAAATCGGTTGCACAACTGTTTCGTCGTAGGTCCTCCGCAAAATGAGAAATTGAAATACCCCCATTGCTGAATGAAAATGAAACATTTGTACTCAATGCGTCTGACAAGGCTGAATTGCTAAACGCTTTCTGTGCGAAGCATTTTACGACAGAATCCGAACCGGTCCCGTCGTGTCAACCATACTCATACAATACTCTGGGGAACATTGATTTCTCCATAGAATTAATTTGAAAGCAACCACTTCGTCTAAAACTCGCGGCCGTCGGGAATTGACGTTATTCTCGACTCAGTTATCTAAAGATTGTCGACCTTTTCCGAATTACTTAGCCATATATTTTCAGTCTATATCTCAAATGGTTTCGTTCCTGACACTTGGAAGACATCCATTATCATTTTAGTCTTGAAGTCAGGATCTCGTTTGGCCATAAATAACTACCGTGGTTTTCATAAAAATTTGGCACAAGCGAAACATCTGGAAAAGATAATTTGCAATCAAATTATCAATTTTGCCTAGAAAACAATATTTTAGGTGACTCGCAGCATGGTGTTCTACTTGAACGATCATCCGAGGCGCGTCACTTAGCTCTTCTTAACCACGTCACTTCCCTGCGTAACGAGCGGCAATCCGTAGTTGTTATCTACTTTGATCTGAGCAATGCCTTCGAAAACGAAACACACGGACGGCTTTTTGTAAAACTGGAAGCCAGTGGCATCCATCCCCCTCTTCTCAACTTCATCGGCTCCTACTTGTCTCACCGCAGCCAGAAGGTCTTAGTAGAAAATAGTAAATCCACTGCTCAGCTGATCACGAGTGGCGTTTTTCGAAGCACTGAATCAGGTCCTTTGCTCTTCAATCTATATATTAATGAAATGTCGACTCGCAAAAATATTCATTCTTCCTCGATCCACTATTTCTTATACGGAGAGATGTTTGTTAGCGAACATGACATTTCTTTGGGTCAGAAGACTCAAAACGGGCCTTTGCTTCCATTTTTGCGTAAACTCTACCCCTCATCTTCACAAATTGACGCTCTTATTCCCGCAGATAGACCTTATGCCACTCGTTATTCCTCCAGGATTATTGCATCACCATTTAGCTCCAAATCGAACCATTCTCGCTTTTTTGCATCCAAATATGTCTTCCCCTGAAGTAATATTCCCCCCAAAATTAGGCTGTCGTCTAACTTAGCAGTTTTCAAAGTCAAATTACGTAAACACTTAACTTCGGAAGATATAAAGTCCTGGTTATCCGTCTCCTTCCCAAACACACAACTTTTGGACATTAAAAAGGGTCCCCCTGGTATCTGAGGTGGTTATGTTTACTTAACATTTTTTCCATATATGTCTATTTCTTCCTCTTTTGGGTCATATTTGCAACGATGTTTCGTCCAATTTTCTGTCCAGTTATCATTGCGTTTTCTCCATTCTCCGCTTTACAACCCTGACAATGGGCTTCATGGTCTCTAATCGTGCTCTCGGCGGTTCTGCTATTTGCGCCAGCTCATCGCTGGACTCCGCAGTCCACATGGTTGCATCTCCGGCATTTCGGTGATGATCACGTGACCTCTGCCGTTCCCGCCTCTTGTCGACCCTGTTGTTCGCGATGGACTCCTCCGGTCTCACCTCCCTGTTGGTTGATCATGAAGCGTGTCGGGTGGTGTTTCAGTGGTGAACGCCAGCCTCTGCTGCTATATGATTTCGCCGATTGACAAGAAGCGTTTCTAACTGTCAAACGTTCTCACAAACAGTCCTGTCTCACTGCACTTCAATCAATCCTATCAAAAAACCTCCTTAATTTTGCTGGAGCAGTTTTTTCCTCCTACCTTTCTTTTCATTTAAAGTGGGGGGCCGTTGAACTCTGCCCCCGTTTTAATGGCAGGAGTTTTTTTTCCTGCTTTCTTCTTAGTTCACCATGCGTTTTTAGAGAGTGTTGACTAATATTTTAAAATGACGATATGTGGGTGGGTAATAATTTCATCTGCCAACAGTACTAAAAGCTCTCGCTGCCTATGCGATTGTTCACGGAGAGCAGCATTTATCAACTTTGGATTTATTTTTCCACAGCACTTTGTTTGAAATGACGAGGCCCTTCGAGCCTAAAATAAAAAATTATTTATTTATCTAGAGACAGCGGTTTTGCCCTTCATACAGTCTTTTTCGATTTAACTTAGGCCTTTGATCGGGTCGAGCATAACCTCCTCCTTCTGAAAGTGACGTCTTTTGGCATAGGTAGCAAGCATATGAACTTTATATCTTCTGATTTGTATGCTCGCACACAACGAGTTAAAATTTCCAATGTTATCTCCAATCCCATGGATGTGAGGAGTGGAGTAATAGAGGGTTGTGAACTAGACCCGCTCCTATTTTGCCTTGTTGTCCACGACGTTCCAGATTGTTTTCAGTATGGTAGACCCTTCGTGTACGCTGATGACTTAAAAGTCACTTATCAGTATAAACAGGCAGATCGCAACATCGCGCTCGAGCTGCTTTAAAAGGATCTTCAGGCCTTGGCCCAGTGGTGTTGCACATGGCGCCTGACCCCTTCATGGCACAAATGTTCCGTTACAGTTGTTGGCGAAGAGCATCAAACAGAATTAAGTGAAGACCGTCATGAACTAAATGTCCCAGGAGTTATCAAGAATTTGGGCATATCCAACTCTAATAGTCTCAAGTTGTCAGAGCGCTGTGCCCTGATAGTTAAGAAAGCACGCCGAACCATGGGATTTATCCTTAGAAAGTTGAAGACCATAAAGTTTACAAATTGCCTCTTTAATATTACGTCAGTCCTAGTCTTGAATACTGCTCACCCCTACATGGTCTTCTGCGCACTAGCGAACCGAAGAAAATAGAATCGGTGCAGCATTTCTTCACAGGAAGTGTTTTCACTACCGAACACTGTAACTTACCGTACCAAAAAAGGTGCGAACTTATAAAGCTGGATCTCCTGTGGCTTTGTAGATTACTGTTAAAACTTTTGAGTGGTCAAACCTTTAATCCTCTCACTACACCTTGAATTGAATTGAACCCGCGTGGTCTGAAGTTTTGAGCAAAACTAAGGCCATTATATTTCAAGTTCTACACCGACAGATACCGTCTTTGGACAAAAAATGGATCAAAAAACACCTTTTTAAACGATCTTCCGTCCAATTTCCTTCGATACCCCACTGCTCGACGAGGAATTTTTCTCCAATTAGGGTGTCTCGCTGGCAATATTGGCTTGGCCTACACAGTCTTCTGGAATTAAAAGATAAGTGTCAAATTATTTTACAGTGATTTATTAGAGAGAATATACGACTAATTGTCTTTGTTTTCTTATATAAATAATCCGTACGTAGCTGTACTTAACTTTGAAAAATCAGCTTTCATTCCTTTCGTTGGTTTGATTTCTGCTTGCTTGCCTAGCATTCTGTTTACCATCTGTCTTTCTCTCAGCAACTTATGTAAGCTTAAACAGTAATTTTATTCTTAATTCCCGACTGGTTTCGTGGTAAATCTACTCGCTGCTTCGATAAAGTATGAAGGCGACACTTTCAATCAGTAGGAAGCTTCAGATATCCAGACCCAAGCGGTGTCTGCGAAAAGCAAACATCATTACTTAAATACCTGTTCAGCTTGACATCAGTTTTTAGCCAGATCTGAATGCCGAAAAAATAAATTGTTCCGCTATGAAAAATTGCAACAAGTTTATGTTGAAAAATTTGGGTCACTGCTTTCAATCCTTGGGACCTTATTTGACTGAAATATCTCTGCAGTTTTCTCCCAGGAATGCAAACGATTTGATACTCTGGTCAATTTGTTTCGCAAGTAAGTCACAGGACAGGCAAAAAAGGACGTACAATTTTATTCTGAAAAACGTTCTGAAATCAATTCGGCCAATGGAAGTTGCCATGCATTTCCTTTACTCCTGCGGATTTGACTATAAAATAGCAGATGCTATTAGACTGTCATCTCCGAGCAAAAACCCACCCATTTTTGTCAAGCTATTTTCACCCATTGAAATAGATTCCATTTTTAAACAGCAAGAACTTGTTTCCAAATATCTGAAAAATACAAATATTTCCCTTTGTCTAGATCTCACTCCAATGCACCGAAGAAACGCGTCGAGTTCTTCTAACAAAGTTGTAAATTAACCACAACCGGCTCAAGTTCCTGGTCGTAGCCCTAGGAAGCCAAGGGAGCCATATAATCTTACTCCTGGCAATCCTGGGTTACTGCTCCCCATGACTGCAACGGTCTTCTCCCCCTCAAGCCACCAGACATACCCGTCTACTTCCAACTAAGATGCTTCCCCAGATACCATAGCTAAACATTCTGGAAGCTTTTCTAGAAATTTCGAAAAGCTCTCTACGCCAGGTAGACCAACAGCTTCGTTACTCGAACAGATTCCTTCCAAACCTTCTATTAAATCACCCAATTCAGGTCGTTGAAAGCCTGTGATCGGGAAATTACTCGCAAGCATGCAGCCTTCCCAAACAATAACTAAGCCTATACAACAGGAAGCAACCAAACATATACGTTACCCTGCTTATCACAACTATCATACTAGGCCAGGATTTCCACCGCTTTATCCTAATAGGTACCCCAACTTGCCCACCAGCCTTTATTTTCCGTCTTGGTTTTCCCAATTTCCCGGTAACTTTCAGCAAGTTCATCATTGCACGAATTCCTATGGCCTGTCGATGTCACAGAGCTATCTACCCGCAGCTTGTAGCTATACCCCTCAGCCTTCTAATGCCAGCCTCCTTAATTTTGCAGAAGGGGTTTTTTCTTCTACGTTTTTTTCATTTTAAGCGGCGGTCCGTTGAACTCTGTTCCCGTTTTAATGGTAGGAGTTTTTTACTGCTTCCTCCTTAGTTCACCATGCGTTGTCTGAGAGTGTTGACTACTATTTTTTAATGTTGATATGTTGGTGGGTTTTAATTTTATCTGCCAATAGTACTTAAAGCTCCCGCTGCCTATGTGATTGCTCAAGGAGAGCAGCATTTACCAACTTTGTATCTATTTTTTCCACAGCACTTAGTTTGAAATGACGAGACCCTTCAGGCCTACAATTAAAAAAAATTATTCATTTATCAAGAGACAGCGGTTTTGCCCTGTATACAGTCTTTTTCGATTTTACTAAGGCCTTTGATCAGGTCTATCATAACCTCCTTCTTTTGAAACTGACCTCTTTCAGCAAAGGTAGCACACAACGACTAAAAATTTCCAAAGTTACTTCCAACCCCACGCATGTGAGGAGTGGAGTTATACAGGATTGTGTACTAGGCCCGCTCCTATTTTGCCTTTTTTCAACGACGTTGCAGATTGTTTTCAGTATGGTAGACCCTTCATGTACGCTGATGACTTAAAAGTCGCTTATCAGTATAGACTGGCATATTGCAACGTCGTGCTCGTGCTGATAAAAAAACGATCTTCAGGCCTTCACCCAGCGGTGGTGCACATGGCACCTCACCCTTCATGGTACAAATGCTCCGTTATGGTTGTCGGCGACGATCATCAACCGGAATTAAGCATTTACGGCCACGAATTAAATGTCCTAGGAGTTATCAAGGATTTGGGCATATGCAACCTTAATAGTCTCAATTTGTCAGAGCACTGTGCCCTGATAGGCTCGAAAGCACGCCGAACCACGGGATTTATCCTAAGAAGTTTTAGGACCATAAAGGTTTGAACTAGCCTTTTTTAAAAGGTGTGTGAGACGTAGTCTTGAATACTGTTAACCCCTATTTAGTCTTCTGCGCACAAGCGAACCGAAGAATATAGAATCGGTGCAGCACTTCTTCACTATAATATTTTTCACTACAGAACACCGTAACTTAGCCTACCAACAAAAATGAGAGCTTATAAATATGGATCCCCTGTGCTAGTGTCAGAAGTGTCTATTTTTACTGTTTAAACTTTTTAATGGCCAAACCTTTAATCCTCTCAGTACAATAAAGCAGCTCGAGCACTCTCGACGCGTCAGTCATTGAGACGTATTTTTTATTTCTTCCTATGGCACGCACAGTTAAGTACCGGCAACTCTTTTCAGTAAACGCCATATCAATCTGGAATAAGCTGCCCACAAGTATTAAAACCCAGCAATGCTACCTTACGTTTAAGAGACTTATAACTAGTTTTCTACATTCAGAACAACTTTCACGTATTTTGGGTGCTGACTTGGTGAAATCTCTCTTTCACTCTGATGGCGTTCGTGGACGTTGAACCCCGCCAGGATTCATGCTGAAGATAATGCTGATTCAGCAGCAGCCCCCAGTCTGCTTACCCTTCAACCGATAGCGCGCAACTTCTGCCAACAACCATTGAAGGAAGACTGAGAGCACTGTGTTTTTGTGACAATCTTCGCCGTCTGGAACTAATGTTCTTAAGCTATATGCAACATTTCTCCTGCTAATTTGTCAACTCAGCTTAAAACTGTACATATATTCCGTTAGTATCATACCTTCGAAGTCAGGTTTTTTTTAACTTGAAACAAACTCCCTATCTCGCCCAGTTTTGACAAAACACAAAACCTGAAACAAAACCAACACTGGCTGCAAATGAGGGAGTTTATTTTAGGTTTTTTATTGTCCTCGAGGTTTTGGAAGGCGCCCAAGAGGTGCTCTACCAACTCTTTACAATTGCCTGTTAACTGGCATAATAAACAAATATATCAGCACGTTCTGTCTGCCTTCCCGAAATCTCTATCTTTTGTCATGAGTTCTGCATAAGTATTGCAAATTCCCTTTTGCATCACTCTTTTGAATTGCAAACGTACAAATGGTACTTGTCCCCTACCTGATATTGGGAAATAAACACGGTGCACAAATTCACTAGAAGGCGATGTTGAGCTCAGCGTCCGAAAGTCCTACAGATAATTCTTCTTAAAAAATGATTTCGATATCCACATTTACAGAAGGCACTGACTCGTGATTGTGCTTCATATCAAAGGAAGTTACCCCGATGCCCTTTTTACTCTATGATCGACATTGAAATACGTGTCACATCTAACAGGTCTTGCAGTAGATATTAACTAGAATAATATATCTTCCTAATTTTCTTCGGCGGCAAGATGCATAGGTATTTGCGGAGGGCATACACTTATTTTTCGGCGTGTATGGAGTCAACAGGATATTTATGCGAAGGGCTCGTCCTGAAATAATAGCCTGCTGTCTAAAAGTACGTTCATTCTGTGTTCCTTACTGTGCTTAACTTTTTTATGGTTTCCTGAAGCTCCATAAAGGGTTAAAGTGTCGGCCACAGAGAACCTCACGGAATTTCGCAACTAAATCAGAAGTGAACGCCATGGCAGCTCACGTGCAAATGTTTGAATAACGCACAGACGAAAAACTGTACATCTAACTCACCAATCATTAAGGAAATGCTTCAGACTTAACTGACCAATCAATAAGCGAAATCTCCATTAATCAGATTGTAGAACGGTGGCTACAAAAACAACAAAACTACCGGTGAAGTTTGCCAAATAGTTCAATTTCAATATATTTAAGACAAGAGGCCCAAGGCCCGGAGGAGTCTCTTCAAAGCTAGTTTAAGACAGAAAAATAAACTCAAACAAGACGGCGGTCCTCGAAAGGAAGTGGGAACCGCTAATTGGTTGAGTAGATTTTGTCATCCACGGCCATTAGAAAAAAGGCATTAAGGCGTCTTTCGAAACTGGGAACCGACATTGCTTGGACAATATTCTTACTCAGGGAGTTCCAGTCTTTGATTACCCAACAGGAAAACCGTTAATTCTGAGGCAGATGGTCTGAACGTTGCTGGACTAGACGAGAGGAGTGGCCTCGGGTGCAAGCGTCGTAATTTCGAATAATGATCAAATCCAAATCTGGGTAGTGTTTGAGCACAACCAAGCGGAACAGAAAAATAAGATCCACTCGAGGTCACCGGTACTACAAGGGAAACAGTTTTTAACTGCGAAGGCGTGCTCCATAAGGAAGTCCGCAGATTTGTAGGACCATCCTAGAACCCAATCGTTGCATCGATTCAAGTGCGAGCATTTCTCCTGCGTAGCAAGGAAAGTTGGCTGGGTCCGCGAACTCTATGATAGGCCGAACACAGATGGAGAACAGCTTTTTAAATATGGCGGGAGACCACAAAGAGAAAGTCCTTCTCAACATCCATAAGCACCAAATCTCAACCTCACTAATTTTGGCTGTGTGGCAGTTTGTTTTCAAATTGTCTTGTATCATGACTCGGAGGTCACAGAATTCCGTTACTTGTTGGACTGGGACACGAATGCGCGAGTATGGTGAGACGACTTCAATAGATCCAACTGAATAAGGTCCTGTTGCAGGGCGATTATATCGTTGGCACCTGTGACATCACGCCATATTTTCAGGTCATCGGCGTACAAAACGAAGGGAGAGGGAAGGCACTGTTGCAGATCCTGAACATAGATGGGGAACAATGTGGGGGCCAAGAATGGATCCTTGATGAACCCCAGATGATGCGACCTCGGCAGGAGACATACACCTCCGACACTGACACTTCAAGTCCTATCATTCAAATATGACCGGATCCAGTTCAGAATGTTGCCACCGATACCAAGGATTACTAACTTGTTTACGATCAGTTGGTGAGAAACCCGGCCAAACGCTTTACTGAAGTCGATAAATACCACATGCGTTGGTCAACAACTATGTTCCGATTCGGTCCAAGACTCACGAGCAATTAACAGGTTTGTGGCACAAGATTTTCCGCACGTAAAACCGTGTTGCTCTTGAATCCAACCGTGGGTTTGGTCCAGGAAACTGTCGATTTCTTGCTTTATGAGACATTCGAGAACCTTCACTAAAACCGAGGTGAGAGTTACTGGCCTTTAATTGGACGTTTGAAAAATATACATAACAAGTGGAGAATTATATCTGCCAGATGCTTCAGTATAAGTGGGTGTAAATTGTCGGGTCCAGGTGAGGTCGAGGATTTAAGAGCAGTCAAAATACGGATAACTTTTTCTACCAAGAACTGGATGTCCATAAAAATCTCAGGGCTCTGAGATGGGAGGGACACTGGTGTTATTGTTTGCTGCTGGTTAGCCAATTCATCCTGGTATTGTGAAGTCAAGGCCTGCGCTTCCTCCCCGTCCGATAGCATGCGCTGACCATCTGCTACACTTAGCTCTGGGATTCCAGGTTGTGCTCTGCGGTGACGGTTGATATAGGCGTGGAACCGCTTTGGCTGAGAGTCGGAGACTTTCAGCATGGTATCTTCGTAATCCCTTTTATCTTGCCTTATAACGGCATGGCATTCATTACGCACTCGTTTAAAGCGGTCAAATGCAGATTGCGTACCGAGTAAACGAAACGCTCTCCACGCTCGGTCGCGCCTTCGCAATAAGCCTTGTGCTGTTCAGCCGATCTAGGGTGGAAATAGCCGGGACGAGCCAGGGACAGACATTGGAGTAAACTCCGCGACAAGTGCAGTAACGTTAGATTTCAACAGTGCCCATTTTTCCTCTACAGAGGCATCGGTAGGCACCTCCCATAGTAAAAGTGGAGCAGCTTGACGCATGCCGTTAAAGTCCGTACGCCAAACATTTATCCGTGGTGGTCTCCAGGGTCTAACTGTTGGTCGTGAAAGCAGATAGTGCGCGGAAACGATGCAATGATCACCAGGGGCCAGTGGGTTCGAGATGGTGACATTCAAAATTTCATCATGCTGGTTAGTTTAGATTAAATCCAAACACGACGATGAAGAAGCTGATATCTGCGTAGGCAACAGGACAAGTTGCACAACACCATTGACCGAAACAATATCACGAAAAGCGTTGTTTAGACAGTTTGGAGATGTGGATACTGGGGGTGTCATAGACCAATTAACCGAAGGAAGGTTAAAGTCGCCCACAATACAAACATAAGACGATGATGCGTATTCAACGAACATGTCGAGCCAGGCCAGATACGTAGTGCTAGGACTCCCATACACAACACACACCATTACAAGTGATTCGCGGGAGCTGGATACTGACACCCAGAGTTGTTCAATGAGGCCTTCACCTCCAAGGCTTCAGATAACCTTGCTTTGGAGGTCCTGTCTCACGTACAATGCGACCTCGCCATACGCAGGACCGGCTCTATCAGTTTGGCAAACGTTGTTGCCAGGAATGTAAACTTCAGCATCACCAATATCAGGATGAACCCAAGTTTCCGTAATTCCAAAGAAGTACGACCTTTGGCTGTTAACCCAATGGGAGAGCTCGGCGAGCTTGGGAAGCAAACTTCTGGCATTGATTAAACCGATTGGGGAGGCTGTTCGACTGAGTTGTCTATTAACCTCACGATCAATAGTGCAGTGAGAAGACGGCGTCTCTACATAACCCGAAAATTTTGGATTATCAGGTTCGTTTCGCCGGTGAGTGTCCGACGCTTAAGCTCTTGGACGGCCATGCGGCGTTTTTCCCGTTCTTTGGGTGAGAGGTCGGGTTTTACTGATACTGTTAGGCCCTTGAGCTTATAACATCTTGACAGCAATTTTTTAAGTAATCACAGATGACTCGAATATGAGATTTAGCGGACGTGGGTGGCTTTCTGATTTGGCATCAGGTCGAATCATTTGGTTAACCACGATTTCCTCACCAGCATTCTCCAACAGCCATTGCAAAATGGGATTGATCACGACTTTGTCATAGTTTAATCGACAGGTTGCATCGCCTTCTGTCGCTTCAGGAACGTTAAACATGATCCGACACCTGTCACTTTGTCTCACTTCAGCAGTTGGTTGTTTCACCGACATAGCTGTGGGAGCTGCAGCAACAACCGGGGGGTTCATGCGCTTCGGCAAAGTGGTTGATGGGGTCTGCTATGGAATCGAGTCGGGGCGGGAACAGGCGCGGGCGGGTTGGTTGCTCTCTGTCGTCTATACCTCGTGGTTTTTTTGGTTCCAGGAAAAAAAGGCTAAGAGGAACATGTCGTGTCACCCCGGCCAACAGAATCTGGAGATGCAGAATCTGCAGCTGAAGGGGCTATAATAGGTAGAACTGTCTCCTCATCCACAACTTCTTGAATTGTGCCGGCATGGATAGTGGAAAGATGGTATGCAGATTGGGTTCTACATGGCTCACAATAGATGACGAAGCATTGAACATCAAATTTTTTTGAGAACTTCGTACTGCTTGTTGGTCACAGCTAAACAAGCAATGTGGAACCAGCTGGAACAGCCCTGACACTGGACGGCTTTCGTCAGACGTGTGACATTGCAGTTGCATTGAGAAAATATAGTAGAATTCGTCATTTTGAGAAATTTGTAGATTCGAAATGAAAAAGATCTAATAAAAAAATTTGAATGATAAATACAAAGACTAAAAGCCTTTTTTCTTGTGAATATATCGTTTATAGAAATCTTCCGAGTTGTCTCAAAATCTGAACTAATCGCGGTCAAGGTCACAGTTGTCACAGTTCGCTGCACATTTGGGCATTGGTGATGGCGTTCGCTTCTGCTGTTGATGCGAGATTCCGCGAAATTTTCTGCAGCAGACACTTCCAGTCGTTTAAGGAGCTTCAAGAAGCCATTAAGGGGTTTAGCAAAGTAATAAAGGTCATTGACAGCTTACTTTCAGACAACGGGCTACTCTTTCAGGACAGGCCGTTCTAATAAATATCCTGTTGACTCCATACACGCCGAGAAGTTTGTGTATGCTCACCACAAATATGTCTGCATCATGGCGCCGACGAGGAAGTTGGATGATTTATGCTTGTAGTTGATTTCTTCTGCTAGACGTATTGGATGCGACGCGTACTTCAATGTCAATCATAGAGTAAAGAAGGGTATCGCGGTAACGTCCTTTAACATGGACCACAATCATGAGCCTATGTCGCATGCGACAGTAATTTTCAACGAGCATCCTTTACAGGACTTTCATACCCTAAGTCCCCTGTCCCCAAAAGGTTAGTCTGGTACACCACGCTTATTTCTTAACACTATAGCAGACGAGCAGCCGCTAATTGTGCGTTCAAAATTTAAAAGAGTGATGGGGAATGGCATATTCAATAGTTATGTAAAACTAATGTCAAGAATAAGAGATTTAGAGGAGGTAAGATGGAAATACGGATATCTTTATGGAATTTTCAGGCAACAAACTCCAACTTCAGAATTTTGCACAGCCGCAAGCTGCCAGAGGACCATCCGGCGTATGGCACGATTAAATATCGATATATTTATTTCGCATGTGTATATGGTGGCAGATCCAGAGTTAAAAGTTCAAACAGGCTAACTAAGTAATTGTTTCTAACTTAAATGATAACATGTCAGACAAAGTGGCACTGGTTGTAAGGCCAGATTTACAGCCAGCGAATTCAGCGGCGAGCTTCATGTAAAGTCTGTTTACATGTTGCACAACCACACCTGTAACCGGGTGCTGGCTTCTGCCTACAATAAATACCGTCGCTTCCGGGGCCGTGGTGGCGCGAGCATTACAAACCAGATAACTCAGACAAGACCCTGTGCTGGTCGTCTAAAGGTCTATTTGAGAAGTAAGTCTCGTTTAAAAAACATCCTCTTGTTAGATTCTTCCGGCATGTCCCACAAGATGAAGTCTTTTGCAAACATGAAACGACGCATTTTGCCCTCTGATACTTCAGCAATGGCGATGGCGGAAGCCCTATATACTATGAGAGGAGGCAGTATGTATGACTTTACGTATGACGAAAAGGGGCTGGAGGCAATGTGCCTGACAACACCAGCCCTGAAATCCATGTTTGCTCAGTATGCAAAAGTGGTGCAGATGGATGGCACCTACCGAACTAACCGCCACGGGTTTGCACTGTATCAGATAGTGATAACCGACAAGCATGGTGATGCGCGGTCCGTGTTCTATGCTTTCGTTTGGACGGAAACGGCCGAAACACTTGAATGGGTCGTGAGAAAGTTTAAGGAGTTGATGGGCCCTGCTACCAAGGAAATACAGACGGTTTTCCTTGCGAAACATGCCCTGGAAATAAGCGCCTGGAGGCGAACATTTCCTGAAATGGGATTTTCTATTTTAATACCTACATTGTATGTGTTGAAAGCCTTTAGATACAAAGTCAGTAGGCTCTACCCAAAAGAGGTAGCTGACTTGGCGATGCGTTCTGTAAAGAAGGCTGTGCGCACAGTTAGTCTTTCGACGTACAGGTCAGTAATTCACCACCTTGAGAACGATTTTCCTGAACTATGGCCCTATATTCAAGAGAATTGGTTGACCTGTAAGCGCCTGTGGGCCCATCATGCTCGAGCTCGCGTTGTCACATATAGTGACGACATGACGAATAAGACTGAACATCTTAATCTAGTGCTCAGGCAGCGGTGCAGACGCTTCATGAACCTGTCGGACTGTGTAATCAGTCTAGTGGCGTTTCTGCAGTCGAAAGAGGTTGACACGGAAGAGTTGCAGCCTGACGAATGTTGTCGTCGCATGCAGTTGAGTGGTCGTCCGCGACACGTTGCAGTAATATGCGAGATGCTGACAACGTATGCGTCAGAAGCTTTCCTGAAACATCTTGATGCCAACAAGGGAGTGGAAAGTATGAGCGAATGGGTGGATGCGTGCAGTTGTCGATTCTTTTCGAATTGGGAGCTGCCGTGTGTCCATATAGTAAACTGCATGGCTGCGAAAGGAGTTGATCCTCAGCTTGTTGTGAGGGGCTGTCGGTGGTTGACTATCAGCCAACGGTTAGACGTCCCTGAGACTAATGAGGATCCGGACCCGCAAGCAGTTTCTAGTTTTGTAGCAGACGTGGTCCTAGAGGACCCTGGGCCTGCATCCACTGAGGCATGCAGGTACCGTCAAGCAATGGAGCTGCTAGATCCTCTTCTTGAGGAACTCAAGAGTTGTAATCAAAGGCGGTTCAGTGAATCGCTTCGCAAGTTAAAAGCCTGCGTTGAAGAAATCATAAGTGATACTACCTCGGAATACGAAGATAAACCGCTGTCTTTCTCTGGAAAAGCGGAAGACTACGAAGGGGACGTCGTCGAGGGTCAGGTGGATGCGCGATGTATTAGGGGGCGGGAGGAACAAATGCTGTGTGCACACGTCGGGATTGGATGTGACCAGCCCGTTTTAGTGTCGCACAATGACAGGCTGCTTCCTATCTCTATCATCCGCGGTCGATCTAGTGCCAAGCCGCCGGCAAAAACGTCGCAAATCACGATTCATTCATATAATACTGCTGCAAACCAGGCTGGTGGATCAACTCCCAATACATTGATGGTGCGAAGGGCTACTAAGCGAGGGCTGTCAGGCAGTTTTTCTGATGAAGAAAACTGTCGTTAGTCGTTTGATTCAGTTATCGTGATAATAGGCCTGCCAGGCCGCAGTTTGGCTGTGAATAATAGGTTCGGACTTCCGTTGTTGTGTTTGTTGTTCGCCGTACGTAATCCCTTGGTAGCATGGCCCTGATTTCCTTCTTTGAAAAGCTGGGCACGGCAGTGCAATACCCAACGGTATCTGAGCAAACATGGATGACGCAACCGCGGCGGTGCTGTCATTGGTTAGTACAGTTGTGTACTTTTAAATGTGTTCTTCTCAGGCACAACTTCCAGGCAATCGTCTACAAAGCTCTCGCACGGGTCTCAATAGAACAGTGCTCTAAAAACAGTAAGTCGATAAATGAGTAGAGTTTCATAAGATTTTTATAGGCCGCTAAATTTATATCCGAGTGTATCAAGCGCCATCTTACTGACAAAGCCCAATGTAAGACAATACTGAAAATGGACGGAAGAATAAACCACGGTTGAAACGAAACTTACAAACAACGCCCTATAACTATCCAATATTTTGCAATAATAATTTGTTTATGCGACACATATATTGTCCTTTACTTATATAACTGATTTATTTTGTGGTTAGGTATGACAGTTGCATCCTTCATTCACGGTATGTCGATATCCGATTAGCATGGCCAGGGCTTGTAAGAGGAAGAAACGGAGAGCCAACCCTAGTGATGGTGATCGCGGACTGCCAGTGTTACCCTCAGCTAGACCGAATGTGGCATGTGGCGACGCCGAAGGATTGGTTTATGCGTAAAATACGTGGATAATCAAATGGTCAGGAAACTTAACGTCGCATCCGCTACGGATGAAATATGCAGGCGAACAGCGAGTTTGTCTTGTTGCTTTTGCGTTGTAGAGTGATAAGGAAGTAGGTAAAGTTGATGGCAGTGGACATGGTGGAGGATTTAGCAGACAGGGAGCAGGGAAATGGAGACCATTGAAGCTCCCCACGATCCCGACGCCGCGCGTTCCGGGTTGAATGCGGAACCTTTGTGCACTTCGAGAAACACCAGAAGGTGCCATAATGGGATGTTCGAATGACCGACGAACTAGACCACGTTACAGAAAGAAGTGAGCATATTGCTTATTCTTTCTGCAGATAAGCTACGGAGGACCGGGGAATGCCGGACTAAACTGCCGGAAATAGTGGAGGAGGTCGATAGGACCTTGTTCGAACTTAGAGCTGATGGCTAGATCATCTCCCGAAAAAATCTGGTAGTGGCGCCAAACACCAGTTCAACGGTTGAACAATCATAGTTTAACCTGGGTGAGGGGCAGCTGCCCGCCGGGACCAGCGGGAGATGGTCCGTGCAGTTCTCCGAATCGGTCATGGCGCGTGAAAAACCTCGAGCATCCTATTGACAGCTGGGTGACTGGCTGTAGTGTAGATGCGAGTACAGTCTTAAATGGAGCGAGAGATCTGAAAGCGTTAGACTGTAACTGGAAACGGTGGTTTGTAGGGATGGTGGAGGAAGTGCTGTAGGGACTGCGCCCATCCCCACAATTAGTCATCTTACGGATAGGTCCCTTAGTGCAACTCCATGCCGCTGTCATTAAAGTACGCGCCGTGGCTACGAATTTTTCGTCTCATCTGATTGTTCCGTTGTTGCTTAGGCATCTTCTTATCAAGCGACCGAGCAGATAACGCCGCAGGCTTTTGTGCGAATCATTCGCTTGGCGTGCACTTCCTTGCCCTTAATTGCTTTCTGTATATACAGTTCTCCTGGCTAATTGACTTCCTTCTTCCCTCGTGCTGCCGTTCGAGACAGTAGTTGAGATGGCTCAGAGTTCGTGCTAATTACGAGTACCAGGCGCGGGTCGTAACAAACGCCAACGAGGGAAAACTGAACTACCGAGGAAAGCCTTGACATCAGGCATGGGATTAGCCCCCGGCCCCCAAATGAATCGATCCGCATGAATGAGGAGATAAGAACAGTTGTGGCCCACAATACGTATGTAGGCGCGACTGAATCTTGCATCTGGGTTGGGGGAGGTGCCGATGGGAATTTTGTCGTGCCGTCGGATCTTAATTTCTTGACAGCCAGAAGATGTCCGTGTCCATGCTTTCTAGTCCTTGTGCCTCCCAGGTGAAGCGCAGCGGTGGAAAACCAGAGTGTGAAAGGTTTTGCAGGGAGAAGACGCTGCGTCTGTGGGATGGCGACACAAGGGAGCGATGGGAGGTGGTGGAGATGTCACAGAGGATGTTGCCCGAAATCAGTGAAGTTGCTGGAGTCCTCGTCACAGAGTTAAACAAAATGGCCTTGTTTGGCAGCTTGGTCGATCCTAGGAGTGAGTTTCAGATTATCAGTGGTCGGTCTAGACAGGGCGTTGGCCACTACATCGCGTGACCCGTCGATGTGGCAGATATTGGGGGGAACTCATAGATTTATTCCAGTTGGCGAATGCCTAGGTACTCAACTTGTCAGAATTTGTTTTAAAGACGAAGGAAACTGACTTGTGACCAGAGAGCACAGTGAAGTCTCTGCCCTCATGAACGTGCTGGAAGTATTTCACGGTAAGGTAGACAGCAAAGAGCTCTCGTCCAAATGTTATGTTGCGCGATTCGGCAGGTTTTAACTTCCTGAGAAGCAAACTAAGGGTTGGGTTGAACTTGCAAGGTGCTGCTGGAGAACCATGCGTACTGCAAAATTGGAAGCGTCAACCATGTGGCAGATGGGAGCAGAAAGGCCTGAGTGCGTGACAAGGGTGGCGTCGGCTATGGCAGCCTTGGCCTTGTCGAAAGCAGTGAGGGTGGCTGTGGATAGATCGAACGAACCTTTGGTGACCCAGAGGAGGTTTGTGAGAGGCAAGATGGTGACGGCACTCTTAGATAGAAATCGTTGGAATTGACGCGTGGAAGAGGGAAGGGGTAATTCGCAGATGGCGACAACCTTCGAAGGGGTAGGATGGATGCCGTTGGTGTCCCAGGAAGTCAAGGGATGGAGTGGCGAAGACGCACTTAGACGACTTGAGGTCAACACAAAATTGTTGAAGGCGGTCAATCGCCGTTACGGGATGTTCCTTGTGTGTCGTAGCCCATAGTTGTATCAGGAATCCCCGCCGGAATCCAAACTGGGAGTAGTTGGGAGACGGAGAAAAGCCGCGACCTCGACCGGCTTGAGCCACAGGTCCGCGGGAGTGAGGTGGGTGCCTGGCCGAGAACTGCAGGCGAACAGATGACGGCAGTCATGCGGTGAGACGCCGCAGTCGGGACAGCAGTCGGGTATGGATGGGTCGAGCCGGTGCTGGTACTGGCGAAGGAGCATACAGTAGCCACTGCGTAGCTGCGCCAGAGTACAGCGAGTGACCCTCGGAAGATGTCGTTCCGAGGCCGCAATCGGAGGTGGATAGCCACCCAAAAGGACCGGGGGACGGTAATCTCGTTTCTCCTCGACAACGAATCTCTGGTGGAGACGCTGGAAGCCTGTCTTGGTGGCAGAGCTATCAACAGGTAGATCCGCGAGAGACGAGGCAACAGCTTCCTTGTGGAGTGCTCGAATAGACGGCCGGACGTTGCGGCAGGGCTCGGGAGCGGTGCAACGGTGATGATTGGGATGGCCGGGTTGCGAATAACTCCACCAGAACTGCTGGCTAAGGAGAGTGTTGTGATGGGCGACCGGTAGAACAGAATCCTCCGCATGAAGATGATCTATAGGCGACATTTTATAGCAACCCGTGATCGTGCGGAGGGCAGCGTTTTGGGCTGACTGGAGGCGGCGGAGGCTGGAAGAGCTCATCGTAGGAGACCAGATTGATGCCGCATAAGTGAGGTGCGGCTTGGCCAGCGCCTTGAAAGCAGTCGACAGAGTCTCTTTCGCGCAGCCCCAGGATGTACCTGCTAGAGCCTTGAGGGCCTTGGTGCAGCGGCTTACTTTGCTTGCGGTCTCCCTGGCATGGTCTGCGAACGTGAAGAGCGGATCAAAACGCACACCAATGAGTTTGGGCTTGCGGACGAGTGGTAAGGATGCCCCATTGACCGTGATGACTCGGTGACGATTGAACTCCTTCGGATCAAGCGTAAAAACAGTTACGGACGACTTGGCTGCCGAGATCGTCATTCCGCGCTGGGTGAGGAAGTTTTCGACAACAGGCATGAACTCCGTGAGGAGCTGTGCAGCCTGATCGATTTCATGGTGCCGGCAAAAAACTTAACATCGTCCGCATGGGATACCACTTGCACAGGTGCCCGGGGGAGTGGGAGCTCTCGCATGTAGATGTTAAAGAGTGTCGGGCTGAGCACAGAGCCTTGAGGGACGCTACAGTTCTGCATACGGGGCTTAGAGAGAGCGCCCCGGAAGACGACACGATCGCGACGGCCACGGATGTAAGCCGCCAACCATCGGATGTTCCTTGTGGTCGGTACTGATGGAACTCAAAAAGGTCTAAGGGGTGTACGGCAACAACCTTCGAAGGGATGGGATTGATACCGTTGGTGTCAAGGGAAGGAACCCAAATACGCACTAGGACAGATTGAAGACAATGCCAAATTGTTGAGGGCGGTAAAACGCTGTTGTGAGATGTTCCATATTATCGATGATTATGGAACTTGCTGAGGTCAATATAGGCGTAGACAAATCATTCTGTCTATGAACCTCTGGAAGGTTTGGGCAGCATTGCGAAGTCCAAACGATATACACAGGAACTCAGAAAGTTTAAAGAGATGGGGAAGACTGTTCTTATAGAGATCTGGTGGAAAGTCTGAACCCAGTCAATCTCCAAGAACGCAGATTTGCCGAAAAAGGCATCAGCACAATGTGGAAGATGCGGTCCGGTGTAGCGATCCGGGATAGGAAATTTTTCAAGCGCCGGTAGTCACCACAGGGAAGCCAGTCACCAATGGCAGCCTTTGAGACCATGTGGAGGGACGAGGCCCATGGGCTTTTAGATTGACTGATGGTGTCAATCTGAAACATATGCTTGAACTCGGCTTTCACGGCGGGCAGTCCTGCAGGCGCAAGACGACAAAACAGGAGAAATAATGATTCGGATGTGATGCACAAAGTCGTGTCCTGGCGTGGAACCGCTAATGGTGGAACCAGTGATTGCAGGATATGTGGTAAGAGGTTGCCGAAATGGACTAACCCGTGAAGACGGGTTACCTGTTAGTCTAGCTGCTGGCTACCCGATGCATCCACAGGTGACGGATAGTGGAACTACCTTCAGTGAAGGTTAGCTGTGAAATAAGCGGACTCTCGGGTCTGACGAATAAGCAGTCGTGGACGCAGCAGCGGCAGTGCTACTAGGGTGTGGTAGTCTGAGGCCTGGCAAGACAAAAGCCTATAAGTGTCGCAAAGGCTGATGACGGCGCTGTGACATGGCGAGCGTGAATTACCATCAAATAAGTTCGTTTGCCACCGCTGCCTTGTGGTTAGGCTATTGAGCCAAAGCACTAGAGGAGACAACCTCAAACACAAACCAGGTGGTTGCTGGAAACCTGCTGGTACCCAAAATTTCCATGTCACCTCAACGAATTTTATGTCCAATCCATACTACGGCGTCCGCAACCCTTGTCCAATGGTGCAGGCGAATAGTATGCGAGCTGGACTACTCAATCGAAATCGGACTCTTGGTATTGGATGCTTGAATGTGCGAACGTTCTTGGCCCCTGGTACGCAAAGCCTGACGGTGCGCAGCCTTTATCATTACAACGTCGATGTTTGCTTCTTGTCCGAAGTCCGACTCCCTAACTCCGGCACTCAGGAAATAAAATTTCCTGGAACTGACTCCCACTTCACCCTATACCACAGCGGCTCCCATGACTCCTCCGGTAGTTTGTGGCAATTGCCCTCTCGCAACAAGCAAGCCGTGCACTACTTGCCTGGGAACCAGTCAATGAACACATGGCTTATGTGCGCTTGAAAGGCCACTTCACAAGCATATCTGTGGTCGCGGTATGTGCACCAAAGTCCGCTGCTAACCAGTGCAATAAGGACATATTTTACTCACAGCTAAAAAGACTTGTTGAAGCACTCCCTCGCCGCAATCTATTGATTGTTGCTGGGGGTTGGAATGGCCGGACCGGGCTGGGTGACTCCAAAAACAGCCATCTTATCGGCAGCTTTGGGCTTGGTTCTTGATGTGAGAATGGTGACAGATTGCTGAACTTTGCTGAACGGAACCGACTGTTTGTAACGAACACGTGCTGCCAGCACCGCAACAAACAGTTGCTGACCTGATACTTCAACGACGGTCATACGGCCATTCAGATTGACTGTATTTAATCAGGTCAAGATTTCGCAGCTTGATTCATGATAATTGGTCGGTGCGTGGTGATGAGACTGGTAATGTCCATGGCTTTGACCACGTTCTTGTTCGCACATGCTTGAAAGCCCACCTCTCATCTGCGTCTAAATTGCCCCGCGCTAGACGCCTCGGTGTCGCCGAAATTTGGGAGCCAAACACCGCTGGGGCCCTAGCAGAGAAATCCGGTCCTTTTTCATGACCCGCGCCGACGGAGAAGGTGGCAACTCATAGTCTACACTGAAAACGTCAGTCTATACAGCAGCGGAGAAAATTCTTGGATGCACCCAGCGGCGCCACAGTGATTGGATCAGCGGAAGAACCCTGCAATTGTCTGCGGAGACAGCCCGAGCTAGGGGCCGTAATGAAGATAATTTCCGCCAACTAAGAAAGATGACGGAAAAATTGGCCTGAGAGGACCGAAAGAAATACTGGGCTGAAATTGCAACCTCCATGGAACAGGCCTTAAACGTTGGTGATACTCTAAATCTCTATTAACATATTCGCCAGGCTGGTGGTAAACTGTCTTCAGCGAGTGACTCAGTTCATGATGTGAATGGCAGCTTTATTGCTGACAACGCGACCAAGATCGAACGCTGGCGTGAGCAGTTCGAGCATCTCCTCAACTTCTACACGGAGCCCACTGCCCCCTGCTCCTATCTACAGTAGAGCCTCCTCCATCTTGCACTTATCCAGCGTCATGTGACTCACCTGAAGCAGAAATTGCTCATGCCATAAAAAGGCTCTGGAACAATAAGGCACCTGGAGAGGACGGCATACCCGCGGAAATCTACATGTCTTGTGCCGGCTTTCTGGCGCCTTGGCTCCACGAAGTAATTGTACACGCACGAAGAGACGAGAATGTCCCTGATGACAGGAGTTCAGGCATCCTTGTGCCTGTCCACAAGAAGGGAGACAAGAAAAAATGTGAGAACTACCGTGGCCTCATCGACATAACTGCGAAGAGTTTCGCTATTGTTCTCCTCAGGTGGTTCCAGTCTGTGCGCGACTCTGGCTTTAACCGACTTCTTCTCCACTAAGTAACCATGGCCCGAAGATCGCAGTTGCTGGGTTTTACTCACTTAACCCCCTGCGATATTACCGAACCCAAAGTGCTATAAAATCTCAACTACTGATTTGCCTGAGCTCAATCATCATCAGAATACACTCATCTTTAATTGAATTTTTCCTGTATCATCCTATGTGACCGCAAAATTGAGAATTTCATAACCAACACCTTGAAGCACGATGGAAACTAACAATCGCTCCATGCCCGTCAACCCCAGGCCATGGTTCCATCCCCATTCCAAAGAGCTGTTCCCTGCGATGAGCGCCAATATCTTGACCTCCTTTCCAAACTCTGATTTCACTCCTACTGTCAACGGTAACCCTCCATCTTCTCAACAATCACTGACACGGCATACGGATTTGCCGTCGAAGTTCAACGCAGGCAAACTGCCACCCTCACACGTTGTCGAGAATACCAATCTCCTACCAAAATGCTCATGCCAGTCACAAACGTCCCTTCAACCTGGCTCATCTATGCCAGCCACAGCCGTCCATGCTGTTTGCAACTCTACCGTTGGTACGTCCCTCCTTCCCTATATTTTACTAATCCTCCTTCGTTCGCTTTCTTTGATCTAGAAGGGAGCACTTGAAGTGGTTGCTGCTGCCCAATCCCTACCTAACTCTTGACGTCACAGACAAAGTCACTCAGAGCAGGCCCTTGCGCGAGTGTACTTTTCGCCATGCCTCGGACCAGACGCAAACTGGCGCATGAGACAGTCAGCACTCACGCCAGTGTCTACCTTCCTGTGGGCCAACCAATCACCATCAAAGCCGCGAGACTGAGCAAGGATTCGGTGGTCGCCCCGATGACTGACGCTAGACTCACTTGGCATTTTGCCCCCTCGCAGGGCGGACGCGCCATCGCTGCTTTTTCACACGACCCTCACGACGAACGCAAGCCAGACCGAGTCAACCCTTCTGCTAACTATTCTCCTATTTATTCTGTACAGAATGCAACCTTCCTACAACTCTGTTTTCCCAAGTCTTCTCCAATCTCCTAAGGAATCGGGCCTGGAAGATCGCAGCCGTTAGGGTTTAACCTTCGTAGCCTTTACGCCCTTTGCAATAAAGGCACCACTTGAGCTTAGTTGCTGTCAACTTGAAGAAGTTGACAGTTATAAATACATGGGAGCGAGGTAGCTGCTGAATGGTCTGAGTAAGAATGACATTGTTCCCCGAGTTGACGAAGCACGGCGAGTGTTTTTTAGTCTTCAGAAGTGCAAATGGACCCGACGCGATATTTCTATCTCAACAAAGATCCGCGTATACCGTGCATCTGTGCAGTCTGTTTTCCTACGCGGATGCCAATGTTGGACTATGCGCGTGGAGGATGAACAGAAAACTGGAAGACTTTGACCACTACTCTCTGGAGCATCCTTCGAGTGAAGTACACCGACTTAGTCTCAAATATGACAGTCTGCACTCGCTGTGACAAAATCACAACGATATTCCAGGCCATTCAGGAAAGACGGCTAAGGTTGTTCGGAAACATTCTTCGGCGCCAACCTCAAGAGCTCAGTGGTACCGTCCTCGACTTGAAACCGTTGTTTAATTGAAAACGTCGAAGATGGGGTTAACACAAACATTGGCTTGGCTCAGTCCGTCAGGACATGGAAGTGGTTCTATCGCAGGGGTTTAAGTGAGTTAAACCCAGCAACTGTGATCTTCCGACCATGGTTACTAAGTGCGGAAGAGAAGTTGGTTAAGGCCAGAGTAGTTTGAAGAATCTATTTTGCACACAAGGGAAAGGACAATAGGTAGAGGAAGTCTGACTTGCGAGAAAACGTCCGCTTAGAAGATTGGCCGGGTCCCAAATGACTGTTTGAGAGAAGTCAGGCCAGTAGACAGAGTGAGAGTGCGTCCACTGGCTAGGTCGGCCTGTGATTGGTTAAACACTGTGTTGGTGGATAGCGTATCTTTCGACACCGTTGTCGGACAACGTGGGTGGCCTATGTCTCTCACCAGTAAGTTTGGCGACCACAACGGCCTTGCGCTCTAAACAGATTGAGGCCATGACCGAAAAGCCAGACGTAGACAGGCAACGGCCCACTACAGTTCTCGGACCTTCGGTATTCGGTCTCCGGAGCTGGCGAAGAGAATGGGTCGAAGGGTCCAGGTCTGCGGCCGTGGCTCGTCACGCGTGAAGAAACACCAATTGGGACATAACTGAGGCTGGCTAGATCAGTCATGTCCACAACTGTAACAAGTACAAGATAGTAAGAACTATCAAGATCAGGGTCCAAGTCGGCGAGTTTATGGGGAATTTCAGACGGAGAGCCTGGTGGTTTGGTCCTGCAAACTGCTGTGACAGCAGTCCAAAATGATATCCACGTCAGTGAGAATGTCAGCACCTTGGATGGCAAAGGGCACGCCAACAACGAGAAACCAAAGGAAGAGACGCGGGAAACTGATGTGGGCAGAGAGGGATCAGCTACCAAAAGTGGCAAGCTGCGAAGTGTTGACGGTTTGGAGGAGGAGGCCGGGGTGGGGCAGCGATGGTCAACTGCTAGGAGATTAATGATAGTCAGTGACAATCAAGAAACTTCTACGTCTAAATTATCTCCTCAGTCTGTATTATACCCCCATCTCTTCTCCCTCCGCACTGATGACCTACGATCGACAAATGAATGCTTGTTTGTTAACTATGCTGATGATACGGCTGTTGGTCATCGTCTTTAAAGTCCGACACATCTCCAAGTACAGTAGTCGCCGGTTATTAACTAACTGGCCGACGACTTCTGTACTGAATAATGGCCTGAGTCAGCAAATGGTCTTCTGCTTAACGAGCAGAAGTCAGTCCAGTGTTTTTTTCGACTACCACCCTCTCTCTGTGGCAAACTTCAACGGTATATTCGTTCGTTTTTTTTGTTGCCGTTCTACAAAATGATGGGTAGAGATTTTGTTTAACGATTGGTCGCTTAAGTCTGCAGCCTTTGCTAAATGATTGGTGGGTAAGATGTGCAGTTTTTGCTTTGTACGCTATTCAAAAATTTGCGCGTGAGTAAACATGGCAATGATTTCTGCTATCCTTGCGAAATTCCGAGAGTTTCTCGATGGCCGACGCTTCTAATCCCTTATGGAGCTTCAGGAAGCCATAAAAGAGTTTAGCACAGTAAGGGACATCAACCGAGCTTACCGTTAGGCAGCGGGCTATTATTTCAGGATGGGCTGTTCGCATAAATATCTTGCGGACTCCGTACATGCCAATCTCTTAGTGTATGCCCAACTCAAATACGTTTGCATCTTAGTGCCGACGAAAAATTAGAAAGATCTATAATTCTAGTAAATTGCGCGAAGTTTGAAATTGTTTACGAATTTCAAGTCTCTCGAGCTTATGTGTTTTTAGTCTCTATATCAGTATAGAAGACACGCTTCTTGGAAATTATTCAAGAATTGACTATAGATTTCCAAAGTTTGGAATTTTCTACGTGGAAATCTGAGTCCGGTCGCTCTGAAAAATTCCTCCTCTGTGAATTATTTCCAAAGATTGGAAATTGCTTCTTGGACGTGTCGATTTTGTGAAAAACTCCTCTGTGCCACAAAAATCTGCACATCTCCGAATTTCACGCCGAGGCTGAGTCCTGATATCACTGTGTTGTTATATACCCTTATCCTTATATTGTCATAATATTTAGGATAATAGTGACTCTCACGTTAGGATAAAAGTGACTCTCACGTTATTCCTAAGGAAATTTTTAACCAAACACATTTCATTGTATCTGTCAGGAACTCAATATTTTACTCTGACTTGCTGTAACCTGCTTGTCTCAGTAAACTTGCACTATCTGGCCAATCAATCTTCTGTCCGCCTCACTCTAACGTGCTCTTTGATTTGGCTTCCGACTTAATTGGCAGTATCACACGCATGTCGCAACACAAAAAATCTTACATAACATGGATACTTTAGATGCTACAAGTCCGTTAGCACGAAACGTTTCGCCTCCGCCGGATCTCATACCCGGGTCGCCAAATCTGGTTATTAACGGTGTTAGCACCTCAGGCAGCCAGGCCAATTCGACACGGGCCCTTGACAACCATGTTTAGATACGCCCAGAAAGTAACTGCCGATATGGCCACTTAGATAATTTTATAAATTCTCCACCTCCTGCAAAACGGACAAGATGTCTACTACGTTTACTGAAGTTAGACTGTGAGGACTTAGTCCTCAACCCTTGTCGGCCAAAAACCGGGGATATATAAAAGTACATATGCTCAGATAGCCTCGGCCGGTAAACCTGAAAATCGCATATCATCTGCCGAACCAAGTAAACCAGCAGGCGTCTCACTCGATCGCAAAGAAGCTAAAATAAATCCGCAGTTTACGCCATTGTTACTCTGCTCAGGCAGCACTAACAATGATCTGTATTTGCGTCCTAGCGTCACATCGTTGCTTGATGCTGCACTAGAAAGCGACGATACAGAGGTCGATAAGATCATGAAGCCAAAAAAGCATAGGGATAGAAAGGCTCAAAAGTCTAAATGGCCAGGAATGCGCAGTCAGCTATCCCAAAAACCGGCACATCAGGACCCATCAAACCTTTAGTACTGGATACAGATGCCCGCTTAGTCGGAACTCGTGAGCTCGCAGCAGATGCACCAGTGAGTCACAAGCAGCATATAGTTGTAAAAGGGGCTCCAGAGATATCGTCAACAATTGCACAAGAACGAGTTGACGCTGATATTGACTTGGATTTGGACATGTCTCTCGACAGGCCTGAAACCTGCATATCGGATCATGTCTCAAGCTCATGGGCTATACCATCGTAACTCGGCTTAAGCGAGAGTAGCAATTATCGGGATTTGCATCCTAGCACCACATCGTTGCTCGACTCTGCACAAGAAAGTGATGACCAAGAGTTTGATAAGATCATAACTCAAAAGAGGCATACGTCTAAGAAAGCCAAACGGTTCACGGGTTTGCATTCAGCTTACCCAATAGCCAGTACATCAGAACCGCGTGTACCGGATACAATTGCTCCCTCGGCTGAAACACGTGAGCTTGCAACATATGCCCCATTGAGTCGCAAGCAGAAAATAGTTGTAAAGGGGGCCCCAGAGTCAGAGTCGTCCATTGCACAAGAACGAATTGACCATGACGTGGGTCTTATGCGGGTGTACGCCAAACCGTTGCTAAAACCAGGCGAGTCTTTCCGCATTCTTAAGGCATTTCGAATAGGGAAGGCTCCAACAGCTCCAGAATCAATTTCTCGGCCACGACCACTAAAAGTTATTGTAGAAACTGAAGCACAGGCGAAACTCTTGCTAGAGCGCAAACCATCCTTACGGAGTCTGCATCTGCAAGTTTTTTTTCAGCCGGATTACGAGTTGAAAGAGCGGAGAAAGATGAGACAGCTAATAATAGAGCTGGGGAAACGGAGAACTAATGGCGAGACAAATCTCAAAATAAGAGAGGGAAAAATAGTTCAGGTCAAAAGGACATCGCTCTGGTCGAAGCCTGTAACAGTGACGGCCTAGCTGTCCCGTCACCGAAACCTCAGATATGCCCTCTTAAATTGGTCGTTTTAAATGCCAGATCACTGATTAATAAAATGCCTCTGCTCCAGACTATGGTTTTCGTCAACCGCCCAGACATTGTTGTGGTAACTGAGACATGGGCATCGGCCTCTGTAGCTGACTCAGAACTCTCTGTTCTAGGCTATGGATGCGTTCGGAACAATCGAAACAATGGCCGTGGCGGAGGAAGCTGCATCTATAATAAGCAGCCACTTGCATTTCTCCCGTTGGACTATCCACAATTCACAGCGGTGGAGGAGAGCTGCTGGCTACGAGTTGTTCTAAAAAAACAAATACTCCTTACTTGTTGGTTGTGTTTATCGCCCACCTAATGCCAATGCAGACTACGATCTTTGTCTCTCGCAGGCATTTCATGCCGCTGATGACTTGAATCTTCAGTATTGCTTGATTGCAGGCGATTTTAACCTTCCTGACGTGCAATGGTTTCCACCATCCGGTCCTTCAAAGTTTGAGAACTTACTTGAGGCAATAGATATTGGCATTTGGGATCAGGTAGTCGATTTTCCCACTCGAGGAGCAAACATACTCGACCTAATTTTTTGTAGGGGATGCGAACCACTTTCAGTGTCATCCTTAGACGCACTTGGGAGTTCAGACCATCTTACAGTTGTTAGTGAACTAGAACTGGACGCGAATGAATCACTTTCCAAAAAGTATAGTTTCTATCATGACTTCCGATCAGCAAACACGGCTGACCTACTGGCACATATAAACGCTCTCGACTGGTCTGAATTTTTCCAATGTTTGGATGTAAATGTTTGTCCCGATGCACTGTACAAAGTGTTGGATCCACTCATCCTCCACTTTGTCTCCCGTAAGAAAATAATACATGTCAAGGATGAAGTGTACCTTCCTCTGTCTTTCCGTCGTAGGCTGCGTAAACTCTCTCGTCGTTTGCATCGGCTGAACGACACTTCCGTAAAGCCCTTGATCACACTGATCTTTGAGCAGGCCAAGAAGCTCTACGAAGAAAAGCAGATAGCCGATGAGGCTCACTTCGCTGAAAATCCTTCCCCTAATGTTGCGAAACTCTTTTCGCGTACAGTTAAAGCGCCGAGGAAAACGCAACACCCCATTCTTCAAGATGCTTTTGGAAACCCAATAGCTGACGCTAAGTTGGCCGCCGATAGCTTCAATGCGTTCCTATCCAAAACGTTTAGTGAAAGCTCGTTCGCTGCACGTCCGGTTATTTAGGCTTGGGCGGGTGCCATACTCGAAACCATAAGTTTTACCCTCTGGAAGTGACTGTGGCCATTCGTCGTTATCGTCAATCCTATAGTCCAGGACTAGATGGCGTCACAGTTAGCCTTCTAAAAGCTAAAGCGAATGATATCTTTCCGTCTATTCTTTGTAAGGTATTTAATCTTGCTCTTGAGAGCGAAACCTATCCTTCGTTGTGGAAGGAATCGCACATAATGCCTATTCACAAGCAGGGCCGATCGACCTCATTCGACAACTTAAGCCAATAAATACACTTCCCGCAGCCTCGAAGATCTTGGAGACCTTAATCAAAGAAAAGATGATGCATCACTTGACAGAGAACAACCTGCTCAATACAGCTCAACATGGCTTTATCGAGAAACGATCTTGTGATACCTGTCAGCTCTCTTTCTTTGATTATGTGCTGCAATCTAGAGACAGCGGTTTTGCCACTCATAGCGTCTATTTTGATTTTACTAAGGCCTTTGATCGGGTCGATCATAACCTCCTCCTTCTGAAACTAGCCTCCTTCGGCATAGGTAGCAAGCCTTTGAACTTCATATCTTCCTATGTCGATGCTCGCACACAACGAGTAAAAATTTCCAATGTTATCTCCAACCCCACGCATGTGAGGAGTGGAGTTATACAGGGAAGTGTACTGGGTTCGCTCCTATTTTGCCTGTTTGTCAACGACGTTTCAGATTGTTTTCAGTATGGCAGACCCTTCATGTACGCTGATGATTTAAAAGTCGCTTATCGATATAAACCGGCAGATCACAACATCGTGCTCGAGCTGATACAAAAGGATCTTCAGGCCTTCGCCCAGTGTTGTTGCACATGGCGCCTCACCCTTTCATGGCACAAATGTTCCGTTATGGTTGTTGGCGACGATCATCAACCGGAATTAGGCATTGACGGCCACGAATTAAATGTCCCAGGAGTTATCAAGGATTTGGGCATATCCTACTCTAATAGTCTCAATTTGTCAGAGCACTGTGCCCTGATAGTCTTGAAAGCACGCCGAACCACCGGATGTATCCTTAGACATTTTAAGACTATCAACGTTAGAACTAACCTTTATAATATGTACGTCAGACCTAGTCTTGAATACTGCTCGCCTCTATTCAGTCTTCTGCGCACTAGTGAACGGAAGAAAATAGAATCGGTGCAGCACTTCTTCACTAGAAGAGTTTTCACTACAGAACACCGTAACTTAACCTACCAACAAAGGTGCGAACTTATAAAGCTGGATCCCCTATGGCTTCGTCGATTGCAGAAGGGTCTTTTTTTACTGTTTAAACTTTTGAATGGCTAAACCTTTAATCCCCTTAGTACAATAAGGCAGCTTGAGCACTCTCGACGCGCCAGTCATCGAGACATATTTTTATTTCTTCCCATGGCACGTAAAGTTAAGTACCGGCAATTCTTTTCAGTAAATGCCATATCAATCTGGAATAAGCTGCCCAAAAGTATTAAAACCCAGCAAAACTACCCTATGTTTAAGAGAGCTATAACTAGTTTTCTACATTCAGGACAACTTTCACGAATTTTGGGTGCTGACTCGGTGGAATCTCTCTTTCACTCTGATGGTGTTCGTGGACTTTGTACCCCGCCAGGCTTCATGCTGAAGATAATGCTGCAGAAGCAGCAGCCCGCAGTCTGCTAACCCTTCAGCCGATAGCGCGCAACTTTTGCCGACAACCATTGAAGGAAGACTGAGAACACTGTGTTCTTGGGCCAACCCTCTCCGTCTGGAACTAATGTTTTTAAACGATATGAAACAGTTCTCCTGCTGATGAGTCAACTCAGCTTACAACTGTACATTTATTCCGTTTGTATCATACCTTTGAAGGCAGGTTTTTTTCACTTGAAACAAACTCCCTATCTCGCCCAGTACTGACAAAACAAAAAACCTGAAACAAAACCAATACTGGCCGCAACATAGGGAGTTTTTTTAGGTTTATTTTCGGTCTTCGAGGTGTTGGAAGGCGCCCAAGAGGTGCATTACCAACTCTTTACAATTGCCTGTAAACTAGCATAATAAACATATTATTATAATTAATCTGTTCTGCTAACCCTGTCGGATGCGACGCGTATTTTAGTGTCAATCATCGAGTAAAAAAGGGCATCGCAGTAATGTCCTTTAATATGGAGAACAAGCACGAGTCATTGCATTCTGAAAATGTGGATTTCAAAAACATTTTTTAGAGAAGGATTATTTGCAGGACTTTCGGATAGTGAACCCGTCATCGCCTGTAAGCGACGTTTTGCACCGTGTTTATTTTCCAGCATTAGCTAGGTAAAAAGCACTATTTCTACGTTCTCAATTCAAAAGAGTGATGCATAAAGTAATCTTTAATATATGCAGAATATATTTCCAAAGTTAGCGATTTTGAGAAGTTAGGCAGAACGTGCTTATCTATTTGGAATTTTCAGGCCAAATAGCTGACAGCGGCAAGCTGCCAGAGAACCACCCTGTGTATAGCAGGGTCAAATGCAGGCACGTGTATTTTCGATGTGTTTATGGTAGCAGTTTAAGGGCTAAGATTACAAGACGATGGACAAGTTAATTGCATTTAAATTAAATGATATTGTTTTAGATCAATGAGGTTTGGCTACACGGCCAGATTTACTGCCGCGGAGTTTAAGAGATATCTGCATGTAACGTCTGTCTCCATGCTTAACAACCACGCCTGTAACCAGTTGTTGGCATCGACCTACATTTCATTTCGTAAGCTGGAGGGCGAAGCCGATGGAAAGCTTCTTCGTATCATAACTCAATTAAGACCCGGCGAGTAGACAATCTAAGGTAAGCACGGCAGCGATACGACTACTACTTGCGGTTGTAGTGACATATATCATTGACTACACATTTTACGGGTACAACGGCATGGCTTACCGTCCGTATAAAGGGTCGCATCTGTCGGTCAGTAGGCATGGTGAACTCAGCACTACAGTGCTCACGGTCGTTATCATCGATAGTAAGTGATATTTGGCAGTGCTGCCAACAGCTGTCCGTGCGATGCTTTTACATTTCTAATGATATTTTCTGCCTGACAAAGAACATATCAGCCACCTAAATAAAGTGCTCTATCTGCCAGGAACGGCTTGACTTATTTTTTTATCCGGTTTACTTTGCACTAAACACTGTTATTTTTGTTTCATTTACATATTTTCTTTAAAAAATTGCTGAATTTGACATTGTCTTAGTTTTCAGGTAATAATCAGGTATATTGGTAAGACGCCTCTCGGGCACCGTCAAAACCTTTGGAAACAACACGAAAAACCTAAAACAAACCCCTCCTTTTGCAAACAAATATCGGCTCTGTTTCTGTTTTATGCTATGTCAATAGTGTGCAAGATAGTGTGCTGAAGATAATGCGGCTGAAGCAGCAGCCCGCAGTCTGCTAACCTTTCAGCCGATAGCGCGCAACTTTTGCCGAAAACCATTGAAAGAAGACTGAGAACACTGTGTTCTTGTGCCAACCCTCTCCGTTTGGAACTAATGTTTTTAAACGATATGAAACAGTTCTCCTGCTGATGAGTCAACTCAGCTTACAACTATACATTTATTCCCTTTGTATCATACCTTTGAAGGCAGGTTTTTTTTCACTTGAAACAAACTCCCTATCTCGCCCAGTATTGACAAAAAAAAAACCTGCAACAAAACCAATACTGGCTGCAACATAGGGAGTTTGTTTTAGGGTTTTTTCCGGTCTTCGAGGTGTTGGAAGGCGCCCAAGAGGTGCATTACCAACTCTTTACAATTGCCTGTAAACTGGCATAATAAACATATTATAGGGAGTTTGTTCTTAATGAAAAAAAAAACTGTCTGCAAAGGTAAAATAAGATCAAAATTGGAAAATAATATCCATGCAGTGCATATGTAAGAGGTTTCAGAGTAAGAGTATTTGAGGTCTGGAAACAGTTCATCATTTGCGGATTTGTGATTGATCCTTCTGCAGAGCTACATTCAGCCGCAGTCTGTTCGAAAAATTATCCTCTTCGGACAGGCATCAATCCAGGGTAAAATTTGGTGTTCTCCCTGCTTTGCAGTATTGCGCATTGTAAAATTTCAGCAGCTATGTTTGAGGGCAGTTCGGACATCTAATACATTTTTGCGGAGCATCATCGTCATCCCGCATCGAACACCGAATAGCGTTTGTTTGTTTTACTGATCTCCTGCTTGTTTATATTTCAGTATTTTTAGTTGCGTTTATTGTACCCATGCAGTTGTTCATATAAGACTGTAACAGGCACACCTGGTTCCTCCTTATTCTCCGCAACTGCCTCGCCCTCTAATTTCACTGGTGTTCCCGCTGTCGATACTTGTAACTGAGTTGTATCTGCTGTCGGACTTGGTGCCTGGAATCCTTCAGAGTCAGAATTCTGATGAGTCATGGATATATATCTTTAGCTGTCCACAAGTGATCAAATACACAACGCGAAGGGATCCGTATAGTGTGAACGTTTACTTAATTACGACAAGAATAATAATCACTGATGTTCCTCTGAAGAGGAAAAGAGCTGGTGCTCCTCAGACATATCCTTCTAGGCTCCGGACTAGTTGCCGTCCAGCACTGTCTCACGCGTCGTCTCTTCGACCGCCACTAAAATTGAAAATTACAAATGCGCATTAAAGCAAAAGGGCGGTTGTTCCCTTACACGCCCCCCACCACAGCAAAGAAGGGGCTCTGTCCGCAGAGCCGCAGAGGGATCAGGGGTACCTATCTCTACCTCCGCGCCCAGTTGGGGAACTAAATGGGGGGTAGGATATGGAGGGAGTCGGGGTAGAGGGTGGTTGGGGGTCCCACGGAAGTCGATGGCGTAACGGGGAAAGTTGCGTCGGCGCTAGGGAGGGGACCCGTGTAGGGTGTCAGCTTGTCAAAATGAACGGTAGATATAAGGCCGGAAGGGTCACGGGTGTCGCACATGTGATAGGTCGAGGGGGGGTGGCTTCTACAACAACGAACGGACCTTCCCACGGGCAGAATAGTTTGGAGGGTATCCCCACGGGGGGTGTGGCGCGTCGACGGAGGACGAAGTCGCCAGGGTAATGTGGGGTACCCTTAATGTTTGGATCGAAGTAGGATTTTTGTCGTGCGTATGCGGTGTGAAGATGGGAACGGGCAAAAACGATCCACTATAAAAGACTTAGGTCTAAGCTACACAAATAAACTAGCATTGTCGCCTCACGCGGATCGAATATCTGCGAAGGCTGCACAGATATGTGGTTTTATATCAAACAATTTCTTCCTGCTGGAAATGAAGTTAAAACTTTATCGCATGGATGTTCTTATACGGAGAGATATCAGTTAGTGAACATGACATTTCTTTGGGTCAGAAGACTAAAAGCAGGCCTCTGTTTCCTCTTTCGCGTTAACTCTACCCCTAACCTTCCACAAATCAACGCTCTCATTCCCGCAGATAGACCTTATACCACTCGTAATTCCTCCAGGATTATTGCACCCCCCCTTAAGCTCCACTTCGAAGCATTCTCACTACTTTGCCTCCAAATATGCCTTCCCCTGGTATAATATTTCCCTCGAAATTAGGCTGTCGCCTAACTTAGCAGTTTTTAAAGTTAAATTACGCAAACACTTAACTTCGGAGGGTATAAAGTCCTTGTTATCCGTCTCCTTCCCAAACACACAACTTTTGGACTTTGAAAAGGGTCCCCCTGGTATCTGAGCTGGTTATGTTTATATCAATTTTTTTCCATACATGTCTATTTTTTCCTCCTTAAAGTGATATTTGCAACGATGTTTTGTCCACATCTCTGTCCAGTCATCATTGCCGTTTTCTCCATTCTCCGTTTTACTACCCTGACGATAGACTTCAAGGTCTTGAGTCATGCTCGTCGCGGTTCTGCTTTTTTTTGCCAGCTCGTCGCTAAACTCAGCAGTCTACAAGGTCACATCTCCGGCGTTTCGTAGATGATCAGGTGACCTCTGCCGTTCCCTAATCTTCCTGACTCTGTTGTCTGCGATGGCCTCCTCCTGTCTCATCTCCCTGATGGTTGATCATGAAGCCAGTGGGGCAGGGTAACAATGGTGAATGACAGCCTCTGCTGTTTTATGATTTCTTCAATTACAAGAAGCGTTTCCAATCCCTCATTCGTTCTTATCAACAGTCCTGCCTCATTTGCACTACAATCAATCCTCTCAACCAACCCCTTAATATTTTGAAGCAGTTTTTTCTCCTACGTTTTTTTAAGCGGGGGTTCGCTGAACTCCGCCCTAGCTTAAATGGGAGGAGTTTTTTTTCACTGCTTCCTCCTTAGTTCACCATGCGTTGACTACTATTTTAAAACAACGATATGATGGTGAATATGAATTAATCTACCAACACTTCGATACGCTCCCGCTGTCTATGTGGTTCTTTTCATGGAGAGCAGCATTTATCAACTTTGTATTTATTTTTCTACCACGCTAAGTTTGCAATGACGACGCCCTCTGGGCCTGAAAAATAAAATTTATTTTTTTATTTTTTTATTATGTGCCAGGTGGAGGGTTTCTTGCAGTTGAGAAGCGTACGCATCTGGGGACGAACCGTCATACGTATGCAGTGAGAGTAGAGAGTCGGAGGGTTGTCGGAGATGACGACCAGTGTGTAAGAAGAAGGGGGAATACCCCGTGGACGAGTAGACAGTGGCCCGATAGGCCATCATGGCATAGGGTAGTTTTAGGTCCCAATTCTGGCGGTCGTGCGATTTTGCTACGGCTTTCAGGAGGTTGATAATAGTATGATTTGCCGTTCAGTCTGTCCATTTCCTTCCGGGTGAGCTGGTATGGTGTGAGTCTTGTGGATGTGAAGTACGTCACAGACGTCATGTACGAGTTTGCTCTGGAAGTTGGCACCAAAGTCTGAGTGAAGGGACAGGGTTGCGCCAAAGCGCCAGACCCAAGTGGACAGGAAGGCGTCGGCAACAGTAGCTGCATCTTGGCAGGGTAAGGGCATGGCTTCTGCCCACTTGGTAAAATAAACAACCATGACGAGGATGTACCGGTTGTGGCTGTCAGTGTAGGGTAAAGGTCTCATCACGTCGATGCCGACTCGCTCGAGAGGGCATCCGGTAGCCATGGGTTGGAGAGGTGCTCGAGGTCGGGGGTTAGGACTTTTAAAGCTTGTGCAAGTAGGGCACGTGTTGCAGAAGGTGGTGACCTGTTCCCGAAGGTAGGGCCACCACAATCTATGGCGAGCCGCAGCCTCGGTTTTAGCCTGGCCGACGTGACCCAGGTCTTGGTGTAAGTCTGTTAGAACCGCGTTGATGAGGCTGCCGA
Source organism: Ligula intestinalis (assembly GCA_036362985.1). Classification (NCBI taxonomy): domain Eukaryota; kingdom Metazoa; phylum Platyhelminthes; class Cestoda; order Diphyllobothriidea; family Diphyllobothriidae; genus Ligula; species Ligula intestinalis. Next base: position 37,437,661 of record JAYGXS010000005.1, read on the forward strand.
GGACTACTTACCGAGTGGGCCAGTGGATGCCTTCCTTAAAGAACAGGAGTTCATTTTCCATGAAGTGTTGGGACCAATGATTGCGAAGAATTCTGGCGGACTCCGAAGAGCCGCGGAGACCATTGTCCGTGGGACGAGGTTTGCCATGGAGTATACGGTCATAAATTATCAAAGTATCGGAATCGGTGCTCTGGGTGGTTGCCCAAAGGTACCGCGTAGGTTCGCTAATGATAAGAGCAGAGACTGAGTCGGCTGAAAGTGATATCGCAGCCTAACTAGAGTCTGGTGGACGACGGGATAGAGCGTCCGCGTTGGTGTGTTTGCTACCGAGTCGGAAGCGGCAAGAATAGTTAAATTCTTGAAGGGTATCTTGCCATCATGCCAATTACCCGTCTGCATCCTTTGCGTTCTGTAAACACTGAAGGGCTTTGTGGTCCGACCGGATGATGAAATGGCGGCCAACAAGGAAGGGTTTAAAACGCTTAACGAAGGTGACTAAGACTAACAACTCGCGTTTGTAGACGGAGTATTTACGTTCGGTTTTTGTGAGGGTCCTACTGGCAAAGCAGATGGGCCGTTCGACGCCGGTCTCGTCATTTTGAGATAAGATGGCGCCTATAGCGGAACAGCTGGCATCTTTATCGAGGACAAAATTGAGGGCATCAGAGAGGACATTAGGCAGCATGAAAACCGGGGCGGTTGTAAGACGAGCCTTGAGTTCGTCGAAGGCCACTTGGGCAGCTTAGGACCACTGAAATGGGCGATTTTTCTCCGTAAGGATTAACAGGGGCCACGCGATTTCTGAGAAGCCGCATATGAATCGTCTTTAGTAGGATGCGAGGCTTACAAAGCTGCGCACGTCTATAGCTGAAGGAGGAGTGGGCCAAGTCAGAATGGCCTTGACTTTTTTGAGTGAAGCTTTGATGCCATCATGGCTTACTTCGCAGCCTAAAAAAAGGTTACTTTATCTCGCAGGAACGAAACAGTTGATGGGGTTAAGGCGCAACCTGGCGTCACGGAGGGCGGTGAGAACTGTCTGCAGGTAAGCGTTGTGTTCGGTGACGGACTTGCCGAAAACGATCGCATCATCGAGATAGATAAGGCAACATTGGGGATAAAGGTGGGAAAGTACGGATTGCATTAGACGTTGAAATGTGGCTGCGGCGTTGAAGAGGCCAAAGGGCATGGTCTCAAATTTGAAAAGTCCTTGTGGGATGATGAAAGCCGTTTTGTCTCTATCTTTGGATTCCACCTCCACTTGCCAGTAACCCGACTTCAGATCTAGGGTGGTAAACCAACGCGCCCCTGCCAGCGCGTCGATAGTGACGTCAATGCGGGGTAGCGGGAATGAGTCGCGGACTGTGAGTGCGTTAAGGTGGCGGAAGTCTATACATAGACGTAGTTTACCATCTTTCTTGGGTACTAGCGTAACCGGCGAGGCCCATAATGAGTGAGACGGACGCATGACGCGATTTTCCAACATCATTTTAATCATCTCCTGGACTTGCTGCTGAAAATGTGGGGGTATCCGCCGGGTTGGTTGCCACACTGGGTTTGCGGAGCCGGTATCGATGGTGTGAGGAATGATGGAAGACTGTCCAAGGGAATGGTCATCCCGAGCGAAAACGTCAGGGGACAGTCTCAGGAGGGCATGTAGTTGCACACGGGTGGGAGTGTCAAGATCAGAATATAGGGATAGGAGATCTTCTAGGTTAGTCGGGGGTAGAGCGACGGCAGCCTCGATGGCTGCACAAATCTCGTCATCTAAAGGTGGGGCTGGGTCTTACGGCGTAGTGGAAGTAGCAAAGCCAAAACGTAATGATCGTGAACAGATATCTAGTGAGCAATTAAATTAAGCGAGAAAGTCGACACCTAGCAAGATGTCCCAAGTCAGAGCAGGGCTAACTAGGAAACGGTGGTGTTTGGTCCCGGTGGGGAAGTCTAAAGACAGGTAAATGGATCCTACGATGTGTAGACGTTGGCCGTTGGCCGTCAATGGGCTAGGTAGGCGAGGAAGTGAATCAATAAGGCGAAATTGAGAAGGTGGTAAAATATCGGACTGAATTAGGGAAACGGTAGCGCCAGTGTCAAGGAGAGCTCGATAAGGGAGCTGATTGATATGGACAGTAGTATAAAACGGTAAAGGTTTAGCGGCATCAATTGAGCAAACAGTAACAAAATGAATACCGGAGTTAGGGTCACGTCCACATCGTAGATTGGGATTGGGGGAAGGTCTGGGTCCACCTCGCGAAAACGAGCGTTCGGAAAACGCGGCGAAGATAGGGAAAGGGAACCTTCCCGTGGGTAGTTGGCGTGCGAGGTATTGTAGGTAAATCCAGGACGATTTGTGGGAGGCCGCAGCTTGTCTGGTACTAACAGCTCCTTGGCCCTCTAGATGGTTCCTTCAAGATCACCCGGCGGGTTGTTCCGGAGAGAATAGTAAACATCCTCCAAATTAAGGCCGGTCTTAAAGTTGTAAAGGATGACGCGGTCCTTGTGGGCGGTGGAAAGGGAGGGTAAAGCGGTGGAAGCTAGCCGTCGAAGATCATCAGAGAACGCCTGGGGGTCTTCCCCTGGACGTCAGCAGCGGTGGATCAATTGATAGACGGCCTCTTCAATTTCCAATGGGGGTTCGAATAGTCTACAGAGCTGGTCACATAGGAAATCGAACGGTGTGGTTGAGCTATAGCCCTTCCTGAGTGCCTTCAAAGTTTGTCCTCTGCGAGCTGCGAAAGGAGGCATTCGCTCCCTTGGATAGCTGAGACACGGTTGAGATTGAATTTACAGAGTTCCAGCCAGCTTGTGAAGTCTCGACGACCATCATAAGGGCGGATAGAAGGGGAAATGGGTAGGGATAATAAGGGGCGGGGTCCGCCGTCTGGGCTGCCACCAGTGTAGCAGGCACACCTGGTTCTTCTTTATTCTCCGCGACTGCTTCACCCTCTACCTTCACTGGTGTTCCCGCTGTCGATACTTGTTTCTGCTGTCGGACTTGGTGCCTGGAATCCTTCAGAGTCAGAATTCTGATGAGTCATGGTTATATATATATATATATATATATATATATATATCTGTAGCTGTCCACAAGTGATCAAATACACAACGCGAAGGGATCCGTATAGTATGAACTTTTTTTAAATTACGACAAGAATAATAATCACCTTTGTTCCTCTGAACACGAAAAAAGCTGGTGCTCCTCAGACATGTCCTTCAAGGCACCGGACTGGTTGCCATCTGGCACTGTCTCACACATCGTCTCCACTACCGCCACTAAAATTGAAAATTAAAAATGCGCATTAAAACAAAAGGGCGGTTGGTCCATTACAAGACATCCCTCGAGTGGTAAGCAAACCAAACCTGCGCATCTAGTCCATCAACCATAAACCGAAGATTGAAGACATGTCTAACCAATCATTAACTGAAAAATAAACGCCAATCATATAACAGTATGGCAGCCATGGCAACCAAGAAAAATAGCACATGGATTGTTAAAGTTCAGCAAAGACACCCATGTAATCATTCAGGCAGTCAATTTAGGCGAACGAACGTTTTCGATTACTTCATCATCAGGCATATACAACAATATCAAGTTGACAACTAATGTCTAGATGCCATGAAGTGACGACCAGACGACTAATTGTAAGACGTGACCCTCCTCCTGCCTGCGCCGTTGATTTCTTAACAATTGTTCACCTCTAATTCTTAAAAACTACTGTTTGGTTGCTTAAGTTTTGATAACTTCACCCTCCCTTTACATGATTTTACATGTGTGATAATGAATAAATCAAAAACGAAGGGAAAGCTATAGTTGTAGGAAGTGTTTATTCTGCAGAAGAATTGCTAAATATGTAGCAAGAGGTTTGACTCGCAGCTGCAGGCGTCCGACCGTGGGAGAACGGCGCGTCAGCGGCGCCCAAAAGCTGCCTGTGGCCACTCCCTGGTAGGGCTGAATTTAGAGTGTGATCTAGCGGCAGTAGTCCGAGCGCCCACTGAAACCTTCAGTTGCCTCAGTCAGCCCGGTGGTACTAAGTCAGAGAAGTTACGGGCAGTCATCGCGACTTCAGCTATGGCGGGATGAATCAATGAACATAGGTTCCAGCAGTAGCTGCTTGCGTTCCAAAGCTGATAAGTCGGATAACGCATCTAAAGTTCTCTTTGAGAAGTTAGCCTCGTGTAAAAAAAATTTTCGGATTCCTTCGACATAGAAAGTAAGATAAAGGCATTTGCAAACATGCGACGACGCATTTTGCCTTCTGATTCTTCCGCAATTGGGATGGCGGAAGCCCTATATAATATGAAAGGAGACAATTTTGTGACTTTATGTATGACAAATAGTGCTGGAGACAATGCGCCTAACTAATCATGTTTGCTAAGTATGCAAAGGTTGTGCAGATGGAAGGCACCTAAGGAACTAACTGCATATGCATATTATCATATTTTTTCCCTATATTTATTTATTTATTGCCCATTTAAAGGCAATTTTAAAAATCGGTTTTATTGGAAAAGCACCTCTTGGATGCCATCCAAAAGCTGGAAGGCAGGAAAAAACCTAAAACAAACTATATCGTTTGCGTTCGGTATTTGTTTTGTTTCAGTTGTGTGCTTGATCAATAGTGGACGAAATAGGGAGTTTATTTGTAGTGAAAAAAAACTAACTTCAAAGGTGCGATACTAACAAAAGATAGGTACAGTTATAGATCGGGTTGAAGGTTTAACAGAAAAGAAAGCTGCCACTCGTTGAGTACATTTACTTCGGCATGTGGAGGGTTGACACAGGAACACATTGTTCTCAGTCTTCCTTCAGTGTAACTGCTTCAAATTTCTGCACCAGCGGAATGTTTGTCGGTGAACCGTTGCTCGGTGTCGGCTGATGCATCAGGCGATTGCAGGCCGCATATTCAGCACCACTATCCACGAACGCCATCTAAGTGAAAGAGAGGTTCCACCGGGTTTTATTTGTCCTGAATGTAGAAATATAGTGATGGATCTCTTAAACAAAAAATAGCTTTCAGAAGACGACATTCCAATATCACAGTCGACATTTCCCACGCTCCTCATAGGACAGTTTTGAATAGATATCCCCGTCATTTTCGGCCTAGGAAATTGTGGCTGAAACCGTACGTGTAGAGTTTCTTTATGCGTCTTTGGAATTATTTGTCTCGCGTGGAAAATCGTTTGAAGTCAGAATTTAAGAATATTTTGTTTTCCAACCAATTTCTACTGAAACACAACTTCTTAAAACCAACAGATTGGCAACAAAATCGTGGCCTTGTAAAAGATATCGTCAAGATTCGAATATTCTCGACACGTCCAAAGGCTGAGTCGTTTCCCAATATTGAATACATTTTTTTACAAATAAATATAAAGTGCTTGTTAACAAAAAACAACAGTATTTGTTCAATTAACTCTGATTATTTGTCGTAAGTCACAGTCTGAAAATCTGATAAACTTATTTTTTTCTGAACGTAATAATTAAAACGGTTTGTTTAACCATTTTTAAGTGCTTTTAAAAAACAACTGTGCTAAAATCCTATAGGCTGTGTTTTTAAATAAATAAATAAATAAATTTCATATTTTAGTCCCAGAGGGCCTCGTCATTGCAAACTTAGTGCTGTGGAAAAATAAATAAAAGTTGATAAATGCTGCTCTCCATGAAAAGAACCACATAGACAGCGGGAGCGTATCGAAGTGTTGGTAGATTAATTCATATTCACCAACATATCGTTGTTTTAAAATAGTAGTCAACGCATGGTGAACTAAGGAGGAAGCAGTGAAAAAAACTCCTACCATTTATTTAGTTGGTTTGGCAGATTAGCTGTGGCGGAGTTCAGCGAACCCCCACTTAAATAAAAACAAAACGTAGGCGAAAAAAAAACCTGCTTCAAAAAAATTAAGGGGTTGGTTGAGAGGATTGATTGTAGTGCGAATGAAGCAGGACTGTTGATGAGAACGAATGAGTGATTGGAATCGCTTCTTTTAATAGGTGAAATCATATAACAGCAGAGGCTTACGTTCACTATTGCTACCCCACCCTACTGGCTTCATGCTCAACCATCAGGGGGATGAGACAGGAGGAGGCCATCGTGGACAACAGTGTCAGGAAGATCAGGGAACGGCAGAGGTCACCTGATCATCATATGACCTTGTAGACTGCGGAGTTTAGCGACGAGCTGGCGAAAATAGCAGAACCGCCACGAGCATGACTAAAGACCACGAAGCCTACCGTCAGGGTTTTAAAACGGAGAATGGAAAAACGGCAATGATGACTGGACAGAGAAGTGGACGAAACATCGTTGCAAATATCACTCAAAGGAGGAAGAAAAAGACATTTATGGAAAAATTTTAGGTAAACATAACCACCTCAGATACCAGGGGGACCCTTTTCAAAGTCCAAAATTTGTGTGTTTGGGATGAAGATGGATAACAAGAAAATCAGATCTTCCGTAGTTAAGTGTTTACGTAATTTGACTTTAAAACCTGCTAAGTTAGATGACAGCATAATTTTGAGGGGAAAATTATTCCAGAGGAAGGCATATTTGGAGGCAAAGAAGTGAGAATGCTTCGAAGTGGAGCTTAAGGGGGGGGGGTGGTGCAATAATCCTTGAGGAATTATGAGTGGTATAACGTCTATCTGCGGGAATGAGAGCGTTGATTCGTGGAATGTTAGGGGTAGAGTTAACGCGAAAGCGGAAACAGAGGCCTGCTTCGAGTCTTCTGACCCAAAGAAATTTTATGTTCGCTAACTGACATCTCTCCGTATATGAAAGAGTGGATCAAGGAAGAGCGAATATTTTGCGAGTAAATACTCTCTGTACATTTTTAATCTTACTGCCGTCCGAAGCATTCATTAGACCAAAGAGAGGACAGCAGTATTCTTGGATGGGTAGAACATACATGCGATAAAGTTTTAACTCCATTTCCAGCAGGAAGAAATTGTGTGATATAAAACCACATATCTGTGCAGCCTTCGCAGATATTCGATCCGCTTGAGGCGACAATGCTAGTTTATTTGTGTAGCTTAGACCTAAGTCTTTTATAGCGAATCGTTCTAAAAGTGAAGTATTTTGAAAGACTAGGGGATGAGGAAGCTTGGCGGGACCAAAACACATGAAAATACACTTGGATGGAGAGAATTCCATCTGCCAGGTAGGACTCCAACGTGAGAGTGTAAGTAGGTCCGCATTTATTTTATCAACGCATATACTTGTCGTGTCCTTAGAAAATGAGTATATGCATTTGAGATCGTCTGCATAAATGAGATTGTGTGAATTGTTTAGAGCAGTCGAAATTTCGTTTGTGTATAGAATGAAGAGTAAAGGACTCAGGACAGTACCTTGAAAAACGCCACTCGTGATCAGCTGAAAAGTGGAGAGAATATTACCTACTAGAACATTTTGGCTGCGGTTAGACAAGTAGGAACCGATGAAGTCGAGGAGAGGGGGACTGATGCCAATGGCTTCAAATTTTACCAGAAGCCGTCTGTGTGGTACCTTGTCGAAGGCTTTGCTCAGGTCACTGTAGATAACAACCACGGATTTCTGCTCTTTACGGAGGGAAGTGACGTGGTTAAGAAAAGTTAAGTGGCACGTCTCGCATGATCTTCCGGGTAGAAAACCATGCTGCGATTCACTTAAAAGCTTATTTTTTAGGCAAAAATCGAGAATTTGGTTAAAAATTATCTTCTCCAGAAGTTAAGCTAGGGCCGGGGTTTATGAACACCGCAGTAGTTATTTATGTCCGAACGAGATCCTGATTTAAAGACTGGAAGAATGATGGATGTCTTTTAAGTGTCAGGACAGTTACCATTTAAGAGATAGGTTGAAAATATATGGCTAAGTAATTTGGGAAAGGTCGACACTCTCTTGATAACTGAATTGAGGATACCATCAGTTCCCGAAGAGTGCGAGTTTTTTAGACAAATTTTCTGCTTACGAATTAATTCTATGGAGAAATCAATGTTTCCGAGAGTATTGTCTGAGTATGATTGAAACGACGGGAGAAGTTCGGATTCTGTCGTTAAATGCTTCGCAAAGAAAGCATTGAATAATTCAGCCTTATCAAACTCATCTAGTAGAAACGTTTTATTTCCTTAAAGCAATGGGGGTATTCAATTCCTCGTTTTGCGGAGAACATACGACGAAACAGTTGTGCAACCGATTTTGCAGATTTTGACTAGCTCAGGGCGCAAGATTCCCAGTGCTGGTCACGTGCAAGACGAATCTTTGACGCTAATTCGAAGATCCCTGCGAACCTTAGATCCACAGACAGCGAACTAGTAGATCTATCTTTCAGCTGCCTCCTCAATTTCTTAAATCTGGGCAAAAGGAAATGAGGGACGGTCGATTCTGTTATGTAGGGTTTTGCAGTTTTAGTGGGCACAAATTCCAGCATTTTATTAGAAACGACCGACATGAGTTCAGAAAGGTATGCAGCGTCGTTAATGGAAGAGAGGCTCTGACAATCTAATGAATCAAGAAAATTGTTGATTTAGCTAATATCTGCGAGGTCATACGCATGATAGGTACGACTAACACTAGCCTTTTACGTAGAAGGAAGCGGAAGGCAACAGTGAATTAATGTGTAATCACTTTGGAAGATGTCCTGCTTAAAATCAACGAAGCGAGGGGCAATACCATTTGTGAATATCAGATCTAGGATATGATTCTGTCTTGTTGGAGAACTAACCAGTTGAGACCAGTTAGAAAAATTAATCGTATCTAGGAAAGGCTGAAATATAGGCGGACAATAGTTTGAATGCCAGTCGATTTCAGGAAAATTAAAATCTCCTGCAATAATTTTAACGTCAAAAGTGGATTCTGAAATAAAATTGAATATTTCATACAAGTGTGCATCTTCTTCAGATGAAGAGTTAGGTGGATTATATACACATCCGATAATCGCCTTTTGCCGGGGCGACAGGAAAAACGAGGCTAAACAGTTATTTTCAGAGAAGGACGTGCTATTTAGATAAAACGGAAAGTGCCTAAATGACGTTCTAATATAGAGAAGACAACCACCACCACGCTTATTAATGCGATCATGACGATAGAAATCATACTCGTCTATGAAAAGGGAGGAGTCAGAAATGATTGGATGAGTCCAAGATTCTGTTATGCATATAACATCGGGCATCATCTCGAAAGCGATAGCTCGAAGTTGGGCCATTTTATTTATAATGGACCTGGCATTAAGCGCTATGACATCTAGTGTGTTTCGAGTGACAGGACTATGGCTATCGTTATTCATAAAAAAGAATTTGAGGGTGGGTAAGCAAACTGTAGGCTGTTATGATTTGTGGAATAAGTACTGACGGGTATGGAGCTGTTAGCATACGGGTAGCCGAAAATGGATGGCTGATAAGCTCTCAGATATCTAGGGGCCTCGCTTTCTGGCAGGAAAAAATGGGGAGGGGGAACCAAAATAAGCTTCTGGTGCGTTTGGGAGGAATGGGCGGAGGCGAGAAGACATGTAGAAGTTAGCAGGTTTGGGTGGTAGAGGATGGGTAAAGAAACTGATAGGGGGAAACGGTGACATAAATGTAGGATTGGGGCCGCTCACGTAAGGACTAGTGAATGTCCTGTACGGCAACTCCGATTAGATATAAAACTATACCAGTTTGGGTTACTGCCGTGCAAATTAAATTTTTCTTGGTTTGGGCCCGGCGTGTTCAATAATGCATTATACGGGGGAATAATATGACTCCCACGGTCAAAAGAGGAGCTAGGTTGTTGTGGGGAAGTGCTCGGCCTAAACGCTTTTGACGGTGTTGCTGACATTCTTGATGAACTTGTTGCCGAGTTAGAGGCATCAAATTATGAGAAAAAAAATTACAGCTCAACGTAAGATACCTGCCCCCAGACCCAAACGGTTACTGAACACACCTACTAGCCAATAATAATAATAATTTGTATATTTAAGGCCCAAGGGGCCCTGTCGTTACAAACTTAGTGCTATCATGAAAATAAAAATAATGATGATAAGCAGTGAACTCTTATAAAATAATTGTCATCGGCAGTAAAATAACTCCTAGATCGGTGGATGAGTTCAGCGGGCCACCGAGTTCAAAAAAACTTTAGGAGAAAAAACTGCCTTTATAGGTAAAAGGGTTTGATGTGGTTAGGTTAAGACCTGATGTTGACGTTTCGGGACGTTTATGGTCATGGGAAAAAATAATATATCGTTAAGTTAAGAAGGGGTCATGCGGAAGGCAGAAGGCAGTAGAAGTCAAGGCAACATCATCGAGTTGCGACCCACCAGATTCCAGAGCCAATCGCGAAGACCACAGCGAAGGTTGCAAAAACGGAGAAGAATTCGCAGCCCTTCGAAGTCATGCTTGCCTCTGCAGAGGGAAATGCGAACATATTTAGAAACCATTTGAGTATCCTGGGAAGGGCTTCAAATGCCAGGAGGACCCTTTTCAAAATCTGCAACTTGCGTGTTTGGAAAGGAAACAGACAGTAACGAATTTATTTCCTCTAAATTTAAATGCTTATATAATTTGCCTTTAAAAATCGACAGTGTAGAAGACAGTCTAATATCGAGAGGAAGGTTGTTCCAAATAAAAGCATATTTGGAGGTAAAAAAGCGAGAACGGTTAGATGTGGAGCTACGAGGTGGTAAAATTATCATGGAATAGTTACGAGTGGTGTAAGGTCGGTCAACTGGAAGGAGAGCGTTAATTTGTGGGAGATTAGGACTTTTGTTAACGCGAAACAGAAAGCATAGACGAGCTTCGAGTCTTCTTATCCAAAGAAATTTAATGTTTGCTAATTGACATCTATCTGTATAACACATACCAGACCCAGAAACAGAAAATATTTTACGAGGGAAAACTCGCTGAACCTTTTCAAGCTTACTACGGTCATGCTTGGTCATGAGGCCAAAAAGCGGGCAGCAGTATTCTAGTATAGGAAGAACAAACATGCGGTATAGCTTTAACTTCATTTCTGGAAGGAAAAAGTTATGCGATATAAACCAACATATATGTGCGTCCTTGGCAGAAATTCGATCTGCATGAGGTGATAATGCAAGCTTATTCGTGTAAGTAAGACCCAAATCCTCTATCGTAGATCTTTCTAACAATGGACTATTTTGGAAGATAATGGGTCCAGGAAGCCCTGCGGGACCAAAACTCAAAAAAACTACATTGTGATGGAGAAAACTTCATCTGCCATGCTGCGCTCCAACTTGAGAGAGTACGCAAGTCTGCGTTAACTTTATCCACACAAGTACTAGCCATGTCCTTAGAAAATGAGTAAGTACACTGTAGGTCATCAGCATAAATTAAATTTTTCGAATTATTTAGCACTGTCGAAATTTCATTTATGTAAAGCATGAAAAGGAGGGGACCTAAAACCGTGCCATGTAATACACCACTCGTGATCGGCTGAAGCATCGAGTAGCTATTGCCTACTAAGGCCTTCTGGCTGCGGTTATACAGGTAGGAGGCAATGAATTCGAGGAGGGGAGGCCTTATGCCTAGGGCTTCCGGTTTCACTAAAAGGCGCCTATGAGGCACCTTGTCAAAAGCTTTACTAAAGTCAAAGTATATCACGATGACTGATTGCTGTTCATTACGAAGTGAAGTAACCAGGTTAAGGAATGCCAAGTGGCAGGTTTCGCATGATCCTTCAGGTAGAAATCCATGCTGTGAGGCACTTAATAGTTTATTTTCTACAAAAAATCGAGAATTTGATTAAAAATGATCTGTTTGAGAAGTTCGGCTAGGGACGGGTTTTATGAACACCTCGGCATTTATTTACGTCCGAACGAGATCCTGACTTGAAGACTGGAAGAATAATAGATGTCTTCCATGAGTCAGGAAAAAAACCGTTTAGAAGATGAGCTGAGAATAGATAACTTAGCAATCGGGGGAAGCTGAATTCTCTCTTGATAAGTGAATTTGGAAGGCCGTCAGTTCCCGAGGAGTGCGAGATTTTTAGACGGATAATGTGCTTTCAAATTACTTCTATGGAGAAATCTATGGTACTGATAGTATTGACTGAGCATGGCTGAAAAGACGGGACCGGTTCAGATTCCGTCGTAAGGTGTTTTGCAAAGAACGCATTGAACAGTTCAGCCTTCTCAGACTCATCTTGCACAAAGTTTTTATTTTCATTCAGTAAAGGGGGGATTTCGTGACCTCGTTAAACCGAGGACCGACTGCGGAACAGTTGGGCAATCGATTTTGCAGAGTTTAACTCGCTGAGTGCGTAAGATTCCCTATGTTTGTCACGTGCAAGACGAATACTAAACGCTAATTCAAAAATCTCTGCGATTCTAAGGTGCACCGATAATGAACTAGTAGACTGGTCTTTCAACTGTCTTTGCAATTTCTTCAGTCTAGACATAAGAAAATGAGAAATGGTGGGGTCCGAAGTGTAAGGCTTAACAATTTTAATCGGCACAAATTCCAAGATGCTATTTGAAATTGCCATCATTAAGTCACCAAGAATTGTTACACTGTTCGTGGAGGAAAGCTCCTGCCAGTCTAGTGAGTCCATAAAGTTGTTAATTAAATTAATATCAGCTAGGTCAAACGCACGGTAGGTACGAGTGGTGCTAGCCTTTTTCGTAGAAGCAAGTGGAAGGCAAAATGGATCAAAGTATCATCACTTGGGAATAGGTTCTGATTGTAGTCAACAAAAAAGGGGGAAATGTCATTCGTGAAAATTAAATCTAAAATATGCTGATCCCTTGTTGGGGAACAGACAAACTGAGACCAGTTTGAAAAATTGATGGTATGTAGGAAGAGCTGAAATCTGGATCGACAACAGTTCAATGACCAATCAATTTCGGGAAAGTTGAAATCCCCAGCGATAACTTTAGCGTCAAAGCCAGACTTCGAAATTAGCCTAAATATTTCGCAAAGCTTTTCATCATCTTCCGATGATGAGTTAGGTGGACTATAAATGCATCCAATAATCGCCTTTTGATGGTTAGACAGGATAATGGATGCAAAGCAGTAATTGCTGGAGAATGACTCAATATCTAGGTCGAACGGGAAATGCTTAAAAATAGCTTTAATATGGAGAAGACAACCGCCACCACGTTTAATAGGGCGGTCTTGACGGTAGAAATCATACTCGTCTATTATGAGTAAAGCATCAGAAATTAGGGTATGGGTCCACGACTCTGTAATGCATATAACATCTGGCTTCAGCTCGAACGCAATAGCTCTAAGTTGAGCCATCTTATTTAAAACAGACCTTGCATTAAGCAGGATGATATCTAGTGAAGCTTGAGTAATCGAACTAGGGTTATCTTTATTTAGTAATAAAAATTTGGAGGTGGGTAATTTGGTTGGAATTTTGGAGAATAGCCATCAACTGGAGCAGGACAATTAACATGAGAAAGCTGAGAAAAATAGCTAAAAGCTACAGGTACATAGTTCTGTGAGGTCGATGGACAATAAGGATTAGTGCCGTGGTTAGTTTGCTGATAGATACCGGGAAATTGGGAAAACCAAGACGGGAAAGACGGGAAAGAGAGGCTGGAGGGCGAGGTAAGGTAACTATGAGGATTAAGCGGTGGAAAGCCTGGCCCAGTATGATGCTTGTGATAAGTAGTGTAACCTATATGTTTGTTAGCTTCCTGTTGTAAAGGCTTAGTTAGTGTTTGGGAAGGCTGCATGCTCGCGGTTGAGTTCCGGATCCCACCCTTTCGACGACCTGAATTGGGTGACTTAATAGAAGGTTTGGGAGGACTCTGATCGAGTATCGAAGCTGTTGGTCTACCTGACGTAGAAGGCTTTTCGGAATTTCTAGGAGGGCTACCAGAATTACTAGCTATGGCAACTGGGGAAGCATTTAAGTTGGAAGTATACGGGGATGTCTGGTGACTTGAGGGGGATGAGACAGTTGCTGTACTGGGGAGCAGTAATCTAGGTTTGGCAGGAATAAGAGTACGTGGCTCGCTAGGCTTCCTAGGGCTACGACCAGGAACTTGAGCTGGTTGCGGTGAATTCACTATTTTATTAGAAGAACTTGACGCTATTCTTCGCTCCATTGGAGTGAGATCATGACAGAGGAAATACTTGGCATTTTTCAGATATTTGGAAACAAGCTCTTGCTGTTTAAAAATGGCTTCTATTTCAATGGGTGAAAATAGCTTGACTAAAATGGATGGGTTTTTACTGCGAGATGACAGTCTAATAGCCTCTGCTATTTTATAGTTAAATCCACATGATCAGAGGAAATGCATTGCAACGTCCATTGGCCTAATTGATTGCGGAACTTTTTTCAGAATAAAATTGTGCGACCTTTTTTGTCTATGCTCTGACTCATTTGCAACCAAATTAACGAGAGTATCTAAACGTTTGCATTCCTGAGAGGAAACTGCAGAGATATTCCTATCAAATAGGGTCGCAAGGATTAAGAGAACTGACCCAAATTTCAACATAAACTCGCTGCAATTTTTCATTGCAGAAAAATCTATTTGCTCGGCAATCAGATCAGGCTGAATACTGATGTCAGACTGAAGAGTGATATCAGTTATGATGTTTGCCTTTCGCAGACACCGCTTGGGTCTGGAATTCTGTGGCATCCTACTGAATGAAAGTGTCGCCTTCATATCTTTCGAAGCAACAAGTAGACTTATCACGAAAACAGTCAGGAATTCAGAATAAACTAATTGTTCAAGCTTATATAAGTTGCTGAAAGCAAGACAGATGGTTAACGGAATGCTAGGTAAGCAAGCAGAGACTTAACCAACAAAAGGAATGGAAGCAGATATTTCAAGCGTAAGAACTGGTACTTACGGATAATTTATATAAGAAAACGAAAGACTTTTAGTCGTATCTTCTCCTAGATAAATCGATTTATATAAGACTGATGACTTAGCTGAAATTTTGAAACCAGCGCTCGACCTTGATATCAACATGCAGCCCATTGTCGAGGCTAAGCAAATTGATTGATATGCATTACAGAAATGTAGTGACTTCATGCTGAAGATTGGATCTGCTTTGTCAATACTTGGGAACCTCTTTGAAGGTCAGTTATCCGATGTACATTCCCAAGATTGCAAAAAGCTAGACTTTCTCGTCCATCTAATATTCACGAAAGCTTCTGATAGACAACAGCGTTAGCATAATTTAAACTTCAAAACGCCTCCACACTTAGTAGCCCTTTTGAGATTGCAAGAGATTTTCTATGCTTGGGTGGGTTCAACTACAAAATTGCGTAGCAAGAATCCACCCATTCTAGTTAAATTGTTTTCACCGATCGAGGTGGACTCAATCTTTGCACAACGAGGTCGCATTTCTCGATATTTGGAAATGACTTAAAGTATCCGTTGCCGAGATGTTACACCAATGGAGCGAAGAAATGCAGCTCTCCAGTCAAATAGACTAATGACTTCTCCGCCTTCTGTTCATAAGTCCGGTCGTAGTCGCGATAGGGTAAATACACTCGCTAATACTCCACCCCGGATATCTGGTAGTGCACCCGCTCACGTCAGAAACCCGATATCCCTGCCCCCCGGATATGTTGTCATAGTCCCGTAACCATCAGTTCACCTGCTTTTCCTGCCTCCCGAATGTCTAGTCATATGCCCATAAACATCAGTGCAGCAGTTAGCCCATTCCTCTCGATGTCGGGACCTGCAAGCCGCACTACTCCACCATCTACTGCAATTACAACTAGTCCAACGTTCGATTAATTCTGTTGCCTTTCAATCTGCAACAAGCCCGTTTATAATGTCGCCAATACCGTCGAAGGCGTTTAGGCTGACCGCTTCCCAACCACAACCAAGCTCCTCCCTTGACCGTGCGAATTATATTATTCTTCCGTAAAGTGCGTTATGGAACATGTCAGGCCTAAACCGTGCAAAATTTGATTTGCACGGCAGTTACCCAAATTGGTATAGTTTTAAATCTAATCGGAGTTGCCATACAGGAGATTCACTAATTAAGACCGCTTGTCTTCACGCAAACGGCCCAAACACTAATTTTATATCACCGTTTCCCCCTCTTATTTCCTTTACCCACCCTCATCCAACCATACCTCTCAAACTGTTACATGCTTTCTAGCCTCCCCCTTTTCCTCGTCAATGGCCCAGAAGCTTTTTTTGGTTTACATATATCCTTAGATATATCAGACCTTATCAGCCATCCATTATTGGCTACCCACATACAAATAGCTCCATACCCGTCAGTACTTATTCCACAAATAACAATAACCTACAGTTTGCATATCCACCTCCAAATTCTTTTTTTATGAATAACGATAGCCATAGTCCTGCCATTTGAAGCACACTTGATGTCATAGTCCCAAATGCCGGGTCCGTTATAAATAAAATGGCTCAACTGCGAGCTATCGCTTTCGAAATGATGCCCGATGTTATTTGCATGACGTTATCTTGGATCAATCCAATCTTTTCTGACTTCTCCCTTGTCATAGACGAGTATGATCTCTATCGTCACGATCGCATTAATAAGCGTGGTGGTGGTTGTCTTTTCTACATGAGAACGTTATTCAGGCACTTTCCGTTTTATTTAAATAGCATGTCCTTCTCTGGAAATGAGTGTTGCACTTCCACTATCCTGTCGCCCCTGCAAAAGGCGATTATCGGATGTGTATATAATCCTGAAGAAGATGCAAATCTGTGTCAGATATTCAAATTTATTTCAGAATCCACTTTTGAAGTTAAAATTATTGCAGGAGTTTTTAATTTTCCTGAAATCGACTGGCTTTTAAACGGTTGTCCACCTAGATTTCAGCCTTTCCTAGATACCATTAATTTTTCTAACTGGTCTCAACTGGTTCGTTGCCCAATAAGACAGAATCATATCCTAGATCTGCTTTTTACAAACGGTACTGCTCCCCCCTCGTTGACTTTAAGCAGCGCATCTTACAAAGTGATCACATATTAATTTACTCTTGTCTTTCGCTTCCTTCTACGGAATAGTCTAGTGCTGGTCGTACCTATCATGCTTATAACCTCACAGACATTAGCGCAATCAACAATTTTTTTTGACTCATTATTCTGACAGAGTCTCTCCTCCATTAACGAAGCTGCATATCTAGATGAACTCACGTCAGCCGTTTCTAATAAAATTCTGCAATTTGTGCCCACTTAAATTGCGAAACTCTACGCACAATACTAAAAAAATTGAGGAAGCAGCTGAAAGATCGATCTAGTAGTTCGCTATCTGTGCATATAAGGATCGCCGATTTCTTCGAATAAGCGACCAAGATTCGCCTTGCGCGTGACCAGCACAGGGATTTTCTACTTTCAGAACGATTTACCATTATAAAATAGCATTGTTACCTCATGCGGATGGAATATCTGCGAAGGCTTCACATATATGTGGTTTTATATCACATTATTTCTCCCTGCTGATAGATAAAGTTAAAACTTTATCGCATGTATGTTCTACCCATCCTAGAATAATGCTGTCCCCTCTTTGGTATAATGAATGCTTCTGACCGCGGTAGGATTGAACATGTACAGAGGATGTTTACTCGCAAAATATTCGCTCTTCCTCAGTGCACTACTTGTTATATGAAGAGATGTCAGTTAGCGAACATTACATTTCTTTGGGTCAGAGGACTCGAAGCGGGCCTCTGTATCCTTTTTTGCGTTGACTCTACCCCTAATCTCCCACGAATCGACACTCTCTTTACCGCAGATACACCTTATGCCACTCGTAATTCCTCCAGGATTATTGCACCCCCCTTAAGCTCCACTTCGAACCATTCTCACTTCTTTGCCTCCAAATATGCCTTCTTCTGGAATAATATTCCCCTCGAAATTAGGCTATCGTCTAACTTGGCAGTTTTCAAAGTCAAATTACGTTAACACTTAACTTTGGAAGCTATAAAGTCCTTGTTATCCATCTCTTTCCCAAACACACATCTTTTGAACGTTGAAAAAGTTCTTTCTTTTATTTGAGGTGGTAATAGTTATGTTACATTGTTTTCTATTAATGTCTATTTCTTCCTCTATTGAGTGATTGTGGCAATGATGTTTCGTCCCCGTCTCTGTCCAGTCATCATTGTCTGTCGCCGTTCCGCGTTTTACCACCCTGAAGATGGGCTTTATGGTCTGTTATGGTGCTCACAGTGGTTCTGCTATTTTCGCCAGCTCGACGCCGCACTCCGCAGTCCACAAGGTCGCAGCTCCGGCGTTTCGGTGATGATCACGTCACCTCTGCCGTTCCCTCATCTTGTCGACCCTGTTGTCCGCGACGGCCTCCTCCGGTCTCACCTCCTTGATGGTTGATCTTGAAGCCAGTCAGGTGGTGTAACAGCGGTGAACAACAGCCTCTGCTGCTATATGAGATCTCCAAGTGATAAGAAGCATTTTCAACCCTCATACGTTCTCATCAACTGTCCTGTTACATTGCACTACAATCAATCTTATCAACCAACCTTTATTTTGCAGAAACAGTTTTTTCTCCTGCGTTTTGTTTTCATTTTAAGCGGGGTCCAATAAACTCTGCCCCCGTGCTAATGGTCGAATTTTTTTTCACTGCTTCCTCCTTAGTTCACCATGCTTTTTCAGAGAGTGTTGACTAATATTTTAAAATGACGATATGTTAGTGGGCATTATTTTTTTCTGCCAACAGTACTAAACGCTCCCGCTGCCAATGTGGTTTTTCACGGAGAGCAGCATTGATCAACTTTGTATTTATTTTACCACAGCACTAAGTTTGAAATAACGAGGCTCTCCGGGCCTTAAAATATAAACTTTAATTATTTATTAATTTAATACTTATGGGCAGCTTATTCCAGATTGCAAAAGCGTTTACGCAATTGTTTTACAGTATCTAATTTTGCGTGCCATAGTAGGAAATAAGAAGACATCTCGTAGGCTGGCGGGCCTGAAGATCCGTTTATCATCAGCTCGAGCACGATGTTGCGATTTGCGATTTGGCGATTTTGAATCGTCAGCGTACATTTAGGACCAACCATACTGAAAACAATAACGAACATCGCTGACAAAAAGTCAAAATAAGAGCAGTCCAAATACGCTTCTCTGAATAACTCCAACCCTCACATGTGTGGGGTTGGATATGACATTGAACATTTTTAGGCGTTCAGTACGAACAGCCAAATAGGAAGATAGTAAATGCAGAAGCTTGTTACCTATGCCAAAAGAGGCAAGTTTCGGAAGGAGGACATCATGGCCAACACGATCAAAGACCTTAGTGAAATCAAATAGACTGTGTGAAAAGCGAACCACTGTCTCCAGATCGTAGCACATAATCGAAGAAAAAGAGCTGGCAGTTGTCCTAAGACCTTTTTTCGAGGAATATACACATTAAATCCCAGGTTTTTATAAGTAACTCCGTGTTACTCAAACGCAACCGAAGCTGGGACCCTAAAAGTCTTACAACAATAAACAAATGGTCATTTTTCACAATAGAGCATTCTGCGATCTATGAAGGAATATAATGTTTGATAGAAATACAAGCAGAGTAGAAGTCAACAAGGTCAATGTCGAGCGCTGGTTTCGAAATTTGAGCTTAATCATCAGTTTTACATACGACTATTAGCCTTTGATTTTCGTATGTAAATTATCCGTAAGTACCAGTTCTTACGCTTGAAAAATCTGCTTCCATTCCTTTTGTTGGTTTGGTCTCTGCTTGCTTACCTAGCATTCTGTTAAAAATCTGTCTTGCTTACAGCAACTTATATAAGCTTAAACAGTTAGTTTATTCTGAATTCCTGACTGTCTTCGTGATTAATCTATTAGTTGCTTCGAAAAGTATGATGGTGACCATTTCAAAAGTCAATTTCAAAAAAAGTCAAGGTCAAGGCGCGCAACTTATCTTTCAAAGCTAAGTGAAATAGATATTTTTATCAGATTTCTTCGTTACTTGCTGAAGTTACTAGCTTAATTGTTGTTATTTATTTGTATATCTAACCCTTTTGCAACTGCACAGTCCGGTAGTTGTCTTTTTTTACCGAAAGGTCAACATATACATTTTGATACTGTTTCACCGACATAGCCACATTCTACTTCCGGTAGATTCACGTAAAAAGTAAGTAATCTATTGCGTAAATACTGAATAATATCTAAAAATTTGGTACTATATCAATTGCCAGCAAGAAATAGTTTGTATTACTCTATATACTATTGAAGATCATTTTAACCTGCGTAGCCTCTTCGGTTATTCACAATTTCTGTCGCAATTTTGTGCATAACTTTGCTTAAAACATATTGTATCACTCACCTTCTGTTCAATATGATACCTTAAGCCACAACTGAGACGTAAATTAACGCGGAATATCAATTATCTTAACGATAAACCCATCTTAAGCATGAAGAAACTTGATCTTGATGCTTTAGACAACTTTAGTAAGCTTTATAACCAATATGCTTGTCTGTTTACGGTCCTTGGTGCCATCTTTGATAGAAACGTATCTACGCTCACTTCTCAGCAATGTGAGAAACTAGAACCTTTGATCAATATGGTTTCTACTGAGACCCGTGATCGGCAAAAAAGGAATTTTAATTTTCTTTTGAAAAATGTTTCAAAAGATAAACAACCTACAGATGTTGGTGTTTAGTTTCTTTACTCTTGTGGCTTTAATTTTAAAGTTACAGAAGCTAAAAGACTCTCATCCCGAAGTAAAAAACGGCCGATTCTCGTGAACTTTTTTCGGCGATAGAAGTAGACCTTATATTCTCTCAGCAAGAGCGGTCAGCCAACTATTTAAAGGAAAATAAACTTTACATATGCAAGGATAAAATGCCAATGGAGCGTTGGGTTTTATCTAAAGTAGCAAATGAGAACACTGGCTTCGGTTCAAGAAAACCAAAAGTTGTCTCTGAGCCCGGCCCTCCCGCTCAGGTAGGCCAACATCCCTCTGGATCAATATCAGTTTCCCCTAATATTTCTCCCATTCACCTTACTCGTGATTCGAGTGAGATTGTAGCCTCGTCAAATTGTTCTCCTTCTAAGCCAACCACGTCTGTGATAGCTTTAAATTCCGATAAACCTACGAACGCCCCTAGTAAATCTACGTCAGTTTTCAAGTTCGGCAGTATGATAACCGATAATAACTCAGTATCTAACAAAAACACAACCGCTCAAGCTAGCGCTTTTCCTTTCCCCAAACCTCATCAACATCCTTAAATAATTCAGCTAGCTTATAAAATTAACCGTTTTTCAAAACCAGTCATGCAATTTTCGAAGGGGAATTTTTCGTCAAATTTTGATATAATGCCTCAAAATTCTATATTTATGGCCCTCTTGGTTTTCCCATGCCACACTTCAACCGCCCTTTCGATGGAGCCCACTCTTATATGCCTTCCTACAATATGCACCTTTCATTTGATAATAATTACTTGAGAAACTGTAGACCAGAGCCAGTTTGCTTTCCGCCTTTTGTTTCTCCCATGCCGTTTCACTTTACGCCACCAATTTTTCCTTTTTTATTCATACTGACGAGCGTAACCAGCATCTAAAGGATAAGCTCAGTAAAGTCTCACTCAATGCGAGATCAGTGTTAATAAGATGAAAGAACTTAAAACAGTAGCATTCGAGCTTGATCCAGATGTGCTCTGCGTCACTGAATCTTGGACACAATCTCTTATTTCTGACTCGACACTCGCCATAGATAGTTTGTACAGACAAGCCCACATTGAAAAAGATACGGCTAATAGCTCTTTATAAGTTCAATTAAGAATAGCGCAAATATTTGAATTAGCGCTTAAAATAAGGCTTGCACGAGCTAGGCGTAGAGAGGCCACAGCATTAAGTGATGCGAATTCTTCCAGATCTGTTGCTCAAGTCTTCCGCCTGCGGTCGTCGGCTAAGCTTCAGAAAGTCATTCCACCATTACTTAATAGAAAAACTCATTTCGTTACAGAGGATTTGGAGAAAGCAGCTTTGCTAAATTCATTTTTCATCCAGTTCTTTACCATCGAAACTAGCCCCACTCCTGTAATCCCCCTGCTGTGTGATTCAAATCTCAGTACCTTCAATTTCGACCCACTTGTATTTAAAAATAAATAAGTCGTCTTAAAAATTCACATTTGGTTGGAACTATAACATTCCAAACTCACTCATCAAACAATTAAGAGATTTCCCACCCTTACTGAGTAAGTTATTTTCAGTGTTTCTTGAGAATGCCTTTATCCCGGACTACTGGAAAACTTCTATTATAATTCCTGTATTTAAATCTGGTTCCCGATCAGATATTCACAATGATCGCGGGGTTCATAAAACGCTCTCTCTGGCTAAACTCTTTGAAAAACTAATTACCAAAAAAATTACAGATTTCTGCATAAACAATGACATTCCCAGCTCCTCACAGCATGGCTTTTTACCGGACCAATCTTGTCAAACATGCCACAAGTCTTTTCTTAATCTACTCACTTCTCTTCGTAATGATCATCTTTCTGTGGTAGTTATCTATTTTGACCGTAGCAAAGCATTTGATAAAGTTCCTCACAGGAGGCTCCTAGCCAAACTAGAGGCTATCGGATTTCGTAGTCCTCTTACTGACTTCATCAGATCTTATCATTCAAATCGACAACAAAAGGTTTTAGTGGGATTCCCATACTCTACTCCTACCGAAATTTTGATTGGTGTCCTTCAAGGTAACGTGCTAGGCCCTCTGCTCTTCTCGCTTTGCATAAATGATATCTCATTGAGTGTTAAACACTCCCAATCTTATATTCATGCAGATGATCTCAAGTGTGTTTACTCGTTCTCTAACTCTACGGCCGCGAGATGCTTAGAATAAATTCATTCTGATCTGCACGCTAAACATGGCAGATAGAGTTCTCAACTTTCAAGTGCCAATACATATGCTTTGGGCCTGATAGGATGCCACAACTAGTTGTTTTTCAAGGTTACCCAAGGACTGAACTTTCCAGTACCAAGGACCTAGGATTAATCTACACCAATAAATTAGACATTTCTCCTCACGCCGATAGAATTACAGCCAAAGCCGCACAGATTTGCGGCTTTATCTCTTATAATTTCTATCTTCCTGAAATTAAATTAAGACATTATCGTATGTTCGTGCTTCCCATCTTAGAATACTGTTGCCCCTTTTTCGGTCTCATGAATGACGGTAGCAGTTCAAAAAGTGAACAAATTCAAACAAAGTTCACACGAAAAATGCTGTTTTCGACAGTTTTTAATACTTGCTACTCAAATAGATGTCAATAAACGAAACTAAGGTTCCTTTGGGTCAGGAGATTGGAAGCAGGCTGTTGTTTCCTTTTTCGGCTTGATAATAGCACAAGTTTACCCAGGTCTTATGATATTACCCCCGTCAGCCGTCCCTACAACCTAAGAATTTTTGGCACTTTTTATACCCCCTCCTGCATATTCCTCATGTAAACGCTCTTTGTTTTTTGCTTCCAGATATAGCTTTCTTTGGAATAACTTGCCAATCGAAATTAGGTCGTTAACTAGACTGTCTTTTTCAAACGAAGACTGTAAATTTATTTTAACACTGATTCCAAAAATTCCCGAAATAAAATTCATTCAGTAGGAAGCCTCAGAATTCCAGACCCAAGCGGTGTCATCGAAAGGCAAACATAGTTATTGATATCAGTCTTCAGCCTGACATCAGTATTCAGCCTGATCTGACTGCCGAGCAAATAGATTTGTCTGCAATGAAAAACTGCAGCGAGTTTATGTTGAAATTTGGGTCAGTTCTCTCAATGCTTGGGACCCTATTCAATGGGACTATCTCTGCAGTTTCCTCTTGTTAATGCAAACGTTTAGATACTCTCGTTAATTTGGTCGCAAGTGAGTCACAGGATAGACAAAAAAGGTCGCACAATTTTATTCTGATAAAAGTTCCGAAATCAATTATGCCAATGGACGTTGCAATGCATTTCCTCTGATCCTGCGGATTTAACTATAAAAAAGCAAAGGCTATTAGACTGACATCTCGCAGAAAAAAACCAACCTATTTTAGTCAAGCTATTTTCACCCATTAAAATAGACGCCATTTTTAAACAGCAAGAGCTTGTTTCCAAATATCTGAGAAATGCTAAGTATTTCCTCTGTCATGATCTCACTCCAATGGAGCGAAGAATAGCGTCAAGTTCTTCTAATAAAATAGTGAATTCACCACAACCAGCTCAAGTTCCTGGTCATAGCCCTAGGAAGCCTAGCGAGCCATGTACTCTTATTTCTGGCAAACCTAGATTACCGCTCCACAGTACAGCAACTGTCTCATCCCCCTCAAGTCACCAGACATTCCCATCTACTTCCGACTTAGATGCTTCCCAGTTGCCATAGCTAGTAATTCTGATAGCTCTCCTAGAAATTCTGAAAAGACTTCTACGTCAGGTAGACCAACAGCTTCGATCCTCGATCAGAGTCCTCCAAAAACTTCTATTCAATCATCTTACTTAGGTCATCGAAAGGGTGGGATCCGGAACTCAACCGCGAGCATGCAGCCTTCCCAAACACTAACTAAGCCGTTACAACAGGAAGCTAGCAAACATATAAGTTACCCTACTTATCACAAGTATCATACTGGGCCAGGCTTTCCACCGCTTAATCCTCATAGTTACCTTACCTCGCCCTCCAGCCTCTCTTTCCCGTCTTGGTTTTCCCAATTTCCCGGTAACTATCAGCAAACTCACCACGGCACGTATCCCTATGGCCCATCGATCTCACAGAGCAACCTACCTGGATCCTTTAGCTTTCCCCCTCAGCTTTCTATTTTTAATTGTCCTGCTCCAGTTGATGGTTATTCTCCAAACCTCTAACCAAATTACCCAACTCCAAATTTTTATTACTAAATAAAGAGAACCCTAGTTTGATTTCTCAAAATACACTAAATATCATCTTGCAAGATCTGTTTTAAATAAAATGGCTCAACTTAGAGCTATTGCGTTCGAGCTGAAGCCAGATGTTATATGCATTACAGAGTCGTGGACCCATCCACTAATTTCTGATGCTTTACTCATAATAGACGAGTATGATTTTTACCGTCAAGACCGCCCTAGTAAACGTGGTGGCGGTTGTCTTCTCTATATTAAAGCTATTTTTAAGCATTTCCCGTTCGACCTAGATGCTGAGTCATTCTCGGGCAAATACTGCTTTGTATCCATTATCCTCAGTCCCCGTCAATGGCGATTATTGGATGCATTTAAAGACCCCGTAACTCATCGTCCGAAGATGACAAAAATTTTTGCAAAATATTTAGGCTGATTTCGGAGTCCGTCTTTGACGCTAAAGTTTTCGCTGGGGATTTCAACTTTCCCGAAATTAATTGGCCATTTAACTTTTATCCATCCAGATTTCAGCCTTTCCTAGATACCATCAATTTTTCAAACTGGTCTCAGTTGGTCTGTTCCCCAACAAGGTATCAGCATATTTTAGATTAAATTTACTTTTCACGAATGACATTTCCCGCTTTTTCGTTGACTACAATCAGAACCTCTTCCCAAGTGACCATACTTTGATCCAATGTTGCCTTCCGCTTGCTTCTACGAAAAAGGCGAGCACCACTCGTACCTATCGTGCGTTTTACCTAGCTGATATTAATTTAATTAACACATTTATGGACTCACTAGACTGGCTGGAGCTTTCCTCCACGAACAGTGTAACAATTATCTGTGACTCAATGACAGCAATTTCAAATAGACTTTTGGCATTTGAGCCGATCAAAAATGTTTAGCCTTACGCTTCGGAATCCACCGTTTTCTCATTTTATTTTGTCTAGACTGAAGAAATTGCAAAGACAGTTGAAAGCCCAGTCTGCTAGTTCATTATCTGTGCACCTTAGAATCGCAGAGATTTTCAAATAAAATTCTAATATTTGGCTTGCACGCGACAAACAGAGGGAATCTTGCGCTATCTGCGAGTTAAACTATGCAAAATCTATTGCCCAACTGTTCCGTCATCGGTCCCCCGCTAAACGAGCTCACGAAATCCTCCTTTTACTGAATGTAAAGAAAATATTTGTGCAAGATGAATCTGAGAAGGCTGAACTGTTCAATGCATTCTTTGCAGAGCACCTTACGACGGAATCTGAACTGGTCCCGTCGTTTCAGCAATGCTCAGTCAATATTATCTGTACCATAGATTTATCCATAGAAGTACTTCTTAAGCACATTATCCGTCTGAAAAACTCGCACTCCTCGGGAACTGACCATATTCCAACCTCAATTATCAAGAAAGTATTCAGCTTTCCCCGATTGCTAGGTCATCTTTTCTCAGCTTATCTTCTAAACGGTTTCAATCCTGAATCATGGAGGATATCTATTATTCTTCCAGTCTTCAAGTCAGGATCTCGTTCGGACGTAAATAACCGCCGAGGTGCGCATTAAACCCAGGCCCTAGCCAGACTTCTGGTTAAGATCATTTTAATCAAATTCTTGATTTCTGTGTAGAAAATAAACTATTAAACGCCTCACAGCATGGATTTCTACCTAAAAGATCAGGCCAAACCATTAACTTGACATTCCTTAACCTGGTTTATTCACTTCGTACTGAACAGCAATCAGTAATTGTGATTTACTTTGACCTTAGAAAAGCTTTTTAAACGGTCCCGCAAAGGCGTATTCTAGATAAACTAGAAACCCTAGGCATCAGGCTTCCCCTCCTCGATATCATGGTCTCCTACCTGTCTAACCGCAGCCAGAAGGTCTTAGCCGGCAAAAGCTACTCGATGCCTCAGCCCATCACCAGAGGCGTTTTACAAGGCAAGGTTTAAGGTCCCCTCCTTTTCATTCTTTACAGAAATCAAATTTCAACAGTGCTAGATAGCTCGATAAATTTCATTTATCCTGATGACCTCACTCATTTTCTAAGCACACGGCCAGTTATTGTGTTGGTAAACTCAACGCAGACCTGCGTACTCTCTCAAGTTAGAGCGCTACGTGGCACATGGAGTTTTCTCCATCAAAGTGTACTTTCATGAGTTCTGGTCCTGCAAGGTTTCCTAGACCCATTATCTTCAAAATAATCCACTGCTAGAAAGATCTACGATAAAGGATTTCGGTCTTACGCACACGAATAAGCTTGCATCATCACCTCATGCAGATCGAATTTTTGCCAAGGCTGCACAGATATGTGGGTTTATATCGCATATTTTTTTCCTTCCAGGAATGAAGTTAAAAATATACCGCATGTTTTTTCTCCCTATACTAGAATACTGCTGTCTGCTTTTTGGCCTCATGACCCAGCATGACCGTAGTAAGATTGAAAAAGTTCAGCGAGTTTTCACTCTAAAATATTTTCAGTTTCTGGGTCTACAGGGTGCCCCACAAAAAAACCCTAAGTTTTTGATTGTTACGGCGGCCGGACTGCCCATGCCGTCACAATCGATGGCGGAGAAACAGAACACCTGGGCCACATCCGAAGTGACGCCGCCCCCGTTGGTTCGCACCCGCATTCATGTCGCCCACGCCATGTTCCGCTCAGTGGTGAGGAGCACCCACACAACGTGGGTGGTGGTCGCAGAGGTGAAGGTTCTAAAATGCCCACCTGCGCACCATATGCCAGGAATATTCTGGAAAGACGTGAAGACCCATGCCACAGCTAAGCAATTTCCAGCGCGAGGTCATCGTCCTATTCCGGAAAGAACATCCAACATGGGGGTTGCATAAACTTCGGAACATTTGTCTAAATTTTTTGGTGCCATTAAAACTGACCAGTTTAGAGGTGTCGCGGCTGCATTCAAACAAGGTGGATCACCTGTAGCAAAGGTGCATAAGCCTGGTGGGGGCACTTCTTGCAGGCACGATTCCCAAACAAGGCGAGCAGTCTTGGAACTTGCCGTAACTCCAACAGATCATCACAGAAGACGTTCAAGTCAACGGAAATTTGTAAAGAACTGGAGTTGTCAAAAGGTTATGTGCACAGAACAATTGCAAAATCTAATTTAAAATGTTTTCGACGTATTCAATGCCAT
>JAYGXS010000005.1:37483880-37518610 GCA_036362985.1 Ligula intestinalis
CCCCCCCAACCTGACCGCAGCACTCCAGATCTGCAACCGGTTCACAGGGTTCCGCAGCCAAGAAGACAAACGCGAGGTGACCATTGCAGCCCCTATACAGCCCCGTCCCGGTCCAGTCTCATCGACTTTCTAGGTATCATTTTCAAACCCAGGTCAAACGACTGTCAAGAGATCCCTAACCGTTCGGTTCCCAAATCACAACCCACAGTGTCAGTACTGTTCGGCCTTCAGTCCCCGGGCACAGCAATGCGGACACAACCCACCCCGTAAGTCGCCTCCGTCTGATTCTTTTTTTGCGCATAACGTAGCCCACTTTCCCGCGTTTCTCGTACCCGTTACGTTAGCAGGCATAACCACCCAAGCTCTAGTTGATATTGGAGCTAATGTCTCTCTCGTCACGATGAAATGTTTACCTCAACGCATGCTACGGTTATTAAACCCATTATCCGAGTCACGAAGCCTACGAGCTGCTAACGGTACCGCCATCCCTATTTCCGGCACGATTACCCTAAACTTTACTTTCGAGAATGCCCCCATGACGCACACGCTCTTGATTGCTCCGGATAGTTCTTGCTCTTTCGTCCTTGGATTTGATTTCCTTTCTGACCATGGGTGCGTCATCCACGTTCGTGAAAGACGCGTGACCCTTGGCCCCAAGGTTACTAAGAGCCCACGGCCGTTTCCAGTCTTCGATCTCAACCTGATGAATGATTCGATCATGGCGGTCGTCGTCTTCGAATCCACTAACCTAGATGACGTCCTCCCTCCGTTAGCAACAGTAGGTTCTGTGGCTCATGCACAATTAAAGGGCATACTTGGCTCAGTTCCCGGGCCCTTTACCTGGTCTCCCACGACGTTCGGTTGGACCCGACTGGTGCAACACACTATCGATACCGGAGACGCCAAACCAGTTTGGCATCCACCTAGACGTATCCCGCACAAGCACCGGGCCGAAGTGGATAATATCCTGGGTTAACTCCTCAAAGCTTACGTTATCCAACCGTCTTCTTCACCATGAGCGTTACTGATCGTACTGGTCCCTAAGAAAGATGGATCCCTTCGACTCTGCATCGACTACCGTCGCGTGAACGCAGTCACTGTCCGAGATTTGTTCCATTTCCACGTCTCGATGACACACTGGACACGTTAGGCGGGGCAGCATGGTTCTTTTCTCTCGACCTCAAGTCAGGGTACTGGCAAGTCGAAGTCCACCCAGAAAATCGGTAAAAGCCGGCGTTCACGGTTCCCCAAGGCCTATACGAGTTCCAAACGACTCCTTTTGGGCTTTATAATGCCGCAGCAACATTTGAACGTCTCATGTACCAAGTGTTACGACACCTTCTACCCGGTAAGGGCCTCTTGTATCTCGATGACATCATCTTGTTTGAGAAAACCATTCCGCAACATAACGAAAATCTAAAGAACGTCTTCGCAGCCCTCCGAAATGCTGGGTTGATCCTTAACCCCGCCAAGTGCATTTTCCTCCGATCGAAAGTGCAGTTCTCAGGGCACACGATTTCCCTTGGACGGTTAGCCACACTCCCCGAAAAACTGCAATGTTTCGTACCTGGCCTACACCGACTAATGCGACAGATTTACGTAGTTTCTTGGAGCTGTCGTCCTACTACAGGCGTTTTATTAAGGGTTTTGCACGCATGGGTAAGCCTCTCCATAGGATGACCGAAAAAGAGCGGAAATGTCCGTGGTCCACTGAGTGCCAAGAGGCTTTTACCAATCTCAGAAACACCCTGTATTCTGCACCACTCCTCGCACTCCTCAACCTCGAGCCAGGGGCACCTCTTTTTATACTAGACACCGACGCTAGCGGTTTCGCGATGGGCACCGTTCTCTTTCAAGAAGGTAGCGACAAGGTCGAACACCCGGTCTGTTTCGCAAGCAAAACTCTCTTGCGAACCCAGCGCAATTATACCGTGTTCCGTCGGGAGATGCTAGCGATTGCACATTCATAAGACAATTTAGGCACTTTCTGATACGGCAACACTTTGTCCTTCGTACAGACCACCGTGCCCTAGAATGGCTTGCGTCCATCAAAGACCCCGAGAATCAAGTCGCACGATGGTAGGAATTCCTGTAGGATTTCGACTTCAAATGCCAGTTTTGCCCGGGACGTAACCATGGTAATGCCGATGCCTTCTCTCGCATGCTTACTAGCCCACTGACCGATAAGTCAACCCCCGACCCGAGTGTAAACGCTATTTACATGTCCATGCCTACCCGTCATACGTGGTCGACATCTCAAGGTAGCGACCCAGATACCACAGCTGTGAACCATCATACATCGCAAGGGCTACAAAAACCGGCCGAGTGCGACATAAGAGGATGTAGTGAGAATGCCCACCTCCTACTGAACCAGTGGCCTAATCTTATCATCGAAAATGATGTCTTATTCTGGCGTGACCCCCACAGCCAACATCTACGCCCTGTAGTGCCAGGGTGTCTCATTGAAGCTGTACTAGGCACCCTCCATTCCGAGTTAGGTCACTGTGGCCAGCACAAGACTGATTTGGCGATCCGCGCGCGCTTCTGGTGGCCTCAATTACGTAAAACAATCCATCACTTTTGCCAATTCTGCCTGACATGTGCGTCCTTCAAGCAACCCACCAAATCACCCCGAGCGCCGATGAAATTCATGATAACCGGTTTCCCTGGGGAACGTGTTGGCTTGGATATTATCGGTCCCTTACCAATATCGTACCGCGGTTACGAATTCTTATTAGTAATTATTGATTATTTCACAAAGTGGGTTGAGTTTGTCCCCATCCTACGTCAAAACGCGGAGACAGTTGCAAGCACCATCACTCGTGAATGAGTCAGTCGTTGGGTTTCGCCACTATCCTTTCACTCCGACTGCGGTTCCAATTTCGAGTCCCAACTTTTCCATGAGGTATGCGAAGTCCTCGCGGTCAACAAGACCCATACGACCCCACACCATCCCGATAGCAACGGGTTGGTTGAAAGGACGAATCGTACCCTCCTTAATCTTCTGCTCGCCTTTGCCCGGGACGGCCACCAAGAAGACTGGGATCGACACCCACCCCTCTACCTCCTAGCTAACTGGGGTACGGTCCATTCATCTACCGGGTTCACAACCCACTACTTGTGGACTGCACGCGATCTACGTATTCCGACCGACTTATGCAATCCTGTTTCGGCACCTAGTAGGACTTCCACCCATAATTACGCCTCAGAACTCCGCGAAATAACCCGCTGCGCCCATAACGCAGCCCACACTACTCTCGGAGTAGCTACCCTCCACCAGAAGGAATAGTTTGATCGGCGGGCCTCCGGGGTTCCCCACCCAATTGGTGACCTCGTAATGCACCATTACTCACTCCCGCCACGTGGCACATCGTCCAAGTTCCATTACCCCTGGCGAGGGCCTTTTCGTGTTCTCCAAGTTTTAGCCCCCACCACTTTCCTCATACGTGAGGCTTACCACGCTAATCTAGCCCCCTTCACCGCACACTTTGCCAGACTCAAACCATTTCGGGGACAACTACCCGTTTGTACCGCCGACACCCTTCCCATCCTGCCAGACACTCTCCTTACCCCCGTTGCCATTGAGGTGACAGTACTCTCCCCAATTGACAACACCAGCACTGAGTACAGTGTTGCACCTGAAGTGAGGGCTGTGTAACGGGCCAAACCGGAACCGGACCCTGTTTTCTTGTTTTAATCATCGTTTTACTGTGACCGGTCCTTTTTTCCTAGAACAGTGATCTGATTGGACCAGGAGAACACACACTAGACGACCTGAAGTTCCGATAAATCTGACCCTTAATCCCTTCCGACCCTCTCGCTAACCGTTTATTGTATCTCCTTTACCGTTCCCATTCCCATTACCGATACTCTTCCTTGTACCAATACAATATACCTTTATATATCATCGTCTCCCCGTTTTATTACGTTATGAGTTCTAACTCTAACTCGCTCGCATCAGCGTTGGATGAGATCGATGGACCTCTTGGTAGTGTATTCGACGAGACGCTATTCGTCGAACCAAGGCTGAGGGTACCGATAACCTCTGGTCCCCACAGATTGGACGCATTCGACTCGGCCGTTAGACAATAGCGACAAATTCCATCAGATGATCAAAAAAACTGTTTTTACTTCAATGATAACGCCTAAGGTCAATAAAATTTTGTTGCAATGCCAGATTCACAGCCATGGAAACTAAGGGCGAGCTCCATGTTAAGTGTGTTTACATGTTGCACAACCACGCCTTTAACCGTGTACTTGCTTCTGCTTCCGGGGCTAAGTTGGCGAGAGCATTACAAACCAGACAACTCAGCCAAGGCCGTATATTGTTCGTCTAAAGGTCTTTTTGAGAAGTAAGCCTCGTTTAACTAAAAAAAATTTGGTTAGATCCTTCAGGCAGTACCTACAAGATGAAGGCTCTTACTGATATGAAACAACGCATTTTGCCCTCTGATCCTTCAGCAATGGCGATGGCGGAAGCCCTAAATAATATGAGAGGAGGCAGTATGTATGACTTTATGCATAGTAAAAAAGGACTTAAAGCAATGTGCCTCACAACACCAGCTCTTAAAGTTATATTTGCTCAGTACGCAAAGGTGGTGCAGATGAATGGCATCAACCCAACCAACCGCAATGGGTTTGCACTGTATCATATAGTGATAACCGACTAGCATGGTGATGCGCGGTCCATGTTCTATGCTTTCTTTTTGACGGAAAACGGCCGAAACACTTGAAAGGGTCGTAAGACAGTTTAAAGAATTGATGGGCCCCGCTACCAAGGAAATACTGACGGTTTTCCTCGAAAACGATGCTCTGGAAATAAGCGCCTGGAGGCGAATATTTCCTGAAATGGGCTTTTCGATTTAAATACCTACGTTGCACGTGTTAAAAGCCCTTTAGATACAAAGTCACTAGGCTCTACCCAAAAGAAGTAGCTGACTCGGCTACATGTTTTGTGAAGAAGGCTGTGCGTACACTTAGTTTTTCAACGTATAATTCAGTACTGCGGTCTATTAAAAACAATTTTTCTGAACTATGGCCCCATATTCAGGAGAATTGGTTGACTTGTGAGCGCCTGTGGGCCCATCATGCTCGAGCTCGGGTTGTCGCATATAGTGACGACATGACGAATGAGACTGGACGTCTTAATCGAGTGCTCAGGCAGCGGTGCAGGCGCAACAAAATCGTAGAAATTAGTACCTCCGAATCCAAAGATGAGTCGTCGTCCTACTATAAAGAAGTAAAAAAATACCAAGTGGACGTCGGCCAGAGTCCGGTGGGTACGCGATGTGTTAGGTTGGAGTACTATATGCCGAGTGCACACGTCGGTGTTGGACATGACCAGCCCGTTGTAGTGCCGCGCAATAAAAACTCGCACCCCCGCGGTTGATCTGGTGTCAAGTCACCGACAGTAACTTCAGCAATCAGGATTCATTCGTATAATACTGCTACTAATCAGGCTAGTGGATCAACTCCCAGTACGTTTACAGTGCGAAGGAGTACGAAGCGACAACTGTCAGGTGGTTATTCTGATGAAGAAACCCGTCCTTTGCCTAAGCTACTGTGATAGTAGGCATGCCAGGCCGGAGTTTGGCTTTGAATAATGGGTTATGATCTCAGTTGTTTTTGTCGTTCGCCGTAAGTAATTCCTTGGTAACATGGCCCTGATTTCCTACTTTGAAGAGCTGGGCACGGCAGTGCAATACCCAGCGGCATCTGAACAAACATGAATGACGCAAGCGCGGTGGCACGGTCATTGGTAAGTACAGTCGTGTAAAGTGTTATTCTCAGGCACAGCATCTAGGCAACTGCCTGCAAAGCTCACGCACAGGTCTCAATAAGACGCTGCTCTAAAAACAGTAAGTCGATAAATCAGTAGAGTTTCATAAGGTTTTTATAGGCCACTACATTTACATACGAGTGTATCAAGTGCCATCTTACCGAAAAAGCCCGATGTAAGACAATAATGGAAATGGACGGAGGAATAAACCACGGTTAAAACGAAACTTACAGCTCCCTTTGACTATCCAATATTTTGAGATATTAATACTAATCTGTTTTACGCAACAAAGCTTATATAATGGAATTCTTTTGTGGTTAGGTATGACAGTTGCATCCTTCATTCACGGTTTGTCGATATTCGATTAGCATGGCCAGAGCTTGCAAGATAAAGAAATGGAGAGCCAATCCCAGTGATGGTGATCGCTAACTGCCACTGTAACCCTCGGTTAAACCGAAGGTGGCATGTGGCGATGCCGGAGGATTGGTTCATGCTTAAAATACTTTGGTAACTAAACGGTCAGGAAACTGAACGTTGCATCCGCTACGGATGATATATACAGGGGAACAGCGAGTTTTTCTTGCTGCTTTTGTGTTGAAGAGTGATAAAGAAGAAGTAAAAGTTGATGGCAGCGGACATGGTTGAGGAGTTAGCAACCGGGGTCGGGGAGCAGGGGAATGGAGACCATTGGGGTCCCCCACCATCCAGGCCCCACGTGTTCCGTGGTGAATGCGGACCCTTTGCGCACTTCTAGAAACAGCCCAGAAGGTGCCATCATAAGTTGTTCGAATGGTCGGCGAACGAGACCACGTCGCAGAAAGATGTGAGCATATTGCTAATTCGTTCTGCAGTTTAGAAACTAAGGACCGGTGGAGTTTCGGAGTAAACTGCCGGAAACAGTGGAAGAGGTTAGAAGGACCTCGCCCGAATTTGGAGGTGATGGCTAGATCATCTCACCGGAAAATCGGATAGTGGCGCCAAGCACCAGTTCAACGGTTGAACAATCATGGTCTACCCTGGGTGAGGGGCAGATGCCCACCGGGACCAGGGGGAGATGGTCCGTTCAGTTTTCCCTAACGGTTCTGTCTCCTAGGGAGGTCTCTAGTTGGCGGTGAAAAGTGTCAAACATCCCGTTGACAGCCGGGTGATTTGCTCTAGTTTAGAGTGCGGGTACAGCCTTAAAAGGAGAGAAGAGACCTTGAAGCGATGGATTGAAACTGAAAATGGCAGTTTCTGGTGGAGTGAGCGCTGTAGGGGGTGCGCCCATTCACACGATTACTCATCTTACGGAAAGTTCCCTTCGTGCAACTCCATGCCGCTGTCGTAAATCATTCGCTTGACTTGCCCTTACTTGCTTTCTGTATATACAGTTGTCCTGGCCAATCGACTTCTCTTCTTCCCTAGTGCTGCCGTTCGAGCCAGTAGTCGGGCTAGCTCAGAGTTCGTGCTAATTACAAGCAGCAGGCGCGGGTCGTAACAAACGCCAAAGAGGGCAAACCGAGCAACTGAGGAAATCCTTGACAGGTAGATTGGAAGAAGCTGTAGCGCGATTAGGCAGGTTTTAACATTCTGGTGAAGAAAGCTAACAGTTGGGTTTAACCTGCAAGCTGGTGCTGGAGAATCACGCCAATTGCGACATCAGAGGCGTAAACTATGAGGCAGATGGGAGCATCAGGGCCTCAGTGCGTGGGGAGAGTGGCATTAGCGAGGGCAGCCATGGTATTGTCGAAAGCAGTGAGGGCGTTTGCGGATAGATCGAACGAGAAGCAAGAAGGTGTCAGCAAATTCAGGTATAAATCTGCGGTAGAACTTTACAATCTCCATTAATCGCTGGAGTTGATGTTTGGAAGAGAGGGGTAGATGGGAATTCGCGAAAGGCAACAACCTTTGAAGGGATGGGATGGATACCGTTGGTGTCCAAGGAAGTCAAGGGAGGGAATGGCGAAGACGCACTTGGACAGGTTGAGGACAACACAAAATTGTTGAGGGCGGTCAATCGCCATTGTGAAATGTTCCATGAGGTCGGTGGTCGTGGAACTTGCTGCGGTCAATGTAGACATAGACAAAGCAAGGCGACAAAGCATTCTGTCTCAAAACGGTACATGCAAGAACTCGAAAGTCCAAAGGCTTGGTGACGACCGTACTCCAAATGTCCTCTGTGGCTATAGAGATCTGATGGAAAGCCCGAACCAGGTCGATCTTCAAGAAGACAGACTTGCAGAAAAAGGCGGGGCCAAAGGACATTGAAGAACCAGTGGTTCTGATGGGATGCGCGAAATCGTGTTGTGGTATACAAGTGTGACAGTTGCGATGGGTGCTCCCAGGATATTTGCTAAGAGGTTGCCGAAATGAACTATCAAAATCAGGGTCCAAGACCGCCAGTTTACGAGGCATTTTAAATGAAGGGTACCTCGGAAGGAGAGCCTGGTGGTCTGGTCCTGCAAACTGGAGTGACAACAGTCCACCATGACATTGAAGTCAGCGGGAACGTCTGCATCTTGGATGGCACAGAGCACGCCAGCTGCGAGAAAAATAAGGAAAAGACGTCAGAAACTGATATCCAAAGAGGTAGCAGTCTGCGAGCTGTTGACAGGATGAGGCCGAAGTTGAGACACCTATGGTCAGCTGCTTGGGGCTAAATGACAGTCAGTTGAGCCCTAGTGTTAACCAAGAAACGTCTACTATTTGGGGTGCTGCAGACGTAGGAGGAACGATTGTGGCTAGAGACACCAGTAATGCTGGGGGCATCAACCATCGACTGGACCGGTTTCACTCAGTTTCTCTGATTGGAAATGAAGGAGAGATGCAGTGACAGGTTTTGGCACCGAATATTTTGTAATATCGGCAAGTGGTGTCTGCAATGGTACGTGATGAAGTTGACTGACTAGGCCGGGCAGATGGGCGTGATTAGAAGGACCGCCACAGTCACAATCTATTTTACTTATTGTGTCCTTTACTCATCCAACTAACTTCTGTCCTTGTTAAATGCGGCGGCTGCATTCTTTATTCACATTGTACCGATATTTGATTTGTTATAACCTTGTGTGAGCACTTGCATCGACACTTGTATGGTAGGAAGAGAAGGCAGACAGAATAGCAGATAATATTTCGCTGAAACCGCTTCTGCTTGTACATAAGCTCTGTGTGTGGCAGCTTGGCCTCGTCTGCAGCTCGGTCTTGTCTGCAACTCGGTCTTCTGTCTTCGGCAGCACGCTCTCACGTCGGTAGCAGAATCTCATCTCTCGGCATATTGGTGTCATCTCAATAGTATATGAAATGTGCCTTCTGTTCGCAGCCTCATATTTAGGGACCAGCCGTCTTTGTTCCCGAGCTCTCCTTATTGGAATTTGGAATTTATATTTTTCAGCGCCGGTACGGCACTATCTATACAAAGTTAATTTTGAAAAAATAAAAATTCAAAAAATAATTTGACAATATGTGCAAGTAGACGTAGAAAGTCGTTATAATATCAGCAGAAATTGTCCTTTTGGGGCAACATTTAGCAATTTTTTGCAGGTAATTTTGAACGAAAAACGAAAACTTATGGCAGTTAGAAAATTTCTTACAGTGAAAATGGATACAGTGTTCAACGGGCCTCCATGTTCAAAAAGCGTGCAAGAGAAAAAACTGCTTAGGAAGATAGTAGTAGGAACATAGTAGTAGAGCAGAAATGTGTGTGGGAGGTCTGATGAAGGTGAGTATTCAACGAAACTGCAGCATTTTAGACTGAGTATTTCCGCGTGGCTTCGTTTGATTCAGCGGTGGTTAATAGAAACATCTAGGTTCTCGGGGGACACGAGGCAGAGAGAATAGTTTCAAGCGGATCTCCTGACCCAAAGGAACCTTAGTTTCGTTAATTGACATCTATTTGAGTAGCAAGTATTAGAAGCTGTCGGATACAGCAGTTTTCGTGTGAACTTTTTTTCAATTTTTGAACGGATAACTTCATTCATGAGACTGAAAAAGGGTCAACAGTATTCTAAGAAGGTTAGCACGAACATACGATAATGTCTTAATTTCATTTAAGGAAGGTAGAAATTATGTGAAATTAAACCGCAAATCTGTGCACCTTTGGCTGTCATTCTTTCAGTGTGAGGAGAAAGGTCTAATTTATTGGTGTTGCTTAATCCTAGGTCCTTGATTCTGGAACATTCAGTCTTTGGGTAACCTTGAAAGATAACAGGTTGTGGCAGCCTTTTAGGCCCAAAGCACATGTATCGGCACTTAGAAGGTTAGAACTCCATCTGCCATGTTGAGCTCCACGCCGAAAGGGTGTGCAGATCAGAATGAATTTGTTCTAGGCACCCGTGGCCGTAGAGTTAAAAAAGTAGTAAACAGACTTGAGATCATCTGCATAAATATAAGATTGGGAGTGTTTGACACTCAATAAGATATCATTTATGTAAAGCAAAAAAGAGCAGAGGACCTAGCACGGTACCTTGATGGACACTACTCAAAATTGCGGAATGGGTAGAGTAGGAGGATCCCACTAAGACCTTTTGTTGTCGATTTGAAAGATAAGATCTGATGAAGTCAGTAAGAGGACTACGCAATCCTATAGCCTCTAGTTTGGCTAGGAGCCTCCTGTGAGGTACTTTATCAAACGGTTTACTAAGGTCAAAATAGATAGCTACCACAGATAGATGACCATTACGAAGAGAAGTAAGTAGATTTAGAAAAGACATGTGGCATGTTTCACAAGATCGGTCCGGTAAAAAGCCATGCTGTGAGGAGCTGAAAATGTTATTGTTTATGCAGAAATCTGTAATTTTTTGGCAATTCGTTTTTTAAAGAGTTTAGCCAGAGAGGGCGTTTTATGAACACCGCGATAATTGTGAATATCTGATCGGGAACCAGATTTAAATACGGGAATTATAATAGAAGTTGTCCAGTAGTCCGGGAAAAAGCCATTCTCAAGAAACACTGAAAAAACTTACTCAGTAAGGGTGGGAAATCTCTTAATTGTTTTATGAGTGAGTTTGGAATGTTATCAGTTCCAACCGAATGTGAATTTTTAAGATTACTTATTTCTTTTTGAATACAAGCGGGTGAGAAATTAAGGGTACTGAGATTTGAATCAAACAGCAGGGGATTACAGGAGTGGGGCTAGTTTCGATGGTAAACAACTTGGCGAAAAATGAATTTAGCAATGCAGCTTTGGTCCCTGTACGATGCGCTTACCCGTGTGTGATGGTAGTGACCTGAGTGTGGCATGTGGGAGCATGCTTTGCCCGTTCTGCATGCTTTCTTTGTTATCTTGACCTCAGGACGGCCATTGGGTTTTGGTGGACCTCTTACAAAGATGCATAACTTGGCCGTCCTAATAGGATAGGCATGACCGTGTGAATTTCATGAACTGCAAGCATAACGGCGCATAGACACCACAGTACTGATTGACAGATCTTGTCCTTATCGCCGTAGCTTAAGTTAATAGTGAGAACCCTTGCTATTGCGATCGCAAGCACCAGTTCCGTGTGGGATGCTAGGTGAAAAGAATAGATTATTACGTACAAAAACAGTGGATGCTTGGTTGTAGGCAGTTAGAAGCCGGAAGAGCATGCGTTCGCAACCATGAGGACTGGCGTCTGAAGTGCGGGAGCACTGCAGGATGAGGTTCTGTGTGAGTTGGCCTTGCAGTTGATTGGCCGTATTGGGTGGTGGAGGAGCAGGATCAGTGGCACGTATGTAGATGCAGTCGCGTGAAATTGAGCGTTGCTCGCGGAGTCAAGTTGATTGGCTGGACCGTATTTGGAGGGGGAGGGACAGGATCACTGGTACGTATGTAAATGCAGTCACGTGAAATTGAGCGTTGCTCGCGGAGTCGGGTCACTACAGGTGCTCCCTTCCCAAACCGGCGTTCGATTGAAAAATATCCATCTGAAGGGAGAATACTCAAATCAAATGAATGTGCTGCATATCAAGGGTTGAGTTGTGGACAGTGTAGATGTCTGCGGTTGGCCGGAAGGAGCCAGGTTTTTTGGGTGGCTGAAAAAGCCAGTGGTTGCATTGAACGTCTGTAGCGACACCTTACTCTTAGCCATGCTTTTATCGGACACCGTGGGGACAAGCCTTCAAGGTCACTCTCTGTCTGGCTCACGGATTCCGGCCCACTCAAGGTCGGGAATTGTCTGGCCTCACTAGGTAATCACTTCTCAAGACGAGACCAGTGCACAAGATGTGGGAGAGTTGTTTACGCTCAGTCACTCCCGGTGCCGACGGCTTACGGTTCGGTTGTAGTGTCCGGACCCGGTGATCTACTTGCCGGACTGCGCCTCTGGACTGCGGTCCATTCATAGCAGGACTACACTTGCCTGGGAGTGACTTGCATTTTTCTCATATTTTACTCCTTCTCACCTTAGTAAATCATTCTTAGCTCTCTGGCTTTTCACGCCTTATCCTATTCACTAGCTCATTACAGTTGGGATACGTTTGATCATCAGACCAGAGCACATCGTATCCCACACGTCCATGGCAAATGGTTCTGCCATGTTAGCTTTCATTGGGCAGAATATCTTTGACCAAATTGAACATTAACTAATGAAAAAAATAGTGTTAATGAATATAAAAGAGTACCCTGTAGAGGCCCTTCCTGTTAATGCCAAACGTATCCGCAGCAAGACAGCGAGTACAGTGTGATTAAAATGCCAGTAGCTATGTTACTAGTAAATGTATGAAAATGGGGCAAGAAGAAAGCATACATGAGAACTTACACTCCCACCCAGGGTTTGCTGGTGTCATAAACGAAGATGAAGTCTGTCACCTAACAGACACGAGCTCCACACGCACCTCAGCAACGTTCATTAATGGGTTCGCTGTGCGACATCTCTTACCTTATTGTCGTTGGATTTTTCGGAGCACTTCCACGAGAGTCGCCGATCGCAAGTTGCGGTGTCTCACTGATCCACATTGGTATGGCCTAAAATGAGGGAAGATAAGCGTTGATCCACCTTTTTTAGAATAAATGATGATGATGTTGAGCTTGAAGTCATCTTAAGTATAGAGGGACCGCTTCCTTCGATCAACGATGAAAGTTTCCGTGTGCTCAGAAATGAAGGTAACAGAGTGAGTTAAGTGTAGTCCTTTGGTTCCACACTGATCTTAACCAGTGGGCAGTCATTCATTTCCCGTTCAGTCTCAGTTATGATTGATATGAAAACCTAACTCGTGACCATCTGTGAACCCAAACTCGGACGGTCTATCTTCCTAAGGCACCATATAAAGTATTCCCATGTTCTTCTCCGGTGACTGGCTGCCGGAAGTTAAAATATACAATAACAACCCTTTTCCAGAAGGTATTTAACACGCCAGTTTTGTTTCCATTCCTTCAGCCACTGTTTCACTTGCCTCTTTGCCCCTTTAAAAATGAGCCCGTTAGGATTGTAGGGTATGAAGTGGTTACAAGGAAGGTGGTCGGTAGCGACCTGACGATGTCTATCCCGATTGTTAAATAGTCTGCCACCGAAAACACCTGCGAACGACTGCTTCTGTGCTGCTTTATCCCGCGAGCCTACGTTAGTTATGCATCTCGATTATGGTGTGTTGTGCTAACGCTCCCATTATGATGAGTCGCGGTGGCTCTCTTTGGATTAGGGGAGAGGGCTTGTTGAGTACCGTAACAATCTGTCAACTGTATTGTGCTTTCAAACTCCTTCAGGAGTGCATCCTAAGAGGTAAGAACACAAACAAAAATAATGGGCATTTATATGGGGCATTCAAGAATCAACTGTCAATTATGCAAATCTAGACGTGACTGTACAGGGCTCAGAAAGCCGATGCCAAATCGATACATCGATGAATTGAGTTTCCATCAGTGGACCAGACTTCAATCAATTCTCTGCTCGTCTTGTTTCCGACGTTGGCGAATATTTTGAAGGTTACGAAGTTAAAATAATAGCCCACTGCATAGGTGTGAGCAGCAACTCTCGATACTTCGTCACCCCACCGTACAGTCAGATAATGCCTACTTATGCACGATCCAAGCATGCGTTCAGTTTGACCTGTGTAATTCTAAGGACAGTTTAGGCATGAGATGCTATTGACTACGCCAGATTGTTCATTGGGATTAAGCCGGTCTTTGATCCTCATGCCTCTGCTGCGCACGATAGCTTCGGATCGGTGTGATGACACGTCTGCTACAACGGTTTACAGGAAGGCGACGAACACAACGCAACTTCTCAGCTTTCATAGCAACCGTATGGTTACTCACAAACTAAGATGTGTGAGAATGCTCCTTAAACGGATTCAAACCCACTGCAGCCGGTCAGAAGAAGAGCTACAGGGGGCCAGATATGTCTGTGACAAAGTAATGTGGAATGCTTATCCGAAGGTGTTTGTACCTGCAGTACTACAATCGTCAGGCCGAATACCATGTTGGTGGAAGCAGGCAGAAGTCTCCAAAATGAGGGCTTTGTTTTGCACAGAACCCTAAGTTGCTGCCCCCGACAGCAGTGACCATTGGCGAAGCCAGAGCTAGCGGGTGGGATAGGGCTGCGTGCAAACCCTTGAAACTTCTACCGCAGATTTCGACCTAAATTTGCCGACCCTCGCTTGCCTCTCACAAACCTCCTCTGGGGTACCAAAGGTTCGTTCGATCTATCTGCAAACATTTCGCTGCTTTCGACAAAGCCAAGGCTGCCCTCCTCACGCACTCCGGCTCTGATGTTACCATCTGTCTCGTGGTTGGCGCTTCCAATGTCGCAGTCAGCGCGGTTCTCCTACAGAATTTTGCAGGCTAAACCCAACCTATTAGATTTCTTCTCCAGGAGGTTAAAACCTGCCGGATTGTGCTACTTTAGAGTGGGCTGATGGTGTGTCTGGTTAGTATGTTAGCTGGCTCACTTCTCAGCCACAATAAACCGGGATAGTTTCAGGTTCTCGTATGTAACGTAGGAGCTACGTGAAGTTGGGCCCGAAAAGCCGACTTAGACAAATGTGAAAATGTCAGTGACCTATATTGTTACATGCACTTACAGCGTTGGCTTGGATCAACACTAAGGCTGAGGCCTAGTCTCCCGGGCCCTTCCACGTTCCCTCTACCTACCACCTCTTGATTGATGACAGTCGTGTCTGCCTCGCTGACGTGCATTCTCGCCGGATGTCTTACAAATCAGCTTGGGACGCGTGTAAGCTCATGTACTTTTTAATTCTTCGATTATAGCCTACTCTTCCTAACAGCAGCAGTAAAATTGCTTTATAAGCCACGCATAATTCCAATGTACCTTACCTTAAACTCTAATTGGCTGAAACTTCATTACCCAGTTTATGCACTAATGTACCCCTTAATTCATGCAGTCGAGTCTCTTAGTTTAGACTTGCTTGGTTTTCATAGTGCAGTCGAATCCTCAAATCTTAGTCCAAGCTTTTAAGCCTATTGCAGTCTCAGCAACACTGTTTTCCTCTATTACCGGTATTTGAAGCCCACCTATTTAGAACGATGATGGTCTGACCTCCGACAAATGGTAGCGTCAGAGCTAGCAAAAGTTCTACTACACTTATTACTGACATGTGGAGATATGGGCCCAGAGTTGACTTTAATCACTACTCTACAAACGCTATGTTATTGTCCAAATGCTAATCACTATTACATCCCACAGATTG
Organism: Ligula intestinalis; assembly: GCA_036362985.1. NCBI lineage: Eukaryota > Metazoa > Platyhelminthes > Cestoda > Diphyllobothriidea > Diphyllobothriidae > Ligula > Ligula intestinalis. The sequence goes on from JAYGXS010000005.1 coordinate 37,499,257, forward strand.
ATAGCGCATACTGGGTGCGACTCCTTAAAAAGCATACACAGGCAGTACTAATAATATTCTTAGTACTGGCCTTCGTAAGCACGATTACTTGAATTAGCACTTAAAGCATATGCATGTAGCTATATCGGCATCATCTTAGTGCGTACAGATCCATGAATAGAGATGAGAGTATAAAAACCATGACAAACGCAGCCTTGCTCATGACCCCAAGCATGTACTTACCCAAAATAGTTAAACCTAGATTCACACTCCCTGTTGAGACCAAGGGGATATGAGCCATAGCGTTGGCTAAATCAGCGTCACCTCTGATAAATGGTGGCTTCAGTGCCAGCACAAGTACTACTAGAATTGAAAAGTCCTCCTACGCCATCTTGCTTGCCTTGTGATTTGGGGAGCCTTCTGTTTGTCGCCATCACAACCTTCGACAATTGATGACACCTTTTGAGCACATTCTTCCTCCAAGTCTACGATTCGGTCAGGTGTTGAGTTTTTCGACTTTCACGCTTTTTTATGTGTTATATCTTCGTCTGGTCCTTCCTCTATTGCCAGAGTTCATTTAACGTTCCCTGAATTTTGGCAAAATGCCCCTGAACTTTACTTCTTCCACATTAAGGTGTCATTCCATTCTGCGAACATTACGTAGGAGATAGACAGATCTTATAAACTGGTCGAGGCCCTCCCACCCGCCATTCTTTCCCAGGTGCAGCCCCTCTTACGTGACCCTCCAGCCGATTCTCTATATACCAAACTCAAGGACGAGCTTTTACGCCAAACGGCGGTTTCTGGTCACCAACGCTACCATGCCCTGGCCAAGGAAGAGGCTTTAGGTGGTCGGAAACCATCAGAACTTCTACGGTGAATGCACTCTCTCGTCGGGAACATGACCGTGGACGATAAATTCTTCAAAGAAATGTTTTTGGAACGCCTTCCCAAATCTGCTCAAACGATCCTGGCTTCTTGTTTGGATGATTTAGACGTCACGACGCTAGCCACCAAGACCGATCACATACTTGAGGTGGAACATTTGTCTGTCCCAGCAGTTGCACAGGTTTCACAGCCTGGAACAGCACGCGCCTCGGAGATGGCCGCGCTCAAAGCTCAGATTGCTCAAATTTCGGTGACCCTCGCCACCCTGCATCTGCGCAAATCTACCCGTCGTTCCGTCAGCCCGGACCAGCGTCGCCCTACTGATCGTCCAAGGACCGCCAACTTATGCTGCTATCATGTCAACTTTGTCGAAGAGGCTCTTCGCTGTGTTCCTGCCTGCTCCTTTTAATCCTCAAAGGGAAACTCTTCGGCCAAAGAGTTCACGCAGCCGAGCTCTCTGGCAACTTGGCCGGTCGTACCTTCTACGTCTGCGACACCCTGAGTGGCAGGCGTTTCTTGGTTGACACTGGCACCCAGCTCAGTGTCGATGCCCTAACCCCGGCCTTTTCCTCCAGGCTGTCAACACTTCGCCAATTGAAACCTTCAGGACCCGTTCTCTCTCACTGGACATTGGCCTCCGACGTCTCTTCCCTTGGGTGTTTGTCGTCGCTGACATGCTCTCCGCCATTATTGGGGCAGATTTCCTCGCTGCCTTTAATCTCATGGTGGACTGCCGCCACTCCAGTTTGCACGACTAGACAACTAAACTATCTATCCGAGTCTCATTCAAAGTGTTAAGTCAAAGCCGTGGACGTAGCGAAGGGACATCAATAATCATGCTGCCTACTGCTAGCACTCTACGCCTACTCCTTTAGAGCGAGGACTCCAAGCTTTTGCTATCGGGGGTTGAGATCTGTAACAGGGGAGTATTTGATAGCCTTCAATGTTAACTTCGGTGATCCCGATTGCTTCAGTCATTCAAGTCTCTGTAAAGGCAATTATATGCGGTTTCTGCTCAGTAACTATTATTTTGAGTTCATCGAGTTTAGTAAAGAGACTCTGACAATGGGTCTAATACATCTCGAAGCATCGGCTACTATTGCTTGTAGCATCTTCTAAAGCCGGCCGGTTGATTTTGGTTGAGGATTCTGTCTGACTTCTTCCAGCCAAAGAAAATTTATTCGCTGCGAAATATTTCGCCTTCTCTTACTTTTAGGCCGGTTTTGCCTTTGTTCTTTCGGTCGTTTATCAAGAGTCGCATTTTCATAAGTTCTCTGGTTCATAGTTCGGCTGAAAGAAAACTCCGGCATGCACGGTCCGCAGAGACAACTTTCTTTCTAGTAGAAGCCGTGCCTGCGTTTCGGTATCTCAAATGACCTTTTGATAGTTGTAGCTGAGAGCTTGGACTACTCGACGACTGAGCATTGCCTATTCTAGGCGTTTTGAGAATTTTTACTGACTCAGCGCCTCTTAGTAGTGATTCAGCGTACTGTCGAACGAGAACTCGATCGTACTCCACCTTCTCCCCAGCAATAGTACATATTGAAGCCCTGCATCACAATATTTGTTTGGGATTTGGTCGAGTTTGTACCGTGGTCGCATCGCATTGTTTAGCTGGTGGAATTTTTATTTCCTGTTCGCTCAGTTTGCTAACCCTGAACAGAGTAGCAACAGGGATTTCAACGTACAAGTTTGCGAAAGATTCTACCGACATTGCGCTGATAGCACTTTCTTCTACCTTACCATTTTCCCTATGGTCCAAGTCAAGTTCCTTTTCGTGAGAAGTCTCCCCCCGGATTTGTTGTCTTACTTTTTATTCACATGGCGTGCTCCCATTTCTGCCTTGCGATAAAACTGAGGACTTAAGTTGGCCTTTAGCAGGTCGCTCTTCAGCCGCCTTCTGCTAGCGTATGTGCCTGTGTTTGGCCCCGCTAAACTCTAAGGTCAGCAGTTTTGGTAGAACTTTTCGCGATCTGACCATCTTAATCACCACTTTTGACATGCTCCTGAACCCAGCCGCAGCGTTCGGCCATCCACGAGGATGATGTCGCTTCGTGTTTCTCGGATCTAACCGTTGTTGGTTCTGTAGCGATCTCTTATTCTTAGCCATGCTTTCCTCGGACGCCGCGGGGACAGGTCATGTCTGGTATGACCAGCACGCCTGCGTAAGACACGATAGTCAAAAGCTCCGTTCAAGGTCACCCCCGGTCTGTCCTTCTCCAGGCCAGGAGCTTACTGCGGGGGAGTTATTTACGCTCAGTCACTCCTAGAACAGACGATATACTGTTCGGTTGTAGTTGTCTGGACCCGGTGATCTACTTGGACTGGACTCCGGCTCATTCATGGTTGGACTGCACTTACCTGGGAGTCACATGCTCATTACTTATACTCTACTCCTTCTAACCTTATTAAATAATCCATAACACGTCGACTCCCAAATTTCTCAACACCCAACAGCTCTGCCATCCTGACAGGCTTCCAGCGTCTTCAACTGTTATAGCCCAATAATGCGAACCCGACTAGTAGGCAGAAGAAGGCAAGAGAGCGTTTCTGATAGGCAATGGCTGTATTCAACAGTGCACAAAGACTAAGTGGCGTGCGGGGTCTGCTGAGTCGTCGGAGTTGTACTTTAGGTTGTTCACTGGGGCATATTTATATGGCCAGCGTATAGTATGCGAGCAGACTTTCTATACTCATCTCGAGTATGAACACTGCCCCCGCTATGCGGGTGGTCGTCTGGTTTGCTCGGCGCACGGCGCGGGCGGCATGCATGCGGGCATGACGCCCCGGGGGAGCCTGGACTGTGGGCATGATGCAGTTGGTCTGTCCTTTCGAAGACTGCCGTGATTGCATGGAGGATCCCGCCTCCGTACCATCACCAGGGAGTCGTTGTCAGAGAAAAATTAAGTTACCACCCCCGGTCCCTTTGAGCGGCTATCCCCCCGATTGCGGCCTCAGAACAATAAGTCCCGAGGGTTACTCGCTGTACCCTGGCTCAACTACGCAATGGCTACTCAATGCTCCTTCGCCAGAACCAAACACCGACTCAACCCGCCCACACCCGATAGCTGTTTCGACTGCGGCCTTCCTCCGCATGACTGTCAGCATCTCCTCGCCTCCCGTTCCCGGCCCGGCACGCAACTCGCAGACCTTTGGCTCAAGCCGGCCGAGGTCTAAGCTCTTCTCCGTCTTCCGACTACACCCAGTTTGTACTCCAGTTGAGACTCCTGATCCAACATGGGCTACGACACACACACCACTGATCATCTGCAACTCACTTCCGGGATCGACCTCACAGAGATGGCTGCCAAACAAAACCATGTTGGTTCACCCTGTGACGAGGATTTTTGTGGACTCCAGCAACTTCCACTAATTATTGGCAAGGGCACCAACCTCTCTGATATCTCTACTACCTATCATCACTCATTTTTGTCACCATCCCATCGATGCCACGTCTTCTCCTCTCTACACAACCATTCTAATCCTGGGGGTTGAACTGCCGACAAGCTTGCTGACCACCGCTCGCCTGGCCTGAGATGCATAAGAGCCTAAAAGCTTGGACACGGGCATGTCTTGGCTGTCATCAGAGTAAGATCCAACGGCACAATAAAGCTCCCATCGGCGCCTGCCCCAGCCCCGACGCAAGGTTCGGTCGCCTCCACCTATAAATTTAAGGCCATTCATTTGTGTCAAACGGCTGTTCTTATCTCCTCACCTGCGTGGGTCGATTCATTTGGGGCCCAGCAGCTATCCCTATGCCCGATGTTTTCCTCAGTTGTTGGATTGCCCTCCTTGGCACTCCCTCCACCCGGTCATGTTCTAACCTCCACGCGGTACCGATTCCACTGGACATCGACTGTCAAGACGACGTCTACGAATGGAACTTACAGGATTAAACCCCAATGACATGCAAGAAGTGCGCCAAAAGAGGACCATTACATTTTTGGAGTCGGGAGCCGAAGCGCCAGCAGCGGTCTCTCGATACCAGGAAGCTGGCTGGTGGCCTTGGAGGCATTTGGAGCTTTCAGGAGACGTGGAAATGAATCCAGGACCCAGATGGCCTTGTCTTTGCTGTGGGAAGTCAGCACACAAAGGAAGTGTCCAGTGCGACATTTGTGGAGCCTGGGAACATCTCAAGTGCTTAAAGATGACAGTAGGGCAGGCCACATCCGCCAAAGAGAAGAATGAGATCCAGTGCCACAGGTGCAGCGCAGAGATGTCGACCTCACCGGAACACCCCACGGGTACGAGTGGCCTTGCTTGTACGACTAGCTATACCCATAGGACCTATGCCGGACCCTCGCTCGACCATGCAGTTTTTCCCGCTCACTCGCATCAGCCAATTGCAAGGGCCCCAGTGTTATCCGCATCCCTCCCAACCGCATCCACCAATCTCAACAGAAAATACTGCTGCAACTGTGAGGCAACTATAGCGAGTAACATCATGCCATTACAATGTTCTGACTGTTCTGCTTGCTGCCATAAATCATGCTCTGGTATGGCCCGCTAGAAACTCAAACAATTAGCAAAAGAACAGGGAGAATGAAGGTGCGCTGAACATGGCGGACCATCAAATCTCAATTCCACCAAACAGAGAGTATCCCAACAGGAAAGGTGCAGCAAATGCAACAATCTGAGACACTCAATAAACCGAGGACTTCGATGTGAGCGATGCCTAAAAGTGTTCAACCGCAAATGCTCGGCACTGGAGAAACCCGCCTGAGAAAGTGCTTCAAAGGAAACCCGGCAGTGCCACGCCTGCCTTGTGGAACTCAACCCTAACCAACAGGTGACTACTGATGAAAGGATAAAGGACCCTAGCTATCTACACATCTTGCAATGGAACTGCGACGGCCTGATGCCCAAAGTCACGGAGCTGTGCAAGTTACTTACGAAACAGAATATTGACGTGTGCTGCCTTCAGAAGATGAAACTCAGAGATACCCAACTGATGCCTGCATTCCCAGGATACGAGTCTCTAAGACGGGATAGATAATCGGGTTTCGGAGGAGTTCTGATGACGATTATCCGAGATGGCATCCCTCATGTGTTGGTAGGAGCCCATCAAACTGGCATCAAGGAACTTCAACACATCCGACTGTTCCACGAAGGACAACCTGATCTGGAAATAACCAACATATATATCCCGCCAATACGTACTAGAAATGATGGGACGTTCAGTGAGGAACCTAATATCCATCTACTCTCTAGTCACCCAAAATGATGTGGCTCGATGACTTCAATGCGCACTCGGGACTTTGGAAAAATGGAGTGAGGGTGGACGAGCGAGGGAGAAGAATAGAAGACTGGATAAGCGAGGAAGAGCTTGTCGTCCTGAATGACCCGGCGTGTATAACGTGTCTTCGAAATGGCGGACGCTCAGGCACATCGCGGGACATATCATCACTACAGTAGCACTGTCAGCAGAGACAAGCTGGACAGTAATCAATACGTCCGGCTCCGACCACAAACCCATTGTCATCCAAAGGGCACAGCAAAAGGATATGTCAACCACCAAGATGAACCTTTTGCGCTGGAAGATATCCGGAGTGGACCGGAAAAAATTCAACGAAATTACTGAAAATTATCTACGCAACCATCTACCCCAGACATCAAAGATTGCAGATCGCGTTGGAACATTCACTGAAGCAATCACGGAAGGGCTTCGCAGGACTGCGAGGAAAGTCAGAGCGGGAGGGGGAGGAAGACGGCTAGCGTATGGTGGACTGCAAAACTTGAGGAGGTCACAAAGGAGCGAGACAGGCTGGCCAGTGAGGGGAAGAGGAATAGTGCGGAGTGGACCCGGGCATGTGAATTAGTAAGAACGACTAAAGGCGAAGAGACGACAAGGACATGACGAGAGTATCCGACACTATCAGAGAGGACGGTGACCCATCCAAAATGTGGGGTACTATTCATATGCTACAGGGGAAAACCAAGTCAACATTTTCAGAATGACCACCGCCTCGTCACCGACAAACAGAAGTCTAACGCTTTTGGAAGTCAGTATGCCAGTGTACACCGGCTGAGACTGGCCAAACATGAAAGAACGACTAAGGGATACGCGGCGGAAGCGCGGAAAGAAGCCCTCCACCTTGAGAATGATAATACCTATGGACGGGAGTTTACCGTCAACGAGCTGACTGAATCCTTACAACAACTTAAGGACAAAAAGGCAGGTGAAGCGGATGAAATCCCCCCGTAGGCAGTAAAAAACCACTCTAAAAATAATAAATTGACGCTACTGAGCTGGCGGGATAAGGAAATACCCCAGAACTGGAGAACTGCCATTATAGTACCAATCTTGAAGGCCGGCAAAGACGCGGGGAAACTGAAATCGTACAGACCCATAAGTCTGACCTCTGTGGTGGGAAAGGTCTGTGAACGGATGGTTGAACCCAGGCTCCGGCACTGGGTTGAAGGGAACCAGAAGCTGGTAGACTAGCAAGCTTGTTTCCGGAGGACCAGGAGCACTGAGGACCAGCTGATCCGACTATCTCAGTCGGTATCGGATGGATTCGATAGTAAGCCATTCAGAAGGACAGCCTTGGCTCTTATCGATTTCAAAAAAGCCTACGACACCGTGTGGGGAACCGGTCTAGCGCTAAAAATGGCTAAAATTAAGGTCTCAAATTGCCTACAGATTTGGATCGAGAGCTGGCTGACTAACCGCCTAATGCATGTGCGATACAACGGACGCCTCAGTAGGGAGTTAAGACTTACAAGGGGCCTCCCACAAGGAGCAGTACTCTCCCCCTCATCTTTGACATCTTTATAAATGACCTTGGGGATTGTATCGGAGAGGACGTTGAGATAAGCCTTTTCGCGGACGATTCCCCGGTATGGAGCCAAGATACCAACCCCGACAGGGCTATCCAGCGAGTGCAGACCGCGAGAGAAATGATGGTCCAATGTAGCCGAAAGAAGAAGATTCAAGCAAACGTCCAAAAGACAGAGTTAATGGTGAAAAGAAAGAAGAGTTAGTGGTGTTCAGTACGACACCGAGTAAAATTAAAGGAGTCAGGGCGATCGAGGTGGACGGATTGCAAATCATCCAACGACCGAAGGCGAAATTTCTTGGAGTGGTGTATGACTCGGGGCTAACATTTAATGGACATACTGATTTCGTCCTGGAAAAGGCGGAGAAGCGACTTAGTATGATGAGGGCCTTAGGTGGAACAATCTGGGGATGGCGTCCGGAGGACATCAAAAAAGTCTACATTGCCTGTGTGCGACCGGTGATTGAGAACGGATCAACAGCATGGATGCCGTAGATCTGCCGCTCACGACTAGACAGGTTGGAACGCCCGAACCTGAAAGAAGCTCGAGATACCACGAGCCTCCAAATCTTATGTCCGACGGAGATGGTGCTACAAGAGGCCGATATCCAGACGATAGAGGAGAGGGGCAGGTTCGAGGGCATCAGGGCCTATGAACACAGCGTAAAACTTACAACACAAAGTCTCCGCAGACAGATGGCCGAAAAGAAACACCCAACCCGGCTAAAGCGGACCTCAACCTGGAGGGAAAACGTGCGCAGATGCGTGCAACAAACTCTGGGAGAGGATTCTGGGATGCCTAGAGAGCTTTTCGCTGTTAGCACTCTAGCCCCATGGCGCCGTCCCAACATCACTCTTCTAAGGAATTTTGAAGATCTGTGCAGCAACAACAGGAAGGAGTGTAGAAATCGCGTGGATTTCCAGCCACGTGGGTATCCCCGGGAACCAACAAGCAGACGCTGAAGCATCAGCGGCCAGGACTGAACCGGAGGGTAGACCGACATCCTTTGCGGCAACGATGAAAGCAGTCAGACGAATGGCCCTCAGGCCACCTATGACACGTGAACGCGGCCGAAGAACGTATACGGCCCCCATCGACTGGGATGGAGAAAAGAAAATGACTCAGCTAGATAGAACGACCCTAGTGAGATTTAGGACCAGACATTGGCAAACGGCCTGAGAGCCCAACTGGAACGGCACGTCCCAGACCTCTGAAAGTGGTCATGACAAGAAGCCAAGACGCCAAGCTCATTCTATCTAGGCGTTTCAAAATAAAATACTCTGACCCGGGAGTTTTTTTTCAACAGGAGTTCTCAGCTGCAGAACGGAACAAACGTCGTCAACTTGTTTCCGAAAAGAGGGAGCGGGCCAGCAAGGGCGAACAAAACTTGGTTATTCACAACAACCAAGTGATTCAACGTCCATTGTTCTCACCTTGGATAGGTCCGTTCCGGATAACCACACAGTCGGCTCAGTAGAGGGAGGATTGAGCCCAATCGAAAAACATACAGAGGCAGAACGAAGGGGAAAAACATTTGGTTATTTACAACAACCAAGTGATCCAGCGTCCACTGTTCTCCCCCAGGAAAGGTCCTCCCCGGATAACCGCACAGTCGACCCGGAAAGGGGCGGGGAGAGCCTGACTGTAACAAATTCTCGAGCAAACAGAAAGTTACCTTCCATGTACACAAATGCACAGAGTACGCTTTCAAAGCTTGACGAGCTGAAGATTCATGCCTTTGAGTTATCACCAGATATAGTTTCAATAACGGAAACTTGGCTGTCTGAACAGGTAACCGACGGCGAGGTATCCATGCCTGGCTATCAACTGTTCAGAAAAGACAGAGAAGGTCGTCAAGGCGGTGGCGTAGCAACATACGTGAAAAATGGACTCACAGCTTTAGACAAAATGGATAAACTGGCGTGTACTTCCGAGGCCATCTGGCTGTCCATTAAAGTACCAGGTGCACCCAACCTCGATGTACTGACACTCTACCGACCACCGAGAAGAGAGCCAGTAGTGGATGCCTCCTTGCTAGAGGAGCTGGAAAAGATTACTGCACGATCGGACATCCTGATTGTGGGGGACTTTAACGCGCCTCACATCGACTGGGGTGCGGCCTGCGCACATAGCTCCGATCTAACCTTCGACAGCTGCCTTCTGAGCATGACTCTGAAGTTATTTCTCACGCAACACGTCACTTTTCCGACAAGGATGCGCGATGACCAACAGTCCAACTGTCTGGACCTCGTTCTCACGAAATCGCAGGACAGCATCGACGAAGTGTCATGTCTCTCACCACTAGGTAAAAGCGACCATGTTGTACTGCTGTGGGAGTACTCGTTATTCTCAATACCGGAGAGACCCTCAACAGCCAGACGAAATATTTGGCGAGGCGATTTCGATCGAATGAAGACCGAACTCACGCGCGCCGATTGGGAAACTCTATTTTCTGGAAACATAACTGCGGACTGGGAAGCGTTCCGGACCACACTGCACAGACTCATCGACAACCACTGGCCAATTTCGCGAAAAAAGGTGAACACTAGACCGCGGTGGCTTACGCAGGCCTTAAAAATAGAAGTGAACAAAAAGCGGAAGCTGTGGAAAAAAATGCTAGCAGACAGGACTCCTGCATCTGTCAGTGCCTACAAAACTCAGAGAAACCGGGTCAAGGGTCTTATTCTCAAAACAAGACGGGCTTTCGAAGCAGACTTGCTAAACCGGGCCACAGTGAACCCCAAACTGCTTTACAGTTATCTGAGGCAGAGTACCAAAAACAAGGATCCGATACCCCTGCTAAGGACCGCTGAGGGAAGAGACTTGATAGATGATGAAGCGAAGGCTGATCATCTGTCGAAATTTTTCCGATCAGTCTTCACAAAGGAAACGGCATACGATCACCCCACCGACGACACCGAAGCGGATACAGTACTTGAGACTGTCCAATTCCCCGAGGCTGCTGTTCTTAAGGAACTCTTAAGTTTAAAAGAATCTAAGTCACCAGGTCCCGACAACGTACCAGCAAAGATTTTGAAGGAGCTCGCCAATGAGTTGGCTAAACCACTCTCTATGCTCTTCCAAACCTCCTTCGAAACCGGATGCCTACCAGTAGGTTGGAAATCCGCGAGGATTACACCGCTATACAAGGGGGGAAGCCGGGTCTCAGCGACTAACTACCGACCAGTCAGCCTTACTGCAATCTGTTGCAAAATCATGGAAAAAATTATCAAGCAACAACTTATGCAGTTCCTGGAACAAAACCATCTGCTATCGGATGCTCAGCATGGTTTTCGTAGAGGTAGGTCCTGCGTTACAAACTTGCTCTACTGTTTAGAACGGTGGACTGAGGCAGTCGATAGTGGAAACTCAGTGCATGCTGTCTATATTGACTTCAAAAAGGCTTTCGATAGCGTGCCGCACCACCGCCTCCTTTATAAACTCAGCCGCATAGGAGTAAGGGGTAGGCTCCTTACGTGGATAAAAAGCTTCCTAATCGGTCGCTCGCAAACTGTCCACATCAGCGACAAACAGTCAGCCAAGGTTGAGGTTGAGAGTGGTGTTCCCCAAGGCTCCGTTCTCGGCCCTATTTTGTTTGTTATCTACATCAACGACTGTGTCCGCGAACTGGATTGCGGCATCGCCATGTTTGCCGATGATATAAAACTTTGGAGCGAAATTCGAACTGTGGCTGACGAAGTGCACTTACAGGAAAATTTAAATAGACTTCAAAAATGCTCGGCGGACTGGCTCTTACCGTTCAATGAGAGCAAGTGCACCACCATTCGAGTTGGCAAATCCGGTTCTTCAAATGGCACGGCTTACCGACTGAATGACATACCATTGAAGGAAGTGAACGCCCAGAAAGACTTGGGAGTCTGGATCACACCCTCGCTTAAACCCTCCCTGCATTGCACAAAGGTAGCCAAGTCCGCGATGTCGATCCTATACCTCGTCAAACGAGCTTTTTCTACCTTCAATGAAGAGTGCTTCACAAAAGTCTTCGGAACCTTCGTACGACCGCACCTAGAATCCGCTATCCAAGCTTGGAGACCCTGGGCCAGGAAAGACATCAACATCCTGGAAAAGGTATAACGGCGCGCAACCAAACTTGTTATGGGGCAGGGCTCGCAGCCTTATGAAACACGCCTGTCGAATCTCAACCTCTTCCCTTTGCGCTACAGGCAGCTTCGGGCGACCTGATACTAGCATTCCGCGTATCACGTCTTCAAGACTGCAGTCTTATATCAGGGGATTTTTTCGAGTTAGCAACGACCACGAATCTGAGGGGTCATCCCCTCAAATTAAAGGTGACAGGGGCCAGGCTGGACGCTCGGAAACACTTCTTTTCAATAAGGGTGGTCGGAGCGTGGAATGCGCTTCCTCAGGACGTTGTTATGTCGGAATCGCTAGAGGGTTTTAAGCAAAAACTGGATCGATATAGCAGTGCACGATGGATCGGAACTGACAATTTGCAATAACAATAATGCTACTTACAATTTTTCAGTAGTATTAGTTTTTATATCCATTCACTCTTGCTATTTATAACGCCCTCCCACACAGCCTCATGCGAAGGTCTCCGCGGTCTACCCTACTTGGCTATCTGCGTACCGTGATTACCCGCTGGCGATCTTATCAGCCAGACCTGCCGGTCTAAACAGTTACCCTTGGTTCGACCCAAAGCGGACTGTCGACGATCTGGACGGATGCATCTGTTTTTCCATTTCCGTTGGCGGAGTCTGCCATCAGCACGAAAAAATCAGGACGTGGCTTCCACACGGTGATGATCCTGGGAACCTTTGCAATGCCCCCCCCCCAGTGGTAACCCCCTTTTTTCTCCTAAATCCCACGCATTACCCCCACAAGGGCAACAGTTTTTCTCCTAAATATCCCTGAGGAGTTTTTTCACTGTCTGCTCCTATTTTCATCCTATGACTCAGGACAACTGGCCTCGCCAACAGTCTAAGCAACAATTTTTTGCTACCACTGCACATATGTACAAATAGGGCACTCAAAGGAATTTTTCCTACATACCCTCAATATACTGATACTGAAAGCTGAAGCACATCAGAAAGTGGTACAATCTGACTGATGATGCCACGTGTGCAGCCTGTGGGGAGGAAGAGACGAACGAACACCTGATGGAATGCGCAGCCGAGATGGTCGCCAGAGTTCAGGAGTTTGGTGTCAACTGCAGACTGCGAGCGCCGATCGACCTAACCGTCCGAAGACCCTCTGCCACAGTCCGGTAACTGAAGAAGATCCGGAAGTCGTGGTTCTACAGCCATTTTCCTTGCAATTGATCCTGCAACAACAACAACTACCTCCACTATCACTACGAACCGCCGTGCCCAGTTTCCGTCGACCGCTTTTTAGTCTCTTCTCTTGTTTTACGGCTACACTAGCATCCGCAATACAACCTATCACCCGGCTGCCAACGTGATGCTCGGACATTTCACCGCCATCTGAAGCCCTCCCTAGGCGCCGCGGCCGATTCCGAAAACTGGACAGACCAGCTCCCTGTGATCCTATTGCACATCCGTTCCTCCCTTAAGCCAGACCTTGAGTGTTGCGTCGTTGAATTGGTGTTTGGCGACAACGTCTGACTTCCTGGTGAGATGATATCGCTATCCCCTCAAAATTCGGTCGAGTGTCCAAACAACCTAGTTCACCGTTCTCAACAGTTTACTCGGAGTAGGGTCCAAAGGCACAAAAAATCGCCAACCGGCAATATCCCAAGCCCCGTCGCTAGGCTCATTCACCTCTACGTAGGCCCCCTGTCCCTATATAGTGCATGTTCTCATCACCTCATTCGTGGGGATCGACTCATTTGGTGATCGAAACCTATACCTATGCCCAATGTCACTGATTTTATAGTGGTTAAAGCTTTTCCCAGTCGTTGAGTTGCCATCTTGGACGCTCACTCCACCGTCAGCACAAACTGCGGTGCGCCGTTTGAGCCTTAGATATTCCTGTCTGTCGATGATCATTTTTGATCGCCGGAATGTGTTTCTTTTTCTGCTGACGTTTCGGACAGCTGGGCTGGCCGTCCTTTGTCAAAACGGCTGTGTTTTGGCCATAGGCTGACCGATTTTTCTACGCTCGCTGCCTGGCCCTGTGCGTGGATTTGGACGTATATTGACGGCAAAAAGTGTTTGTTCCGGCCCCACGGTAGACAACACTGGGAATCCTGCTCCCTCTTCTGGCGATACCATCACGAAGCCATCCTTGTCTTCAAATTCTAGATTCGGTTTGACCAGGTCCTGTCCTTAACTTATGTAATGGCGTAGGACTTTGAAGGCAACGAGGAGGTCCAGAAGCCTGCTGATAGAATTGGCGTCTGAGTACCATGCCTCAAGGATCAGTCTTTCCGCTTTTGAGGTTCCCCGGCCTACAATGACCACCGCTTCAATATTGAAGTTGTGGCCAGTTTCTTCTTTCCTTCTTAGGCTGTACTTCGTCCGCACTATAGCCTGTCATCCGGCTGCGAACAGAATTATTTCACCACCAATTGAAGATTTCCCTATGCCCTGCGAGCTATCCACATAACAGGACGGACGATCTCCCGCCTGGTCCCGTTGAACATCTGCCCCTCAGGGTAAACCATGACTGTTCCGCCGTTCAACTGGTGCTTTGCGCCACTCCCTGGTGAAATGAGCTCGTCATCCTCTCCGTATGCGGTCGAGGATCCTACCAACTGCCTCTATCCCTCTCCGGCAGTTTGCTCCGAGGCGCTACCTAGTCCGCCGCGTCTTATCTGCAGAAGCAGCTGGCCACATGCACACACTTTCTGCGATTTGATCGCGTTCGCCAGCTATCGGACCCATCTAAGTGGGCTCCCTTCCCTCGTTGTATGCAGGGGGAACCTGCCAGAACGTGATCGTGGAACACCTCAAAGCGGTTGTCCCGGGCAAGAACTGTTGTCTCTATTCCCCTGCTACTCGACCCTCTATTCCGCCTGCTACCTCCTCCACCATGTACGCTGCCATCAAGTGTCAGTTCTTCCTCAACACCCTCCAGCATGAAAACAAGACAAACTCGCTGTTTGCCTGTCTATGTTAACCCGTAGCAGATGCAGCGCTTCCTTTCCTGACCGCTAGGTTATCCACTTATTTTACATTTGGACAAATCGATCGGCGTCGCCACATGTCACCTTCGGTCTAGCCGAGGGTTTTGGTAGCAGTCCATAATCTTGTTCTTGTTACGGCTGTGATCATGCCTGATCTAGCCAGCCTCAATGATGTCACGAACGGTACCTCTACATGCTTGACGATTGGCGGCAGTGGATCTGAAAAGGTCCACTCAGTCCCTTCTCCAGCGACGGAGACCGAGGATAGAAGGTCCAAGGACTGCTCCCATGTCTTGACGGACGGTGTCGAGCCAAGTCTTCAGTTGCCCGCCTCTTCAACGTTTCCAGGTGGCCTGTGGTGCCGGGCCGAGGGCAGCATAGGTAAGCTCGTGGGGCGAACGACGGAGAACGTGTCCAAACCACCTCAGGCGCCTTTTTTGAATGGCCTGAGATATCCTCGTGATACGATCGCAGCGGATGCGGACTGTCTCATTTGAGAGGAAGTCGCCATACTTAACTCGCAGGATCGTCCTCAGGCACCGGTGGTCAAAGACCTCCAGACTTCGCTCATCTTCAGCGCACACAGCCCAGCATTCACATCCATAGAGCAGGACTAACCGGATGGATGTACGGTATACACGAGTCTTCGTGGCGATGGAGATGTCACGTCGGATCCATAGGCGCTTACGAAGGATTGAGAAAACCCAGCGAGCTGCATCGATACGGGATACAATGCCATCCTTGCTCCGCCCATTCGGTAGCAGCCTCGCCCCAAGGTATTTAAAGCTGTCTACTCCTTCAAGTTGATGACTATTAATTCCCAGGGGTGCCTTCTCTTGGTCAGGGATGCAGCTCGAGAACAACTTTGTCTTTCCGGAATTTATGGACATGCCTACCGACATAGCGATCTCATTTACCCGCGAGACTCCAGACTCTTGACCATCGAAGCCTGAGGCTAGCAGCGCAATATCATCGGCGCAGTCGAGATCAGTTAGCAGGTGCCTGGGTGGAAGCCCAACAGCGTCTTCTTTACGTAGGGCCTTCCCGAGCATCCAGTAAATGACGTAGTTAAACACAATGGGCGACAGGCTGCAGCCCTGTGGAACACCAGACCGGATATCAAGCGGTTGAGAGATTGTTGCAGACTAGAACTCGTACGTTGGTAGACTGATTGTAGGTTTAATCATGGCAATGAGTTGGGTCGGCACTCCACCCAGTTCCATTATTCGCCACAGGGACTCACGATGGATGGAATCGAATGCGGCGACAAAGTCGACGAAGCAAACGGCCGTCGGCTGCTGGTAGCTATGGCGGAATTCTAGAGTGCGCCTCAGTGTGAATATTTGATCCGCACATCCACACCCAGCTCGGAATCCGGCTTGGTTGGGTCGTGTCCTGGAGTCACGTACAGTCTGGAAGCGCCTGAGAAGAACAACAGCGAAGATCCTTGCAGCAACATCGATAAGACTTATGCCGTGGTAGTTCTCGCATCTTGTATTATCTCCCTTCTTGTGGACAGGTACAAGGATACCTGAGGCCCAGTCATCGGGAAGGGCCTCTTCTCGCCACGCCTGTACAACCACCTCATGGAGGCGAGGAGCCAGGGTGTCGACACAGGACTTGTATATTTCTGCAGGAATACCGTCCTCTCCGCACACCTTGTTGTTGCGTAGCCTCGGCATTGCATCGGTAACTTCGTCGTCGGAAGGGATGTCACACGACACTGCGTAGGCAGGAGAGGATTGAAAATCGGCTGTGGAGGAGAGGGAGGGTGTGATGGGTTGTTCGTCAAAGTTGAGGAGGTGCTCGAGTTGTTCACGCCGGCGATCGACCTTGGCCGAGTTGTCAGCAACAAAACCTCCATTCACATCGCGAACAGAATCACAACATGTCAGGGGCTTACCACTAACCTGGCGGATGATTTGGTAGTTTTCGAGTGTCACCAACATTTGAGGCCTGCTCCATAGAAGTCGCCGTTTCGGATCAGTACTTCTGCTGGTCATCTCTAGCCGACTTTGCCATCAGCTTTCGAAGTTGGCGGAAGGCAGCATCGTGGGGGGAACTGATTCGAGTCGTCCCGGCCGACAGCTGCAGGGTTCTTCCGCTGATACAGCCACTGCGGTGCCGCTGAGTGAATCCGAGAATTTTCTCAGCTGCCCCATAGATGGATGTCTTCAGTGATGGCCACTTGCTACTGCCCTTGTTGTCAGCCTGGGTCGTAAGACGGGACCGGATTTCTGTGCTTCGAGCCTCGGTATTGTTAGTTTGCCGGAGCTTTGCGACATCAAGGCGTCTCGCACGTGGCAGTTTGGGCGCATATGAGAGGTGAACCTTCAGGCGCGTGCGAACGAGAGCATGGTCAGACCCATGGACGTTACCAGTTTCGGCACCTCGCATCGACATGCTATCGTGGACCCAGCTGCGAAATCGTGAACCAACTAGAATGTAATTGATCTGACTTGCGGTACGGCCATCGTTCGAATACCAAGTAAGTAGATGATTGCGACGGTGCTGAAAGCATGTGTTGGTAACAGTCGGTTCTGTTCGGCAAACTGCAGCATCCTCTCACCATTGTCCGTTCGAGAGTCAAGCCCAAAACGACCAAGAAGGTGGCTGTTTGTCGGGTCACCGGGCTCAGTCCGGCCATTCCAGTCCCCGGCAACAATTAGCAGATCTCGACGAGGGAGTCGTTCAGCTAGCTCCTGCAGCTGCGAGTAGAAATTATCTTTCTCTTGCTGTTCAGCCGCCGACATAGGTGCATACACAGAGACAAACGAGATGTTCGTAAAATGACCCTTCAGTCGAACAGTCGGTCGTGATCACCCACACTATGATTGGTTCGCCGTATCTTCACCTTCCAAGGCCTGGTCATGCTAATCGAATATCGATATACTGTGAATTAAGTATGCACCCGTCATATTTACCCACAAGGCAAATCAGTTATATAAGCAAGGGAAAATAGATATATGTAAGAGTAGTTAAAACAGTTTATTGTTATTGCAAAATATTGGATATTTATAGGGCATTTTATGCAAGTTGAATTTTAACTGTGGTCTTTTCTTCCGTCCATTTCCATTTTCTCTCTTGCATCGTTCTTTGTCAGTGAGATGGTGCTTGATACACTTGGATATAAATATGGGCCTAACGTGTTGACCTGTACAACCTTATGTAATTTTTAATTTATATATCGACTTACTGTTTTCAGAGCACCGTCCTTTTGACGCCTGTATGTGAGTCTGGCCGACGATCTCTCAAATGCTGTGGCTGAGATGAACCGATTAAACTTTATTCAATCAGACTTACCAGAGACCCTACCGCCGCGCTTGCGTCACCCATGTTTGCTCAGATGCCGCTGGGTATTGCACTGCCATGCCCAGCTTTTTAAAGTAGGAAATCAGGGCCATGCTACCAAGGAATTACGTACGGCGAACAACAACTGAAGTCAGAACCTATTATTCACAGCCAAACTGCGGCTTTGCAGACCTATTATCACGGTAACTGACTAAACGACTAAGGACAGTTTTCTTCATCAAAAATACCGCCTGACGTTTGTTGCTTAGTACTCCTTCGCACTGTAAACGTACTAGAGGTTGATCAACTAGCCTGATTAGTAGCAGTATTATATGAATGAATCCTGACTGCCGAAATTACTGTCGATGGCTTGACACTAGATCGACCGCGGGGGTGCGAGTTTTTATTGCGCGGCACTACAACGGGCTGGTCATGTCCAACACCGACGTGTGCACTCGGCATACAGCACTCCCACCTAACACATCGCGTACCCACCGGAATCTGCCCGACGTCCACTTATTATTTTTCTGCTTCTCCATAGTAGGACGACGACTCATCTTCGGATTCGGAGGTACTGCTTTTACGATTTTGTCAGCTCAATCGTCCACTATACAAAGCGGTTCAGAGAAAAGCCTTGGACCAGAACTCATAAGTTTCGCAAAAATAGGATCTAGACGCTTGATTGCTTCACTGAACTTCGATACCTCAGTGAATGCAGGCCCTGTGTCCTCTAGGACCGTGTCTACTAAAAAACTAGAAACTGCTTGTGCATCCGGATCCTCATCAGTCTCAGGAACATCTAACTGTTGGCTGGTAGTCAACCACCGACAGCCCCTCACAACGAGCTGGGGATCCACTCCTTTCGCAGCCATGCAGTTTAATATATGGACACACGGCAGCTACCATTTCGAAAAGAATGGACAACTGCACGCGTCCAACCATTCGCTCATAATTTCCACTCCCTTGTTGGCGTCAAGATAATTTAGGAAAACTTCTGATGCATACGTTGTCAGCATGTCGCATATTACTGCAACGTGTCGCGGACGATCATTTAACTGCAGGCGACGACAACATTTCTCATCCTGCAACTCTTCCGTGTCAACCTATTTTGACTGCAGAAGCGCCACTAGACTCATTACACCGTCGGGCAGGCTCGTGTAGCGCCTGCACCGCTGCCTGAGCACTCGATTAAGACGTCCAGTCTCATTTATGTCTTCATTGTGTGTGACGACCCGAGCACGGGCATGATAGGCCCACAAACGCTCACAAGTAAACCAATTCTCCTGAATATGGGGTCATAGTTCAGGAAAATTGTTTGTTATATACCGCATTACTGAATTATACGTT
>JAYGXS010000005.1:37528610-37573981 GCA_036362985.1 Ligula intestinalis
TGTCCCACTCTGGTTAAACAAACCCAGGGTCAGCTCTGTTTGCTACAACTGCCCCCCTTCAGTCGCGGCCATGTCCTCATGGCTTGTCGATGGGTGGTCGTGTGTAGTTTCAACTTCTATCTCGGTTGCTGCGCGAGGCACGAGATGTGAAGATAGCAATGTTAGGGTATCCGGTGTAGCAGTTGGAGGTTGTCTTATGTATGGTTTGAGTTTATCATAATGTACAGGAAAGGTAGGCCCGTTGCGTGTGTGTAAATCCCGGATGATGTATGTGTTGGGAAACCATACGTCAGTTATCTCAAATGGTCCCTCCCATTGATAAACAAATTTTGCTGGTATTCCGACCGGTGGGACTAATCGGTATCGCAGTACGAGGTAGCCACGTTGGTATGGAAAACTGTGTGTGTGTCTTTCGAAGTAGTCTTTTTGTCGGGTATATGCCGTTTGTAGGTGGGTGCGTGCTAAGTTGTGGGTGAGGCGTAGTAACTCTTGCAGCTCAAGGACATATTTGTTCGGTTTATATTCGTCTCCCGAGAGAAGGGGGAAGTTAGAGTCTGTTGGTAGGCGAAGGTGGCGGCCGGTTAGCATAAAAAATGGAGAGTATCCGGTGGAACTGTGAATCGAAGTGCGGTACGCCATCAATGCGTATGGTAACCAGGTATCCCAGTTGAGAGGGTGATGGTCTTTTGCGAAGGCTTTTAACAGATAAATTAGTGTTCGATTGGTGCGTTCTACCTGTCCGTTGCCTTCGGGGTGGAAAGGCGTTGTCTGTGTTTTCTGGATAAGTAGCAAGCCACAAACATCTCTGATAAGCTTGCTCTCGAATTTGGCTCCACAATCAGAATGTAGGGTGAGCGGAGAATCAAATCGGCAAACCCAGTGATTAAGTAGGGCCGTCGCCACCGAAGCTGCATCCTGCGTTTTCAGCGGTAAAGCCTCTACCCACTTTGTAAAATAGTCGACCATTACTAGAATGTTTCTATTGCCTGTGGTTGCAAAAATTATTGGGCCTACTATATCAATGCCGACGTGTTCGAATGGGAATCCCGTAGGCATCGATTGTAATGGTGCCTTTGGTTTTGGATTGGGTCCTTTGAAAGAAGCACATGTATTACAGAAGATAGTTATTTATTCACGCAAGTGAGGCCGCCAATATCGTCGTCTAATTGCTGCTTCTGTTTTGAACTGTCCGACGTGGCCTGGTTCTCGGTGGATGTCTTCCATCACGGACCGCGTTAGAGAGCCTGGCACCACAAGACGAGGTCGGCCGTCTATCTTATCTTTGAGGAAGAGTATTTTGTTGTCTAAAAATAGATGTGGCCATTGCGTTCGGAGTATAGTGGCGTTTTCTGCTGAACCTCGAAGTTCCTCATCAGTTGGACAATGTCGGCCTGTTAACTGATGGTCGTAGACGATAGCCGTATCGGGATCTGTACTTTGGGCTATGGCCCAATAGTGGCTAGTCGGCTCGCTAATATCAATCGATGCGACGCTATAGTCTTTATTTGTTGCGTTGTCAGTAAGTTCTTCTGGACATGGCGTCGGCATTAGTATGTTTCGTTCCAGCCCGGAATTGGCACTTATAATGACACTCTTTTAAGGATTCTTGCCATCTGGAATATTGTCCTTCCGCTTCTTTCATTGATTGCAACCATTACAGTGCTTTATGGTCCGTTCGTATTATAAAGTGTCGGCCTAGTAGAAACGGTTTGAACCTCTTGATGAATGTTATTAGGGCGAATAGTTCACGTTTGTTTGTGGAGAAGTGGCGCTGAGTCTTAGTTAGTGTCTTATTCGCATAACAAACGGGTCGTCCTACTCCTGAACTGTCGCATTGGGAAAGTACTGCCCCTATCGCAAACCCGCTCGCATCTGTATCTAGTATGAAAGTTGCGGCACCTTCTTGTGTGTCGGGTAACCTTAGTTTAGGGGCTTTTATCAGGCGAGCTTTCAACTCTTCGAATGCTTTTTGGCATTCTTCAGTTCATTTGAACTTGCGTCCTTTTTCAGTGAGCGTGTGTACTGGTCGTGCAATCTCTGCAAAGTGTAATATAAATCTTCGGTAGTATGATGTTAGTCCGACGAAAATCCGAATTTCGGTGGATGTTTTTGGTAAGGGGCAGGTTTTTATCGCCGCCACTTTGTCGGGTGATGCGCAAATACCGTTTGTACTAATTTCATGTCCCAGGAATGTCACTTTTTCTGTAAAAGTTTGCATTTATGCGGGTTCAATCGTAGGCCTGTCTCTCTTAATGTGGCCAGGACCGCCATTAGGTAAGCATTGTGATGGGCGATTGTGTCTCCGAATACAATGACATCGTCAAGGTATACTAAACAACAGTGAGGATAGAGTGGGGTTAATACCACTTGCATCAGTCGTTGGAATGTCGCCACTGCGTTGCACAATCCAAATGGCATCTTCTCAAATTCGAATAGTCCTTGTGGTTATATGAATGCGGTTTTGTGTCGGTCTTGGGGTTCCACCTCGACCTGCCAATATCCCGATTTAAGGTCTATTGTAGAAAACCATTTTGCCCCGGCTAGTGCATCTAGTGTCACGTCGATCCGAGGCAGTGGAAAAGAGTATCTTGTGGTAACCGCGTTTAGCCTACGGTAGTCTATACATAATCGTAATTTTCCATCCTTCTTCCGAACTAGTGCAATTGGTGAAGCCCACGGTGATTTAGATGGTCGAATGACTCCTGTGGAGAGCATTTTATCAATGAGATCATTGACGTCTTGTTGAAATTGTGGTGGAATCCGACGTGGGGGTTGCCAAAGTGGTTTTGCCGTTCCAGTATCTATGGCATGGTGGATTAAGGACGTCCTTCCTATTGTTAATTCGTTCCAAGCGAAGACATCTGTAAATGATGCTAATAAAGCCTTCAGATTCATTTTATCTCTGAGTTCAATTTCGGTGTCTTGTGTTAGTATCTCGTCAATATTTGTAGGTGGCAGGGCTACTGCAGCTGTAGTTGAAGCAATCACTATGTCTTCATCTACGTGTGTCACGGTAGGGCATTGGGTTGTGAAAGACAAAATTCGATCGTGCACGTTGAGGATACAACGGTTCTTTGCCAGAAAGTCGGTGCCTAATAGAACATCCCAGGCCAAATTAGGTGATAAAAGGAACTCGTGGAGCTTGAACGTTGTCAACTTTACTGGGATTGTTAGCCTACCCGATGTCCTTAGTTGTGACCCATCGGTTGTTACTAGTGTGGGAAGGTTGTCGGAGAAATTCGTTTCCCGTAGACACTCGTGTGGAACTATGTGGCTGTTCACTGAGGAAAGTGTAGCGCCTATATCAACTATCGCTTTTACCAACCTGTTAAAAACTGTAACTACCGTATAAAACGGGGCAGTTGTATGAAATATATAAATGCAGGAAGGAATGCATAAGGTACCGGGGGTTTCCTCTGACGTTGTTCGGCTATCCATCGCATTGCATGCGTCGCTGTTGGGTTCGTGTTGACTGCCCAGGTATCGATTTGCATTCGCTCCGGTAGTCGCAGTGTTGTTCGTAGGGTAGAAGGGAAAGTGTCCCCCACTGAATCTTGAACCAGTTGGATTTCTGGCGTCTTTTCGGTTAGCCCACGGGCGCCAGGGTCTCTGAGTATTATTATATCGACATCGAAAGTCGCCACGCGGTTGGCTGGCTATTTGTCTGTTCGTCGTCTTCGCCGCCTGAAGGTACCGTTCGGCGCGGGTCACTGCCTTTGTAATCTCGTTTGGTGGTTGAACCAAAAAGGAATGTTTCAGGTCAAGGTTAGTAATGCCCCTGACAAAGTGGTATAGCACAACGTTGTCTTTGTCTGCTTGGGCAAGCATGGGGTATGCTGCGGTAGCAAACCGCTGAAGGTCCTGCGCGTATACTTTGGGTTGTTCAATAACTTAGAGTTGGCGATGCATGAGTCCTTCAATCGCTTCTGCTAGTGATAGTGTAGGGCGGAGCGGGGTTTCCAACCAAGCACATAAAACCTCTAATTTTGTGTCGGCTGACCGGCCGGCGTCGAGTGCTTTGTCTAGCTCTTTCGGTCCCAAAGCTTTCATTAAAGCCCGGCTTAGATCTTTTGGGTTTATTTCTTGTAGATAAAATCTAGATCTTTTAAGCCACGCTTGGAAGTCTTCCCGTGCTTCGAATTTGGTACTCGTATCTGTGGGAACTGTTGATGATTTTGATATATTGTGTTCGTTTCTGGCGTGTTCGTCACTGTTGCTGCCACCACTGTAGCGACCGAGCACGTAGATCCCTCCTTCGGGATGGTCTTCTCCGGTATAACAGTTATATTAACTTCTTTAGCTTTAGCCACCGGCTTCTGTACGTCCTCGATCACACTACAATCTTCATTAGTCATTGCAAATGATCACAAAGTAATAATCCAAGGTAGGTATAGTGTATGAAGGTTTATTGTATAAGTACATATGTTTTTAGGAAGAATGTGTAAGGGCAATGCACAGATCAGCAAAACACTCAAGACTGGTAATCCGGGAAGGTGAAGTTGGAATCTACCACCGGGGGAAGAAGCACATCCGTTGTTACTTGTACTCAAACAAAGACAGAACAAGGAACGTTTGTAAGTATCTCTTCTCGAGGTCGGTCCTTTGTGTCCCACTCTGGTTAAACAAACCCAGGGTCAGCTCTGTTTGCTACAGCTGTTCGTTCATTACCACTTTGTACCCGTGCCGTTGTGCATAGAGGGCATCTCCACTCAAACACTAGTGATGGCGTTTTCTTCTAGGTGTTTTGCGGCCGCCACTTCCAGTCATTTAAGGAGCTTGAGGAAGCCATTTAACAGTTCAGCAAAGTGAGGAAAATAAATTGAATCCTATTTTTAGACAACCGGCTATTATTTCAAAACCGGCTCATCCCACAAATATCCTGTGGGATCCATTTATGCTGACATGTTTGTGTATGCTTATCGGAAATACGTATGCGTCATGGTGCCGTAGAAAACGTACGTTGATTTATAATTGTTCTTGATATCAACTGATAGTCGTGATGGATGCGATGCCTATTTCAGCGTTTATCACAGAAAGAAGAAGGGCATCGCCGTGACGTCCTTTACAATGGCCCACAATCATGAGTCTGTGCCACCCGCAAATAAAGCTACTGCAAGAATTTTTAAAGGCCGTCACTTGCAGGACTTTCGGACGCTAAGTCCGTCATCCCCCACAGATAATTTTGGTGCTTTTTGGTTATTTTCCAACATTAGCACATGACCAAGCTTTTTAAATGCGAAGACACTTTAAATGGTTGATGTAGAGGGCTATTTTTTGAAAGTTATGCCAATCTAGAGTCAAAAGTACGGCTATTTGAAAAGTTAAGTGAAAAGACACCAATTTTTTTCTTATTTTCAGGTTACAAACTGCAATTTCCATATGGCACACAGTTTTAAGCTGCCAGACGATCACCCTGCGTATATCAGGATGAAGTACCTGCATGTTTCTTACGAATGTGAGCACGCCGGCAGGCCCATAGCAGCAAATTCAACCAGGCGATCAAAGTTACTGCTTTTACTGAAATGGTAATGCATATGATCAATGAAATATAACTACAAGGCCAGATTAACTGCCAGGGAAATTGGCGGTGAGCTTCATGTAAGGTCTCTTTACACGCTGCCCAACCGCGACTGTAACCGTGTGTTGGCTTCTTCCTAAACCAGATACCATCACTCACGGGGCTTAGTTGGCAAGAGCATTATAAACCAGACAACTCAGTCAAGGCCCTGTGCTGATTCTCTCAAGGCCTATTTGAGAAGTAACCCTCCTTTAACTAAAAAAATTTTCATAAGATCCTTCTGGCAGTACTTACAAGATGAAGGCTCTTGCCGGCAGGAAACAACGCATTTTTGCCCTCTGATCCTTCAGCAATGGCGATGGCGGAAGCCCTTAATAATATGAGGGGAGGGAGTGTGTGTGACGTTATGTATAGTGAAAAGGGGGTGGGGGCAATGTGTCTCACAACACTAGCCCTTAAAGCCATGTTTGCTCAGTATGCAAAGGTGGTGCAGATTGATGGCACCTGCCCAACTAACCGCCATGGGTTTGCACTGTATCATATAGTGATAACCGACAAGCATGGTGATGTGCGGTCCATGTTCTATGCTTGCGTTTGGACGGAAAACGGCCGAAACACTTGAAAGGGTACTTACTTGTACTTGTACTTGGAACGGCATTCACCTCGGGCGGGTTGAGCCGGCATCAGTTTTGACGTTGACTGCATCATGAATCACAGCTGTCCAGGCGCGTCGATTTGCGCCTGTTCACACGAGAGCACCATCCATTCACGGTTCCACTGGCGTAGGCCGTAGACGCATGGGCCGGAAACGGACGACAGATCCTGCTTGACCGTTGCTGTCCAAGCTTTCAGCTGCCCGCTGCGACGTTTGTGCCAGGTGGGGGGAGGCGTCGCCACAAGCAGGTCACGAATCAGCTCACCATCATCACGCCGGGACGCATGCCCGAACCACCGAAGTCATCTCTGAAGCAGGAGTGGAGGGAGAGCGTCCAGGTGACAGTGTCGGCGGAGATCGGAGCAGCGAATTCGGTCGACGCGTCGGTGACGAAGGATGCGGCGTAGGCAGTAATTGTCAAACACCTCAAGGTGCCTCATGTCCTCAACACGCAAAGGCCATGTCTCTCCACCATAGAGAAAGGATAGATCGAACCACTGCTTTGTAAACACGGGACTTTGTGCGTAGTGATTTTTCCCTTCTATTCCATAGAGGAGCGCACAGTCGGTAGAAGGCAGATCGGGCACGGTTGACGCGTGATACAACCTCGTCGACACCTTGACCCGTTTCCGTGACCAAAGAGCCTGAGTATCTAAACGAGTCGACCACTTCGAGAGGAGCGCCGTCGAGAACAATAGGAGTGACAGATTTAGGAGGCACACAGGAGAGCATGACTTGGGTCTTAGTCGCGTTTAGGCGTAATCCGATGGATCAGGCACGCTCATTGACCTTGTCCAACGCCTGCTGAACTGCAATACAGTTGTCGCCAAAGAGGACGACGTAATCAGCATACGCCAAGTCAGTCACCCATTTTGAGCGATCAAACTGCACTCGCGGGAAGTCATCCAGTGCTTTCGTGATGATCCAGTCCACCACATAGTTGAACAGGGTTGGTGAAAGGGCACAGCCTTGGCGGACGCCCGTCCTGACGCTAAAGGCTTCCGTGTCACCGTTCTGCGTCCTCACCCGTGTGGAAGTGCCACAATAGCATGCCTGCATGAGATTGAGAAGTTTAGGTGGTAGGCCGTCCGTCCTAATTATGTTTCACAGCGAACTGCGATCAACAGAATCAAATGCGGCAGCAAAGTCGATGAAGCATAGAACAGTGGGTTGTTGGTGACCGCATCTCAGTTCCAGTACGCGGCGGAGATTGAAGATCTGGTCGGTGCAGCCACGACCTGGTCAAAATCCACTCTGCTTTGGGCGGGTGCGCTGGTCTCTCGCAGTTTGGAAACGTTTTAGAAGAAGAGACGTGAATGTTTTCGCCGCTACATCGATAAGGCTAATGCCTCTGTAATTTCTGCACGCTCATCTGTCGCCTTTTTTAAACAAGGGGAGGATCACTGCTTTTCTCCAGTCAGAGGGCACAACTTCGCTGTCCCATATCTTGGCAAATATTTGTTGTAGCCAGGGCCCAATAACCTCGGGTGCACATTTAAAGAGCTCCGGTGGGAGGTCATCCTCACCAGGTGCCTTGTTGTTGCGTAGCCTCAAGAGAATGGAGACAACTTCCTCTACACTGGGTGGCGCTGTTTTGCACTCATACAGATGGTGAGGATCGTCCGCATTGGGCGACAGGTCAGACATCACAGGGGGATCATGGTTAAGGTGGTCACAGAAATGCTCGCGCCATCTCTCTAACCGGTCATCGATCTTAGTGATTTCAGCACCGTTGCGATCCAGTAAAGTCTCGGTGGTGTTCCCCGAAACTCTGCTGGCCTGCTTTAGGAGTCGGTAGAGCTTGTGGGTGTCACCTCTGGTAGCTGCTCGCTGCGTTTCCGTGGCAAAGTCGCTCCAGTATGCGTTCCTATCGGCTCGGATGGCCCTCGTCGTTTTGCGTCGCAGCTCTCTCTAAGTGGGAAGCCAGTGAGTCTGGCTCGGCCGGCCTCCTCAGCTAACTCAAGCGTGGGTCTAGTGATCCAGTCGCGATGTCGCCGTCGGGTTTTGCCCAGATGGGTGTATGCCAGCTCTGACATCGCGGCCTTCAGGGACTGCCACGCGGGCTCTGGGTCCGCTCGGGCGTCAGGGTACAGGCCGTCGAAACAGTTCCGGAGTGCTAAGTGGAAGGCGTCGCCAGCAGAGGACTTCAGCTTTGCAACATCGATGCGCTGTGGTCGGGAGGGTCTGTGAATGGCTCTCAAACGCAAGCTAAGGGTTGCCCGCTGTAGGACATGGTCCGATGCATGAGCGTTTCCTGTATCAGCACCGCGGTAGGCTCGACAATCCAAGACCGAGCTGGCCCAGCGTGCTCGGACAAGGATGTGATCTATTTGGGCCTGAATATGCCCGTCATTTGAGTACCAAGTGACAAGGTGGTGGCGCGGATGATCAAAACGGGTGCTTGACACAACGAGGCGGTTAGACGATGCGAAGTTGACAAGGCGCTCACCGTTGGCACACTGCGCTCCGACAGCAAATTTGCCTAGCACATGACGGGTTCCAGTGTCACACACACCTTGTCGGGCGTTCCAGTCACCAGCAATGACGAGTAGATCGCTTCTTGCGATGCGGTCAACTGTTCGCTGGAGGTCACCGTAGAAGTCATCTTTTATGCTGTCATCAGCAGCCAGAGTAGGCGCATATACCGAGATGATGGAAACGTTGACTGGGGCACTTTTCAAACGGACCCAAGCGATCCGCGGTGAGACTTGAAAGGGTCGTAAGACAGTTTAAAGAATTGATGGGCCCCGCTACCAAGGAAATACTGACGGTTTTCCTCGAAAACGATGCTCTGGAAATAAGCGCCTGGCGGCGAATATTTCCTGAAATGGGCTTTTCGATTTAAATAACTACGTTGCACGTGTTAAAAGCCCTTTAGATACAAAGTCAATAGGCTCTACCCAAAAGAAGTAGCTGACTCGGCTACGTGTTTTGTGAAGAAGGCTGTGCGTATACTTAGTCGTTTAACGTATAATTCAGTAATGCGGTATATAACAAACAATTTTCCTGAACTATGACCCCATATTCAGGAGAATTGGTTTACTTGTGAGCGTTGTGGGCCTATCATGCCCGTGCTCGGGTCGTCACACACAATGAAGACATAAATGAGACTGGACGTCTTAATCGAGTGCTCAGGCAGCGGTGCAGGCGCTACACGAGCCTGCCCGACGGTGTAATGAGTCTAGTGGCGCTTCTGCAGTCAAAATAGGTTGACACGGAAGAGTTGCAGGATGAGAAATGTTGTCGTCGCCTGCAGTTAAATGATCGTCCGCGACACGTTGCAGTAATATGCGACATGCTGACAACGTATGCATCAGAAGTTTTCCTAAATTATCTTGACGCCAACAAGGGAGTGGAAATTATGAGCAAATGGTTGGACGCGTGCAGTTGTCCATTCTTTTCGAATTGGTAGCTGCCATGTGTCCATATATTAAACTGCATGGCTGCGAAAGGAGTGAATCCCCAGCTCGTTGTGAGGGGCTGTCGGTGGTTGACTACAAGCCAACAGTTAGATGTTCCTGAGACTGATGAGGATCCGGATTCACAAGCAGTTTCTAGTTTTTTAGTAGACACGGTCTAGAGGACACAGGGCCTGCATTCACTGAGGTATCGAAGTTCAGTGAAGCAATCAAGCGTCTAGATCCTATTTTTGCGAAACTTATGAGTTCTGGTCCAAGGCTTTTCTCTGAACCGCTTTGTATAGTGGACGATTGAGCTGACAAAATCGTAAAAGTAGTACCTCCGAATCCGAAGATGAGTCGTCGTCCTACTATGGAGAAGCAGAAAAATAACAAGTGGACGTCGGGCAGATTCCGGTGGGTACGCGATGTGTTAGGTGGGAGTGCTGTATGCCGAGTGCACAGGTCGGTGTTGGACATGACCAGCCCGTTGTAGTGCCGCGCAATAAAAACTCGCACCCCCGCGGTCGATCTAGTGTCAAGCCATCGACAGTAATTTCGGCAGTCAGGATTCATTCATATAATACTGCTACTAATCAGGCTAGTTGATCAACCTCTAGTACGTTTACAGTGCGAATGAGTACTAAGCAACGAACGTCAGGCGGTATTTTTGATGAAGAAAACTGTCCTTAGTCGTTTAGTCAGTTACCGTGATAATAGGTCTGCAAAGCCGCAGTTTGGCTGTGAATAATAGGTTCTGACTTCAGTTGTTGTTCGCCGTACGTAATTCCTTGGTAGCATGGCCCTGATTTCCTACTTTAAAAAGCTGGGCATGGCAGTGCAATACCCAGCGGCATCTGAGCAAACATGGGTGACGCAAGCGCGGCGGTAGGGTCTCTGGTAAGTCTGATTGAATAAAGTTTAATCGGTTCATCTCAGCCACAGCATTTGAGAGATCGTCGGCCAGACTCACATACAGGTGTCAAAAGGACGGTGCTCTGAAAACAGTAAGTCGATATATAAATTAAAAATTACATAAGGTTGTACAAGTCAACACGTTAGGCCCATATTTATATCCAAGTGTATCAAGCGCCATCTCACTGACAAAGAACGATGCAAGAGAGAAAATGGAAATGGACGGACGAAAAGACCACAGTTAAAATTCAACTTGCATAAAATGCCCTATAAATATCCAATATTTTGCAATAACAATAAACTGTTTTAACTACTCTTACATATATCTATTTTCCCTTGCTTATATAACTGATTTGCCTTGTCGGTTAATATGACGGGTGCATACTTAATTCACAGTATATCGATATTCGATTAGCATGACCAGGCCTTGGAAGGTGAAGAAACGGAGAACCAGTCATAGTGGGGGTTGTCCCGGAGTGCTACCATAGCTCTTTGCTTGACCGAAGGTGGCCTGTGGTGACGCCGAGGGATTGGCTTGTATGTATCGGTCATGGCATGTGAAAAACCTCTAGCATCCTGTTGACAGCCGGGTGACTGGCTGTAGTAGAGATGCGAGGACTGTCTTAAAAGGAGAGAAGAGATCTGTAAGCGTTGGACTTAAACTGGAAACGGTGGTTTATAGGGATGGTGGAAGAAGTGCTGTAGGGACTGCGCCCATCCACATTATTAGTCATCTTACGGTTAGGTCCCTTAGTGCAAATCCATGCCACTGCCAAGAAAGCACGCGCCGTGGCTAACAATTTATCGTGTTCATCTGATTATTCCATTGTCGAGGCTGCGTCTTCTTATCAATCGACCGAACTGATCCAGTTGGTGTCTCTTCTCCAAACTTCCAATTCAATTACCCACCTCCAAATTTTTATTTCTAAATCAAGATAACTCTAGTTCGATTACTCGATCTACGTCAGATATCATCTTGATTTATGCAAGATCTGTTATAAATAAGGTGGCTAAACATAGAGCCATTGCATTCGAGCTGAAGCCAGATGTTATAAACATTACAGAGTTGTGGACCCATCCGCTAATTTCTGATGCTTTACTCATAATAGACGAGTATAATTTAACCTAGCAAGACCGCACTTGTAAGCGTGGTGGTGGATGTCTTCTCTATAATAAAGCTATTGTTAAGCATTTCCCGTTCGATCTAGACGCTGAGTCAGTCTGGGGCAATAACTGCATTGCATTTTTCTTTGACGCTAAAGCTATCGCTGGAGGTTTCAACTTTCTCGAAATTGATTGGTCACTGAACTTTGGTCCATCCAGATTTCAGCCTATCCTAGATACCATCAATTTTTAAAATTGGTCTCAGTTGGTCTGTTCCCCAACGAGGGATCAGCATATTTTAGACCTAATTTTTACGAACAACATTTCCCCCCTTTTCGTTCACTACGATCAGAACCTCTTCCAAAGTGACCATAATTTAATTCATTATTGTCTTCCGCTTGCTTCTAAGAAAATGGCTACAACCGTTCGTACCTATCATGCTTTTGACCTAGCTGATAGTAATTTAATTAACTACTTCATGGACTCACTAGACTGGCAGAGCTTTCCTCCACGAACAGTGTAAAAATTCTTGGTGACTTAATGACGGCAATTTCAAATAGCATTTTGGAATTTGTGCCGATCAAAATTGTTAAGCCTTATACTTCGTACCCCACCGTTCCTCATTTTCTTATGTCTAGACTGAAGAAATTGCAAAGACAGTTGAAAGACCAGTCTACTAGTTCATTATCGGTGCACCTTAGAATCGCAGAGATTTTTGAATTAGCGTTTAGTATTCGTCTTGCACGTGACAAACATAGGGAATCTTACGCACTCAGCGAGTTAAACTCTGCAAAATCTCTTGCCCAACTGTTCCGCCGTCGGTCCTCCGCTAAACGAAATGACCCCTTTACTGAATGAAAATAAAAACTTTGTGCAAGATGAGTCTGAGAAGGCTGAACTGTTCAATGCGTTCTTTGCAAAACACCTTACGACGGAATCTGAACCGGTCCCGTCGTTTAAGCCATGCTCAGTCAATACTATCAGTACCATAGATTTCTATATAGAAGTAATTCATAAGCACATTATCCGTCTAAAAAACTCGCACTCCTCGGGAACTGACGGCCTTCCAAATTCACTTATCAAGAGAGAATTCAGCTTCCCCCGATTGCTAAGTTATCTATTCTCAGCTCATCTTCTAAACGGTTTCTTTCCTGACTCATGGAAGACATCTATTATTCTCCCAGTCTTCAAGTCAGGATCTCATTCGGACGTAAATAACTACCAAGGGGTTAATAAACCCTCGGCCCTAGGCAAACTTTTGGAAATGATCATTTTAAATCAAATTCTCGATTTTTGTGTAAAAAATAAACTGCTAAGCGCCTCACAGCAGGTATTTCTATCTGGAAGATCGTGTGAAACCTGCCACTTGGTATTACTTAACCTCGTTACCTCACTTCATAATGAACAGCAATCCGTCATCGTGACATACTTTGAGCTCAGTAAAGCTTTTGAGAAGAGGCCGCACAGGCTTCTTCTAGTGAAACTAGAAGCTCTAGGCATTAGGTCTCCTCTCCTTGATTTAATTGCTTCCTACCTGTCTAACCGCAGCCAAAAGGTCTTAGTAGGCAAAAGCTACTCGATGCCTGAGCCGATCACGAGTGGCGTTTTTCAAGGCACGGTTTGAGGTCCCCTCCTTTTTATTCTTTAGATAAATTGAATTTCAACAGTGCTAAACAATTTGGAAAATTTCATTTATGCTGATGACTTTAGGTGTATTTGTTCATTTTCTAAAGACGTGGCCAGTAGTTGTATTGATCAAATGAACGCATACTTGCGTACCATCTCAAGTTGGAGCGCCACTTGGCAGATAGAGTTTTCTCCATCCAAATGTAGTTTCATGTGTCTTGGTCCCGCAAAGCTTCCTGGACCCATTATCTTCCAAAATAGTCCACTGTTAGAACGATCTACGATAAAAGATTTAGGTCTAAATTACACAAATAACCTTGCATTATCGCCTCATGCAGATCGAATTTCTGCCAAGGCCGCACAAATATGGGGGTTTATATCGCATAATGTTTTTCCTTCTAGAAATAAATTTAAAACATGCCGCATGTTTGTGCTCTCTATACTAGAATACTGCTGTCCCCTTTTTGGTCGTATGAACACGAATGACCGTAGTAAGATTAAAAAGGTTCAGCGAGTTTTCACTCGTAAAATAGTTTCTCTTATTGGTCTAATATTTCTTATACAGATAGATGTCAATTAGCAGACATTAAATTTCTTTGGGTAAGAAGACTCGAAGCTGGTTTATGCTTTCTGTTTCCTGTTAACAATAGTCCCAATCTCCCACAAATGAACGATCTTACTCCGGTAAACGGACATTACGCTACTCGTAATTCCTGCGTGATAATTTTACCACCCCGTAGCTCCACATCGTACCGTTCTCGTTTTTTTTACCTCCAAATATGCTTTTATTTGGAACAATCTTCCACTTGAAATTAGGTTCTCTACTACATTATCGATTTTCAGAGGCAAGTTACGTAAGCATTTAAATTTGGCGGAAATAAAGTCGTTACTGTCTGCTTCCTTTCCAAGCACGCAATTTGTAGATTTCAAAAAGGGTCCTCCTGGCATTTAAAGCGGTTCCCAGGGTACGGTGACCTTCGAGGTTATTGCTTGGCTGCCAACTTATCGGTTGACTCTGGAGTCTGCCCTCTCCTGTTGTTCCTGATAACAACTTCTTAACTCTTCGCTATATTAATTTTCCCATGACAATAAACGTCCCGAACCCTCAACAATAAGATCCCATCTAACTATACCCTGCTACCTCGTAAGGCAATATTTTTCTCCTACATTTTGTGAAATCGGTAAATCGCTGAACTCATCTAACGAGGAAGGAGTTTTTTACTGCCCAGATGATTTAAAAGTCGCTTATCGATATAAACCAGCAGATCGCAACATCGTGCTAGAGCTGATAAAAAAGGATCTTCAGGCCTTCGCCCAGTGGTGTTGCACATGGCATCTCACCCTTTCATGGCACAAATGTTCCGTTATGGTTGTTTGCGACGATCATTAGCAGGAATTAAGCATTGACGGCCACGAACTAAATGTCCCAGGAGTTATCAAGGATTTGGGCATATCCTACTCTAATAGTCTCAATTTGTCAGAGCACTGTGCCTTGATAGTCTCGAAAGCACGCCGAACCACCGGATTTATCCTTAGAAATTTTAAGACTATCAAGGTTAGAACTAGCCTTTATAATATGTACGTGAGACCTAGTCTTGAATACTGCTCACACTTATTGAGTCTTCTGCGCACTAGTGAACGGAAGAAAATAGAATCGGTGCAGCACTTCTTCAATAGAAGAGTTTTCACTACAGAACACCGTAACTCAACCTACCAACAAAGGTGCGAACTTATAAAGCTGGATCCCCTATGGCTTCGTCGATTGCAGAAGGGTCTATTTTTACTGTTTAAACTTTTGAATGGTCAAACCTTTAATCCTCTTAGTACAATAAGGCAGCTTGAGCACTCTCGACGCGCCAGTCATCGAGACGTATTTTTATTTCTTCCTATGGCACGCACAGTTAAGTACCGGCAATTCTTTTCAGTAAATGCCATATCAATCTGGAATAAGCTGCCCAAAAGTATTAAAACCCAGCAAAACTACCCTATGTTTAAGAGAGCTATAACTAGTTTTCTACATTCAGGACAACTTTCACGAATTTTGGGTGCAGACTCGGTGGAATCTCTCTTTCACTCTGATGGCGTTCGTGGACTTTGAACCCCGCCAGGCTTCATGCTGAAGATAATGCGGCTGAAGCAGCAGCCCGCAGTCTGCTCACCCTTCAGCCGATAGCGCGCAACTTTTGCCGACAACCATTGAAGGAAGACTGAGAACACTGTGTTCTTGTGCCAACCCTCTCCGTCTGGAACTAATGTTTTTGAACGATATTAAACAGTTCTCCTGCTGATGAGTCAACTCAGCTTAGAACCGTACATTTATTCCGTTTGTATCATACTTTTGAAGGCAGGTTTTTTTTACTTGAAACAAACTCCCTATCTCGACCAGTATTGACAAAACAAAAAACCTGTAACAAAAACAATACTGGCTGCAACATAGGGAGTTTGTTTTAGGTTTTTTCCGGTCTTCGAGGTGTTGGAAGGCGCCCAAGAGGTGCATTACCAACTCTTTACAATTGCCTGTAAACTGGCATAATAAACATATAATCATATTATTATGAAGCAATAACAGGCAATTAACAGGCAACTGAAGAAGAAGAATAGGAAATGGAAGTTATTCAGGAAAACTAGGTCGCCAGTACACCTCGAGGAATTCAGACGCCAACGAAATGCAGTAAAAAATCAATTCGCCAGGCCAGGAAAAACTATGAATCAAGAATCCTCCAACAGGCCGAAGAAAATCCCAAAATTCTATTTCTCTATATTAAAAGTAGATTAAAAAACAAGGATCCTGTCGCAGTACTTAAGAATGATGATGGCGGAAAAGTCGTTGAGAATGACAAGAAAGCTGAGTACTGTAGCCGGTTCTTTGCCTCGGTATTCACTAGGAAAACCGAGCTTCATTTTGATAATGCCAACAATGCTGTTGTGAACGCCGGTCCAGCACTGCATTCTCTACTATTTCCACCATCTGTAGTTGAGAGGGGGCTGCAGAGCCTCAGAGAAGCAAAGTCATCCGGTCCAGACAATATACCAGCCAAGTTCTCGAAAGAATTGGCAAGCGAACTCTCAGAGCCCTTAAAACATATCGTTCGTTCTTCATTTGAACTAGGAAAGCTGCCATCCGAATGGGAAATGGCAAATATCTACCCGATATACAAGGGCGGAGCCCGAACGTAGGTCAACAATTACCGCCCCGTCAGCCTTACTTGCATTTGCCGTAATGTGATGGAAACGATAATTAAGAAGACTACAATGGAGTTCTTGGAGGAGAACAACCTACTGTCAGGGCTCCAACACGGCTTCAGAAAGAACCATTCTTGCCTTTCCAGCCTTCTACTCTCCACCGAGCAGTGGACTCGCGCACTAGATGAAGATGGTAAGGTTGACGTCATCTATACGGACTTCACGAAGGCATTCGACAGTGTCCCACATAAGCGTCTTATGTATAAATTGTCAGAAATTGGCATAAGAGGAAACCTGTTGGCATGGATCACAGATTTTCTCACAGGGCGATCGCAAACTGTGTGCATCGGTGACTCAAAGTCAAACCCTACATCTGTTCTGAGTGGTGTCCCCCAAGGCTCTGCCTTAGGGCCACTGCTCTTCCTTATCTATATCAACGACTGTGTCAACGACCTGGGTTGCAGCGCTATCATGTTTTCCGACGACGTCAAACTCTGGAGAGCCATCAGATCTGACGCCGATAGGAAAGTGCTTCAAGAGAGTCTCAATCGACTTAGCTGCTGGTCTGCTCGTTGGCTTTTAAACTTCAACATAAGAAAGTGTGTGGTTTTAAGACTCCGTACTAGAAGGACTGATGAGGAGAACGATTCCTTCCAATACCTTCTCGATGGGCACCTGCTTTCAAATTTGAACGAACAAACGGATCTCGGTGTTCCAATAAATTCCTCATTTAAACCATCTACTCAGTGTGTAAAGGCAGCTAAACGCGCGACACAGGTGCTGTTTGCGATAAGGTGGGGATTCGTCAACATTGACAAGGAGCTCTTCAGGAAAACCAACGGAACGTTTTTTTCGGTCCCTCTTGGAGTATGCTGTCCAGGCCTGGCGTCTATGGTTCAAGAAGGATTACCTGCACCTGGAACGAGTGCAGACGAGGGCCACGAAGATGGTCAAGAATCTTGGTCATCTGCCTTATGAAGACAGACTGACCGAACTGGATCTTTTCCCTCTCAATTATAGGCAACTCCGCGGGGACCTCATACAAACCTACCGTATTGTTAGAGGCCAAGACTGTGCCCTAGAAGTTGATGATTTCTTCGAATTGGCTTGGACTGACCATCTGCGAGGTCATCCTTTTAAACTACAGAGGAAACCGGCCCGTATCGACGTTCGATGAAACGCCGTATCTCAGAGGGTCATTGGAGCGTGAAACGGACTCCCGGAAGATGTGGTCCTCTCAGGTACCGTTGACATTTTAAAACACAAACTTCATTCTCATTTACGGAGAAACTGTGGCAGATATAATGAACAAAGTGTCAGTAGCAGCTCACACTTATCGCTGATGTTAAGCCTACATTTGTACATTTGTATTCTGTACTATTGTTACGGTGGACATATTAGGCGATTTTGGTAATGAATAGGGAGCTCAAGGGCGAAAGCCTTCTTCTCTTAATAAAGTGACTTAAAGTGACTTAATAAGAGTTCGTTGTTAATCTGAAATATTTTTTATTTTTTCTTATTTTCACGAAAGCACAAGGTTTGTAATGAAAGGGTCCCTTGGGCCTTAAATATACAATTTATTTATTTATTTATAAATACACTGCATTTTTTGTGAGAATCATTTGCTTGAATTGCACTTCCTTGCCCTGACTTGTTTTTGTATCTACGGTTCTCTTGGCCAATTGACTTCTCTTCTTGATTCTTCCTGGTGTTCGAGACGGTAGTCAGGCTAGCTCAGAGTTCGCGCTAATTACGAGTACCAGACGCGGGTCGTAACAATCTTACGGTAAAAAAGAACAATCTGGCGCCAGCATACATCACCCTCCGCAAGCCTATTTGCACGACCGACACTGATAGTAAAGAGTTCCCCCCCTGTATAACGGTTGATTGGTTCCTGCCTCATTTGACTTTAGCTTGTTGTATCTGACGATGGATCGCCGCAAGAGCCCAAAAGCTCAGAACAACAAACCAATTGATACAGTGCTCAACAAACCTTCCTTCTCATTCCCAATAAGCAGAAGGAACTAGAATAACAAAAACCACGACAAACTGCATGACTGTCGTTTTATTAATGTAGTAGTTGCCGCACAGAGGGTGTGCATTTATCCTTCTATTCTGCGATTACCTATGGGTAAAGGTTTTTGACAGAATCCGAAATGTCAGGCTTCCTGGAACTCGCATATTCGCTTCTATCGGCAATGATCATTCTACTGGAAACCAAACAATAACATGCAGCCCATCTTATTACTCTCTTATTTGAAGTGGACTTGCGTCGACTCTTTATAGTGTATTATATCACAGTTGGGAATCTGCCCATTCCCCCGATTACTCGTCTTACAGAAAGGCCTTCGAGTGCAACTTCACGCAGCTGTCATGAGAGCGCGCCGTGGCTATCGACTTTTCGTCATAGCTGATTTGTCCGCTGTTACTCAAACTCATGGAGCAGACGGAATAACTACCCCACAGCCTTTTGTAAGAGTGGCTTGTCTGTGCTTCTCTTTCCCTCTCGTGCTGGCGTTCGAGACAGTAGTCGAGCAAGCTCAGAAATCGTGCTAATTACATGTACCAGGCGCGGGTCGTAAAAAGTGCCAACGAGGAAAAACCCAGGTACCGAGGAAACCCTTGACAGGTAGACGGGAAGAATCTGTAGTCCACATGTGCTGCAGAGTGATAAGGCAGGTTTTAACATTTTGGAGAAGAAAGCTTAGGGTTGGGTTTAACCTGCAATTTTCTGCTGGAGCATCACACCGATTGCGACATAAACTGGCATAATAAACATATTATATAAGAGGCGTAAATCATGAGGTAGATGGGAGCATCAGGGCTTGAGTGCGTGAGAGAGTGGCATCAGCTAGGGCAGCCATGGTATTGTCAAAAGCAGTAGGGGTGTTTGCGGGTAGAGCGAACGAGAGGTAAGAAGGTGTCCGCACGTTTAGGTATAGATCTGTGGTAGAACTTTACAATGTCCATAACTCGCTGGAGTTTATGCTTGGAAGAGAGGAATAGATGGGGATTCGCGAAGGGCAACAACGTTCGAAGGGATGGGATGGATACCGTTGGTGTCCAAGGCAGTCAAGGGAGGGACTTCCAAAGACGCGCTTGCACAGGTTGAGGGTAACACAATTTTTTTTGAAGGCAGTCAATCGCCGTTGTGAGATGTTCCATGAGGTCGGTGGTCGTGGAACTTGCTGCGGTCAATTTAAACGTAGACAAAGGTAGGTGACAAAGCATTCCGTCTACAGACTCAAAATGTCCAAAGGCTTGGTGACGACCGTACTCCAACTGCCCTCTGTGGCAATAGAGATCTGAAGGAAAGCCCGAAACCGGTCGATCTTCAAGAAGACAGACTTGCCGAAAAAGGCGGGGCTAATGGACGTTAAAGAACCAGCGGTGTTGATGTGATGCACAAAATCGTGTTGTGGAATGCAAGCGTGATATTGCGATGGGTGCTCCTAGGATATTTGCTAAGAGGTTACCGAGATGAACTATCAAGATCAGGGTCAAAGACAGCAAGCTTACGAGATATTTAAAATGAAGGGGTACCTCGGAAGCAGAGCCTGGTGGTCTGGTCCTGCAAAATGGAATGACAACAGCCCACCATGACAATGAATCCTGCGAGAACGTCTGCACCTTGGATGGCACAGAGCAGGCCAGCTATGAGGAACGAAGGGAAGAGACGCCAGACGCAGCCTCGTAGTTAGGGGCTGGCCGTCTTTGTTTCCGTGCTCTTCGTATTGGTCGATGTACGATGCGCTTACCCTGATGTGATGGTAGTGACCTCAGTGTGACATATGGCAGCATGCTTTGCCCGTTCTGCATTAACCCTCTGGCATGTGGGCGTTCTTTGCTACCTTGACCTCAGGACGGCTATCAGGTTTTGGTGAACCTCTAAGGAAGGTGCAACAGTTGCGGTTGGTTGGCCGAACCGTATTTGGAGGGGGAGGGACAGGATCACTGGTACGTATGTAAATGCAGTCACGTGAAATTGAGCGTTGCTTGCGGAGTCGGGTCACTACAGGTGCTCCCTTCGCAAACCGGCGTTCGATTGAAAAATATCCGTCTGAAGGGAGAATAGTCAAATCAAATGAATGTGCTGCATACCAAAGGTTGAGTTGTGGACAGTGTAGATGTCTGCGGTTGACCGGAAGGAGCCAGGTTTTTTGGGTGGCTGAAAAAGCCAGTGGTTGCATTGAACGTCTCTAGCGACACCTTACTCTTAGCCATGCTTTTATCGGACACCGCGGGGACAAGCCTTCAAGGTCACTCTCTGTCTGGCTCACGGACTCTGGCCCACTCAAGGTCGATAATTGTCTGGCCTCACTAGATAATCACTTCTCTAGGCGAGATATGTGCACAAGATGTGGGAGAATTGTTTACGCTCAGTCACTCCCGGTGCCGACGGCTTACGGTTCGGTTGTAGTGTCCGGACCCGGTGATCTATTTGCCGGACTGCGCCTCTGGATTGCGGTCCATTCATAGCAGGACTACACTTGTCTGAGAGTCACTTGCATGTTACTCATATTCTACTCCTTCTCACCTTTGTAAATCATTCTTAACTCTCTGGCTTTTCACGCCTTATCCTATTCACTAGCTCATTACAGTTGGGATACGTTTGATCATCTGACCAGAGCACATCGTATCCCACACGTCCATGGCAAATGGTTCTGCCATGTTAGCTTTGATTGGGCAGAATATCTTTGACCAAATTGAAAATTAACGAATAAAAAAAGAGTGTTAATGAATATAAAAGAGTACCCTGTAGAGGCCCTTCCTGTTAATGCCAAACGTATCTGCAGCAAGACAGCGAGTACAGTGTGATTAAAATGCCAGTAGCTATTTTACTAGTAAATGTATGAAAATGGGGCAACAAGAAAGCATACATGAGAACGTACACTCCCACCCAGGGTTCGCTGGTGTCATAAACGAAGATGAAGTCTGTCACCTAACAGACACGAGCTCCACACGCACCTCAGCAACGTTCATTAATGAGTTCGCTGTGCAACATCTCTTACCTTATTGTCGTTGGATTTTTCGGAGCACTTCCACGAGAGTCGCCGATCGCAAGTTGCGGTGTCTCACTGATCCACATTCGTATGGCCTAAAATGAGGGAAGATAAGCGTTGATCCACCTTTTTTAGAATAAATGATGATGACGTTGAGCTTGAAGTCATCTTAAGTATAGAGGGACCGCTTCCTTCGATCAACGATGAAAGTTTCCGTGTGCTCAGAAATGAAGGTAACAGAGTGAGTTAAGTGTAGTCCTTTGGTTCCACACTGATCTTAACCAGTGGGCAGGCATTCATTGCCCGTTCAGTCTCAGTTATGATTGATATGAAAACCTAACTTGTGACCATCTGTGAACCCAAACTCGGACGGTATATCTTCCTAAGGCACCATATAAAGTATTCCCATGTTCTTCTCCGGTGACTGGCTGCCGAGAGTTTAAATATACAATAACAACCCTTTCCTAGAAGGTATTTAACATGCCAGTTTTGTTTACATTCCCTCAGCCACTCTTTCACTTGCCTCTTAGTTCCTTTAAATATGAGCCCGTTAGGATTGTAGGGTATGAAGTGGTTAGTAGGATAGGTGGTCGGTAGCGACCTGACGATGTCTATCCCGATTGTTAAATAGTCTGTCACCGAAAACACCTGTGAATGACTGCTTCTGTGTTACTTTGGCCCGCGAGCCCACGTTAGTTATGCATCTCGATTATGGTGTGTTGTGCTAACGCTCCCATTATGACGAGTCGTGGTTGCTCTCTTTGGATTAGGGGAGAGGGCTTGTTGAGTACCGTAACAATCTGCCAACTGTATTGTGCTTTCAAACTCCTTCAGGAGTGCATCCTAAGAGGTAAGAACACAAACAAAAATAATGGGCATTTATATGGGGCATTCAAGAATCAACTGTCAATTATGCAAATCTAGACGTGACTGTACAGGGCTCAGAAAGCCGATGCCAAATCGATACATCGATGAATTGAGTTTCCATCAGTGGACCAGACTTCAATCAATTCTCTTCTCGTTTTGTTTCCGACGTTGGCGAATATTTTGAAGGTTGCGAAGTTAAAATAATAGCCCACTGCATAGGTGTGAGCAGCAACTCTCGATACTTCGTCACCCCACCGTACAGTCAGATAATGCCTACCTATGCACGATCCGAGCATGCGTTCAGTTTGACATGTGTTATTCCAAGGATAGCTTAGGCATGAGATGCTATCGACTACGCCAGATTGTTAATTGGGATTAAGGTGGTCTTTGATCCTCATGTCTCTGCTGCGCACGATAGCTTTGGGTCGGTGTGATGACACGTTTGCGACAACAATTTACAGGAAGGCGACGAACACCATGCAAATTCTCAGCTGTCATAGGAACCGTATGGTTACTCACAAACGAAGACGTGTGAGAATGCTCCTAAAACGGCTTCAAATCTACTGCAGCCGGTCAGAAGAAGAGCTACAGGGGGCCAGATATGTCTGTGACAAAGTAATGTGGGATGCTTATCCGAAGGTGTTTGTATTTGCAGTACAGTAGTCGGTGGTTATTAAGCCCACGTTTATTAGGCCCAGCCGTGTATTAAGCCCAAGTCAG
Organism: Ligula intestinalis; assembly: GCA_036362985.1. Lineage (NCBI taxonomy): Eukaryota > Metazoa > Platyhelminthes > Cestoda > Diphyllobothriidea > Diphyllobothriidae > Ligula > Ligula intestinalis. Next base: position 37,551,600 of record JAYGXS010000005.1, read on the forward strand.
CTTGGGACGGAATTTTACGCAGCAAAATCCGCTGGCTTCAAAGCCCAGTTTGCCATCAGGATAGAGTGAAATTCTCATTTCTCTGCGTGCGCAACTGGTTGCGTGTCGAAAATCATTTTTTATTTTTATTATTACGTAAAATACAGACAAACAGCATTCTTTTCTTGCACGAAACCAAGCTTTACACATAATACAGTACGTATCTAATGTGGAGTGCCTATACTGTGTTTGCTCATCAAGAACTAGGACATTCCAGTTAGTGCGCTCGCCGCTTATTAAGCCTAATTTGGTCTGCACCCGAGGTGGGCTTAATAACCGATGACAACTGTACTACAATCGTCAGGCCGAATACCATGTTGTTAAAAGAAGGCAGGTTTCTCCAAAATGAGGGCTTTGTTTTACACAGAACCCTTAGTTGCTACCTTCGACAGCAGGGGCCATTGGCGAAGCCAGAGCTAGCGGGTGGGATAGGGCTGCGTGCAAACCCTTGAACCTTCTACCGCAGATTTTTACCTTAATGTGCCGACACTCGCTTGCCTCTCACAAACCTCCTCTGGGGTACCAAAGGTTCGTTCGATCTATCTAAAAGCATCTCGCTGCTTTCGAAAAGGCTGCCCTCCTCACGCACTCAGGCTTTGATCTTTCCATCTGCCTCATGGTTGACGTTTCCAATGTCGCAGTCAGAGCGATTCTCCAACAGCACTTTGCAGGTTTAACCCAACCTATTAGATTTCTTCTCAAGAAGGTTAAAACCTGCCGGATCGCGCTACTTTAGAGTGGGCTGATGGTGTGTCTGGTATGTACGTTAGCTGGCACCTTTCTCAGCCACAACAAACCGTGATAGTCTCAGGTTATCGTATGTAGCGTGGAAGCTATATTAAGCAGGAGCCGAAGGGCAGGCTAAGAGGAGTAATTTATTGAGCTTGCACATTTAATTACCTACAGGCACGCCTAACTCAGATGTGAAAATGTCAGTTAACTATGTTGTTACATGCACTTACAACGTTGGCTTGTATCAGCGCTAAGGCTGAGGCCTAGTCGCTTGGGGCATTCCACGCCCCCTCTAGCTTACACCTCTAGTGACGCGTCTTCGTCAAGTCCCCATCCGTCCCACAACGGCTACGGTCTGCTACACCAATCTCCCTACGTTGGATCAACCTGTCGCAAGTAGTAGTGTCGACAAAAAGAAGGTTCCCCCAAGACAGTGTGGTGGACAGAAGTTTAGTGCCAGAAAATAGACAGTAAAAAGGCTGAGTTTTGCACGTCGAGTCAGTACGCCTTGCCCACAGAATGGGCTTAGTGTGAAAGTGCAGCCAATTAGGTAGGAAAGTGCCCATCGATTGGCTGGAACTTGCACAAGGCTTGTTGCGGCCAGAAGGGGGATCGTAGGGCTTCTGGCAGCGCTTGTCAAGTGTGCGGCGAACAAAGGCAGACAGCATGAGTCAAGAGCAGCAGGCTCCCACAAACCTCCCCTGCTCTCAACCTCTGTTTTGGTGACGGAGGAGCCCCCCGGCCGTGCTGCACCAACCCCTCCTTCTGCTCGCTGCCGGAATTGAGGCCAACCGTGGACCTCCTTGGTATTGCTCCTTCTGTCAAGTTCGCATAGGCGGCAGCCACTGTTCTTTACGTTGCGGCTCCTGCAATGGTTAGCGCCATCTTCGTTGCAATGGCCTCGCCAAGTCTGACAATTGGTCGCCCGTCTTCACTTTTCCCAGTTGTCCCCTGCCTCTGCCTGCCTTTGCCTGCTCCTACGCCTCCTGTCCTTCCTGTCTTTCACACAAATACTCAAATTCCGCAAATAGGCCCATTTTAAAATTAAGAATTCATGTAGGCAAGCATTTGTTTTCGGCAATTCATCTGCGGGCCAGTAAATGCAAGGACAGAAATGGTCAGTTATAGGTAGTGTCGTCTTTAAATGGTTCGCGGGGTGGGGGAAGTGGGGTGGGACTTTTATTAGTCATCGTGGTTTTCCCTCGTCTCACGCATGCAGGTTCTAGCCTGTTGAGGGCGTTGGGTCCGGCAAGCAGGGAAGAGGGGGAGGAAAGGGTGGTCTCAGTGTCAGCGTGCGTATTTGGTGGGGGCACCTGTCCTGGCGACACGGTATTTACTGAGGTAGTAGGCCAGGGTGAGCAGACTGCGGCCACAAGCGTCTTTTGACAGCAGAAAGCGGGCTTTGTTAAACGGCTTGCCACTGCTTCGGCTGTGGCGAGCACCCGCTTGCGCAGGCCTTTATAATAGTGTTTTGGAGTTCGGTATATGACTTAAAAGGCCTCTCTCGCGTCAACTTGGTGGTTTGTATCGATCAAGTGTGCGAGAATTACACTTGAGACCAATCGATTTTCTTGTCTGCCAAGCCAGGTAGGTATATGTTCGCGTATCCTTCGTTCCAGACGTCGCGTTGTTCTGCCAATATAGCCCGCCCCACAGGAGCAGGTGAATGAATGAATGAATGCATATGGATGTGGCTTGCAACGGTAGTCAGTCTTCACCACCCATCCGTAAAAGGGGGGAGTTGATGAAATATACGCGTAGGTTTGCTGCTGGGATGGCACTTGTGACTGCTGCCCTTAGACGTCGCCTTACTAGTTCACTTGCTGCGTCTCCTAAAAAAAGGCAGTTTAATGAATAAATCTTCCTTTTCTGGCGTTGCAATGGCAGCCTTTGTGACATGATCCTTAATGTTTCGGAGGATAAACCTTTCGGTGTATACATTTTCGCCTCCATCGACTTCTTCTCCAGTATGTAACCATGGTCTAAAGATCGCAGTTGCTAGGGTTTAACTTACTTAACTCCCTGCAATAAGACTGCCACGATACGTGAAGCGAGATTTTGTTGATTGAAGCCCTCAAAGATGGCAATGCTGAGCTCGAAAAATGCTGTTGTGGTGCCACGACCTGGTTTGAAACCAGGTTGGTGGCAAGACAGATCCGACATAAACGTCAGAATTTGATGTATGAGCCGCTCTACGATTTTCGCTAGTGGACTGAAGAAGGCAATTAGGCGATACCAGACCACCAGACTAGGGTCCTTGGTAGGAGTTTCCTTGGAAGTGGTGGAACAAAACTCCACATTTCCAGGTTTGTCGACAGCGTTTCGAGGTCGATTCGAGGTCGATTCGAACTAGATCCGAGTTCGATTTGGGCACGATTACGGTAAGGGTAAGGGTTAAGGATTAGGGTTATGGTTAGGGTCAGAGGTTAGGGTAAGGGTTAAGGTCACAAGGTGGGTAAGGTTTTGGTTTCGGGTTAGAGTTAAGGTAAGGGTTAGTGTTAGGTTCAATGTGGGATGATGATATCTTATGTAAGAAGACCGAAGTTTCTGCTTAATAGTACAAAAGTCTTCAAAAATCCAGTTTTACTGAGTTTTTGGCAAAGGAAAGTTTTCGGAATCAAACTCCACATTTCCAAGTTGGTCGACAGCGATTCTTGCTCAATTCGAGCTCAATTCGAGCTCGATTTGTTTTTTGCGCCTTTTTCGATTTACGTGCTCAACGCCGTCGGCCTATAGCCACCCTATTACGACTTTTTTTCTTATTTTCACAAAATCCTTTTTTTGATAAATCTGTGAAGTGATCACTTCGTGTATATTTTAGCTGTTGCAATTCTGCTTCCACTGTTTCAGGAGAACAGATGCGTCGTATTCTGGCTTTTAATCCCTTGACTAAGTTTCGTTTGAGATTAAGAAGAACGAAACTGCGAAAATTCATGTATTGCCCCGTCCAGCCATAATACGACGCATCTGTTCTCCTGAAACTGTGGAAGCAGAATTGCAACAGCTAAAAAATACACGAAGCGATCACTTCACTGAAGTGCTCGAATTGGCCACCACCACCGATCGTATCAAGGCTCCAAACACGCACTTCATCAACATCAAGCGAGCCGGTTGGGTAGCGTTTACTGCCGAATGAGAAGCCGAGATTGATGTCCTACTGCCTTCCACCTGCTTCCACACGGCAGAGCGAGCCCTTCGTCAACTGCTTCTGGCAGCAGCAAGTCACCACATCTCGAACGGCCGCATTCCCTACTTCGGCCCAACTATCCGCCCAACGTCTCCCACCCGGATCGCGAGAGAGAGGATATACGAGCACGTGTTGCCAATAACCCACGCATCGACAAGCTGAACAGCTTGATCATCCAGATCTGTAACGACGGCAAATGCCAAAGCTGGCATGGAATAGTTGCAGATTGGAATTTCCGCGGCAACTCAGCTGTCATTTGGAAATTTCTATGTAATCTAACCAAGCCCCGGACTGGAACATATAACCAGTCTTTTAACTTTGAGGACGGCAACTTCATTGCGAACAATGATAAGATCGCCGCGAAGATGAAGAAATTGTTCGGTGTTCAGTCTCAAAATCAGCCGCTCCCTTCTTCGTCTCCTCCCAACATTTTGCTCTCTGCGCCTGCTACTCTAAACACAATCAAGAAAACAAAAACGTTGAAAGTCTTAGGACCAGATGGTCTGGTGCCTATCCATTTTTGCCCTATCGGCCATAAGATAGTTGCCTACCTTGCTGCCTTTTTCAAAGCTTCGTTGAATAACTCAACCATTCCTGATTGTTGCCAACAGTCAATTATTTTCCCTCTAGTTAAAGCGGGTAAAGATCCTAGTCTTGCGGCCTCGCATCGCCAAAATGCCTTCTTAAGTCCACTGGCGTAAATCTTGGAACGGCTCAAACATCAAATTCTGATATTTGCGGCGGGTCTGTCGTGCCACCGACCTGGTTTCAGATCAGATCGTGGCACTACCAGAGCGCTTTTCGAGCTCAGCATCGCCATCTTCGAAGGTTTCAATCAACAGAATCTCGCTTCATGTACCGTGGCAGTTTTATCGCAGGGAGTTAAGTAAGTTAAACCCTAGCGACTGCGATCTACAGACAATGGTTACTTACTTAAGAAGAAGTCGGTGGAGGCCAGAGTGTTAGGAATAATTTATTGTGTACACAGAGGAACGGAAAATACGAGGAAGAAGCTCGACTTTGGAGCACACGACTAGCCAGGCTAGCCAGCCGGGTCCAACAACCAGTTTGACAGCAGCCAGGACTGTGGACAGAGAAAGCATTCATGCGTGCAGGTTAGTCATTCGTCGCTGGGACATAAAGCAACCTTGCGGCAACTGTGACCGGCTGTTTCCAGACGTTGAGATCAACTTCTATAGGTTTTGGGGAAAATTAACTTCAACGCGAGCTGGTCACAAAAACTGCCCGCTTCCGAGACCGCAATTTGACTGAGAAAAGAGAGCGAATTCAGGAAGAATAGTTAAGTTTAGTAAGGGAGATAGGCACCAAAGTAGGGTTGCAAAACAGCGTGGGCGGCTGTGGCTGGAATGAGTCAGGATGCATGGGGCGGCTGAGGAAAGCCGGTGGTTCGGTAAAACGTCAACAGCAAATCAGCATGCCGTATCAGTATGAGTTGAACCAGAAGGCACCATTGGCAGTGGAAGAAGTACCACTCGTTGAGAAGAAAAAGATCTGCTCGTTCATACTCGTGAAGGGATATCGTTGTTAGATTGGGAAGTTCCCATGACCTGGGCCGAATGGTCTGTGAGCGGTAAAATCACGAGTGCAGATCACCGAATACGCAGGGACAGCAGGCCACATTAGAAGTTGCGTGGACAGATCACGTCGGACGGTCACCAATATCGCAGAGGTTTAAGTGAGTTAAACCCTAGCAACTGTGATCTTCACGCCATGGTTACTTAGTAGAGGAGAAGTTTTGGGAAGGCCAGAGTGTTAGGAACAGTATATTTTGTACACATAGAAACGAAGAATAGATGGAAGAAATCTGACCTGGGAGCATAGAAAGAGCCAGGGGGCTGGGCGGGTTCCAGTGCCAATTTGACAGCAGTCTGGCCAGTGGAGAGAGAAAGCATTCACGCATGCAGACTTGCCATTCAGCGCTGGGACAGAAAACAACTTTGCACAGCTGTGATTGACTGTCCCCAGACATCGAGACCAACTTCAATGGGTCTTTGGAAAAGTTCACTTCCACGCGAACTAGTCACTACAGTCTCAACTTGCCTGACACGCCCCTTTGATTGCGTTCACCATCATCAGCTTCTGCAGGTCTTGGTCACCCTGAATTTCTTGACTGGCCTGGTCCGACGGCTTGCGGCTTATATCCGCCGCCACCATGATTGTCTTCTTCTTCGCAGTGGTCTCCTTAAGCCCCGCAAACAGACCTGCAGCGATCCTCAAGGTTCTGTGCTCAGTCAAACGCGTTGTTTGTATAGTTTATGGGAATTGGCCTTTACGACTGACTGTGGGAGGTTTTTTTAATGTTGTATGCCCCGTTGCACGAAGAATTCAGAGCGGAGATTGAGCTTGTACATCTTCCTGCACAGCTTCATTGTGCGCCCATGGAGATTAGACGAGAGGTAGTGTAGTGACTATTTGCAGCCACTTGGAACCCAAGATCAGTCACTGACGCATAGCACCTTCAGCATGCCTGCGCGCCCACTGCCTCCTGGGGTAAGGCGCTAACTGTTCTTGACTGACGCGCACATAATCCTCAGCGTGACCGCACGCCAACGCTAGCCAGCCTGCGCCCATCTCAAGGTCACCTCACGACCTAGTCGACACATCAGCCGCCTGCTTGGCAGTCGTAACAAAGCATGCGCCAGCAGTTCGTGATACTCTACTCACTCCGGAATTGACGTCCTGGCAGCCGGACTGTGGTCATCCGAGAGTCAAAACTCTTTCCATATATCCTCCTATCCTTCTGTGCAGAATACACTATTCCTAACAATTTGGCTTTCCCACCGTCTTCTCTCCTCACCTAAAGGGACAATGTCGATAAGTCCACTGAAAAATGTCCTCAAACCGCAATCCTTCCTAAAGATCGTGTATTATCTTGCAAATTAAAATAAATCCTCTCTTTGTTGCCCAAAAACAATAGCATCAGAAAAATTCTCCCATTATGGTTTAACTATGTTGTGCTCAATATCGTGTTCATCATCCCCGGATGAGGAAGAAGAAGAGGGGGCAAGTGAGACTGCGAGGGCTTCGAACGAGGGGGAGGCCGACGAAGGCGCAAACGAGAACACGAGTGCTCCGAATGAGGGGAGGTAGAGGAATACGCTGACGCAGCGTCAATGACAGTGGAGAGGATGGCGCCAATCAACAGCCAATGGGCGAACGAACGCGCATGCATCGCACATGGGTTCAACACCAGGCTCGCGGCGAGGTGCATTAATTCAAGGCCGGCGAAATAGTAAGCACCACGCTCTGACGATGGGAGCGAGCATGTTTTCGAAACGACAACACAAATACAATCTGGTCCCAGCACTTGCCTCCTCTTCTTCTTCCTCTTCCGGGGATGATGAACACGATATGATAGGAGGACCCCGAATATTTTCGCAGATTGAAAACAGAGAAGGAAAATAGTGGTAAAAGTGTAAAATCCAAGGGCATGTCATGCTATGCCAAGGAGTGCGGATGCGGATATTGTAGCTCATATCGGAAGTGAGTCATAAGTGGGGTGGGGCCTGGGATTCCTATGAGAAATCGGTCAACTGCCATATTGGCCAAGCGCCCACATACGCGGCCCTGTGTATTCCTGTCCAGGTTTACGAAAGTGTCTGTTCATTTGTATACTTTGCATAACTCTTATCTCTGAAAAAGGGACTCTTGTCTAAGTCAAAAAGCCAATGAATCCAATGAGCAACCTCTATAAGGGCATATAATTTACCTCGGTTCCTCACGTTTTCAAGACTGTGCATTTTTACAAGATACATTACACAAGTGACATTCAGGAAGATAATGGAGAGTAAAGTCTAAAGTCATAGGATACAGGATACTCCAGTCGTGCCTGAGTCGAGGGTGAGGCAGCCACGGCCAGCGGGAATAATCAACATTTCACTTGGACGAAGGAACCGTGAAATGCCAGTCTTAACACACTTCGGTCCATGAAGTCGACCCTTTCTATCTTCGGCTCCTTCGGAGGATAATGAAAATAATGAGCTATATGATATGACTTCAGGGTTTACGTATACGTACATTATATACGTTATTTATAGGATATATACAGGTAGGCCGATTTCTTAATATCATACACCACTCATTTGACCCCACATAAGAACTTATAGTTGAGCTCACTCTCGAATTGCTTCCTAGAAGCAAATATCTGGAATAGCAAATGTACATGCAGTAAATACGCCAAGAACAGTCATTTGAGCTCACTTTAGAGTCCCGTCATCAGTCGCACAAAGGCTACTTCTTCGGACAGATGAGCACTAGTCCCCCTCAACCACTCATCTCTAACCCCAACCGTAACACCAACCGAGGTTCAAACCCGCTAACTGTAATCAGAAGTCCAAAGCTCTAAGCATTCTTCCAGTTCTATATTGGGGTGAAAAATAAACATCTGGTAAATACAGTTAGAACTTAGAAGTAGGATTTGTGCTTCCTTTCGGGAAATTAAATCTGCGAAAATTCCCATTGAACAATTCAGAAGATGAATTGGCGAACATACGTTTGTTTTCGATAATTCTCATCAGGCCTTTACATTTATAGGGTGATTAAGTAAATTGACTATGCGGGTTCGTAAAAAAAAGGAAGGATGGTTGTCAGGGGAGGGGGAATGGGGGGTCAAAACGGGGTCAAAATTTTGCTCCACGTTAGGGGGAGCTGGTAGTCGAAATTAAATTAGAAAAAAATTAATCTCAACTGTTGTATAATTTGGTAATTTCAAAAAATCAGTGAAAAACAAAGTGTGCTCCTAGACGTACCGTTTAAAAATTAGACGCTTGCACAAAGATACAATGTGGTGAATACTGGCAGCAAAATGTAATCCTTTGAACGTTAATAAAATCTCCCCAGCTTCTCAAATACCCTAGTTCAGAAAGACCTGACACATACATGTGGCATAAATTAAATATATTCCACTTCTTTTATTCATCAGAATATAAGTACGGCACGTAAAATATGTTTGCAGATTTTAATTGTTAGTCTTCAGTCGGTTGCATTTAGTATAGCACCGACAAACGGTCAGTCATGAAGATATCCAACGACATAATGTGAGAGGTAAGGCATGACGGCAATTGCTTCGGGTTTCGTAATAACGATTTTTTCGAATAAAAAGACAACGCGTATCCCTGTTGAGGTTTACACCCCGTTTATGCTACACTATGTTGGGATAGTGATGTCTGGATACAGAGTCACAGGATGCAAGATACTCGAAATGCCTATTCTATGAAAAAATTGATATACTCGAAACTGAGCTTCCCCCAAGAAAATTTAACTACAACTCTCTTGTACACCTCCAATTTCGGAGGATTCAATCGGACAAAATCATGGTGTCTTTCGATGTGACGTCGTTCTTTATATCCATCCAATGGAGTTTGGCGCACACAATGCAGAGGTTACTATAAATTGGGCATCTTCTGAGTAGTAAAACGACAAAATAATGATAAGCAATAGAAAATAAAAGGTAACATTAAATCGCCAGACCTCCAATAAACCCCGCCCTCGGTTAATGTCCTTCCTTCTTATGACTCACCAGCTGGGAACCAGATTTCAAACTCTCTCTATTTCCTCCCGACTAACAATAAGTTTAAAATCAAGAGATAATTTGATTGTGTTTTATTTTCTATTGTTTAGCATTATTGTGTCTTTCTACCACCGTTTTCCTTCTCTGTTTTCAGTTATATTGAGGCTACATAGATGACCCGCCATAACGTCGTTGCATCGGATTTGGTGGTTTTCGATGATATAACTTATAACTTTAAAAGAAAATGATCATTTATAGATCAAATTATGCCTCCTTGTTAAGATTGGTCGTATCATCGATGCCCTCTGTCCTTAGATAATTCGATGTGGACAGTGCGTGTGTGCGGGTGTGTGCAACAATGGTCTCTGTTCGAAGTTCGTGACCTCCTATGGGTCAGGTCACGAAGTCTATTGTGGCCGTCGTTGGCAGTGTGAATGGAACACACTCCTATCCACGAAAGCTGTGAAAAGGTGAGATAACTGTTTCGTAAGGTCAACCATGACATACGGCCAAGCGTCAGCACTGAAATCACCGCTAACCAAAATGCAGTGACAAAAAGGTTTTGGTCGCAATTGTTTTGCCACATCGCCCAGACGGCGAATAAGTAGAGTTTCCATATATGTTGGCGTGAAGGTCATGTAAAGCAGGCCTTATTAAGTTAAATTCATGTAAACGTTCTTTTTTAAACTATACGTTCCGCTTATGCACTATTTAAAAAACGGATAATAATTATTTCAAAAATGGTCGTATATATGGCCAATCTTTTTTGCATTTGTAAGCCTGTAAAAGATCATGGAAGTAATCCTCTACGGTGATAAATGATTTATTATAAAGAGAAAATCAAGTTCTTTCATTTCCAGTCAAATTTAGTCATTTATCTTCAGGTAAACTAAAAAATTATCAAAAGTCTCCAATTTCATTTTGACATTACCTTGGAAAAGTTAATATGCACAGAAATTCATCAAGTGAGTATCTAATTAAAGCGTTTCTCTAAACAGGTAACCTCAGAAATACCAATATAAGAGCAACATTGCGCTTTATATTATGCTCGACAAGGTGATTTGCTGTTTTTAAGCATTTATAAATTTGATTAACATGGCCATCGCTATATTAAGTAATATACACAAAGTCATTTTTAGGTAAATATTGTTGATTTATATCTTATTTTAAAGGTTTTGATGTGAGCGTCGAAAGAAACCTCAATTTATGGATGAACACATAAAGACACTGGAAACGCTGGAAAATATACCAGGATTTGTAGGACGACATTAACTAAACAGTTATCCATTAATGGGTAATATGCATAAAATGTGTGACCAAAGAACTGTTCTTGTATGTAAAGAAAGTATTTAAGTTACGTTTTCCCCTAAAGAAAATATTAGAATTTATCGTTCTAAATTATAGCTACTTTTTGAGTCTCCGGACCTTGGCGATTATTGGGAAAATCTTATTTTTCTTAACAAACACTCAGTACTTCTTACACTTTTTTAAAGAACTTAATATGCCTAACGCTGTTCATTATTATTTCTAAGTTTCCATAAGTGCATTAACGCCGGTATGCGAGTTATTATCATACTTTTACAAACTTAGGCATCTTGCGTATAGCACTTGACACACTGTATATATAAGGGCTATAGGCATCCGGAAAATGAGGAAAAACATGATAATATTTACAGTAACGGCGTGCTCGCTTATGCTTAACTGCGTTTTGCACCTCGCACTCTTGTTTTATTCGACGAATAAACGAGTTTTTAAGTTTATTAAATGGACACGGATCTACAGATTGGTCCATTTGCATCTGAGCAAGGTTTCAATTTCCTGATCTTCTTCGCAAGATCGAGCGTACCCGATCCGAGCCTATTAATAACTTGGTATATGTATTTGAGTGCGGTTGCAATTGCATGTCAGCAAATGCTAAGAATTTTCCGAGATTCCTTGCAATTATAAGTCCTTCAGGTCTGTATGCAGTGATCACCAAGATTAAGGCTGCGCGAGTTGGCAAGAAGTAGTCAGCCATTACTTGTAAGCATAATGGTGCGATGTGGTCCGAAGTAACACGGAGCGCCAGACCATTATCTACTGATGGCTGTGTCAACGCCAATCTTGACTGCTTTGTCACCTGCTCGTCATGAAACATCTAAAATCATACAGCACGCACAAATACACAAACACTTTGCAGCATGCTTTTTATCTGTGTGGGGCAAGTGGCTAGGAGATTAAAGTCATGCTTAAGCTTAGGGGTTAGTATTTCGACTATCAATATTGTCACATTGCCTTTTTCTTAAGTTAAGCAATTTAATTTCCTTAGAAAATAATTTCTGATCGCAGTATAAATCAGTATATTTAAATACTATAGGTATTGACCGAAAGTGTATTATAGGCTGGCAGCCATCGGACAGACATTAGTATTAGTATGTATTGATGTTGTAAGTTACCATACTAGAAGCTGTGTTTGCACTCTTTTCCAACGGGCCCACCATTATTGCAGTAACGATGATTTGCTCAAGAGAGAACTAAAGTACTTGTAAAAATTCTTCCGGGCCAATGAATATCCGACAAGTTTTGACAAGAATTGACTTAGATGTCGGGGTCAAGCACAATCCTCCCTCCCAACGATTTAACATTGCCACGGAAGTTTTATTCTCTACCCTACATGAATGGAGTATCGGAACCCATCTCTCGGCAACTAAGTCGCTTTGGCATCTCCGTTGCCCACAAGCCCGCAACCTCACTGCGCGCAAGCTCATGTCGAGTTAAGGACGCCCTACTCGCGGGACAACTAAGTAACGTCATTTATCGTATACTGTGTGCTGGTTGCCCTTGCATTTATATTGACCAAACAGGCTGACGCCTCGAGACTCGCATGAAGGAACACAAGTCAGCCGTTCGCCTACGGAACCATTTATAATTCGTATTTGCGCACTACATTGAGTGTGATCACCGCTTCAATTGGGATGCCATCGACGTGATCGCAATGGCTAATACGCGACAAGCGAGACAATTCCTTGAAGCTTGGCACTCGAATCCGGTTAGCATAAACAGGCACGTAGAGCTTGACTCACACTATACCGGGTTTCGTGCATGGTCTACTAATCTAGACACAGCCTGAAACAACAACTGGCCCTCTGTGCCTGGTCAAGTGGAATTTCTCTGACTCATAACCAAGCCCCCCTCCTCCAAAAACGCTAACACCCCTCCCCTCACTAGCACAACCTACCGCCGCGGGTGTCACGTCACCATAACCTTTCCACCCAATCCCCCCTTCCCCCCGTCCGTTGTAACCTCTGCCTCCAAAACCTCTAGTGCGACATTCCCAGCCCTCACTTTTAATTAAGTCTGACGACAAACACGTGATACTTGTTCGAAAATTCACGAGTACAACCCGATTTTCCGAAGATCTTTTGTTTTCATCATATCATCTCGGAATGCAACTTACTTCACTTATCCACCATACTAACTGTTAGGATGTTAGCCGGACCAAAGGCTAACAACGTTTGGACGCTTTCCTAAGGCGTCGAGCCTAGCCAAAATGTCTTTTGGTTAACTCTAGCCGCATAACAGGTGATGACTTTATGCGCGGGATGACCTTAGACTCACGCACGCACGCACGCACCTGAGCGTATGCAAGGGCCGAGGGTCAACTGGTCGCATGACGTTATCCAATGCGGCCAACCAGGCCACAAGAGAACGCGCAGACCATTTGTTAGAAGCCATTTTCACCCCCTGACAAAGATTTGTTGCAACAACGGACGCGTGACAACGCCAGTCCACTCCCAATGCCGGTCTCGGCCCGATGCGGGACACAAAGAGTTGCAGCCCCACCGGATAGTGGGAACAACGAGGCAACAGCCACCCGAGACAGCTCCTCCAGGTTTTGTACACAATAAAACCTCCTCCGAGTGGATTCCAGAATTAGGCCCTTATTATTGTGTTTTTCCTTGGGCATTTCAACAGGGCGTAATTCAACGGTGACACACGTCAGATGCCATCATTATAACACTAACGACGTTGAACCTATCGTTTTAACACTAACAGCCCAAAACTGCTAGTACCTGGGTTGTTAGTATGGTATGTTAAAATATCAGTCGCGGCCGTCACGACAGTTGCATTCAATGACACATGCATATATTTCACCATTTTAACTTCATTGTGATTGGTCATCCCGAACTGGAATAAAGATGGCCTGGAAAACATGACTAATGCCCTCAAGCTTCCTTCTTCTGCCGATTTAGAGCTCTTAAGTGACACTACTTCAAAGTGTTCGCTTGCATTTTTACTTTTGTTGCACACAAACAGCCATATATCAGTTTACCAATTACCGCCGTTACTGGACACCTTTCACTCACCTGTTTCCATCGTGATCGCTTCGAATTAGATAAAAATATAGATGGATTTTTGCGAACGTGATGCGCAATGAACATAGCCCCACTTCCCTTTTTACACGGCAGCATATTGGACGATATAAAAGTGCGATACATTCATCAAATAAGCTTTCACGGGCTTTTGAAATTGAGCCGCCCTTATTTTTCGAATGTAAGTTTAAGGTGGGTTTGGCACTTGTACGTGTCACTCTTCGTCCAACAATGAGCCGGGGTTCCGGTCTCGAAAATTCACGCAGTAAACTCTCTTGTCTGAAGGAAGCATTCCACTTTCATTTATATTCTTTGAGATGTCCCGGTGTAAGGTAGATTCTCCGCGAGTCTACTTTCGCTGTAGATCCACGTGCGTAGTCTACCAATCCAGTTTGAGCCGCTCTGCGTGGCTCGTGTCTCTAGGTGGCAACCGCTCGCCGCACAAACTACCTGGTAACCATAATCCACGCTCTGATCTGCGTTGATAGTGTCTGCAACAGGGACGTCGGTGTTTATTTGTCTTCCCGCGCGCTTGTCCTCTGTGTCACATCGCCGCCCCCCGCGTCACTACATAGCCTATTTCACAGATAAGCGAGTCAACCACATCGGATCTGGTGTAGTTGTGGACAAAGCAACAACGTCGGAGAAACCGGGAGATTACTCCAGACGCGAATGGCCGAGCATGCAGCGGCGGTGAGAAAGAAAGACGTCAACTCCCAGGTTGCAGCTCACTCAACGGGACCCGGCCATATTTTCAAGTTTGACGAGGCCGAAATCCTCGCAAGAGGGGACAACCGCGTGAGCCGCGAGCTGCTCGAGTCATGGTTCTCAGGCCCCCAGTCCATCAACAAGCGCAACGATTTGGCGTTCCCATACGGTGTACTGAGAAATTTCCTGAACAAAAAAATCAGTCACGTGGGAAGGACTGGGCGTAACTCTGACGACAGCGGGCCTAATTGTCGAGCAATTATCCAACCTACATCCGACGCGGACAAGAACGCTGTTGCAATTAATGAGCAATCACCGAACCAATTAAGACCTCCAGTGGTGGATACAGGAATGGACAATTATAGTACACATGTGGGTGACCGCTGTGAACTATAAATACCATGCAATCTGTGCATGTATCACCCCCTATCTGCGCATGTCTCAGACCTGTTTACGATAACCTATGACTAAGGATTCCCGACGGAATCCGAAACGTCAGGAAAATAAAGTCCTTGTTCCAGTGATTGCATCTTCTTCTTCGGATCCTCAGGACCTTTGCAATCTATAGACTAGTTAACTGCACTTGCAAAATGGATATGATAAAACGGATAAGCGCCTCGAACATGACCAAATCTTCCGAATCATGGCGCTTTTGCTGGATACTTCTTTCACGTTTCACCGAGCATTTCACAAACAAATGGAAGGCATGCCCTTGGTTCGCTGATTTCGGGACACTTAACTGAGGTCATCCATCGAGGGTGGGAGTCGGTGTTATGCTGAGCATAAAGGAAATGTACAAAAGACGTCTGTTATTAATATTCCTAAGAAACTTTTTATAATAGATTAGATCTGTACAAACGGTTTTAATTGGATATTCAGCTGACGAATATCTGTGCATCTTAACTATTTCCAAGGTTATGTCAAAGAGAAAATTGAAAATAAATAATATTATTTTAGCTGGAAATGAAAAAATATCGCTGTTATCTTTATATTGGGGTATTTTAACCAACGGTGCTGATTTCCGGTTTTTGATTTAAGGTTGAGAATGTAAAAACAAATGGCCAAATATATTATAAGAGTTTGATATAATTCTTATTCTTCTGTCTGTTAGAACTCTAAATTACACATAAGCGGACATTAGAGTGTACAAAAAGTATATTTCGATCTGATGTGAACTTCATACTATTTGGTTTTACCGTCATCTTCGCGAAAATACGTGGGCAGTTTTAATTTCGTCCCAAATATTTGATGCTGTAAAACAAAATGCGGACAACACTTTTTTTATCACTGTATGTTGTTGCAAACAAACGCCACGCATTAGCAAACACTACTTTTTCAAAATGAAATTGTTCCTTGTTTCTGAAAATAAATGTGAGTCCTTAAACTTGACTTCGCTTGCACTCGAGCGAATTCGAACTACATGTTCCGGTTCTGGTAGAGACATGTTTTGAACTTTTATTACCTATTTTAGGGTTGTCCCATAGCACAATGCATTCTAATAAAAATTTTGGTTTTGTCTTCCGTAAGAACTTAGTTAATTTCTTCGACATTGGACATTTCCCGGTTAAGCCTTAATTAATGCCTATTACCGTCAATAAACTGAACTAAATATACAGTTTTCCTTACTAAACGGCTTTCTCGGGATTAAATCCCCTCATTGGATCAAACTAACATGACAAATATACATGGTAAATTACCAACTGACATTTCGTCATAGGCTTTGCACGATTTCTAGGGCATACTATATACCGAATATACCCATTACAATCTCCAATGCTTTGCCGATAGAACATGTCAATTATTTATTGCTCGCTTCTGCGTCGAATTTTATGAATTCAGTGTGGACAGTCAGGCCATAAATGAACGAAGTACAACACCTGGTGACAAATGCGGAAGTTGCTTTTTATGTTCGGCATGGGTGGAATGGCAACTGAATCCTATGAGTGCTGAATTCCCTGTGTGGCCTTATTTGCGGCTGTATCTAGTGTTGGATTCGAGCAGCGAGTTAGCACGGCAAGCAAATTTAGTTCCTGTGTCAACTGACACATCCAATTCTTCTGAACTTCGTCCTGTAACTCATCTGGGGCCAGAAAAAATTCTGCACAAGGCATTTAAGCATCCATTCTTGCGTCTCAAACCTTTTTGTCATCAGAAGTCACTTCCCATCTTCACTTCGATGTTCTACCAATCAGTGTTTCCTTGAGAAAACTGCATCATTCATGCAGACAGGATCAATCCGAAGTGATGTTAGAAATGCAGGGCAACCTCCTTTATGCACTGGAAATCACCTCACCCGTCACAAGATAAGAATTTGGACGAGGGGCCATTATCAGTATCGGATTAATGTGGGAAAGATAGACGAATGCCTTTGTGCTCCGTATTCGTAAAAAAGTGGCTACAATGGATGGATAAAAAAGAAAGAAATGCATAAATTACTATCTTGCAAACCTTCCTTTGCAAGATAATGAAAAGCAGGCGGAGTCGAACATGTAATAAAACATGGCTACTCATTCAGCATAAGTAGTGCAATGGTGCGCGTAATACTCTCTCGTCAATCAGATTTACACTGGCGAATAAAATGCTTGGTGTATGTCCAGTTTGGTCTCAATGTATTCCTAAAGGTAAAGAGGAAAGTCTCTTCGGGAAAAGCATTCCAAGGTGCAACCGCTCTGTTAATAGGGATAATTTACGTTTATTGATCCTTGTTAAGCCAATAAAACCGAACATGCGTGTCCCAGGAAGCAATTGAGAAGAAGACTCGATCGCTGGGACAATACGTTTATTCGCCTGACGTTTCGACATCCATCGTGGATTCATAATCAGAAAAATGAACAGTAGCATAAACGGGTAATGCATGCACAGAAGTTTGCAGTATTTATAGGATACAGTCATTACTGCAAACATACAGTGACAATTAACGTTAATTGCCTGCTTGCGCGTGGATGGTTTGTTAGACGGCACGCGGGCTCTGACCTGTTGAACTTTCATCACGGGCAGTGGGCTCGGGCGTCATGATTGCTCGGCCGTCTGGCTCTCCGGTGTTGGCGTACGATGAGGTGGTGGCCTGCCCGTTCCTCAAGTGACGGCTTGCTTTGGCCAAATTGAATCTCAGCATTGAATATGGATTGGGCAAATCATTGCACTTGTTTATGGATTGGGGGCCCGTACGCCATGACTCAAGTAGTTCTCGGCTCACCCGATTGTCACCTCTTGCGAGAATTTCGGCCTCATAAAATTTGATTGTATGGCCGGGTCTCATCGGATGAGCCGCAATTTGAGAATTGGCATCAGTTCGCCGCACTGCTGCCATACTGCTGCCGCGTGTTCGGCAATTCGTGTCTTGACATTCATAATACGAAAGGTTACTTTGAGATCCCCTCGTAGTTGCCTGTTCGAAAGGTGGAATAGTTTGAGGGTTGACAGTCTGAATTCATAGGGCCATGTTCCCAGACTATTGACCATTTTTGTCGCTCACCTCTGGACCTTCTCTTAGATGGTACATTCTTTGGCAGGCCAAGGTTTCCATGCCTGTTAAGCTTATTCTAGGTGCGCCCGAGCGAAGCTTCCAAATATTTTAGAAAAATCTTTCTTTTTTAACACCCATAAAACCTCGCCTAATCAGTTGCAATATGATGGGTCTGGCAGTTCAGTGTTGCTTTTAGTGAGGAAGTTACCCATACAACCAAGTCCTTCTAACTGGCAACTTGTTGCAGCGGTGTAACGTTTAAGGAAAAGACCTTCGGGCCGATTTGGAGAAAGATGCGGGTACTAACATTGAAAGGCCTAAGAAAATGCTTTGACCCGTCTTTCAACTGGTTCAAGTAAGCTTGCAGATGGGTTTCATCTGCTGTATTTTCTTACAACTTTTCACAAGGTTATGTCCTGGGCGAACAGGGGACCCTCACAGTCTAGGTTTTTAACACAGTCGTTGATAAAAACAAGGAATAGCTTGGGACCTAAAATCGAGCCTTTTAGGTTTGCTGATGAAAGTGGAAAAGCCTGAAACAGCCCTTGAACCAACCTGCACTTTTTCTGACAGTAACAGACCTCGTCGTTGTAGGCATGCTTTGACAGAATCTCTGCACCGCTTAGGACCCGCCCCCTCCTCTTCTGTTTAGGTGAAAGGCCTTTTCAACGCTCAGACGCATGCGCTGCTCCAGCACGACAATCACGCGAGTTTCACCACCAAGTACGTTGCATGCAGCATCAGCAACTGCCTGACAGTATAGGTATAGGTGGGCTGCTGGCATCCAGCATTTCGCTGCAGTGCAGGCCCAGAAAGTAAGTCTTGGCCCGTCCAGGGTGTTCTATGCGTTTTTTGCTGATACATGCAGTAGCCCGGGCTGCGTTGGTATGCCGGCGCCATATCGATAAGTCGCTTAAATGAGTTCTCACCGTAGGCCCAGACTTCAATCAACTCTCGGTCTGTCTTGCTGTCAGCGTGAGTGATTTTTTCGCGGCTGGGATGTTAATCTCATGACCCATCTCGTAGGTCTGGGCAGCCACTTGCGATAATGCCTTACCCCGTTTGACAGCCAGCATATGTTCGTGTATGCGTGAACCGAGCATGCCTCTAGTCTGTCCTGTGTAATTTCATGGACAGTTACGGCATTGCCGGCGATACACTAAGCTCGGCTGTTCTCTGGGATTAAATCGGTCCTTCATTTTTATCACTGGGCTGACAACTAAACTGAACTCAGTAAGTGAGAGGCTGTATATCCCATTTAAGAAAGGGCTTTTCGACCGCGGTCGGTTGAGGACATTTTGTACATCAGCTACCACGCCCCTAACCTGCCTTAAACAACTAAGCGGCTCGGAGAAGGATGGGGTCTTGCGAATCGGAATAAACAGCAAGATCCACAGTTCAATGCTTTTTCTCTTCACAATGGAAGCTGTCAGCTTGCATTAAAAGAAGCAGGTTGACTTGGACCTCATAGTTTATCCAACATGTGTGTGTTTCTGTTCGGCGATCCATTGGTGAATTACAATAGCTTCTTGTTAAGTTGGATTGATGGCTCTCCACCTCTGTCAGATTTGAGCCGGGTCTGGTGGCACGCTTAGGGGTGGCTTCAGCCACATCAGCAATCTTCGAACTATCCGGCCTTCGGTGTTCGTGACTTGGTCATGATACCGGGCCCAAGTGCAGTTAGGAAGATTCCGTGGGGTTGATATGGTGCAAACTATAAACATGCACGTCAACGTCCCCAAACTTCCAGGCTGTTGCGCAAACGTTGGACTTCACCAAAACCGACAGTCCACTTTAGGATAGCAATAGGTTCGTCAAGCAAATGGTAAGTCTGAGACATATTGCTATCGACAAAAACTCACGAGGTAGGATTGAATTGGGAATGCATCAAGTGGTCCTAGAGGAAGCTGAAATTTAAAAAGGATCGTTAGATGAAAAAAGTAAATAAGTTCTTGTTCAGAGCTTGAAGATGAATTCAACAACCCATGACTAGATTGCTTATTTTCATTGCCATTTTATAGATTCTCTGGATATGGCCATTGCTACTATTAAAGGCACCATGAGAGAGGGACTGGATTATATCTTATTTTCCGGCAATACTTCCCTCGTTCCAATTACTGCCTTCCTTCTCAACAATAACAAATGGTCTCACGCGGGGACAGGTTAGTCTCCTTCGTGGTCTTTGCAGATCATCTTCAGCCTCTGGAAAAATGTTCTACTGCCAAGCAAGCTTTAAACTGCTTTGAGGTGTCTGGTTGCATATACGGGCGAGTATTTATTCAATGATGCCAATGATAGGTATCACAGTTTTTAGATAATGAGTTGAAATATCATCTTATTGAAACTCTGAGCTCAACTGGTATTTAAGAGTCTTATACGCTGAATCTTAACAGTGAGTAATTATGCGTGACTAACGGTAGCCTGTCTATTTAAAAGCAGACTACAGAAAGCCTTCCTCCCTGGACCTGGTATTTTCGGTAAACTAATCATGACTGTATATGCAACGAACCTGCCTCTCTCGATTTTGCCTCCCTGTACACCTTCTAAGTAGAACTTCTTCTTGACTGCGCAAAAGTTCAATCGGCGTTCATCTGCGGTCTGCCAGTCTGCGACAAGACTACCATAGACGGCCCAGCTCAAAGCAATTAGGCGTGGCTGAGCTGGGTTGTCGCGGTCGAGTGTGGTTCCACACTGATTCATACATGTTCCATGCGGCTTTACCCGCATCAACAAACAGAATGTTCTCTCTTTATATATATTTTCCCTCAGGAATGTCCGAACACCGATCTTATAGGCTTCTGAACTAAAAAAGTTCACGTAGTAGCTAGAGGTCCCGAAACCGGTGGCCTCCAGTGAGGCCGATGCCGATGTACCAAATGAGTGAGCACATCTCCCCAAAGGAGCATATTCATCGCTCGTATTCTTTAAAAAGTACTTAAATCCTACTGAATGCTTGTATTTTTTTATTATTTTAGGCAAAATTCAACCACAGGAGGTTCAACCGCTGTTTGTGAAGGCAAAGGGCAAACGACGGTTACGCTTAAATGTTCTATGTCAGGTTGGCCGATCAGTTTAACCCAGAAAATTTAAGTAACCTGCATAGAAAGAGTTTACTAATACATCGATAGTCTTATTAAACAATTATTTTTGATCAATATTGAGTGACCTTTTGCTTTGCAGGGGGAGTGCGGATGGTTCGTGCCTGCTTCCACCAACTATGGTCAACAAAGTATGTTTGAAAATTTCGAAAGAGGGTTCTCACACAACTGCGTTCATGACCAACTGCACATTCAGGAAAAAAATGAAGAATTGACCTAATGTTAGTTGCTGCGCCGTTAACCGCTATCCTACTCAGTTTCTCTGATATGTGCCTTACTTGTGCACAAAGGAAAGGCAAACGTTTAGTCTTTTCTGGTTCCATGGTTCACTTAATAGCTAATCGATGTGGTTCAGCCAAAGGTACGGGTGGTACGACTCGAAGGCCAGTCGTGTGACCCTTGGTAGAGATTTTTCAGCAAGTAGTCCAGAGAGAGATGATTCAATCCTTGGTCCTCTTGATTGCTCGTAGCCCCTATCATTAGAATATTCGAAGGCACAATCCCAGATGCTTGATGACATACAGGTATTGGAACTGTTGCTCCATCACGTTATAATTTTGAAGAATATCGTTCTTGAATGCAGACAGCCTCCGACACTGACTTTTTATTAATTTGACGTCGCAAATCTCTTTCCAAAATGTGGACTCAGAAGTTTCGCCTGCCACATTAAACGTCACACCCGCAACTAATACATGTATGCTGAAGTCGAAAAGATGAAGATAGGGCCACACAAGGCCACATATTAGTTCAAAGTGCTGGGCGAAACTTCGAAATTGCTTTTAGTTATCGTCTTGATTCTCTTTGAGGATAAAGATAAGTTCGTCGTAATCAGGAGCAGGAATGAATCAATCAATACTATTAATTAATCATAGTGGGCAAATAAGCTTCTAGAAGGCACGTCTGTGTCCGAAAGGTGAGCACAGTCATCCTGAAGTTCTTGGTTATTTTTTCTAGTGTTGGAAGCAGAAAAGTGACAAAAGAAACCCCAAAGAAGCATACTGGGGCGCTGCAAGCAAATATGCTGAAATTTATTACATTACAAATGTAAATTCTATTTTCTTGGATTCGTCCATGCTTTTCAGCTATAGTTAACACTTGAGATTACGTCAGCCGTCAGCTTCTTAACTGTACGCTCGTGGTTTAACAAAACTCCAAAGGATTGCATCCAATTTGTAATTTGGAGTTATATCATCGTACGAAGAAAGAGTCATTGCACATTCGGTTTTGATATTTTGATCATTTAGATCCAGAAGTGGCTGCACTACTAAGT
>JAYGXS010000005.1:37573991-37602491 GCA_036362985.1 Ligula intestinalis
AGGCACGCAGAAAGAGACTCTATTGCTGAAGTGTGTTCGCAGTATTCAAATAGACAGCCCACAAGGTGGTTAGTTGAGGGGAGAGTTGATGTGACACTCCGATCGTACAACACAGGTCAAGATGGTCGTGGATGAGGGAAAAGAAATGGCAGCAGTGCCTACCGACCTTACAGATTACTTTGCTGTAGGGAGAAGGCAGAGGAAATCCTCGTTTGGATGAACCCCACACTACACTTTTAGGCTTGACAAAACACCGTACGCTCTCATTCCTGCATTCGACCGAGAGTTTGAGCACACTGAAAACAAGTCCAAATTGAAAATTATATCGGCGCTTCATAATTCAAATACAAGCAAAAATTTGACTGCGGGAGTAAAGAGTTAGCGATCCCACTAAGGATCTGGCACCAACCTGTCACCAAGCTGATGTACGGACTCATTTTTACGGTAATGCAGACCCATCCGACAGGTTAAGTTCGTAAACTGCTGGTCTGTACTCGTACGTTTGAACTCCTACCAGAATATATACCTTTTATGTTTTTTTATTAATTCAAATCATTTCATTTTATGCATATCACTTACCCACCCATTAATTCTTTTCATTTTAGCAACGGAAGGTGTGTGCATCCTTTTTTCTATAATTTTCTACGTATCGAAGGTTAAATCACAAGTAAAGCAACAACGTTCTGTTAACTACACATTTTCATTAAGACATCCCTTCAACAACGTCCACTCCGGCTACCACTACGACCATTCCGAGCACCACAACGTCTACTTCTGGCACCACAACAAGCAATGCAATCACGGGTATGTCCTTGCTCCGTTTCAATCGCGATGTCATACACTGCCAAAAACCTGATTAAATCCGTCCCAAGAACAACCGTCAAAATGCATTTAATTTCACGATCAGCATCTTAGTCTACCGTATAGGACAAATCTGATTATCGATTCACATTAACCTAGCATAGTAACCAAACATTCGACAGCTATTTATGGTTCTGTGGCAGGCTTTACCTCTTAACGTGCACCCAATTTAAGATCCTCGCTTATTTTTTAGCAAATATTGCGATGAAAGATCACCATTTGGTTGACCAATATTCAGTGGGAGCGCTCATTGGATAAAGTTACTCAGCTGGTAAGTAAAAGATTTTACCTTAGTTGGAAAAAACGGACTAATCAGCGTTCACTTGGCTCATTTGCCTTGCTTCTCTGACGATGGCCTAATTGAATCAGGTGACTTTGCCACAAGGAGCAGTTATTTACCTATCGTCTGAAAAGTATTATTATTTTTGCCCTATTTATAACTGCATGGAGAACAAGATGATCCTAGACCAGTTGGAAAATTCTGATTGGCCTTGAAGAAAATCTGTCTGAATTGTGCCCTTTAATAACTGCATGGACATAAATTGACGAAAAGTAATGATGGAGGTAACTGTTTTCACAGCCCGCAAAAAACAATGTCAGTTTTGTAACTTACTCTTGGTATCCAAGTAACCATACGACGATTGTTTTCGTCTTCTCATGTATTTAACCCTTCAGAAGACTAGTTTGGCGAGCGTAAATGCACTTTCGGTAAATGCTCTTCAAAGTTAAAATTTAAACAAGCGGTCATTAATGTTCGGGAGACAACCAGAGCACGAATGTGTGTATGTCGCTATGTGACTACAGGTCACGCTAGATGCGGAGCTTGCAAAAAAATTCTTTTGCGCACATGAAGTCGGCTTCATCAACCTTATAGCGGTCGCTTCTGCTGTTGCTAGCAGGCACTGACCCAGGGACTTTGCATAACTTGGTGGTACCTTGTAGATCACTCGGAAAGCGTCGTTGGGGTCGACCCGATGTCTCGAATCATCCATGTGCGCCAGAATAGAGGTGTTTATGGTCATGACTTCGCATTTTCTCAGCCCTGCCGGGAGGTGTTTCTTTATTCTGTTGGATAGGCACCGGCTCGTGCGACCAATATAACTTGCTCTACAGTAGCAAGTAAAGGAGTAGATGCACATGGAGGTGGTCTGAGCTGGTAACCTTTCCTTACCTTTCCCATGTAAGATAGGGTTGGATGAGAATAATACCCCAACTTTGGCTGCTGGGAAGGTTCGTGAAACGGCTTGGTCAAGGCGTCTTTTTAGCAGTTCACTTGCCGCGTCCCCTCGAAAGGGGACTTTGAGGAATAGTGTTTTCTTTTCCACAGTAATTGCCGTGGCTGTAACTTGTTTCGCAGCCATATTCCTTGTAATACATCTCTCAGGATACCTATTCTCGCGAAGTGGGTCCAGAATTATGTTGACCTCCCTCTCGATACTGTCTGCTGAAAAAAGTTTGCTTGCCCTTTGCACTAAGCAGCGGACTAGACTTCACTTCTTTGAGTTCTTCGTTTCACTTCGAATGCGTCAATTTTATCATGCTCTTGATGGCTTATTATAAAGCATTGAGAAAAACGAAAACAAAGCATTTTTTGCTGTCGCTGTCTCGTCCCCGTTTCGCAGCGTGGTAGGAAGCGTGTGGACGGCTGCTGAGTTGTTCTTTGGCTGTGTTGGTCTTGTACTCCCGTGGCCTGAGTCGGGGTCATAATTGACCACTCTGATAGAAGCAACTGCTGCGTCCACTGATGTGGATTGTTTTGTAGAAGAATCTGGATCAAAAAAATGCAAGCTTAATTGTTGCATTAGGTACTCCACCAAATTAATGTGAGCCACTTCGAACTGAGTATGTTGTTGCTGCGGGATAGCTAGCAATTGTTCTGAAGAGATGGACATAGTGAGTTCTTTATCTGCGTCGCCAATTGCTGTTACGGTTGCCAAAGCCGAGATATCACCGCTCAATTACGCCTTATGTGAGTCCCCCAAGAAAGAACACAGCAATAAGGGGGCCGTAGCAGAAATTTTAAAGTGTAAATGTACAAAACAGTTAGAGCAACAAACGAGTGTAAGCTAAATCCATCGAGAAAATCACCTTCTGTCCTGGCATGGCTAGTGGCACGATTGGCTGATGACTCGACGGCTGACAGCAACTTCAGTTTAAAATTATTGATTGATTGACTGCACGTATGCGTTTGCCTCATGTAGGCCGATCAATAGCTGTGGGCGCGGCTCGCGCTTACATGCTATCCGCCTGTTAGCCTTCTCCGAACACAACACACGTTTAAGTGCCAAGTCAGTGAGCAGAACGCACGTAGTTCGCCGAATGGTAAGTGACTCATAAGTGCTAAGCTAAGTGTTTAGGTTGCATGAAATGCGTGCTAAGGAATGCCTCTGTTTGCTAAACAGTATTTAAATTATCACAGAAGACAGTTCAATCGTCGATTGAGAAGACCTTCACCGTGTGATGCACAAGCAGGCCATGCCCTGATCTGCTCCCTTGTCGGTCCAGCGCATCTACCACGTGGCCTGTTTAGGGATCCAATTATGAAATAGGCTGCCACTGCATCCTCACAGACCCCAATCAAAATACGTTAATTTGTGTCATTGAAGTGTGAGAAAAATTCCCTCTGGTTCTTCTTCCATGTGTAGGTTTGTGAAAAGCGATGCAGTCGGACGCGCGTCGAGCGTTTGACTGTTCAGCGTGGCTTCGTTTGACGTGGGATTCCCGCATGTAGTCGGCCAAGGGAAGTAAACTGCTTGTAGCAGCGCCTCTGACAACAGAGAGCAAGCTTTCATAAACGGACTACTATTGGTTCAGCTGTGGCTAGCGCCCGATTGTGCAGGCCTTCAGAGCAGTTTAGGGTAGCGTTGAGAAAAGTTTAAGCAGCCAGTCAGCAATCAGGCACTCGTGGCCGAAGACCACATCCGTCCACATACTTCCTACCACGCCACGAGACGGTGACGAGACAGCGACAGCAAGCATCACCAGGCCATTTCCACCATCACGAGACGATGACGCCCTGCGTCCTCACGCCTGTCCCCCAACATGAAAGTGGTTTTTCAACATTCCGTATTCCGTCCTTGTCGCCGAATTCGAGGAAAGGTTGAACGGTTCAGCTGGAATCTGACGTATCACCAAACGATATAATCGGTAACACTATCCAGACCAGCTGAATCAGACGAAATCACAGGTATACCGAATGAAAGTGAGGCGTAAGACCACCATGGCAGTGAAATGGGACGTGTAGAAGTGTATTGCAGACGGAGAATGCTAGCGGCTGATCACACTCAGCTACTCCTGCAACCCCGCAAATATACTTTACCTCAACCCAAACCAGCCCCGGCAGATTCAATGGCGCCATCAAATTCGTCTGAGGTCTTCAACAGAGGGTGAAATTTACTGGTGTGTAACTCCTTACTGGTTTTACTCCTTATAATTTAGTATATATAAGGGAGATAGGCAGGGCCGTTGAAAACCCTATTTCCAGATAGTTTCTGGCAAATAATGAACAGGTTTTAGAGCCACCAATGTACCTTATATCAATCGTTGGCCTTTACCAAATGTATGACCATCAAGTAATGTTTTATTAAGTCTTCCTTTAAATGTGTCCACGCTTTTGGGCGGAACAATTGAAGAAGGTAGTTTTTTCTAGTCACCAATTGACTGGTGGGAAAGGAAAGTAACCCGCACTTCTAAGTTGGCATAGTGTTTCTTCAGTTTGTATGGATGATCGCGGAGATTTATCGTTTTTGCCAAAGAAAAAGATCAGTATTTAGGACATTAAAATATTTTGAAATAGCAGGCCGAAATGTGGCCAATCAAAGTCTTCTGGTGGTAGTTGTGCTAGTCACGATGGATCATTACATTAAATTGAATGATTGGAGACGTTGCTGTTACAAGCGTAGATCTATTCTGGGTTAAAATATGCAAGTGGCATGTATGAAAATCCGCGGTACTCTTGTACTAAGAGCGGGCGTTGAAAAAGGCCGTGAAGTATTAGTTCCCACCTTGTTCGAGGAGATATCAACAATTTTAACGAGAATATTATTCGGTTCTAGAAAACTGCAAAATCAACTTATAACACCAACTGGATGTCTACTTTTTGGAACCAGATTCAGCTGCTTTTACATGTACGGCATGCCTTCACTCTTCTTAGAATTAAACATATTTTCTGCGTTTTAAAGGTGCAGGCTACAAGCCGCTAGCAGAAGAAACTCGAATTGTGAACGGTTTGATCGGATCACACTTCTCTACCAAAGTATCTCTTCCGGGTTTGTATACAAAGAAGTCAGTGCTGATTTACAAACCTGCTGCCTATTATTTTGATTTAAAACTTTCGTCGTTTCCGATGCTTGACAGTTTGCTATATTTGGATGGTGTGTTTTCTAGTTTTTGGATCCTCTGAGACGTATCTGAACCCACAATGTAATGTAAAATTTTATAATAATGGAATAAGAAAGGCCCTAATTGCAAAAACTGATGGCATACCAGTATTTCATAAAGGATGGTCAGTGTTTTAGGCAAAATGCCGAAAATTTTGAAAGAATGATCAGTATCCGCATACCGGCATTAACGTATGTACCAAAATTTAGAAATAATCATGAAAAAGTTTCGGCAAATATGTTACTGCTAAAGATGTACTAACTGTTTGGTATGAAAAATTAAATTTTCTTAAAAACCTTTAATTTCCGAGGACGTTAATATAGGTATTAATTTAAAAAAATACATTTAAATCTTATCGTCGGCTTAAGGCATATCCATTCCACCTTCTGTATATCAAAATAAATTTTCCTTAGTCAAAAGCTTTTATGCATGCAACTGTTATTGGAGTGCAATTTATTTCACATCATCCTTTGAATTCCGTTTTAATTGTCTTCAAGCTTTTATCCATAAATACAGATTTCGTTTGACGTTTATATTAAAAACTTTTAATATGATATTTAGTAAAAGTATTTACCACAATTGTGTTTTTGCATACTAGTTCTTATGGAGGCGGTCATGAAGGCCATGTTTAAAAATTCCTCCAAACTGCAAAGCACATTATCGGGCAAAAATAATCCGCAACAGAAGTTTTGTTAGTATTAAACCAAACATTAATAAAAGCCTTTCTATAATAGGTTACCTCTTTAAAAAGCACTTTAATTATATATTTAGCTGAGCAGTGTCCCTTTATGCAAAAACTAATTTTTAAAACTGAATTTGGTCGACCTTTCTGAAAATAAATGTGATTCCTTATAATTGGCTTAAATTGCATGTGGGAAACATCGGCGTACATTTTTTGGTTCGGGAAGGGATGGGTTCTTAACTTGTCTTACTTATTTAGGGATTTTTCGATGGCATACTGCATGCTTATAAAAGGTTTCATTATGTCATGCTTAGTGGCATAAGAAATTTCTTCGTTATCAGGCTACTCCCTTGAAACCAAAGCGGTTCTTCAAAGCCTTTGAGACGTACCAGTTTGGTCACATATCTATAACCCATTCAACAACTGCCATTTTGTGCCAACAAAAATGAGTGCTCAAAACGAAAGCCTGTGAGGAGTATGCCCGTGGTGAACGAGGAAAAGAAAATGCAAAAAACGAGAGCTAAATAAAACCCGTCACTTAATTTTCACTCCTTAAGCTCGATGAAGTAATTTATTAGTTAAAGGGATTAGTATTAACATCAAATCGTCAAAATATACCTTGAAATCAGAAAAATAACAGACCGGTACAAATTTTATCCGCTGCGTAAACAAAGTACAACCCTTTTTATCATCAAATTAATTACTGCGCTATAACGATGTGGGTTCTGTCGTTCTGCCTTGCAGAAGTTCACCTACGGCAAAAATGAGCTGACAATATCGGATCAAGATTGCTCCTGTCTCTTCTTCAAATGCCACATTATCCAGGGTAAAGTGCACTTACTTTTATTCCGAAATGTCCGCGCAATTTCATACTTTGTTATGCATGTTAAGCTTTTTTACCATGTCCCTCTGCTTTTCAAATTATGGCAGGATTTAGTTTATTTGAAGGTCAATTCAAAAACTCAAATTCAGTGAAATGTCCACACAGGAATCGGCCTATTCGCGTCATCCCAGAAACACATATGGCCGAAGTAGTTTTCGCCCACAGGGGCAGCGACGCTTGAGACGATAGTCATCGCGTGCTCCCAAGGTTTAAAGGAGGCATCTGAGAATTTTGCGCAATGTGGTTAAAAGTGATTTCGAATTGCCCAAACTCAATGTCATCCTCTTTTCCATTTTACGCGTAGTCTTAATATTGCGAGATTTTGGCAGATACAAAAAGTTCAATCGGCCCACCTGTGGAAAATGCCTGGCCTCGGTAAGACTAAAATCCACACAGTAAGGGAGACTATAGGACTGCCAATGCTCTAGCATTGAGCTACGGATGCAGGCCGAAAGCCGTGAATTTAATGACACTGGCATCAATTTACCCACCCAGCCCACTACACGTATGAAATTCGCAACTACGGATGCAGTAAGCTGACTGCCCAGGCAGGCTTTCCTAAGCAATTATCTAGAATCCACCATTCCCTTAAAGCCCTAGTTGCGAAAGCTGCAAACCAAGGTGCCCAGTGTGCGCGTTTGTGTGGCGAGCCAGACTGGTGGACTGCAAAGGCTTCTTCTGAGGTTTGCTTCTATTGCTCTCCTTATCAGTGATGGCACATGGCTCCGCCCCAGTATATCACGCCTGTTGTGGAAACGGTAGGCCTTCCCAAATCTGACCAACCAATAATAATAAATGCATAATGTGAAACGTAAGTCTCAGCCCCAGTGCTGCCTACCAAGCTCCATAGGTTTAAGTTGAATTTATAGCTTTATCAGATTGTTCAAGAGTAGGCTGAAATAAAAATGTGGCGTGAGATCTAAAAATAATTCCTCGTTGAGTGGTTGCGGAGGGCTTGAACCATGCGTTACTAGTCTGCTAATTTTCATTTACTGTTTTGTAGAGTCTTCGGATATGGCCATTACTATTATCAACGACACCATGAGCAAGGAACTGGATTATATCACCTTTCTTGGGGATACCTCCCTTGTTCCAATAATCGTCTTCTTGAAAAATAACGCATGGTCGCATGCGGGTACAGGTTAGTCACCTTCGCAGTTATGATAGACTTTGAACCATTTTATACAATCGAGCCAGCTTTATATTGAGTTGATATGCCGGGTTGCGTATCCGAGAGTATCTTTTCAATGACAGCAATACAGGGTATCGCATTTGTGAGATAGTAGATTGAAGCTCTATCTTATCTGAATACTGAGCTCTGCTGACATTCGAAATACTTAGACTCAGAAGATTAACATTAAGTATTTATTATTGACCAACGCTAGCTTGCCTACTTAAAAGCAGGCTGTGTAAAGTCTCCCTAGGATTAGTTATTAATCCCTCTCCCCGGTATTGTAGGTAAACTAATCTTGACTGTCTATGCAACAAACAGACCCCGTTCGATCTTGCCACCTTCTAGGTAGATCTAGGATTGTGAGCTATTCATTCGTAATACATCGTATTCTTCATAGTGTTCATAGTGTTTACAACATGATCCACATCTATTGCAATATTTTATGGGCACAATGTGACTTCATTCGCAAAACGTAGGCAAAAAGGTACCTTTCCTAAAAAAGGATGTGCACAGCGCGCAATTTGTAAACGTTGAATTCTGGTGCTACTGTTTGCAGGTTGCATCATTATTCAGCAAATAAGAAAATTTTTGAAATCTGAAAAACACCCTTTCTTTAGGTAAAGCATTTAAAGAGGACGTATTTTCCTACCAAGCGAATACAAGAAAAAAGTTTTTCATGCATGTTTTCATGAAATATATTGGAATTATCGTTCTTATCATCCCCCAAAGAAGACAAAGAAGAAGGTTCCAGGATATGCACCAAGTTATATTGGAACTGTCTTTTCGGACACTCGGTTGCTTCCATCGTCAGAGTAATGTGGTGGTTGTTCCTGTTTGCCGGGACTGTTTCAGCCTCGCTGCATGCCTGTTATTATATACTTGCTCGGCGCAGGAACATTTACCGCTTGTTTGCTGCTGACTGTCGTTGAGGTTGACAGAGGGGCTAGGGGGTCGCGTGACCTTTGTCCCTTTTGCGAATGTCGAAATTGTTGGCAAGTCAATGCGCTTACTGATCTGTCTCTCGTCCACCGACGGACTAATCACTTGTTGCTACCCGCATGAGTTCATATCAACCTTGTTTGCGCGGTAGCGGTGAGATAGCGTTCCACGCTGGTCACGCGGTACCTGGTCGATCGCTCTCCTATCTTCCCTTTGATCTCCGTTCTACACTTGTGTCTGCTTCACCATCCTATTGACCTTGTTCGAACTGACTCGAGCCGTTTGCGTACCGCCTGGTTGGCAGGATGATGGTCTATGGAAGTTAAAAGGGCAGTCAAGACCAATGATAAAAGTGTACTAGTTAAGTAGCCATTTTTTACAGTTTATGCTTTTTTAGCGGTCAGAAAGGAACTCGTTAAGAAGCCAGCATCCTATGATGAATAAAATGACTTGAGAGTAGGCTATATGATAAGCAGTATTACAAGCTTACTTGCTGCCGAGAAGCGAGTGAGTATCAATCTTTCGCAAATGTCGGCATGTTGCACGAATTCTGAGCCATACTGTATATGTACCGAATGAGTTACCACAGCTCCCCAGCAAAGCATATGCATCGCACGTCTACCTAAAACGTTCTGACATTCTACTGGATGTTTATATTTTATTTATTAATTTAGGTGACCTTCAACCGCATGAGGTTCAACCGCTTATCGTGAGGGCCAACGCCAAAACGACGGTCACGCTTACATGTCAGGTTGGCCGATCTACGTAAGTTTAACCTAGAACATTGAAGTAACATGCATACAGAGGTACATGTATAAAGAGGTCAGTGATACATGCGTGGCCTCATCAAAATAGTGCTTATAATCGCCTTGAGTGACTCCTTGGTTTAAAACAGGATTGCGGAAGCTTCGTCCGCGCTTCCACCAACGTTAGTCATCAGGTTTTTTGTGAGCACGTTCAAAGAGGGTTCTGACACAGCTGCTTTTATGACCAATGGGACATTCAGACATAAGATGGAGGATAGACCTAGTTTTAGTTGCTGTGCCATAAACGGCTGTCCTAGTCAGTTTCTCTGGCACCTGTGTTACTCATGGTTGAACAAAACTTCACAAAGGACTGCATCTAATTTGCAATTAGGGCTTGTATGATCACATGAAATTCGGTTGTGATAGTTTAATCACTCGCATCCAGAAGTACCTACAATGACAAATATGGGAGATTTATTTTAGCAACTCACGAGTGTTTTTAAGAGTTTTAAATGTGTACCTACGCTACCTCTGTCACTGGCCGATAAGTGCAAGTAAATTCTCTTTCAGTTCTAATTCTACACGTCGGTAAATACCACTATGTACTACGAGAGGGGGTTCTGGGGACCTAAAAACAAAAAATCGACGCAGCCGCAGATCTTGTCTTTCGGTAAGTTCTCCAACTCTCTGTTGTGTCACAACAAGCCACTTTGAAATGGTCAGGGTAATTTGGACCATGCCTTCCCTGTGACGACTGCTCAATCTTTCTGGTCTTCTCCTGTAGACATCAAGATAGCAGTGACGCGCATCACTGGTACAGTGACGGTGAAGCAGAACCAACCCATCGACTTCTACATCTGCAATTGTGGAAAGTACTGGCTGACCCATACCATAGATTGCAGTAAGTAATCCTTTCTGATAAAAGTCGGTAAATGATTAGTGCACTCCTTACTGGCTTTCAACACTGCGCAATCGTGAGAAGTGCAGGTAAGGCATTGGTTACTGCCCTCGCCACTTACGGGCTACGCTTGGGATTGGAGGGGAGGGAGGGGTTGTCGGACTGGCGCACGGCGGGCGTGTAGCATGTTGAGTAGAGCTCAACTGCAGTCTAAGCTCTCTGTACACGGGTTTAGTGACATGTCATATACGAAGGTCTTTTGGGGAGCGTCTCGCAATTGGTCGGTTGATATGCTCGGACAGTTGTCTGAGAGGTTGAAGCTGGCCCCCGGAATCCACTCCCTTGGCACATCAGCAAAGCCCGCATGAAAGAAATTCTGATGTGATTGAATCCATCATGACGTGTTAGGAGACTTGACGTGGAGGGTGTTAACAGCTGATGGAAATACTTGCTCAGTCTCACCAAGTAATAGTCAGTCTGTGGCATATTCTTCTTACTGCTGTCAGCCACGTGACACTCACGTCCGCCGTATTGAAAGCTGGTGCATTTACTGGAGACCAGGTTCTTTGAGGTGCACGTATCCTCTTGTCAGTGTAAGCGCCGGAGGAGGACTGCGTGACGTATATTTCATCTGCCTCTCTACAGACGAATGCACGTGCAAGCCACCGACTGCTTCAATACACGGGAGCGTTCAAAACTCTAGACGCCAAATCTTTCGTCCCTTGACTTCTCCGACTGCATCCAGCAGTCACGCGTACGCCGAAACCAGTGATAGCAACTATCAAGGTAGTACGGTACTATTAAGAGAAATAGTAACATATAAATATACAGACCGCTAAAACGGATATTCCAAGTCAAGAGCAAAGGGAGTTGGTCAAGGGGGCGTGGATCTGGTTTTATAAGGTTCCAGAAGGCAGTTCCTGTGGGCTCCCATTGGTCTGAAAACACCAGTGCCAAGGGGGGCGTTGCAAGCGTTTGAAGTGGTGGGGTGGCTTGACGAGTGGTTCTCGGAGTAGCCGCAGGTGCTGGGCCAAAAGGGGAGAGGGGAAGGGAAACAGACAGCTGGGCCGCCACCGCCGTGTGCCTTCATGGTGGTCGCCGTGGAAAGTGTGCAACGAAGGGCCGAGACCGGGGGAGGGGGGACAGTATTCACTCATGCGCATTTGAGTGAGGGTGGGTGGCCAGCGATCAAGGGAGCAGAAGGACAGCCTTCGGAAGAGTGTAAACAATCATTTTTAGGTCGGACGCGAGTCTCATAGGAGAAGGTATGTGAAGAATTCCAAACTTGTTCAGCCGGAAATAACACCAAAATTGCCATATATCTATAGCGGGAACGTTGACCAAAAGGAAGTAAGAGTCTGCCTCGAAATTCTGCCTGAAATTATGTTTGACAGGTAGACAACAACATGCTGAATCGAGGCGAGAGTTGATGTGACGCTCTCATTTTGTGCAACAAAAGTCCGGATGAGGAAACACCAATGAAGCAAGTGGCTGTGAACTTAAAATTTTACTTTCTTTTGAGGAGAAGGGAAAAGAGATCTCAGACGCGACATTGGCGAGCGAAGGTATGACTTCGATAATTTCTCGTCAGGCCAGTTCAAGGAGTAGAACTTAAAATGTGTTAGTCTTTTCGTACACGCAAGTCGTGGGTGTAGGGGAGATGGGTCGATAAGAGAAGACTAGTTAAGAGGACAGGGTTTGGCGCAGCCAGTCTAGGGGGGTGGGAGACAAAAAGCGCGGACGAGTGCATGATGCTAAGTAACTATCAGCCACGCCAGGCGCGAAACTTGTACTAGATTATTTTGTGCACAAAATGCCGGTTTCATCAACCTGGTAGCGGTCGCTTCTGCTCTTGCTAGCAGGCGCTGGTCTAGTGACTTTAGATAATTTGGTGGGGCCTTAGTGATCACCCGGAAGGCTTCGTTGGGGTCCACGCGATATCCGCAATCAACCAGGTGCGCCAGAATAGACCTGCTTATGCTCCTGACTTCACCTTTTCTCAGCCAGTCTGGAGGGTGTTCCTTTATTCTTTTGGATAAGCGCCGACGCGTGCGACCAATATAACCTACTCCACAGTAGCAAGTAAAGGAGTAGATGCGCATGAGCTGGTAACCTATTCTTATCTTCCCGGGTTGGTTGAGAATGAATACCTGAACTCTCGATGCTGGGAGAATTTGGGCGCGGTTTGGTTAAGGCGTCTTTTCAAGAGCTTACTTGTCGAAGAGATTGTAGTTTGAATAAACCATACAGTCTACCTTTAGCTATAATGAATAATTGTACGCCCTCTGTTCTACATTCGAGCAAGATTTTGGACACATTTAAACAAGTGCAATTTGCCAGCATACAACCTTCCATGTGGTCCCAAGTTAAAGGACGAAGAAAGAACAGTATTAGCGGCGGAAATAATATTGCTTTTTGGTTGTTTAGCACAAGGTTTGGCTGGAGTGATACCAGTAACTTCCAAGAAATCGTTCAGAGTTTTGCTCCAGTTCGTCAGTGAGATTATGTACAGAATCAATCTGATGGCAATGCAGACGTGTTTGTAAAGTTTAGTCAGTACTCGTTATGAGTTATGAGTTTCCGACAGAAAATTTAAATCACTTAACTACAATTTACTTGCCTATGTGTTAACTTCTTACTAGTCCGTGAATTGTTTTCACTTTAGCAACAGAAGGTATGTGCATTTTGTGTTTCTACAATTTTCTGCGGATTAAATGTTAAATCAGGAGTAGACGCTTTTTAAGCTAAGATGCTCAATAAAGTAAAAAAATTCCTTCCGACACCCAGCCCACAACGACCATATCGACCTCCCCATCAACCACTCCGGCTGTCACAAAGACCACTGCGACCACCAATAAGACCACTCTAGCCACCACAACAACCCATTCTGTTCCGGGTATGTACTTGCTCTGCTCAAAGCTTACAAGCTTAACTCACTTTTTTACGCACACAATCCTTTGGAGCAGCATTAACATCAATTTGCTGTTGGAGGTCAGCATTGTAGTCCATCATAGATTGCAAATCCGATTCCTTTTATGTGCTTCCGGTTGTTAGGCGAACAGTGTAGTCTTTAGGTTTCCTCAAAGTATTATTTTGACTTGGGCTTGTAAAATGGCTCCTTTAAATCGTTGTACGATATCTAAGAGTACGTTTTTAGATTCGCAATGTGTCTATGTATGACAATGCATATCACTGACGTCAGCCGATCCGGTTTCCGGAAAAGAGAGAGAGAGTAGGCCTGCAAGTGCAGATTGAAAGTCATGTGTGACTAACGTTACTCGTTGTGCACTGACTTTGGTTTAAGCTATACATCATGACATGTTGGCCAAGCTTCTTAAATATTTCTTTTGTTGATTTGAACAGTATACTTAAGTTTTGAAATAGAAAGTAACATAAAGTGTAATTCCATGATATTTCAGTCACCTCAGGATGACAGCTTTAAAAAGGAGCCATATAAAAGGTAATGTGAATAGGAAGTAAATTTTTTCCGACATACATTTTAGCAATAATATTCATAGATATTTTTGTATTTACCCATTTACTAGCATACTGCATCTTCCTGTATTTTAATCTTTGGGGAAAGAGCATGATTCGCATTTTAATAAAGCCCTTAAACCCAACCTGCCTTAATTACTACAGTCAGTGTTTAAAGACAACTATTGTGAAGACTTAAATTATTGCTATATCACATTTCGGCTAGGAAATTTGAAAATTGTATAAAAGTTGGTTATGATTAAGTTTCGTTGCGACAGGATTGTTCTCCTCAGGAGACGACCTTTCTGAGGCAAACAAGGTTGCTTGAGGCAGCCACAAAAGTGCAAAAATGTGGTTCTTAGTCTGAACGATTCTAATTAAATTCCCCCACTCTTTGTTACTGCAGCTCCACGTTGAGCAGATAAGGCTGATTGTCAGTATTAAGTAGCACAGCTTGCATGTCCACCTTGTAAGTGTCCGATTTGGCTGCTTTTAGTGGAGGGTAGGTTGGTCAGCATGCGTGTGCAAGTGTGTGCTGCTTAAAATTAAACGTATCGTTTGCATTTTAAAGGTGCAGCATCAAAGCCGCTAGCGGATGAGACCCGAATTGTAAAGAGCGCGATCGGATCACCCTTCTCTACAAAAGTGTCCCTTCTGGGTGTATATACTGTGAGTCATTGTTGATCTATCCACTTGCCAGTAAAAAAACACAGTTTATGGTATGGGGATGCATTTACGCCCGTTTTTGACTGCCTACTGGAAAAAGAGGTTCGCAGAAATGTCTTTTTGTTGCATCCTCCTTTGTAAGTTTTCTGGTCGCCTTTGCACCATTTCTACAATTTACTGTTTAAACTACCCTATTCAAAACCAGAACGCATTCTTAACGTAATTTTGGAATTATTTAGGGCACATTAATAAATCATGGTGTATTTGCACCACCTACGGATATAATATTTAAAGCAACGTTTCCCGGGTGCAAATTTAAAGA
The DNA here is from genome assembly GCA_036362985.1 of Ligula intestinalis. Taxonomy (NCBI): domain Eukaryota; kingdom Metazoa; phylum Platyhelminthes; class Cestoda; order Diphyllobothriidea; family Diphyllobothriidae; genus Ligula; species Ligula intestinalis. Next base: position 37,589,017 of record JAYGXS010000005.1, read on the forward strand.
TAGCAATAACAGCAAGATTTATTGGCCACCAGAGCTAAGGAACATTTACCTAGCTGGTTAATGAAGTAAGAAAATAGAATTCCCCGGTCATCGATTGCTGAACATCTGCTATACACGGGCCATTCTGTTTACCCCAACACTTTTTTCAGCGGTCTTGTTTTGGCACGAACAATTCGCACTGTACGCTACTTGAAGGTTCGGTCCAAACCGAACCTATGCAAACCACTGGATCATGTAGGCAATCTAACTCTGCCTTGGTAACATTGGCTCCCTGTTGACAAATTTCTCCTCCCAAATGTTTTTTACCTCAGACGTCTTTTCCCATTTTTTGCTGACCATAGCGTTTTGACTTTTTATGTTACTGATTAGCCTCTTGGCCACTACTTATAACCTTGTTTTTGTATCGATTTTTCTGTGTGAATTCAATTATTATTTTCTCTTATGTGATTCACGTTACGCAATGAGAGACAGCAACTGAAGCGCTCTCTCGAAATGCCATGGATTTCATAAATCTTGCTGTTATTGCTATCTTTTGATATAACATTGCAAAATCGAAAGCGCGAGTTCCACAAAGTAGTTGAATAAGAGGATGAGGTGAGATCTTTAAAACATGGATTTAAGTCACTCGACGCTTCCGATTATCAATTGAAGAGCTAATACTAGGTAGGCGCAGATGAAGACGACAGCTGAGTTCATCTCTCTCAATCTTACTGGTGCGATTTTTCCATCTGAGTCCTCAAAAGAACAGTTACAGTGGGTGGTCTAGCTCAGTAAAATCTAGGGATTTTTAAGAGTGACTCCCTGTTACACAAACGCAGCCCAAGCTGCGGTCCCCAAAATCTTAGAGCAATAACATTACTGCCAGGCATATTGCGATTTATCAAGGAATATGACGTTCGGAAGAAGAAGAAGAAGATGCGACCAGTGGAACAAGAGTTTTATCTTCCTGTCATTTCGGATTTCTTCGGAAATCCTTAATCATAGGTAATGGTACAGTAGTCTGAGTCATGCACAGTAAGGGGTAAAACATGCACTGATTGCACAGTATTCATGGTTCGTAGCGGTCATCAGCGTGCGTACTGTAATTATCCATTCCTGAAGTCAGCGCTTGGGTCTTAATTGGTGCGGTGATGGCTTGAAACTTCGCGTTTGACGATTTCATTTCACGGCCAAAACTAGTGTTAATCGCAGTTATAAATGTTTGGTTGACTAAAAAACCTCAAAATATTTCCTGCATGAAAGATTACTTATTCTATAGCCAAGGTATTTGGATGCACAGTATTAGATGTTTCTGAAAATTATCAATTAGGTTTCAGTTTATAACGTTTGTTTATTCGACCCAGGAATCATATTGTGATGATGTGGTTATTGATTTTCTGAATAACATCACTTCGCCTACGATAGCAAAAAGGTCGAAATTCTAAATCAGAATTGGTCCTGTGACCTCTTTACATGCAGAATCGTTCAAGGTAAATTCCGCACACTTTTATTTTGAAATAACTGTGCAATTGCGTATTTTGTGGCCATTGCAATGATTTTTTCTTTATGTAGAACTTAATAATTGTCAAAAAATGCACAAAATCTGTATGACTTTTTGAAGTAGCAAAACAAATCTAGAACAAAATCTTGTTTAATTATGATTCCAGGAACAGTTGCAAAATGTGAGCTTTGGCAAATCACCGCTCATAAATATATATTTAAGCGAAACTTACGATAACTGCATAGCACTATCAACCAAGCCTCAGATTAAGCTTCCGAATGATTGCTCCTGGTTATAGAAATCAAGGACGAAATGAACTACGTCTGACGGGCACTCTTCTTTTCATTTTTGTTTTATAGCGTCTCCGGATAGGGCCATAGCAACTATCGACGGCTCCATGAGCAACGGTCTGTATTTCATCACGTTTTTCGGCAGTTATTACCTTATTACAATAACCGTATTCTTTTTCAACGATGGCGCTTGGTCTCATAAGAGCTCATGTGAGAACACCTTCCAGTATTTCAGACGATCTTGTACTGCAAACGCCGATTCATTTTCCTGTTATAACATCGCGTGAAGAAGGCCATCTTCTCAATCATATAGATGAAACATCCTGCAGTTTTGTGGGCTTCACGCAAAAATTAGAATTTTATTCAGCTAAAGATCCCAGTAAAGATTACCACCTAGTCATCCCTTTTGATAAAAGCATGTTCTTTTCCCTCGAAGGCAGGCTGGGCATTTTCTATCAAGGTTAGCAAATACTTTTCCAGATAAAGGCAATATATTGGCTCCTTTTTGATTGTTTGGTCCGCGGATCTTCGAAGCAGAAGTACTTTTCGACTGTGCAAAAATCCTACCTTGCCGGGATTGAGATGCAGTTGACCAATCCGACGCTGGGCTACCATGATCGACCCGGCTCACTACGTCACAGACGGGTTTGTGTGCTCACGGTCGAGCAAACGAAACGTCCAACGCCGATTCTAAAACAGTTTATGCGAGGCATCCCCCCATCGAAAAACAAAATGTTCAGATGATTTTCCTAAACAGAGGCAAAAGAAAATGTTTGACTGCTGCAATGTTGTATGGGTGGACCAGTTGGTTGAAGTTTGGTTTTTGCCGTGCTGATTGTAGAGAGAATATACTTTATTCAGTTGGCAGCAGTGACAGAAATATTTGCACTACCGTTATATTTATAAAGAACATCCATCGCCTTACTTGGGCGGCACCGAGGTGATTGCCATGGCTAACATGAGACAACGAGGAAATTTCTCGAAGCTTGCCGCTCGAACCCGACTAGCAATAACAGACACATGGATCTCGATTCGCATTTAAATGGTTTGCGTGCAGAGCTCACTGACTAGCACCCACAACAGTCCTATGTCAATACCCGGTCGAGTGGAAATGTGCCGATGCGGCATCGCCCGACAGGTGACCCTTTCTCCCTTTTCTCACCTCCCCCTACTGCGATCGTCTGTCTACCTGCCTCTCACCCCCCCCCCCCCCCAAATACTCCAGTGCGAAAACCCCATTCCCAAATTTTCACTTAGCCTGACGACGAACACGTGTTGTCTGGTTGGAGAATCAGGAGTAGAATTCGATTTTCCGAAGACCGCCGTTTTTCAGCACTATGTGACTGCTAGCGGAAGCTCGAATTAGAGGCGAGTTAGTCCTGTAACCGATCGGTAGGGCCTACCTACCATTGTATATTCATACAAAGGAGTGATAGCATTTCGTTAGGGATATACATGCATCGCAGTTCTTCTTTAAAATTTCTTAAAATTTTCTTGGTGTTCATATATTTTTTTCTCATTCAGACGTTGTTCAACCACAGGATGGTTTACCGCTGATTGTGAAAGCAAAGGGCAAGACCACGGTTACGCTGAATTGTTCGATTTCCGGTTTTTATCTAGAACTTGCAATGGCATACACAAAGAGACTGCACTGATACATGGTTAGCTTCACCAAACAATTATTTATGATCCACTTCTGATAACCTCTTGATTTGAAAGGGGAGTGCAGGTACTTCAGCCCTTCTTTCTCCAACTCATGCCGCACCAGTATGCTTAAGAAAACGTGCACCAAAATTCTGACCCAACTGACTTTATGACCAACTGTTCAGATCAAGGCGCCTTCAGCTGCTTAATCATACGCTAATTGTTTAAGGGACTGCATCCAATTTGCAAGTGTCGGTTATATTGCCTGCTGACTAAACAATCCTTGCACCTTTAATTCAGATACTATGATCAATCAACTCCAAAAGTAGCTGCAATGCTAAAATTTATATTTGTCGTCAACGCATGCTTTGATGGTTTAAAAGTTTTCACTACATCAAGTCTAAGATTGGCTGAAAATTGCAAGTTAATTATTTTTTAGTATTATTTACACGCATCTATAAAGAAGACTGTGTACTATGAGATGGGGTTCTGGGGACCTAAAAAAAACCTCGGAACAGCCACAGATTACGGTTTTCGGTGAGTTTTCTCACTCTGTACTGTGTCACATAAATCCACTCAGAAGCTGTCCCGCTAATTAGGCCCACATTTTCCCTGTGGCGGCACCTCAACCTTTCCGGTCTTCTTCTCCTTCCTCAGCTCTCCGCCAGACCATGAAGCACACTGGGGCTACAGTGACGGTGAAGAAGAATCAACCAATCGAATTCTACACCTGCAATGTCGGCAACTACTGGCTGACGCACACCATAGATTGGAGGAAGTAATGCTTTTGGTAAAAAATTGGGAAATTGGTCATTTTTTCCAGTAAACATCAGTGCTGGTGGCATGTCTTAGGTTAAGGTTGTCGGAAGTTGTGATGTCGACGGACAGAAGGTTCCCCCAAATCACAAGCCAAGCAAAACGGTGTAGGAGGACAGAAGTTTTACTGCCGGAAAATAGAGAGTACACAGGCGGAATTATGTACGCCGAGTCAGTAAGCCAATTTCTGTGTTCGGTGCTGTGGAGCGGAGATAACTGGGCATGTACTCAGCCAGGTGGAAATGCGCGCATCTATTGGCTGGAGCTAACGCGCGCACTGAGCTGCGACAAGCGGGGGAGCAAAGGACAAGTAGGACATCGCGGAGCCTCTCGTAGCTGTTGGCTCTCGTTGGCACCAGCGTAGAGCTAGTGCGCGTAGACACGGAACCTGCGCGGCTTTTGGAAACAAAGCCAGCGCGAGTCGGCGAGTCAGGCTCCCACAAGGTCTCTAAGCCACATCAGTTGCCGAGTCCCGTCTCATAAGTCCGAGAGCAGGCCCAGACTACCGACTGGAGCATAAAAAGAAAGTGAAGCTGAACCACAATTTAACATCGATAAATGAGTTATTTTTTTGATTGACTGCCATCAAGCTTTCTGGGTTCAACTAATCAGTCAACGGAAAACGCTTTACATTTTGCTTATTGTGATTAAACACTGGTTGCTGCTGGCTGTGCCATTCACCTCTTAGTTTGGAAAACATCTTATTACGCAACTCAACTGTTAACCAACCACGAACACTACACTTCCTAATTTCCGCATTACTGCCCTTAACCAGTTATTTATTGTAGACAACATGCAACCAGAAGTCCGATAACTTTTTTGCAGCTCTGCACTTACTTAAAAACCTAGTGGGCTGACGAAAATTCACGAATTTTCAAACAGTCACATGTCTAAACCGCAGCCTACTGATAAGCAAGATAGCGTCAAATCTGCTATTGAAGTGTCAGAAAACCAAGCGGGCATTCTGGTAAGCCAAGCCCGTCCCCCCAATAGGAAACCCGCTTTCGTAGCCTCTTAGGTACGTTGTTTGATCCCTCATCTGCTGGTGTATAAGTTATTATTTGATAACCTAGCCAGCAACAGGAACTTCAATCACACCTAATAAGCACCTACTGTATTGGTTCGCAGTATCAATACAAGTGGATTTAAAAGAAATTGACCGATATGCGTTGCGTTCTCGTAACAAAGTAAGACGGTCGTGGATGAGGAAGCAACAATTACGGAAGTGGTTAGCAGACGTACTGCTTCCTTGTAGGGAGGAGGGAAAGCAGACGGTCATTTAGAAATACTTTACAATCCATCCCAAGTTACCTCCTTTTATTGTGAGATCTCACCTTCCCTAATCCGCCTTCTAATAAAACCACGCACACTTTTAGTAAAACTCTGATGCTAAAAAATAAATCTGTAAAAATTATGGAACTTTGGATAATCAACACAAAACAGCCTGATTGGAGATTACACCTTTATTTTGGTGCCGTTAATCACGCAGGTCTCACCGAAGAGCCATCGATTAGATCTACGAAAATGGCGATTTTACTGCTTCTTCCAGGAATTTAACAGAAATTTGCATTTTGGCCTCAGGGGTACTGACTCGGACACCATAATGTTATGCAGGATCATGTTTACGACCACAAACATGTTATCGTCGTATTTGCTTCATATCCTACGGGGCCGCCAACCGTTATTTAAAGACCTCTTCTATCATCTCAACTTTTGGTGGATTTTTTAAATAGTTTTACTTCAATTCCCTTAATCCTCTGTTTATAACTTACCAGTGTGCTAATTTGTTTCTACTGTAGCTACGGAAGGTACGTGTCTCCTGCCGTTTCGAAAATCTGCGGATTCTCGTCTTAAGCACACGTTCTAAGTTTTACTTGGTTTTACTCCGATTGACTTATTTATCCATTCACGAACTTATTTCTTCAGCTACGGAATTTATGTGCATCTTTGAGCTAAAAGCTGGCCTTAAACCCTTAAACCTGAGTTGTATTAACAATTGTGTCATTGCATGCTTTATGTAGACATTCGCTCTGCACCACCACCGCCGGACAGTGGAAGACGCCCGAGTTTGTCGTTGCACTGTCTGCAGTCTATCAGTTTCACTCATTAAACCACACCTTGTCAAAAAGGTGATTTATTCACCCTGTAACGGTCTTAAGGATGTGGTAATATTGTCAAGAAAGAAAAAAAACCTGGCTGAAACGCGTCTGCCAGGCCCGGTTCCATAGGAGATGGGAGAAGTCTTGGGAAAGGCAGATTGTTAGAAAGAGTCTATTCTTCAGAAGGATAGAAGACTAATTAGGACGAAGGTTAATTTGGTCTGGCGTTGCGTTCGCAATGAGGGCCGTGAGAGGACGGCAGCCTAGGCACGTCCGCCCCGCTCAGGGGCTGAATGCCGAGTGAGTTCTGGCGTCAGTAATCGGGGGCGGCCGCCGAATCCTCTCTCTGTCTCACCGCCTTGACGGTAATTGGTTGGATCACATGAAAGAAGACACCGGGGTGGGGGCAGTTTGCATCTTGTCGGAGGAAGGCCGAAAAGTGCATTCATGCAAGGTCCTATGCTCTGAGTGACCTTGCCTGTGGCGTCAAGAGTAAGGTGGGCTTCGGGCAGAATCGGCCACTAAAACGCCGTCAAGCACGACGACCGAACTCTTGCCTATCCTCAGCAAGAACATCAGTCGCACAGTCAGTCAGTCAGCCATATCTCAATGGGTATGCCGCAAGGAAATTGACCCAGATGAGGTGCTTGAATCTTTTGTATAAAGTTTGATAAATTATAGCCTGGAGGATTACCAGTTGATGGAATAGTTCGCTTCATCTTAGGAATGAGTGTTAGGCAGTGTGATCAGCTCCCTACACAGCAGTCACATTATAGCTGAGTTACCTTTAAATTCTTGGGGGTAGTTTTACAAAAAACAGGTCTTGTATGTGTGTCTAATGACGTCATCTTGCCAGTAGAATAATGCGGGTGAGGGATAGGAGGGTGAGGCAGAGACTGTACAAGTGCCCACCGTACTGAAGACTACTTCACACACAAGCTACCGACTTGCTCACACACGACGGCCAAAAGGTTCTATATCTCGTTGAGGAGCGTTCATTTGACCGCTAAGAGGACTCATCTGTCTCCCTCTGCCTTAGCTCTCGCCAGTGGCTCTGACGAGACAGTATCGCCGGCAGAGAAGAGGGAGCCTGGAATGGCCATCTCTGGCTTATCAGACGGTCATACCCAGAACCAAATTGTGTCCCACTCAAGTGACGAACTCGCGACCTTTTCGAGCAGAGTCTACCGCTCTAAGCACTGAGTCATGAGGTCGTTAACTAGCCGGTTTAGATCAAGGACTATTGACAATAATTGGTGAACGTTCATCGACCAGTAACAGACTCATCTGTCATGCTCTACCTTGGGATAAAGCAGCCGCAGAGACAAGAACAGGGACTTCAATACGCGGAATAAGTGTCTGGTTTAGCAAGCAATTCGCAGCATTTGGATAAATGGACGGTCTATAGATAAGCCAGGCTGCGCTCCGGCCGCGAAACAAGGGGTTCCTTGACAGTTGAAATTAGTGACTACCGATTATGCAGACTGACTTCTTGCGGGAGAGCTGGTCGTTTAGATTTACCTTAGCCAGGTTGGTGCCTCTAATAATTACTGGTATCGTCTCTACTGCGGGGCACCAGCATTTTAATAGGCACTCGAATAGATATTCAGCATGGTCCAGCTTTGAAAGAGGAAAATAAGGTGGTATGGGTGACCCAAATGTGTTTATTTTTGGGTCGCTCATTCCGCTGGCCTAGCTGAAACCATCTCCGCCACGTTCACCTAAAGGGAACTTTCAACGACACATCTAAGGTGATAACTCAAAACTGCATTTTGGCTGAGCGATTGAAAATCCTGACAGTTAGTTCAGCACTCGGTGCAATTTGGTCACCGCTATTGTCGTTTAGAGTCATTTTTATGGCAATACAGACGCGCTCTTCACGTTTGATACATATCCTCCGGGACAGTCACTTGTTATTATAAGACACTCAAACATTTTTTGACTTTTTTGGCCCTTTTATTCATCTTTATTCAATTGTCTTAGCGCTCATACAATTACCTATCCATCTGTTAATTTGTTTCATTTTAGGAACAGAAGATACGTACATCTTTTGTTTTTCTAAAATCATCTACCGATTGACATGTAAAGCAGATGTATACTCTTCAAATCTGGGATGCTTAAACACCTAATTTTTGTAATTTTCTTTAAGAATTGCATACAACGGCCACTGCGGGCACCATAACGAGAAATTCAGTGTCGAATATGGCCTTGCACTGCTTACATTTTACAAGCTTATTTCAGGCAGCGACATCCTGTCAAATAGGCGAGATCCTACGCCCCTCGAATATTTTTTCATAGTTCTTTTTATTTAAAGATCAAAATCTTAGTCCACTGTAGACAGCAAATCCAAATTAAGCTCCAAATTAACAAAAACACCCCATACCTGTTTATGCTTCCGTGACACGTTTTTATTCTCATCATGCACCAGATCTGGATGAAAAATCAGAACTTGCCTGAAGTATATTCAACCCTAGCTTATATTTGATAAAGTAACTTAACTTTTTCTTAGAAGTGTATGCTCAAATTGAAAACAAAACAAGTTAATCAGCGTTTATGCTACTTATCTGCCTTGGTCCTCAGAAGATTCCCGAACTAGATCAAGTGACAAAAGAGCCGACACTTTACTTATTTCCGGAAAGCTATTAGTTAAACTTAAAAATTATAATGCGAAATTTTTAATGGATCCATAAAATTTCATGAGTGCTCGTCAGTTGCATCCACTCAGTGCGTTAAAGGTTCATGAACGAGAAAATTACGAAATTGAATTTGTACAGAAATTTCATAGGTCATAATCACTTAGGCTAATTAAGGCTAATTAGTAAAGAAGGAAGGTTAAACGAGGAGTAGGGGGATCAAGGAAATTGGATTGCGGGAATAAAGTGGGGGTGCGCAAATCTGGGGGCCTGTAGCTACCAAGGCAAGACTAGGTTAACCACATGCTCCGACTGTTTGCAACGGTCCGGTTTAAAGCGTCTTATACAGGCTGCCTCCTGCTAGCGCAATATTTAAGATGTTCGTGCTCGAACAGGAACTCTGAATGAAGTTATAGGGTCTACAGAATGACCCGTGTCCAGCCAGTGTTCTGTAATAGAGGATCGGTTTTCGTGCTTGAATAACCAGCTAGGCAGGTGCTCCTTGGCTCTGGCTCCATATACTTGCATCCGCAAGTGCATGTTAATTCATAAACGCAGTTGGAGTTGGCGTGCAAAGGTAAGGCATCCTTAACACAAGGAATTGCCTACGGCTTTGTTGGGGAGCAGAAAATAAGTTAAAGCGGCATAATAGGTTCTTTCTATAGCCTTGAGTAGGCGCCTCTTTATGGTGTTCAAGATGTTATCACCCTTGAAGGGCAAGGATACAGATACTGGCTTTTTAGGAGCTGAATGTACGTTCGTTTTGGATCGCAAGGGTTTGATATATTTTTCTATAAACTGAGATGGATATCCACGCTTCAGTAAAGTATCTTCGAGACAGCTTAATTCTGCGTCCAAAATGTCCTCGGAACAGATTTTTCTAGTCTTCTGTAAAACGTTACATACTAAGTTACGTTTCCATTTAATGGGAACAAAACTTAGATAATGTTAATACTGACCTGTCCAGGTATTCTTGTGGTAGACTCTCCGTAAATGGAGCCATCTGTCAGCCTGGACAAGTGGACGTCGACGAAAGATAACCAACTGTCTTTCCTCGACGTCCTGTTATCCAGACTGACAGCTTTTGAGAGCGTGCCTCATCAACGCCTTTTACATAAACTGAGCGTTCTTGGCATCAAGGGGAAAATTTTGGACTGGATAAGGTCATTTTAAGTCGGTCGAAAACAGCGCGTTTGCTTTGGAGAGGATAAATCGGACTGGGTTGACGTAGTTAGTGGGGTTCCTCAAGGTTCCGTTCTCGGTCCTCTACTCTTCATTCTCTATGTATATGACAGCTTTCAAGAACTGGACTGTGGTAAAATCATGTTTGCAGATGACGTTAAGCTCTGGCAGGTCATTAAGCGCCCAAGCGACCGAGCTGCTCTGCAAATTAATCTTTGCAAACTGCAGACGTGGTCCGAGAGATGGCTGCTGGATTTCAATGTGCAAAAGTGTGCCGTCCTTCACCTGCGTCCAACAAACTACCCTATCCCCCAGAGCAGCAGGATATATCACCTGAAAAACATCAAAATTCCCGTAGAATCTACGCAAAAAGACCTCGGCATTTGTATACAGAGTAATCTGAAGCCCTCATTACGATCTGTCAAAGCTGCAAATAAAGCCATGGGAGTGCTGTACGCTATCAAAAGGGCGTTTCTAGCCTTCGATGAAGATCTCTTTGGCAGAGTGTACGACACATTTGTTCGACCACACCTAGAGTATGGCATACAGGCGTGGCGGCCATGGCTAGCAAAGGACGCAGCATGTCTGGAGAAAGTGCAGCGTCGGGCAACAAATCTAGTAAGAGGTCTAAAGAACCACACTTACATAGATAGACTTGCATGCCTAAATTTATTCCCTCTGCACTACAGGCAACAACGAGGGTATCTTATCCTAGTTTACAAGATAATAAATGGTCTTGAGAAAGGATTACGCTTTAAAGACGTGTTTCAGTGGCACCTCTTGCCTCATCTCCGTGGGCACACAATGAAGCTGCGTACGAAAATGTCCAAGCTAAACCTCCGCTCTGAATTCTTCACGCAACGTGTCATACAACAGTGGAACAAACTTCCACAGTCAGGCGCGGAGGCCACTCCCTTCAGATGTACAAACAACGCCTCAGTTTCAGACTCGTTTTTGTGGATCGATAAACCGTTAGGATACCTAGGCTTTTAACACAATAAATTGACCGTTTCCGGGTGTCACGGACAACAGTCAAAAGGTTCTGGATGCAGCGATCTCCATGATGATGAGGGTACGAGGCTCGTACAATGGAGGAAGGTAAACATTTTCTGGTGAAGAAGACGATCTGAGGATGATGGGAGAAAACCTTTGCTTTAAACGCAGTTAATCACAATAGTGTTTTCAAATATATGCTAAAGTGTCCAGCCAAATTTCATTATTAGCGTTGTATGGTCATTGGCGACTACTGTATATTCATAAACCTTTACAATAATGATGTATAAATACTTAGACTACGTGCTTTATTCGGATTGGTGCATATGGTCGCAAAGTACTTTTTATGACTATAATGCTTTCTTATATATAAATATCCTTAGCGATAACGATTAAAAAGCAGTACATTCGCATACTACGGTATAGTTACCTCAGGAACATGAATGGTTTACTGCAATTGGGTGTTATAGATGTACCACTGTTTACTTAGAGCAATACTGTAGCGACCTAAACGGATACAATGATTGGCCAAGTCGTCTATTTAAAAACGGGGCTAAATGCGGCAGCAGAGCAATATCGGTCCCATAAGTTATTTGGGCTCGTTTTTACTGGTGTGAAAATTCCAGCAGACAGCATATTTCAGACATGCGCAGACCTTTGCACTGCAAAAGTGGACGTTCAGCCCCTATGCAGGTCAACATTTTTGAAACCGTTCACTGCCTCATGAAACCGCATTGATTAACTGCGAATTTCGTGTAGCTACCTGGTTCTTCGTTAATACACCTATACTTGTGAAAGGTTTACTTCGACGTTCACACCAGACTTCCAATGGATTTTTCATTAAAGTCTGCATTGGGCTGCTTTATCATCTTCTTATCATTCAGTGACATGTATGAAGATAAACATTTTTCTGCCAAATAAATCTCGTCATAGTACAAGCTCTTTTTAAATGTCTTGGGCATCAGCAGCATCATTCAAAACTAAACTCCTGACGAGTGAGCTACCATTGATCATGCTCTCCAGAAAGGTGGAAATATTTAGAAAGCGTTACTGAACACAATTCCTAAGTAACTACCAATTCGATTAATGCCTTTATTCGTTGCATTACAGACCCAGTATTTCGAGAAGCCTTTTTTGGACATTCATTTATCTTTACATCTGCAACACTATCATAAGATGGAAGCCCTTGAATAAGCGAGGAATAACGGCACCATTTTTACCCTTTAGAAGACAAAAAATATAGCTGTTGATAGCGAAGAGTAAATAAAAGCTAACGCTAGTTTCCAAAGGACGGTGTCATTACCTCTTCCGGTGTCAAGAACGCATGCGAATGCTCACTGCTCCCGTGAGCCTTCAGGATCCTTGACCCAAATTGGGAGAGCATTTGACTTAACTGCTAGGTGGCTCAGTGAAGCTGAATGCACAAGTTCGAGTGCACCTACACCCAACAGCGGGACATTACGGGTCGTTCGCAGAAGATAAAAAACATAGAAAAGAGGATGAAAAGATCGCTGGGACAATACTTTGTACTCGCCGGACGTTTAGAAATCCGTCGTGGATCCTATATCCGAGACATAAGCCGAAACAGTAGCAGAAGCGGGAAATTCATGCACAGAGAATTGCAGTTTTCATAAGATAAAGTTGACGAGATCCGGCCACACATTCCAAGTTGGTGAAACAAATATTATTGCGAGAGGTGACAATCAATTGAGAAGAGAGTAACTTGAGTCATGGTTCACAGACCCCCGTCTTTAAACAAGAGCGATGACCTACCAAATCCATATTCGGTAATAAGACTAAATTTGGCCCTGACATTCACCACTTGGGGGCACGCACGGACCAACGCGTCATCTACCACCGATGCCGGGGAACTAGATGGCCTAGCAGTTACCACGTCTAATACCAAAACGAGAGATGACTGTTCAGCACATCAAGACCCACACGCTCGTCATCAAGAAATTAGCGCACAAGCGGCTAATTTTCCTCGATAGGGGAGTGTTTGAAAATCATAAGTGTGCAGTAGCGTAGTGACTGTGTCGTATAAATACCACTACTCCCTGGGCAGGAATTACCCATTTCTGCTATTGTTCATGTCACTGTCTCTCATGAAGAATCCGCGACAGACTTTGAAACCTTTGGTGAATAAAATATTGTTTCAGCGATCGCATCTCCTCCTCCTTCTGTGTTAAAAATGGTGAGATATATATTTGAGACGAGAAAGGCTTCTTGGGGAATCTTTAATCTGTGAATTTTCGAGGCTGGTTCCCCAGCTCGTCGTCGGACTGTGGGGTGTGTACAAGAACAATTAACTTCATTAACCATGTCTAACAAATTATAC
>JAYGXS010000005.1:37602501-37686041 GCA_036362985.1 Ligula intestinalis
CAAGCCTCTTTGTGATTGCGGTAATAATATCTCACCTTATTCGGGGACTTTTGAAAAAGACCTCTCCGTTATCTGTAGACTTCATGAAAATATTGCTTGCCTCTCTGTTGACCTCAATTATCATTGGTGGATGGCAGCTATTTGTGAGTCAATCACGGAGCTTCGTCACACACACACACACACACACGCGCGAATGCGCGTCCGTCCATATATCAGTCACACGCGACGCGCCCCGCCTTTCGCGGGCCTTTCGCGCGCCAGTCTGTACGTCGATCACACAGGGGACATGTCGGTGTCACTGTGTTTGCGTTTGTCCCCTTTATCATTGGTTGCAGGCAGCTGTTTCACACTCGCGACTAACACCCGACGTGACACGCGGATGTGAATACGCCACGGGGGTTGCGGAAGAGGTAGGGTGAAGGAGTAAAAAAGGCGAGGCCGCTAAGACCTCAAGTGATCGGAAGAGTAAGTGCAGCGGTTCTGCCAACGCTATGGATAGCTCTTTTAACAGCTTTGTAGGTATTCCATTCGGACCCCATGTCTTCGTTTCTCGGAGCAAAAGAAGTTGCCGCAAATCAGTAACTTCCACCAGAGCAACCGAATCAATGTTCGGAATCTCATCCACGCTTAATTTGATAGTGGTTAATTCGGCCTCTGTCATGAACAAAAAACGATTCTAAGAAGCGGGATGGATGTTCAACCCTGTCTTTTTGCTCGCAGCCTATTAAATCATCGTCATCATCACCTAATTTTAATAAACTGATAGGAAGGTATGCCTCCACTCAGGGGTGCCAAAAGACACCTGCCAAATAACGCACTAGCCAGACAGCCCTCTGGCTTGACCCGCCCATACCCGACTGCGGCGTCTCGCCGCATGATTCCCATCATCTCTTCGCCTGCAGTTCTCGGCCAGGCACCCAACTCTCCCCCGTGGACCTTTGGCTCATGCCGGCTGAGGTCGCGGCTTTCTTCCGTCTTCCAACACGATTCAGTATGGGCTCCGGCGGTAACCCTTGATCCAACAAAAGCTACCAAACAACCTGCCAACAGCTTTCGAAGGAGAAAGTTGGGCAGGTAAAGATATTCGCAACGTCGGCAAAACGAATAACCCAGACGTAGATGTGCACGTCTGGATATGCAAGCATCCCAGAGAGCGGATCAACGCCCAACCGATGCTGGAAAATCCAGTTTGCAACCAATCCACATATGGTTTGGTGACTCTGGCCAGTTGGTTGCTTCCATAAATGCTGAAGTTTGGAACATAGCCTAACTCAATTACAACCCAAGTATTGATTATGAGGAACATGCAATTGTTTCCATTGGGAAGATGGCAGAAGTTTGCGGATATTGTCAGGCAAAAAAATGAACTGGTAAGACAATCGGCATGTGTTGTTCCAACGGCAAAGTTCTACTGAATATCTTGCTCCCACCACCAGAAATACTCCAAACCTTGCTTGCTGGTAATAAAGACGAATCGAAAAATTTTCTTTCGAATATTAGGGAAAAACAAGGTGGCTTTCTAAATGATATCCTTTGTTGCCAACGTTGTTCTTGAGGTTATATTTATGCCTACCTTTAAGGTGGAAGACCAAGTTTGCCACGGGAATATACTCTTCCTACCTTGTCGCGATGGCGAGCCGAAGTTTCTTAAAATATATTTCGTAGAAAACATCGACCTACAGGCTCAAAGCCGAGCCCGAGTTTACCCACGCTTAAAGCATCACATAATATTGTCCCTTCAAGACATGCTTCACCAGCGCAACAGCTACGTTAACGGTTTCAAGTCCGCCCTGGAGATGCATGCTTCCCTTGGTTTCGCCGTTGTCATAGATGCCGATAAACGCCCTCGCGGAGAACAGCAACGGAGATTTAATGCTCCCACTTTCAATGAGGTGGCCGTCGTCATGTCAGATACGCAGCATTGCAACATGGGTATTGTCTTGAGAAGGGAGACTATAGACTGCAAAGGATTTATGAGACACACCATTCATACCATTTTCAGTCACTAATTTCCGTGTAATTACTTCTTCTGAGCATACACATACTAGGAATCGAGTCAAAACGACCTCATACATTCCGACCAACTCACCTTCGTCCTCATAATCTTCTCATTCTCACATACGGTTTTCCTACGTAATGGGACAACAACATGTAACATGAGTAATAAAGGTGAAAGTACAGTTGCTACAACGACCGGTAATCGCATGAAAATGGAGCCTATGAGTTGCTGACTTTTATTAGTTGATAACGCCCTCATTGAATGCTTCAACAACTTCCTGTCGAGGACGATCTGCATGCCTCAGCACACATTCACCCCCACCTTGCAGCTTGATCCATATGTGCTGCCGTTGGATAAGGGTTTAGGGTCAGGCTTAGGCTTTAGACTCAATTAAGTGTTAGGAGTTAGTTGTAAGGTTATCAATTTTATCATTTAGAATTATGTCTTTAATCGCAGCGAGCATAAATTTTGAATTCAATGACGTATTTTTCTTCCAATCTCCTTCAATGTGAAGGGTCATCACCAGGTCGCCTGGACCAACTGACGAATGCCCTGGAGCTTTTTTAGATTTTCGTCAGTATTTCAAATTGCTCACTCGCATTTTTGTTTCTTTTGAATTCCATAAGCAGAAATCTACCAGTGTTGTTTACCGTACCTATGGAATCCCCTACAACTATCATTTAAATTTAACTGGAGTCCTAGCCTATTGTGTTCTCATTGCAGCCAAAGAGCCGATAATAACCACTTTCAGGACCGATAAGATTACGGAGTATATTTCTGGAACCGTCAAAAGGTAAAATGGTGGAAATAATTACCTGACAATATCGACCAGCAGATAATTAGTAGGTCGAAACCGTCTTTAAGGCCCCCGTAAATGTCTAATCCCCCGACCAACTGTCTAACGTATTTTGTAGTCAGACATTTAATTCTGAGTAAGTGAGTGTAAATGAATATTTGATTTTGATTGAAGTGATCAAACAAATTAAATTCAAGATACCGATATTTGTTTCAGTGTTCGCATCTTTTTCTTCTGAACTGCTGCGTAGAACTCGTATATTATCCTCTATTGATAATCAAATCCATCAACACAAACTCCTGTTGCTCAGGATAAAGATGCCAATTGAAGGAAATTCAACCATATATTGGTGGAATTTACCGAGAAAAATGGAGAGGCGGGTTACTGAGAATGTAAAGATAGGTTATTGTTATAAATCAAAGGCAAACAGGATCTCTAAAGACATTCCTACTATTAGGTGTTTCAGACCTAGGACTCCAAAGAAGGACGCGATCACCCGTGGTCAGGAAAGACTGCGATCTCAGCAAGGGTGTTAGATTTGGCTACGCAGTGCAGCTGACTGCGAACTTTAAAGTGCACCTGCACTTAAAATGGAGACGCCACGGTTCGAAAAGCATGAAGTCAGCTAAGAAAAAACCGTGCACTTTCCATTCTTCCAGCCTAATAAATTGTTGCATATTAGTTATCAGGTGATACTTGACGGTAATCTGAACTTGTACCTTCAAGACAAGACTAAATCTACCCCTAGTCCGTCCCGAAAGCAGGATAGTTCTCTGAACGTCTTTCCTGCGCTGAATAATGTTTAGGTGAACCACAAATGTGCAAATATGATGTGTTTACTCTTTTAGCTAAAAAGTAGCATTATTCAACGACTTTTCGGTCGTACTCCCATGGCAGCTTAGCTGCCTTTCTGCAAATTCCACTCCCAATGCTGGCATAAAACTGCACAAGGGATGAGTACAGATGTCAGCAGCAGACTGCGAAGCTGCACGCATAAGTTTAATTGCAGGACTGATTATTTGCCGGGAATGCGAACACGAGGGGAGCAAAACTGTATGAGTGATTCCCAAAAAATAAATAGACCAGGCCTTCAGGAGAAGAGGGAGTTAGGGAGTTGATCAAATCTCACAGGTTTGCGGGTGGCATAAACTTCACTTTGCCAAGAAGCCATTGCAGCTCAACTCCCGGTCCTCCAATTAATTTCGAAATGTGCTTCCATGTAGACCGAGGTATCTTCTTCGTTGGAATTCTCTTCGACGACGAGTATTGGCACGTCTCAGTCTATGCCCAAAGTGTCATATTTTTAGGGTGAGGTGTTCATTGAATAACCCTTTGACAGCATTCCCACCCACCGTCACAGCGGCCAAGGTCTGCTACACCAAACCTTCCTACATGTATCTACAGTTCTGCGAGTGTTGCAAGCAAATATCCTAAATTTGTAAATTTCTGCTTGTTTCTCCCATACCAGCGGAACGCAGTTACGGAAACTTAAAAATAATAATGCACAACATTAGGCATATTAAGCACTTGAAAGAACTATAAGAAGTAGTTAGTGTTTGTTAAGCCAAATAAAACTTTTTCCATAATTTTCAGCTTGTGAAGACGTCAAAAATAGCTATAAATCAGAACAATAAATTAAAATATTTTGGTGAGTATAAAATTTCAAGCAACCAATTTCTTTACACATAAAGAACTTGTCTTTAGTCAAAGTGTTTTGTGCATATGAAAATTTGCCCGTACCTATTTATTGAATATCGCGGAATAATGTGTCTCTTCATTTTGCTAACTGTACGTGTATTTATTCATACGCTTACTTATTGTTCGTTTGTTCGACGTTTACATCAAACCCTTTAAAATAAGATCTATCTTCACAGCATTTACCGCAACAAGGAGTTTTCAGATATTATGTTGTTCAAATTTAAAAATGCTTCAAAACAGCAAACCACATTTTCGAGGACACAGCATGTCTGCTAGATACCACGCCTAGCATTATTTCTAAGATTAAGGAAAAAAGTTTCCACAATGGGTTAGCTCTTTAAAAATTGCTTCTATTGGATATTTAACTGACGAACTTTTGCGTATATTAACATTTTGCAATATAATATCACAGTAAAAATTGCAGACGTTCGACAGTTTCTTTAAATTGTCTGAAGAAAAACGATAGCATTTGACTGGAGATACAAGAATATACCTTTCTCTTCATAATAATATTTTTTGCTGAAGAAGATCTATTCTATGATTCTTTATAAACGTACGAATGAAAAAAACAAGCCATATATATGACCATTTTTCGAAATACTTTTTATTCTGCTGTCTGTTGCGTTTGTAAATATTGCTTAAGTGGAACCGATTGTTTACAAAATACTATATTTCTACATGATTTTCATTCAATAGAACATTCTAAAGGCTGTCTGCGCAGTTACTTTGTTTACGCGTACGAGCACCAGTACTGCATTTTTGCCAAAAGATTCACATAATAGCTAAGTATATTTTTTTTAAACTTAAAGCGCTGCTTCTTTATAAAAGTAAATGCAATTACTTAAACTTTGTTTTCATTCCATTTGATCAACTTGGCACAAACTTTTCAGTACTGGAATGGATTATTATTCCGCATTTTTTTACTAATTATGGAATTCTTCCTTTGCACAATGTATATAAGAAGAAAGTTTCGTCCTGTCTTTCCTTATAGCATATAGAGTTCCGTTTACCTAAACATACTCACGATTTAGCTAAAATATGAGCCTATTTGCCCCAATAACTTTAAATTAGAGGGCAGTTTTCCAAACCAAAGCCTTTCTTATAATAAAATCTACTCAGTTGTTTAAAATAACCTGTCCAGACATACGCTAAATTATCAAGGTAAATTTCATCCTGAAATTTGTTTGCAGGATTCGCAGAACTGTATCTTTTCTCCTCTGCATCTCTGTTTTTGACGACGGACCACGCTGCTCCGAGTTCACCTCTTTGCCGCCAGGATTGGGGTCAACCCGGCGGGGCTCCTGATCCAACAAGTGCTACTAGCCAGCCAAACATCAATCGTATGCCTCAGAGCGTGGTGTCTGTGGGGGAAGGTGAGTTTTGCAGCATGTATCGCACTCTTTCCACACTCGCCCAAACGGGGTCGGTGTCAACACGGTGGCAAAAAAGCAAGATTCTAGATGGGGTACCGGCGGACTTGCAGCGTGGTTAGCGTGTGGCATATCATTATCCGAGGACCGCATGCGGGTCTGTAGTTGATAGCTGCGCACGAAGTGCACTTTTGAACTCGTTTGCATTCCCAAACAATTAACCTATAACTAGAAGATGGATTATTTATCAGTTGTGCAAAACGTATGCGTAGGTATCAGCCTAGGGTCGATTTCAGGGGGAACAATGATCATATTAAAGTAAAATAAACGCTTCATTTAGAAGGAGGCATTGCTGCCTAATTCTCAGTTCTCCACGCACTCAAAAATGTTTCCATGAGCACCGAGTTATCTCTTCAGCAAAAATTCTGTCAAAGTTGCGATGTCAGCAGAACGAAAGTCATCCTGCTCAAATGTCAGAGTAGATTGGACCAGTCTTTTAACACGAGGAATCAGCTTTACACAGGGTGCTGCGAGGCACTAGCCCCTGGTTTTATCTTTATGCAAGTCAGTCAGTCAGTCAGTCAGTGCCCACTCTTAAGAATATTTGACTGTGGGACGTTTCCTCTGTCATATTTAGCCAATCAATTAAAAGGTGTGCATTGATTGGCTTCGAGTGGGAGTGTGAGGTGGAAAGGACAATGCTATCGTCTCTAGCGCCGCTTGGCCCAAAACATGCGAGAAAGGTTGTAGTGCGCGAGTACCCAAGGCCTAACAAACTAAGGTAAGATAAGTCAACGCAGT
This sequence comes from Ligula intestinalis, assembly GCA_036362985.1. Lineage (NCBI taxonomy): Eukaryota > Metazoa > Platyhelminthes > Cestoda > Diphyllobothriidea > Diphyllobothriidae > Ligula > Ligula intestinalis. The sequence goes on from JAYGXS010000005.1 coordinate 37,609,166, forward strand.
GACACTGACCTAAGACTACCACATTCCTCCCATACGCTGAGTGTCGGCACGCTTGGATACATATTCAATCGCCTTAAAAATGTTGTGACGATGATGAAAGGACCAGTATTGGCCTGTAATGTCTCTTTGCCCTCCAATGCGCTAGACTACAGTCAGATTTGCGATGGAATTGACTGCCAAGGCTAAATAGCCCCTCCACGGTTGCTGTATGTAAAGAAAGAACTGTTTGAACTCTCTCCGAAACTGCAGCCTATAGTTTGTGTTTAGCTCTCTGAATTCGCGCATGAGTATTAAGCCGATCGACCCCCGATTGTCGTGAGTGAACTACCTCCTTACTAGGATGGACAATTCCAGTCTCCACCATTTGCCGAAAGCTATAATTGGGAATTCATGTTAGACTACAAAATATTCACTGACAAAATTGTAACAACGAACAGCCATTTCTTCTAATGCTGCCTTCTATGTCGCAAATCTGAACAATTCTATCAAAACCGTCATACACTTTCAACCTTACCACAATTCTGACCCTAAATTCAACCTTAAACCTGACTGCGCCGTAAACTTAACCATCATGTTAGTTCTAAACCTAACTGTCTGAAAATTGAGCGCAACGCCACATGAGAGTGCTTCCTGTTTCCGTGGCTGGTTCAAGCGGCCACCTAAATCAAAAATATCCAAAATTATTTATGATTGACAATTTGAATTTCTTAATACAGTAGTCGCCGGTTATTAAGTCCACCTCGGGCCCAGAACAACTTGGGCTTAATAGGCGGCTGGCCTTAAAAACCGTGGGCTTAAAAGCCGGCAAATACTGTAGCAGGTTCCAGTTTTCGGTGGCGCACCATCTACGGTTGTGTCAAGCGATATTTGGCCGACCCCCTTGTTCTTGACTACATGTATCCATTGTTTAGGTTTTACCTGGTTTATTTTCACTATTTGCTTAATAGTACCGTACTGTATTGATTGTGGTTATCGCTGGGATATCTAGACACTACTACTAGACACGGAGTCAGAGAAGGCAAGCAGTTCGAAACACTTTCCATAAAATAATCTTAAGGCATTAACCCCAAGGTCTCACCACTTACAAAATACGGGTTTATCCATACAACCATTGCAAATTCATTTAAAGACTCAAGTTAATGTCCTTTAGCGTTCAATATGGGACCAAGAAAGAACAGATTTGAGAACACGTTCGATTCTGATTGATTTCGCAAAAAATAAATCAGTATTTCTATCCACTTCTACACGGTCATTGTGGGACTAATGAATGTACAGACTCCAGTAAATTTATCGATTTTGTAAAAGACATTGTTAAACCAATGGAAACACGGAAAATGAGTTCATCGGTTAAGTAGTCCACACGATATTATTCCAGTCCAGAATGCCCAATCAAAATGAAGGAGAACGGATGAAGAACATACCGCAAAATCTTACTGTCGTGATGGCCGCATTTGAAAATATAACAAGTGACAACGGCGATAGTTCAACCACTAACCCCTTAATCTACCCGGTGCCTAAGGCGTGCACCTAACCCAAAGGCTCTGCTCCCCTACTGTAATTACGGATCATGCTGCAAGGTGGTGAAGCACTCAAGGTTGGCGTTATCAACGACGCACAAGTAGAAAGATAATGGTCCGACCTCTGTTTTACCTCAAATCACATCACGCCATTCTGATCGCGAGAAATGGCTAACATTCCGCTGCCTCTTTGCACAGCTTGAAACGTGGCTACTCCCTGTGAGTGACGGATCTTTCGCGAAAATTCTCGAAGTCACTGACGTGCACTTGCTGCACTGGCAAATACGTGGGATAATAATGGGTTTGAACTAGGCACATATCCGTGAAAATAGGTGAGAAAAGTTTAGTATATCGCAGGCAGATTCGGAGAGGCTAATCGGTATACGTGTGTCCGCTCACTCAAGTAACAAGCCTCTCTACTCCCTATGAAGAAGGTAAATTCCTGAAAGCAGTTTAGAACCGTTACACTGTTGCAACTAGTGTTCCTTTGCCTGATAGTTTGCAAGTTACGTGATGCAATCAGGATTTCGTTGAAAATTTCCTAATTTTTTACCTAACCTCCAGTTTATAGCCCGGCTACAACAAAACCACTGCTGTTGTGCTCAAATTCCGTAAGATTCTTCATCTTCCTAGCAGGATTCCTTCCGGGACTTTGTTTTACACAATTATTTAAACGGGATCTTTTTAAGTAATGTTAGGTGACAACCTGACTCGTCTATGTTAGCCGGAAAGCTGTTTGTACAGTGGTAATTCTTCCATCCCACAGGACATCGTTGGCGTACTGCGGGAGAGTTGCGCAGAATTGACCGCTGGTTGACTGGATCTAGCCTGTGGATTAACCATAAAATAAAACCGACCGGTCCGTGGGAGCCAAATCCTCTGCGAACTTGCAAACCACGAAAGCAGAATTTTGGTACTGATATACAGATTTCAGAACTGCCGACTATGTCAAATGTAGTTGGCTGTCTTTACTAGTGTCTCTCCTGAAGAGCGATTTTATTCTGGTCAACCGAGAAATGTGGGGTTTACCAACTTATAACTGGGGGTGGACCATTGATTTGGGGTTCAAATATAATCAAGAAAATATTAATGGATCCTATTTTTACAGGCCAGTTATGCATAGCTACATAAGGACATTGCTCTGCTGCCTATTCTGTGCAGGATTCGTCAACCTTAAAATAATACTCTGTACCTTTATTCATTGGCCATTAGACTTATCTGCACAAACGGTGGCCCATTCTGTCTGAATCGTGGAACTTTGGCCGACACTTTACCTTCTTATATTTCCTATTGAAAATTTTCTTGGACTTTCTCAAGCTCATCGAAATTTAAACTACGCTCAAGTGGAGCGCATTATTGAATGAAAAACACGCACAGAAACAGCTGTTTTCCTTCCGATTTTCTGTTGTTGTCCTGTCTGACACCTTTCTGGCGTGCAAAAAAATTGAAATAAAATTAATACCGATGAAAATATCTGTAGTATTTAAAAATGGCCCAAAAATGTCTTTCTAGTGGCGGCGGTAGCAATATCGCTAGCAGAAGGCATGGAATATCCTGTGTTTACTTCGACGCCTACGTTTCCGAATGCGAGTTAATGGAAAATAGAACCGTTAAGTAGAAAGTGAGCCACTCAACAAGTACAGCGTAGTCGAACGCCTCGCTGAGCCCTTCATTTAAAATTGACAAACTTTCGGACCGATCCTAAAATTTAAAATGAATTCGTTTATGGATAAGTTCTTCACTTGAGGAAGCTAACGGTTTATGATCAAGATAGTGAAAAAGGTGTGTTGTTAGTTCATGCTGACTGAAGAAAACTGCAAGGTGGGTCTCGCTGCTCGGTTTGTGGAATATGCATGTTCTTTTGGGGCCTAGAGCTCACCTTAGGACCGAATCAGGCAGTCGCTTGCACATACTTTTAGTATATAAGGATACCGTGGAAACGAAAAAGACAAGGAATACAGGTTTCAGAAGGACAGTTGGCGAGCATACGTATACTATCGATAAATTCTCTTCGGGCCATTACATTTATATGGAAGGGGAAGGTACAGGGTGACAAGCAATCAATTAATTATCGTTCTAATCAACTTAGTCTTGGGAATGGGGGCTTGGGGTTTGGGTTGATAAAAAGGGGGTAGTGACAGGGTAATTAGGAGAGGCAGGGGGGAAAGAAAGCGTGGAAAATGCTGGTAGTTCTGCGACCGTTGGCCATGCTAGGCTTGGGGCCTGAAGAAAGTTCTTCTGCACGCACAACACCGGCTTCATCAGGCGAATGGCCGTGGCCTCCGCTGTGGCCAGCAACCGTTGACCCAGGGAGTTCGGGTAATCTGGTGAGACCTTGTAGATCACCTTAAAGGCTTCGTTCGGGTCAACACGGTGTCCAGAGTCCACCATATGAGCAAGAATGGAACTGCTGATGTTCCTGACTTCGCCTTTGTTAAGCCATGCTGGCAGATGCTCCCGTATGCTCTTGGATAAGCGCCGGCTCGTGCGACCTATGTAACCTGCTCCACAGGAACAAGTTAATGAGTAGATGCACATGCAAGTGGTCTATGCTGGCAGCTTATCCTTACCTTCGCCGTGTAGGACCGGGTTTGTTGAGAATAACACCCGAACTTTCGCCACTGGGAAGGTTCGTGATACGGCTTGGTTAAGGCGTCGGCTTAACAGTTCACTTGCTGCGTCTCCTTGAAAGGGGACTTGACTTCTGGTTATTCAGTTGATTACCATTGGCTAACAACCACACGGAGACGTTTGTAGGCCACCGTTCAGAGCCTGGTGATATGTCTGATTTTTATCGTGTAATCTCTGCAGACAACTCTGACGTGGCATTGATCCTGAGGTTGACCCTGGTCGTTGTGTTGTACAATAGGCCTTTCAGTAAGACACAATGAAACTGATTTCTTATATCCCCAGAAGGCATTTGCTCTGAAATCGGTTTTTCTCAACGATTTTCGTAAGTTAGAAGGCAGGTATCCAAAATAATGTACTATCAATAATTAAAAGGAACTCCAATGGGGTCTCCCATATCTGGATTCCTTGACGAAATAACAATGCAGAAGCTGAAGTCGACGGCTCTTCCATCAGCTACCCCAAGTTGTGGGTACTATATAAAGTAGTCGCCGAAAACCATGCAACGCTAATTATGACATTTGGCTGGACACTTGAGCATATATTTGAAAACACTTTTGTGATTTATTTAGTTTATTAAATTCTTCGAAAGCCTTTTACTTAGATTAATCGTCATTTGAGTAAGGTTTATTTCGAGAAATAACCATTAGTTATGGGAAAATAAGAAGTAATCTCATATGGAAGGAATTTCGTATGCTATTACGAACGAGAAAACCAAATTGCACGTTAATGTTGATAATACTAAGAATAAACTCCAAAATAAGCATAATAGGTATAGAAGATATCCCTTCCAGAACTAAAGAAGTTTATGCAAAATTATTTAGATTGAAGTGAAGCCAAGTTAAAAGCACTAAATTTGTTTGCAGTAAATTGAACAGTTGTTTTTAAGAAATTATATTGAGCTATTCTGTTAATTTTGTTTTACACAAAATGAAATGAAAGCAGAGTGTTTGTTTGAATGCAGCAATAAACCTCAAATGTCCTTTAATAAAAACCAAATGTCTGACATGTTTTTGCGTATTAAAGACAAATAAGTGCTTATTGAATTTAAGTCATGAAGAAAATTTGTTTTTTTGCATAATTTACGTTCCCTTTTTACTTTATTTAAAAACGGAACCGACAAAATAATAAGTATTCCGTAAAAGGGCATTGTGAATGGCCAGTTTTTTAATTCGCCAGTACATAGCTGAAAGTGGAATTAATCTACTCATGCAAAAGGTAATCCATTATAAAGAGAAAAGAAAGTTCTTTTATCTCCAGTCACATTGAATCGTTGATCTTCAAGAAACATAAGGAAATTCTCAAAATTCTCAAATTGCATTATGACATTCCGTTGGAAAAATTTAATATACGCAGAAGTTCGTCAGCCGAAGATCTAATCAAAGAAATTTCTAAGAGGTTACCTTTTATGAAACGTCTTTTAATAATCTTAGGAATAGTTGTTTCAAAATTCCACTGCTGACATAATTCACTCTCGAGATTGTGGTTTGCTGTTTCGAGGCATTTCTACAAATGAGCTGCATGGTCAGCATTCTAAGAAATAATATCCAAAACCACTTTCTTGCGATAATACTCTTTATGTTTACCTAATTTTAAAGTTTTTGGTGTAAATTTAGAACTGATGCACAATTTATGAATTTATCAATGAACATAGAGAAAAAAGGTGAAAATGATGACACACTTTTTCGATGACATTCAATAAATACTTAACCGATAAGAACAAAGCTTAAAGAATATTTTGACGAACAAAAAATTCTTTCATTGTAAAGAAGGTGGTTGCTTCAAGTTTTTCAACGTAACTGTTGTAACCTAGTGTGTTCCTGTATCAACACCGGTTATATTCCCGCAGTTCGTGTTGAAATAGAAGACAGGATGGGATAACAACTAGTACTTTACTGTTACTTGTACTTGTACATGCACTCTGGTCCGTGTGTCCAGCAGTATTCTTCTGTGGTCGGCCTCGTCTAAGCAGCAGTGTCCTGTAGTCGGCAGCGTGTCCACATCAGAGTCCCGTTCTGCTGGCAGCCTTGCTGTTTAAGGGGTAGTCGTTGTTGCTCCCCAGTGGTCATCCCAGTGCGCACGTCCGCGCGTCTGGGTGACGTGTTCGGCTCCTGTCAAACCTCCCACTGTTCGAAGGTTAACTGGTCTGGCGTGCACTCGGACTGTCTGTGTATCTGTCTGGGTGACGTGCCTGATCTTCCCAACAGTAACACAATATCCAAATTTATTGTTCTAATTAAGAGCTTTTTTTACGCTTCAAGAACTACGGGATTATCGAGAAAATTTTCATTTTCCTTTACTAACACTTAGTGACTACTCTAATGCTGTTCATGATTATTTCTATGTTTTCTTAAGTACATTCACACTGGTATTGGAGTTATCATCAAACTTGCACAAATGTAGGAAAATTACATTGTCAATGGCAACCACTGTATAGAAGACATATTTGTTGTCTTTAAAAAGTATCAACTAGAAGTGCTTCACAACACTATCAACTCAACCATTCAGGGCATTCAATTCACTTTTGTTGACACGCTCCCAGGCAGATGCTGTTATCACACGCAAACAAACAGTCCATTCATGGCAACTTACCATGTGTACAAATAAATTGATCCTAACATTTGACTGCCTTTATCCATCAGATGGAATACTCTTACTAAAATGGTTATAGTAGATCGCTCATACTAGACCGCTATAAGGCACCATCTGTAGCGGCAGCTGTTGAACCTCGATCATCTTACTGCGTTTTATTACTGTTGCCCTAGACACAGGAGAAAAAAACAATTGGTGATAAGGAAATATCGTTTGACGGAGTATAGGAGTTCGTGAGAGTGTGGAAAAAAATTGCACTTAAGCGCTCTAAATCAGCATCGACATGGGCCAGTGTATTGCGTTGGGCAGTTAAAAGCTTAAGGTTCCTCCAAAGTTCGGCAGCAGAAGAAGGAAAGAAAGAAATACAAGATGAGGCAGAAAAAGTAAGAAAGTTGAATTTAAACGACGTTGCTCAGTCTGGAAAACTACCGTTGATAAGGACGTTCACGCCCTTTAGTCTGAAAAATAGAGCAAGTTGGTAGACAAGGCTCTTTTGGCGTCTGAAATAATTTACATGGGAGACGAATTGATGCCAGGTCTAACTATAAGAATATCAGGAGGACAGCTGATCTGAAAAATTCGTTGAAAACATTTGTAAGACGAATAGAGCTGGAGGGTCGAACCCTCGACCTATTAATTAGAAGCTCAGCCTGTCAAGGGTGACTTGCGTGGTTGCATTAACCGTTTACGGAAAAAGGGATCATCCACAATAAATGTGGCATTTCGTCGAATTCGAAGAAAAGGTTTCAAAATAAGTTGAGACTAAGAGTTGAGTTTAGAGTCCCGTTGAAGGTTGGTGTAAGGATCCGAACCGTGGTAAGGATTAAGGAAGAAGAAAATGAACCTCTCATAATCGTGCCAATTATAAGGTCGTGTTTAACGTGCGCATGATGTTCATAGGGGCACAGATAGCAACGTTTGAAGTATCGGCTGTTAATTTTTATACTTTAGTAAATCTGGTCGACACATTAAATGTTATTTGATCGACTTACACTTGGAAGTTCCACTATTGTGGTTTTGGTAGTGCGCTGAAGATGTTAGTTAAACGCAGCAGTTTGTCGGCCCCAGGGTGCACCAACGTAACTTGTAGTAGAGTGGCGTAACGGACAGTGATGAGTAAGATTGGAATGGGCATTTCTGGTTTATCAGTCGTCATCAGCCAGCCATATCCGCATCCAGACAGTGTACTACGGGGGGCTCGAGCTCGGAACCTGTAACGTAGAAGTCCACAGCTGTATCCATTCAGCCGCAGGGTAATTGACTTGCGGTTCGCGATCGTGAATACTAACATTGGTGGATGGACATTCTCTGACAGGTGACGGCACTCACTTGTCCCATTCTGCCTTCAGCCTCACTTTCGAGGGCGCTAATAACCGCACAGGGGCTAGTATAATAGAGGGATGAACACTGCCGACAAAAATGGGAACTGGAACGACCATTTCTGGCTCATAAGCTTTCATTAGCCGGCCATAGCTATCCCTCTCTAGAGTATTAGGACGGCGGTGTTGCTTGTGACTATTTACATCACTGCATAGCTTGCTGAAAGAATACAATCGTACGAGATGCCTGTCCCTTCTGCTTGAAATTGGAAATTCAATTCGGCACGCATACGATTTCGGAAATTCATCATCGGGTCGGTAAAATTGCTTTTATAACGAAATAGTGGAGCTAGACAGATTTGAAGTCTTGCGATTACATGTAATCGATTTTACATCACCCGCATGGCGAGGTCGGCCTGTAGTGGTAACTGCGTTAAGGAGGTAATTAGAAAAGGCTGCGAATATCGGTGATGGATTGAGTACGCGTAGTGAAAATTACTCTGATGTGCACAAAGTGAACAACTGTCATCAGGGGTTGATATGTGATCACTACCTAGCGTCGGCCACGAAAGTGAGAGTGCCTGTATAAGCGTCTTCTGCACCCGCCCTGTTTGAAATTTTTAAAAGCAGTGGCGTTTCAAGAGGAAAATACTTGTTTTCTAACGAGCAAAAGATAGTGTGTCAAGATCAACACACTTGATTTGCGTACAAAGCCAGATACTCACAAAATAAGTTCCCTGAACAAACCGTACTACAGTATTCCTCTCCTCAGTCGCCACCTTGGTCTAAATCCATCTGCTCGCACAGTTACGTTTTGACTAGCAAAGCAGACAATCGTCGAAAATCTTCCTAAACGAAGTCGGAGCAACCAAATTTCTACAACGCCGGTGCTGGTGAAATTCTCAGACGCTAGTACACACGAAGGAGCAAAGGCTGAGTCGCTAAATTCTATTTTATCACATTTGCTTTGATACCAGTATTTGAGTAACTTACTGTATAGTTAGAAATTAAACTAGCTCAGTTATTATGCCTGCTCTTACCAACCCTGAACAAATTTCCACGTTTAGACATTGATCTAGTAGTCTATCAAAGTTCTGCTTCTTTAGTTCTAAAACCAATCGTCTAAAGTAAGGAGAATCGCCTTTAACGTATTCATACATTAGCTAAGCGACGACTTAGGCTATCTGTCTCATATATTAGGTAAAGCTTCACATCTGAAACTTTTTTGCGGAAATTTCACTTGTCTTGCAAAAATAATGCAAACGAGAAGATGCAAAATTTGCCGCGAGAGGTGCTTAAACTCAAAACCCTTCAACACAAGACCGCGATGCTAATCGCTACGCTATCGCCGCACGCTGTAACGGGCGATCAAAAAGCTTGACTTATTGTGAACGATCGACGCACACAGAGAACCGATGCGAAGGATATCATATTCTAGCCTCTAAGTATAACAAACTTGAAAGTAAAATGGAAGATATGAAAAAACTTCGCCAGTAGACCATCGCTGCGATGGAAAAAGTGATGCCTATACCCGAAGTATAGGCCGCCATAGTGGACAACCTAGACAACGGTGAGACAACTTCAAACAGATCCGATGACCAAGCAGTCACACCATCCGTTTCAAGCTCTAGGCCCACTGCAGCGAAAGTGACCAAAACTGTAACTCAGGACTACCTTCAGGAGGGTTATCATGGTTTAGTTGTTAAGGGGTTGCAAGAAGTAACTTCATACAGTTCAGATGACCAAGCAATCACACCACCTAGTTCGAGCTCCGGGTCCACTGCAGCGAAGATGACCAAAACCGAAATTAAAGACTCCCGACAGGGTGTTGAACATGGTGTAGTTGATCATGGGTTGCAAGAAGCAACTTCAGACAGCTCTGACGACAAAAAAGTCACACCACCCAGTTGGAGCTCCAGGCCCACTGCAAAAAATGCTACGAATACTTCAGCTTAGGGCACACGACACCGAGAGGACAATGATTACTGCATAGTTGTACAGGGACTAAAAGAAGACATTACAGACGCTCAAACGACCAAAACGATCCAGACATGGTTTTTTTAACGATGTCCTGAGTGATCTGTTTCCGCCAGGAAAAGAATTTGAAGTGCTGAGGTCACTTCGTATCGGAAAAAGGCTGGCAGATACTGCAGAAAGGCTCCGACCCGGACCGCTTAAACTCATATTTAAAAACAAAGGAACATGTTCAGGTAATCCTGTCTAAAAAACTAACCTACGTCACGCGCATTAAGATGTTTGTTTTCAACCGGACTACTCCCTGGAGGAACGGCTGAAACGTCGCGAACTAGTAGCAGAACTACAGTCGAGGAACAAGAATGGCGAGGTAGGCCTGAACATCTTCAACGGGAAGATAATTTAGAAGAAAACATTGAACCAAACCGTAATGCTCCGAACGGCGGTCAGGAAGTGACTGTCACAATCGGATTACCCCGTACAAAAAAACTTAAGTGCATGTACACCAATGCACAAAGCCTGCTCTCCAAATTCGATGAGCTTAAGACTACTATTTGCCAAATGGAACCAGACGTCGTCTGCATAACAAAAACATGGTTGACCACGAAGGTAGGCAACCAGGAAATTGCTCTCCCCGGGTTTCAAGTTTTCCAAAAAGATAGAGTTGGGCGTCAAGGTGGGGGTGTGCTAATCTATGCTAGACACGGCCTGCTCGGGTCCGACAAATCCGAAAACCTTTCGGGCAATATAGAGGCAATATGGCTCACCGTTAGAACACCGGGGTTACAGACCCTTGACATCATGGCGGTCTACAGTCCACCATCGAGCAGCCAACAGTCAGACACTAGTCTGATAGAAGGAGTCGAAGAAATTGCTAAGAGATCCGATGTCATGGTCATGGGAGACTTTAACGCCCTCCATATCGACTTGAATGTGAGTTCTGCGCCCGGGTCAGAAGTAAATTTCGATCGACGACTCCTGCGCACAGTACAGGCATCTTTCCTAACGCAACACGCCCTATATCCGACAAGACTACGCGAAGGGCAACAAGCTAATTGCTTAGATCTAGTACTTACCAGAGCACCTTATAGCGTGGACATTGTTAACTGTTTACCACCTCTCGGAAAAGTGATCACGTAGTGCTATAGTGGAAATATTCACTTTTCTCTGTGCCCGATCGTAGTGTGGTAACCAGACGCAAAATATGGAGAGGGGACTTTACACAAATGAAAACCACAGTGAGCGAGATAGACTGGAACGAACTATTCACCGGGTGTGTTCTCGATGATTGGTCGGCATTCAAAGCCGTATTACACGGACAAATTATCGATTTCTGTCCTATCAAGGTAAAACAAGTAACAAATAGGCCTCGATGGTTACCGCCGACGTTAAAGAAGGAAGTAAACTGCAAAGGAAGGATGTTCAAAATCTATCGCAGAGAGAGGACCCCCGAATCGTACAATAGGTATATGGCGCAGAGAAACAAGGTTAAGAGCCTGATATGAATTAGCCGCCAAAACTTCGAGAGTAATCGAATAAACCGTGCAGTAGGAAACCCAAAGCTTTTCTACAGCTACGTTAGGCAATGTACTCGAAATAGAGACCATATTCCTCTGCTAAAAACAGACGACGGTGTAGAAATTTGCGAGATAAACGAAAAGGCGGAACATCTATCCTGCTTCTTCCAGTCGGTCTTTACGAGAGAGTCTGAGTTCAACCCTTTTATCTGCAGTGTGGGTGTTATCCAGACCATAGACTCGGTTGCACTCACGGAAACTACCGTGCTGTGAGAACTTCTACAGCTCAAAGAAACGAAGTCGTCAGGTCCGGATGAGATACCTGCAAAGCTATTAAAAGAGCTAGCCATAGAGTTGGCGGTACCCCTGTACCTAATCTTCCGAGCTTCTCTTAATACTGGACAAGTGCCACCCGATTGGAAGGCAGCCTGGATCTCACCCATCCACAAAAGTGGGAGTCGGGCAACCGCAAATAACTGTAGACCGGTCAGCCTCACCTCAATATCCTGCAAGCTTATGGAACGCATAGTCAAACGCGAGCCGATGCACATTTTGGAGCAACATCAACCTCTTTCTGATAAGCAGCACGGATTCCGCAGCGGAAGGCCCTGCTTGACCAATCTGCTCTATTGTCTAGAACAATTGACTCGAGCGATCGATGAAGGAAATACGGTCCATACAGTCTTTTTAGACTTCAAGAAGGCGTTTGACATGGTGCGTCATCAACGTCTCTTATACAAGCTCAGCCGCATAGAGGTAAGGGGAAACCTTTTGCAGCGGATCGCAAACTTCTTGACTTGTCGTACCCAGACCGTATGTATTGGCGAACAGCGGTCGGCGGAGGTAGCAGTTGAGAGCGGGGTTCAATAGGGATCTGTTCTTGGCCCCTTTCTCTACCTTATATATATATTGATGACTGCATAAGCGGACAAGACTGTGAAATCGCAATGTTTGCTGGTGACATAAAACTTTGGAAGGTCATACGCAACCGAGACGATGAATTAAACCTCCAGGCAAATTTGCATAGCCTGGAGCAATAGTCGACCCTTTGGCTCATGCCATTCAATGTGGCCAAATGCAACCTAATGCGCTTTGGTAGAACCAGCACTACGCCTCGAAGGGTGTATTACCTGAATCACACGCCGCTACCAGAGGTAGAGGCTCAGAAAGACCTAGAGTAGTGGTTCACGCCCTCACTGAAGCCATCACTCCACGTCCTGAAAGTGACTAAATCCGCAATTTTGAGCTTGTATCTAATCAAGCGCGCCTTTGCTTAGTTTGACAAAGTTTTATTTGGCAAGGTATTCGGCACTTTCATGCGACCACAACTGGAATTTGCCATCCAAGCCTGGAGACCTTGGACAGCCAAAGACAAAAAAACCTCGAAAGGGTGCAAAGACGCGCAACAAAATTAGTACGAGGCCAACGGAACCTCACTTATGAGACCCGATTGGTAAATTTTGAATTGTTTCCTCTGGATTACAGGCAGCTACGTGTGGACGTAATCCAGGTATTTCACATGTTGCGTGGTCAGGATTGATGCCTCCAAACAAATGACTACTTTGAGCGGATAACCACCCCTAGGCTGTGCGGACACTCCCTCAAATTACGTGTGACTGTGGCAAGACTTGACCCAAGAAAATTCTTTTTCTCTACGAGGGTAATCCAGGCATGGAATGCCCTTCCTGCGGATATTGTCATGTCCCCTTCCGTGGATGTTTATAAGGCAAACCTAGACCGATTTAATGAGTATTGTTGCGATTAAGTACTCTAAATCCAATCACTGAAGTGTTCCGAATCCAAAAATTGAAGCGCTCTAAATCCAAACACTGAAATTCTAGAAATACTATAAATATTTTCTTATAGTAATTTTCAAGTAGTATTATGATTAGTATTTAACCAAATGATTTCAGATATTGCCTAGCTCTGACTACTCTGCTTACTATGAGAACTGCGCTGATCGCATCTGAGGTCGCATCTACCGCACCTATGGTCCTAGACTACGCGGCCCTGTCACACCCTTTCTCGTATCGACCGACTGCTGACGACGTGGCGGGTTCCTCGGCTCTTGGCACAGCAAAGGCGTATAATGGTCGCATCTCCGGTTCTTTAGGACGTTCTCGTGACTCCGAGGTCTCCTCCTCGTACGGTCCTTCGGATGTAGATATTACTCGTCATGGACGCCATGGCTGCCGTCAACATTCACAGAAGCATCATGGCCCTATCATTTACATACTTCCCCAACAAGCGACAGTTTTTCTCCTAAAAACCACAAATGACAGTCCATTTTATATTATAAGCCAGCCTTAGGAGTTTTTTCACTGTCTGCTCTTCTTCCTCAGTTACACTGCTGGCTTGTGTTAACTGAGTCTGAGTGTATTACTTGAAACAAGTGAGTAGTCGTCTGAAATTGTGTCAACGACTTCTTTGGAATGTTCGGCTATGCCGATACATTTCTGAAATCCTATGTGCCAAGAGGGAGTTCAAAGGCGTTTGCTTATAGTTCCTTTAATAAATTTGACTTGACTCGACAACACTGGATTCGTTAGCCGTATAGCTACTGCCTCGGCTGTTGCTAGCACCTGCTGGCATAGGCCCTTGGAGGAGTTGGCTAGTGTTCGGTAGACAACAGAATAGTACTCGACCTCGATCTAGTTTCACCTTTTCTCAACCAGGCTAGTATGTGTTCACGTACTTGCTTTTCCGGGCACCTCGTTGCGTGAACAATACCGGCATCCTCACTTTCTTGGCCGATGCCAACGTCAGGCGACGATCGCATGTCCTCCAAACGCTCTGCTGGCAGTCATCCCCTCCGTACACATTACTGTGATTTTCTCTCCACAAACTCAACCTCCCATATTTTTCTCTCTTCCACTCCATTGAAATTGAAATACGAATCTCACCATGCGAAAATTGTGAAAACGATGAGTTTTTATCGCAAGATCTGTATTCACCGTGCCGAACTCTAGTATTTTCATCATCAGTGCAATTGTACAGGCCCCATGATGAATTGGCGAGGGCATATGTTTGCCAAATAGACGTTTTAAGTTAAACATGGGAAAAGCTGCTTGGATTATTTAACTTTTTTACTGCCTTCGAGAAACTTGCGTACCCAGCAAATGCTTAGTGCTACCTCAGGTAAGTAACTGAATGCAGAAGAACATACCAGCGCCACAGAGAATTTCCCTTTCAGACCTGTCAATTACGCCTTATTGACATGAGGGTGTAGCGAGTATCAGGGGTGATTACAAGCAACATTTAAGTTGTATTCTACGCAAGTTTTGGCAGCTATTTCTCATGAGCAATATGGTGTGATTTGGTTCAAGGTCACATGAAGTACGAGGTCTACAGTTTGATGCACCGTCGAGTCGACAACACCACTTTTCCGCAAAATAAGATAGTTACCTTTCGACACTAACTTTAACAACCTTCTAGGACAGGCTGCTTTATTGGAGGCGTTTCCAGGTGGTTTCGTCTAACTTACTGTCCTCGAAGTTATCCATGTTGCTTCCTTTCCATGGAAATATATCATAGAAGGCAGAATATCTTTCTCTAAAGGGCCTGGTATGACGAGTTAAATCGGTCTCGGAGGACCTGGGAAGCGTGGAATTTACAAACCTCAAGAGCACACAAAAAGTTCGGTTGCATTTTGGCCGAAATACCTTTACCAGTCAAAGCCAGTTTTTCGAGAAAAAGTAAGAGAAAACGTAGGCTCACTTTTATGCGAGGTTTTTCGTGGATTAATCTACAAAGCTGAGTAAATTAGTTAACACTACTCCAGTACTAAGCTCTGTCGCTAGTTAAAAATAAGTCAAAAGCCTCCGTCTTCAATGTAAGAGTCAACTTCGGAACTATTAAAAAAGTATATTTGACAAATTTAGGCTTTCGGCAATTTACCATCGGACATGTACATTTGCATCGGTAGTCAAAATCATAAAGTTGGGCGGCCCTAATGCAAGTTTTTAAATTAAATCTCATCGTTTCCACACTGTTCACATGGTGAGATGGGCATGAAGAGAAGGAGCGGGACAAATGGAGAGGCTAGGAGTATTGATCATGGGTCCAGTCCGCGGAATTACAAAGCTGTGTCACGTGCATGCAGTTAACAACTGCCACTAGGGGGTGGAGGCGACATACGACCGCTATCTAGCGTTGGCCACGGAATTGAGGAGGCCTGTATTCACCTCTTATGTTAACACAGCACTGGATGCGTTAGCTGTATAGCCACTTCCTCGGCTATTTCTAGCATCCATTGGCATTTACCCTCGGAGAAGTAGATTGGTGCTCGGTAGACAAACTAAAGGCTTCGTTAGGATCGTGTCAGGGATTCATACCGATAAGATGTGCGAGAACAGAACTCCAGATTGATTTTTTTCACCCTTACTTAACCAAGACTGTAACTGTTCATGTGCTGTCCTTTCCAGATGCCTCGTCGATCGATAAATGCATCCTGCTCCAAACGAGCAGATGGTAGAGTAAATACACATCGATGTGGTTTCTGACAGCACAGCAATGAATTCGCTTGCCATTCTGACAACATATCTCTGGATTCTCTCGCCCTTCTGATAACATAGAATGCTTTTCAAAATCGAAAAATCTACGTAGAGCCGAGCCTGAAATTTTGCTTCAGAAACTGTGACTAAATAGCGTGTTTTAACACTGATGCCCAGAAGGCGGTCTCAAACTAACAAACTGGGCTCTCATCGCCTGTTGTGTACCTTTAATTAATTCTGGGGGCTTGGGGAAATTTCATCGTAGTTTATAGTAGGCATGCGCTATATATAAATGTGGATGACGCGCCTGTTTAGTAGTATGAGTGGGTAGCAGTGTTTATGAAAGCTCATGTCTAACATAAGTGGCATTTATCGCATTAATCGCCAATGTCGTAATTAGTATGACTACTTTATACTTGCACTTTTATAAGTCGTTCAATGCAGCAACCACATTATCTTTAAGTCTTGACCTGATCAATAATCGGCAATTAGGCACTGGAAGTTCTGGTCGGCAGCGGAGCAACTTACTCTGCTTAAAACCAATATCAGCACAGAGATAGGAAGACGCTGCATTTGCCAATAGACTGCGGGCCAGAGAGTGGTTTATGGGTTTGGTTTTTTCGGGGGAAGTTCGGTCGCCTTGGGTTTAAAAGTGTAAGCGAGTGCCTTTAAATAACTCACAGACTGAGACCTGGCAGCAGTCTCAATTGCTACTGCTTCCCGTTCGGTCAGGGTCTGGGTCCGGGGTAATATTCCAATTGCTTCGAATTGGTTGCGCCGTTTTAACAGCTGCTTCCTGAAACTCACCTTTTGGCTTATTTTAGCTTACACCAGACCACCAGTTTTTGCCCTTGAGTTCCCATCAATGATGCACACACGCAACAACACAAATATGAGCAGTCGATAATCGATGTTGGTGTACGCACAGTTTTTTCGTTGGTTAGTTCTAATCTGAAAATATTTAAATTTAGACCTAGCCTTGATTCGTTGCTCCTTCTTAATGCACTTTGGCGGTAATCACTATCATCTCTGATGGTGGATTCGAGCGAGAATCCGACAGGTAAGCATTCATATCTTTTTTTCATTTTAAGGACAGCATGCACTTGTATTTGTTGGTCGCGACGCGCCGACCTTAAACCTCTGGACAGGGAGAGACACGCGCGAGACCACGCGCGTGCCCAACTAGTCATAAGCAGCATAACAACTAACCTAAACAGCAACTCCGGGTTTTTTACACAATAAACTCTCGTCCGGGTGGATCCCAAAGTAATGCCCTTTTTATTGTTTTCTTCCTTGGATATTGCAAAGGGCGTAATTCGACGGTGACACCACAAAGTGCCGCTGTTACAAGAGACAGCTGGGCTTTAAATACTGATCAGACAAGCAGAGGAGGGAACGCTCAAGTCGCTTTCGGAAGACTCCTCTTTTGTCAAATTCTGAACGGTGAATTGTAGGAGGGAACTGGGATATCAATACTGAAGAAAAACACCATGGCAATGAGAGCGAGCCGGTGGATTAATAGAATGGATAGACGACAGCGACAACATGAAAACTAGACGGAAGATAGAGAAATTGCTCCGAATGCCGAAAGCCAGGAAGTTGAAACAAGCACCAGTTTGCATCAGTTAGTAAAGACCAGTATAAAGCTTCTTTAAATTATTCTCAGGAACGACCAAGAATGTCTACTGTTCTCCTGATATTGCGAAGTCAAGATTTCAACAGAAATAAGGCAGGACCAGGAACTCAAACGTCGGAATCTTCCGAGTTGGCTACTCAGTGACTCAGTGAACCTGATTGCAGATTGCAAGGTGCGCCGGAATATAGGCTCGGGTTGTCACTTGTCGATGACTGTAAGTCATCTCGCTCCCATTTCCTGAGTTTTCTATCCTTACCAATTGGCAGATTACAGTCTTCAAGTGATATTTGCTGGTACAGAAATTTCGTAGTTCACAGGCAAGTTCAAGGCTTCCTGTAGTCCACATTAAAAAAGCATAAATCCGTCAACGTGGCTCCACAGTAAATAAGGGATGCAGACGACTAGTTTGGCAAGCATACGTATACTCTCGATAAATTCTCGTCAGGCCAGTACATTTATATGAGAATGGGATAAAATTTCGACAAACTGTCATTAATTTTCATCTTTCTGTCCAAGCGAGTCGCGGGAATGGAGAGGAAGGGATCGATAGGCGGGGTGGGCTTGGTGGATCCAGTCTAGGGGAGAGGGAAGGGTGGAAGAGAAACAGAGCGCGGATGAGTTCATGCCGTTAAGTGACTGTGGACCACAGCAAATGTGGAGCTTTGAGGAAGTTCTTTTTGTGCACACAACGCCGGATTCATCAAACTGATAGCGGCCGATTCTGTTGTTGCTAGTAGGCGCCGACCCAGGGACTATGGATAGTCTGATGGAACTCTGTAGCTTACACGGAAAGCTTCGTTGGGGTCCATGCAATGTCCAAAATCAACCATGAACGCCAGAATAAAGTTATTTCTGCCCCTGACTTCGCGTTTTCTCAGCCATGCCAGGAGGCATTCCCTTATTGTTTCGGATAGGCGCCGACTCATGTGAACAATATAACCTGTTCAATAGGAGCAAGTGAAAGAGTAGATGCGCATGAAGGTGGTCTGAGCTAGTAACTTGTCCTTCAGCTTGGGTTTGTTGAAAATAATACCCGGACGCTGGCCGCTGGGAAGCTTCATGAAATAGCTTATGTAAGGCGTCTTTTCAGCAGGTCACTTGCCGCATCCCCTCGAAAGGGGACTATGACGAACAATGGTTCCTTTAGCGCAATATGTGTGGTGGATTTTATTTGTTTCGTTGTCATATTCCTTGTTATAAGGAATGGTAAAGAAAAAGGAAAGTAAAGGGACAAACAAGATTTTTGAGTTTGTTTTCCGTGTATTGAAATACAAATATTTGCAATTGCCAACGAGTTTTCTGTTTTACTGCCATCGTAAATAGGTTGACCCGTGCAGATTCCACCCCGAGTGCTCGCATCACCATGCAGAACTGGTGAGTGCAGATGCCTTTGCGCGCTGTGAGTGTGCACGTTTAGTTGTTGTGCATGTATAGCGGTGTTAAATATCTCCCGGGAATTCGCACAGAAAACTAGTAAGACTATTTGGATTGCAGTTCACCTGCACATACTACCCATGAATCCCTTCCCATTACACCTAGCAGTCTTCCGCGGGGAGAGGTTTTTCGGACTTCAGATGAATGAGATCGCCATAAGGGCTATATTGATCGAGGGGATATGAGTAGATGTCCTGTAAAATCTAAGCTACATATGGGTACTGTACAAGTCCTATAAGTAGTCTATAAACTGAAAACTTTCTAACATAAAGTCATGGCAGGACTTGTGCTATTACTTAAGAACGCTTTATTTAACCCATTAGCTAATTACGTTACCACATACAGATTGGGTGTGCACACAGGGTGCCGACTTCTTAAAAAGCAAACACAGGCCGTATTATAGCATACAATTTACTGGCCTTAGTAAGCATGATTACTAGAAGCAGCATTTAAGCATAGGCACGTACTTCTAGCAGCTGAATCCTAGCCCAAACAGCTTTTGGTGAACAGAGGTGGGAGGGCGGAAACCAGGGAAATTTTTGCTGGGCTCAGGGCCCCAAAAATCTACCTACCTACCTTTACACTCCTTGTTGAGATCAAGGGGGTATAAGTCCCGGCGTTGGCTTTAATCAGCGTCACCTTGGACAAATGGTAGCATCAGTGTTAGTACCAGTACAATGACACTTCTTGTTGCAATTGAGGTGATATGTGCCCAGTGCTGACATTAAGCAGCGTCACTTCTGACTAATAATACAGCCAGGAATAGTACCAGCAAGAATATCACTCAGCTAAACCCCTAATTAGTAGTATTAGAAATAGCAGTAGCAGTACTTGCCTAGGTTTCCTTGAACCTGGTTTGACTCCTTGTGAAGGTTAGTGAGGGTAAATAGTGCGGTAGTACCAGTGCGAAAGACTACTGACACTTAAGACTAAGTCGGCACTGTTCAAACCTGCATTTGTGAAAGCGGCCAAAGCCGAGTCTCGTTTTATCTTATTGACTCCAGGCGAAGGTGAGGAATACGGTCCATTATCATTATAGTCAACCCTCTGAGCCTGTCATCTTTTGTGCAAACCTGTTGGTGCACTTGATGGATTTTAATCGAAATCGATGGTCGAACACACCCATATTGAGTAAAATTCATTGCAGCATAATGCTACATTTTAAGTTTTTCGAAGGAGTTTTCTCTTTAGTTGATATCTTGTCGGCTGGCATAGCTCTATAGCCAATTTCCTCGTCTGTTACTTGTAGGGTCGTTTCTTTTGGTTATCTATTGGGCATAAATTATCTAGGCCTCCAGACAAGCCTGCATACTGATATTACGCTTAAATAAAGGTGGATTTTTTCATTCAACATTTCCACGTTGAATAAAAACTGAGTTAGTGTGCTATTAGACTGACTGGACTTAAAAATGACTGACATTTAATAACGGATTTCCGGTTTTAGGATTAATCATCTTGCAAGCGTTCTACAAAATAGGTCAATACGAAAGTCTAAAATATGTAAACGTCCTAATAAAACGTGAGATTTCCAGGCTGAAAGAACTTTTTGTAAGTCATATTTTAACTTCCTCTACATCTTCGCATGCCCTCTCCTCGGATGTAATTTGGAAGAGTTTGCCAATACAAGCGAACATCTGTGTCCCAGGAAGCAATTGAGAAGAAGAAGACTCGATCGCTGGGACAATATGTTTATTCACCTGACGTTTTGATATCCATCGCGGATTCGTCATCAGCGACATGAGTAACAGAAAGGTTAAGTATGCACAGACGTTTGCAGTATTTATAGGACACAGTCATTACTGCAAGCATACAGCGACAATTAACATTCATTGCCTTCCTGTGCGGGGACTGCTTGTAGGACGGCACGCGAGCTCTGACCTGTTGAACTTTCGTCACGGGCGGTGAGCTCGGGCATGATGATTGCTCGGCCGTCTGGCTCCCCGGTGTTGGCGTATGATGAGGTGGTGGCCAGCCCGTTCCTCAAGTGACGGTTTGCTTTGGCCAAATTGAATCCTTAGCATCGAATATGGATTGGGCAAATCGTTGCACCTGTTTATAGATTGGGGGCCCATGAACCATGGCTCAAGTAGTTCTCGGCTGACCCAATTGTCACTTCTTGCGAGAATTTCGGCCTCATCAAATTTGAAGGTGTGACCGAGGCTCGTCGAATGAGCCGCAACTTGAGAATTGGCATCATTTCGCCGCACTGCAGCCGCGTGTTCGGCAATTCGCATCCTGAGAAGTCTACCAGTGTCTCCGGCATAGTTGCTTTGACGGCAACTGCACCAGATCCTGTAGACGACCCCAGATGTTTCTTGCCGTGGCAGTGGGTCTTTCGGCTTCATTATCTGACGCCTTATGGTTGCCTCCGGCCTGTGTGCGACTCCAACTCTAAGTGGTGCGAGAAGGCGGCCGACTACTTCCGATACGTTTTTGACATACGGGATCGAACGCCAAATCTTGGGGTCGGTGCAATTTTGTTGGCCAGCTCGTTTGCGCAAGCACCGGTTGACGAAGTTGCGCGGGTAGCCATTTTCTCTGAACACCCGTCGGAGGTATTCTACCTCGGCAACTTTGTCTTCTTCTTCGCTGCAGTGCGTCTCAACACGCCGATAGAGTGTTTTCACGCAACTGCGTTTGTGGCTGATTGGGTGGTTGCTGTTTTAATTCAGAACTTGCATCGTGTTTGTCGCTTTCCTGAATACTTTAGTCTTCAGACCACCCGAATCTTTTCGAAAAACGAGGACATCAGTAAAATCCAGCTGATTATTCTTTTCTTCCTCCATCGTAAATTGGATGTCCGGGAAGACGCTGTTGAGACGTCCCTTGAACGTGAGCACCTGAATCCGTTCGATGACGACGAAGGTGTCATCCACATACCGAGCCCAGAATTTCGGTTTGTGGTGTTGGAAAACCAGCGACTCCAGCCGCTGCAGGACCGCCTCGGCTAGGAGTCCTGAAATCGGTTAACCCATTGGTGTCCCCTTCACCTGCTCGTAGGTCGTTCCGTCAAACGTGAAGTACGTCCTGAGACAGAACTTCAGGAGCTGTAGGATTAACGCGTGTCCCAGGCGATTCTCCGTCTCATCGTATTTGTTTCGTAGGATTAGTTCGACCGTCTCGATTGCCAGATCCTGAGGGATAGAAGTAAAAACAGACGTGACATCAAAGGAAACCATGATATCACTTGGCAAGAGACTTACCCCTTTAAGTTTCTCCAAGAACTGTGTTGACGAGCGGACCGTGGTCTCCGAATCAGGTGTCAGAAATTTGAGACGCCGAAACAGCGACTTTGCTAGCTTGTACGTTGGAGTGCCTTTTAATGATACGATGGGTCGGAGAGGAGCACCTTCCTTGTGCCCTCGCCATGCGTCGGTCGGACGGCGTTATTGCACCCGAGTTCTCTAGAGCCAACAAGGTCGAATTTATTTCGCGTGTCAGCTTTTTGATGGAATTGGTTTCACAAGGAACATAAAACTAGCGATCCTCCAGTAAGTGTTTCGCCCTCTGAAGGTAGTCGGTTCTGTCGAATACGTCCGTAGAACGTCCCTTGTCGGCTGGCAGAAGAGTCTTGAGCGTCTCACCGGTCAACGCAATTAAAGTAGCACATGTCGATGCTGCCTATGATTTAGATCATTTAAATACAAACTTCATCCACACTTCCACGGGCTCTTATCTTCCGACAAACGGTATTTCCTTATTCCTAAGTCTTTTTTCTCCTGTGTCTGTGGCAACAGTGATGAAAAATCTTTAAAAAGTTCGAAGTTCAACAGCTGCTGGGTCAGATGGTGTCTCACCACTTCTCCTAAAATTGTGCTCTTTTCAGTTCGCCCCTGCACTGAAAGATCTCATCAACTTATCCTTCATTCAGTCCAAGATTCCCGAGGATTGGCGATCAGTGAGAAACACTCCCTTCTTGAAATAAACCTCTACTTCTGGTCCCAAATCCTTTCGTCTAATTGCTTGCTCCTCTGCACTAGTAAAACTTGCAGTACAAGTTGTCTTGGATATAATTACACCGTTTCCCTCCCATTTTCTGATCCTCTGTAATTTGCATATAAGGCTAGGCATAGTACACTAGACGCTGTTGCTTTGGTAGCCCATTCTGCTCTAAGATATTTAGATAAGGGCTGTCATGTATACGCGTGTGCTTCTCGTGACTACACCTCAGTCTTTAATAAGATCCCGCACCATCTTCTTCTTCATCTTTATAACACTTCCGGATGCGGCTCGCAGGGCTGGACTATCTCTTGGCTTGGGGACTAGTTCACTTCCTGCACTCAATTCGTTCAGTGCGGAAAGTGAAATTCCACGGTCCTTTCCAACAACTGTGGAGTTCTCTAATGGGTCTATATTATCCTGTAACATCTTTTCCTCCATAAATGCGCCAAATGAATGAGTGTACGTTAAATATGCTAATGATGACACGCCTTGCCCGACGGCATGCGAACATTGCAAACATTGCCCGAAAATATCAAAGTTGGAGTCACGCATGGATTTACTCGGGGATGTTATTATATGCTTTCTCAAGCATGGCAAATTAAAGCCGCTAGATGAAACCAGTGGAACTCAGCAGCTAGAATCCGCATTGACGGAACTAGCTAACAGGCACCAGCTAATCGGTCCAAGTGCGACTAAAACAGAGGAGAAGCAAACACAAAAAGCCCAAATCTACTGTCCCAAGAAAGCTCCGGTTCTAGGATCGTCAAAACGGCCAGGAGAAGAATAAAGCTTCCAACTGACCAACCAACCTCACCCAACCTCACAGGCCAAAACGAGTTAAATCGCACGAAACGGGACCGACAAAGAGCTGAGGGAAGTAGTAGAGACAGTGTTTGCACAGAGACAGCTGCGGTCCGATGCACACAAAGCAATTTAAGTGAAGGATGCCACAGAAAAACATACGAGGGTTCCCCGCAGTTGACCAACCAGCCACAGCTGAGGCGAGTTTAATCAATCTTGCGGCAGTCAACAAAAAAGTGATCGGTTCACCGCGTAAAATGAAGGCTGCCGACAAAGAAGGTGCGAGGGTGCCCATATTTACACTTAAGGCCCCCATCATTGACCAAACAGACACAGCTGAGACGAGTTTGAACACTCTCACCGCAGTCAACAAAAAAGTGGTTGGTTCACCACGTAAAGTGCAGGTTGCCGCAGAAAACGATACGAGGGAGCCCATACTTACAGTTAAGGCCCCCACAGTTGACCAATCAGCCACAGCTGAGGCGAGTTTAAACAATCTCGCTGTAGTCAACAAAAAGGCAAAATTGCAACCATAGACTCCGGTCGCACACAGGACGGAAAGAATAGCAGCGCAAGAGCTATTAACCAGAAAGTGGGTGACAGTGTCGCAGGCCCGAGCTCGAGGCCCACAGTCGAAAACTAGGCTATTGCTGCCTCCATAGACTCCGATCGCACGCAGAACGGTCATAATAGCAGCACCAGAGCTATTAACCAGAAAGTAAGCCACAGTGTCGAAGGCATGAAAAAATTCGCTAAGAGAGAATCAAGCATCATAATACAGGGATTAACTGAATCAACCGCAGCCACTCCCATGGACCGGCATGACGCAGACATTCAGCTCCTCGGTGCACTCATGAACAAAATGCTCGGACCCAATGTATCAATCGAGTTTTATAAGGCCTTCCGCCTTGGAAAACGGCCAGAAGGTCCAACTGGATCAATGCGTCCCAGACCTCTGAAAGTGGTCATGACCAGCAGTCAAGAGGCCAAGCTAATTCTGGCTAAGCGTTTTAGAATAAAAGACTCTGACCCGGGAGATTTTTTCAGCAGGATTTTTCAGCTGCATAGCGGAACAAACGTCGTCAACTTGTTGCCGAAATGAAGGAGCGAAACAGCAAAGGGAAAAAAACTGGGTTATTTACAACAACCAAGTAATTTAACGTCCATTGTATTCACCTTGGACAGGTCCGTTTCGGATAACCACGCAGTCGACCCAGCAGGGTGAGGGTTGAGCCCGCACGTAACAACTACCCGAACAAGCCGAGAAAGGAAACTAACGTGCATGTACACCAATGCACAATGCCTGCTCTATAAATTAGACGAGATTTTGATACTATGTGCCAAGTGGAACCAGATGTGGTCTGTACAACAGAAACATGGTAATCCACAAAGGTAGACGATCGGAAAGTTGCTCTCTCCGTTTTTTAGCTGTTCCGAACAGACAGAGCCGGGCGTCAGGGTTGAGGTATGCTCACCTACGTTAGACATGGTCTGCACGTGTCAAACAAAACTGACCAGCTTGCGTCCGATATAGAGGCCCTTTGGCTCACCATCAGAACGCCGGGGTCTCAAGCCTTTGACATCTTGGCGGTTTATCGACCACCGTCGAACGAGCCACAGTCAGACAGTAGCCTGATAGAGGAAGTTGAAGCATTTGCCGTGCGATCCAATGTCATGATTATGGGTGACTTTAATGCTCCGCATATCGACTGGAACCTCGGTTCTGCGACTGGATCAGAATTATATTTCGATCGCCGACTCCTACGCACGGTAAAAAAGCCTTTCTATCACAACACGTCTTATCTCCGACCAGGCAGCGTGAAGGGCTACAGGTCAACTGCCTCGGTCTTGCACTGTCAAAAGCGCCTGACAGTGTAGACGTCGTAAATTGCTTACCTCCTCTAGGCAAAAGTGAACATGTAGTACTACAGTGGGAGTATTGACTCTTCTCTGTACCTGATCGTAGCGCGACCGTTAGACACAACATATGGCGCGGAAGCTTTTATCAAATGAGAACCGAAGTGCGCAGGGTAGACTGGAAGGAGGCATTCACCGGGTGTGTCCACGGGGATTGGTCGGTGCTTAAGACTGTATTACACGGAATAATCACCAGCTTATGCTCATCTCGAAAACGAAAGCCACAAATAGGCCCCAGTGGCTAATAAAGACGCTGAAGAGGGAAGTAAATCGTAAAGGAAAGCTGTTTCAAACGTATCGGAGAGAGAAGACCACCAAGTAGCACAACTAGTACAAAGCGCAGAGAAAAAAGGTTAAGGGCCTTGTACTCAAATTCCACCAAAGCTTCAAGAGTGACCTAATAAACCGTGCAATAGGAAATCCAAGGGTCTTCTGCATCTACATTAGGCTATCTACCCGAAATACATACCCCATCCCGTTGTTCAAAACGGATGAAAACACCGAAATTTTCGAGAACCAAGAAAAGGCTGAGCATCTTTACGGGTTCTTTCAGTCGGCTTTTACGAGGGAGGTCGAGCTAACCGTTACCAATTTTAGTACAGAGGAAATTCCAACCATAGACTCATTTGTGCTTACAGAAGTTACTGTCTTGCAAGAACTTCTTAAGCTCCAAGACACGAAGTCGCCAGGTCCAGACGGCACACCTGCAAAGCTGTTGAATGAGCTAGCCGTGGGGTTGGCAGAACTCCTGCAGTTACTCTTCTGGGCCTCCCTAAACACAGGCCAACTGCCATCCGACTGGAAGAAAGCATGGATCTCATCCATACACAAAAGTCGGAGTCAGGCGTTCGCAAACAACTACAGACCAATAAGCCTTACTTCAATATGTTGAAAGATCATGGAGCGAATCATCAAAATAGAGTTGATGCAATTCTTAGAGTTTCACCGACTTCTTTCTGACAAACAGCACGGATGGTCCTGCTTGACAACTCTGATATACTGTCTAGAACAATGGACCAGAGCAGTTGATCAAGGAAACACGGTGCACGCAGTCTTCGTAGATTTCAAAAAGGCGTTTGACACTTTGCCTCATCAACGTCTCCTATATAAGCTTAGACGTACAGGGGTAACAGGCAACCTTTTTTGATGGATGCAAAACTTCCTGACTGGCCAAACTCAAACCATATGTATTGGTGATCAGGGATCAGCGGACGTGGCGGTTGATAGTGGGCTTCCCCAGGGTTCCGTTCTGGACCCTATCCTCTTCTTCATATATATCGACGACTGCATAAGTGATTTAGACTGCGCAACCGCAATGCTCGCCGACGATTTAAAACCCTGGAAGGTCATTCGTAGCAACGACGACGAAGAAAATCTGCAGGCAGATTCGCACCAACTCGAGCAATGGTCAAACGAGTGGCTCCTGCCATTTAATGTCGCCAAAATGCAACATTATCCTCTTTGGCAGTACTAACTCATAGTATCGGAGGGTCAGCAACCTAAATAACACACCGCTTCCAGAAGTAGGCACCCAGAAGGATTTGGGAGTGTGGTTCACGCCCTCAGTTAAGCTATCACTCCACTACCTGAAGCTGGCCAAATCCGCAATGTCGAGCTTGTACCTAATCAAGCGCGCCTTTGCTAAATTCGATGAATTTGTCTTTGGCAAGGTCTTTGGCACGTTTGTGCAACCCCAACTGGAAACTGCCATCCAAGGTTGGAAACCTTGGACAATCAAAGACAAAAGCACCTTGAAAAGGTTCAACGTCGGGCAACTAAGTTAGTGCGAGGCCAAGCGTACCTTCCTGATGAGACACAGCTGACCAATCTCGACCTTTTTCCTCTGGATTACAGACAGCTGCGTAGTGACCTAATACAGGCATTTTGCATACTGCGGGGTCAGAATTGTTGCCTAGAATCCAACGATTTCTTTGAGCTGGCCACTACTACTAGATTGCGTGGACACCCTCTCAAACTACGTGTGACTGGGGCAAGATTGAACACACGAAAATGCTTCTTCTCCAAGAGGGTAATCCAGGCATGGAATGCTCTACCACATACATTATCATGCCCCCATCTGTGGACCCGTTTAAGATGCAGTTGGCTCAGCATAGAAAAAGACATTTTCTGCAATGACATGAGACTAATTACATTATCGCCCGTCAGCAAGTAAGATTTACACTAGACTCTCTGGCAGTAATTACATTTTTAAAAACATACTGCTTGCTACTTTTAAGTAATATTTTTGTTTGGAATAACGATTTACCGCAAATCTCATATGAGAAGCGCATTTCAGATACTCGGTGATGTTCTCGTAACCACCGCAATCTTCTCCTCGTGTGACAATTAGGCTATTGAACAACCGCGGCGGTTTCCTCCTGACATGATCCAAACACTTTCAGCAGCAGGATATCCGATTAACATATTCCCTTCGTCTTCCCCCCCCCCACAGGCGACGGTTTTTTCTCCTAAAATCCCACAAATGGCATTCAAAACTTAACTTATGAAAGATGCTCAAGGAGTTTTTTTACGGTCTGCCCCCCTACCGCAGTTTCATTACTGGCAACGCCATATGTTCTGCATCATAGCTATGTACATAGAGGGAGCTGAAATGTATTTACCTATATTTCCCTAGTAAAACTGAACTGAAAAAATATGATTGTTGGTCACCCTGTCGAAAGCCAAATATCTTTTCAAGTACTGAATGATAGCCTAGACCACGTGTCAGCCTGTTCGTCAATAAATGGCCTTCTACTTACGACCAGAAGTCAGTACTGTGTGGATTTCTATTGCAACCGTCTCCCTGTCCTGAATCCATTGAAAGTCTGCCCAATTATGTATTCTTTTTCCGGTACCCTGGCGTTACTCTAGCATCTAACTTCACCTTTACTCTTCATATTGAAGGCCTTTTATTAAAATCCGTAAAATTTTATATTATATTCGCCGTTGCATTCATATCACACACCGCAAGCCATAATTTGACGATTTATAGATGCTCGCATTTTCCCCCTCATAATTAACTGCTCTCGAGTTATTTGTCTTTTTTAATTTAAAAAGGTCTGGTCATTTTTAAACGTATCCTTCGAATGCCTTCTTCAGCTGCCGATCTTTCCTATTTTGTTTTCAGCTGACATTATAATATTTTAAAATGGTCAAGCAATTTGCTGATCGCATCATTTTGGAGGTCGCTCACGCTCTCCACTCTGAACTAATGGCTGTGAAGTCTTCCTGTAATTTTTGACGAAGCTTCACCTTCGACGCTTGCCACACATGAGCTGACCCTACTAACTGTGCCAAACTGCACTGAGGTTAACTTCAGTACGTCCAAACACGCTGGTTAAGCGTCCTACTCTTAAATTACTTCCTGGTACTTGCTATGTCCATTTTATAAGTCTTTAGTTCATTTGCCATTATCATCTTATCCTACGTCAGACTTGAGAGAACGAGGGTTTGAATGCGGTTTCAGAGGATCATTGACAGACCAAATGAGTTACGATCTCACTGTCGGTAATTTGTTAAGACGTGCATTCGTCCCCACGAGTTCGGCATCCAGCGATGCAGTCTGATAAGTGGATGGAAAATCAAAATCGGTTTGCTTCAGAGACTAAACGCAATTATTTAATGGTTCCATGTTTTATTCTTCCTCCTAGTGGTTTTGGAGATTTTGCTGCTTTTTTAAAAGGCAAAACTAGTTAATGCAGTGCACCTCATATACCCCTAGTTCCAGCATTTTGTCTTACGGAAACGGTGATTATAGGTTTTTCGGGGTGTGGGGAAATAGTATAGATAAAGAACGAAATCTTTCGAGGTAAATCTTAAGTGAAAAATTTAATTCGAATTTGTTTCCAGTGGCTGCTGGGAGTAAGTTGTTCCTCATGTAAATTGGAGGGGTGCGCGGCGCTTCGCGCCGCAGACTATGCTGGTCCAACCCCCAGAACGGTAATTTGGACTTCAGATAAGTTGGTATAGATGACCTCCTAATCATCATTTGCATCTTTCAGGAATTCCAAGAAAATTGCGATTTGACAATCGGGTTTTCCCGCAATACGTTTAACGATAATGCATATCAGGAAAATCTACAGATATAAATCAACAATATTTCTAAATCCAATAAGATCAAATTCATGTAGCAGTGTTTTCAAGTATATTCCACTGCGTATCCTAATTCTTAATCCATAAAACCTTATAAACACCATTTTCGTAGGATGAAATGCACATTTTACTGGTGACGCTTCTTTTCATTGACAAACATTAGATTCGTTTAAACCAAAAGGCAGGCATCCCAAGAAATTTATTTTCATGGAAAGCATCCTTTGGGAAATAAGTAAGTTTATTGAGTAAATTTTCGACACTGGATCCCCAGTTTGTCGTCAGACTTGAGAGAAATTTGCAAACAACAGTTAGCATTTCAAAGTGCTCATACAGTTACAGTCAGTCTGGTGTGGGTGTTGGGTGTTAATTAACGCCCACACCAGACTGACTACATGACTGTATAAATACTTTGAAATGCAAGCTGTTGTTTGCTAATTTCTCTCAAGTCTGACGATGAACTGGGGATTCAGTGTCGAAAATTTACTCAATAAACTTACTTATTTCCCAAAGGATGCCTTTCCATGAAAAATGATTAGATTATTTAATTATTCCCACCTTTTCTACTTTTATAACCCTTGTTTTTTATGTACACGTCCCTTCCTTTGCAGTGCCCAGACTGTATACTCTTTATCAAACCCTATCCGGGGGCTTTCGCATGGTGATCTGGGACCGAAAGCAGGATTTTACTTCGCGATTCTGTGTGTACGGAGGTACGGAGTACGATATGTGTAGCCAAATTCTATCCTAAACTAAGCTAGTTCACGTCCTTCGAATGGTTTCGCCGACATCCCATAGAACTCGCTGTCGGCCTTGTCGTTTGCATCAGGCGAAATGTTGTATGTTTTGACTGCTTCCATTCTTTTTGAATGCGTAGCTACCTCGAACATCCGAACGCTGACTGAGTTTTTTTCTATCAATGTCTCCTTCCGTGAAAATTTCAATTATTTTCAAGAGTTTTAAATTGTTATTATTTCTACTCAGTTTGTTATCGTCAGATGATCATATAACTTTATAGATTTATTGGACCTCCCAGCTGGTTACTAATTTTATCTTCTATAGCTGCACCCACCTATTCATACAGTTTTGAATTAGATTTTCTACTATAGAAACGTTTGTTATTTTTCATTTTTCCATTGTGAGCAGATGCAATATGTCCTGTGCAATCTGTGTGCCATCTTTCAACAGATGTCATGGTCTTCTACTCTTTCTTGATATTATTTATTTATGAAATGCATAAATGGTCAGCATAGTTTAATTTTTATAATCATAAATATTCTTGACCGTCTACTTATGCTGATATTTAGTTTTAATTCTTTAGTATTTTGATTTGTACGATAGTTCAACTCTAGTTATCACGCACAAACAGCTGCTTTTGAGATTAAATTTGAGAAGCCTATTCTTGGGTCTAACATATGTGCATGGGATTTATTAGATATTTTAATCTGCTGACTTTCACGTCCCTACATTACAGGCAAACCCTTTTATCTCAGTGATGAACAGTGATTATAGATGTATTTTGTGAGAGGTTTGATCATTTAATTAGTTTGCAATGATCCTTTTGTATTCGACTGACTAATTAGGTTTTTTATTCAGTGTTTTACTCATCAAATATTCTCGGCCAAGCAGACAGAAATGGTAATTTTAGTCCGTCTTATTTTTTACTACTTTTCCCTCAAGCATCCTTATTGGTCGCTGCGCGACTACCGGCGAGCGCTCGAGTCGCAAGGAGACGATCTGGTTATGAGACACACTTTGGCTGCGATTTGCAGTCGGGTAGAATTCAGCCAGCATAACTTGCTCTGCAGTAGTCCGCAGTCTTTATCTGGCCTTCCAATGGGTAAGAAACTCAAAACGAAACATTTTGAAGAAACGAAAATAAATTTTAGTTGATCCCATTTTGAAAAATGCGAGGCCTCGGTGGGAGTTAGACCTACTCAGCAGGAAAGGCTTTTGCGCAGCCAACGCCCTATCACTGAGCTATAAGGCTCCTTGTGAGCTGTGAATTTAATCACACTTGGGTTGATTTTACCCACCCAACTTACTACTTATATGGAATCCACCATAACGGAACAGCAAGTGAACTGCTCGCACAGGATTTCCGAAGCAATCATCCAGAATTCATCACTAGGCTCACTTTCTGGTTAGGGGGGAGGGGGTTGGAAAATATACTTAATTCAGTTCACCCAATTTACCCATAGCTTTATGAGGTGACTCATATCAGCCTGGAAACGTTTCATGTTTAGGGGGCACGAGCTGTACACTTAAAACCCAAACTGCAGTTTCCAGTTCAGTTCGGCAGACGACCGAATGCGGAAGCATAACTACACGTGTTTGGGGAGCTCGACAAGGAGTTATATCGTCTGATTCCCGAAAATACACCTTCGCCTGATAAATGACAACGTAACCATCAGACGCAAATTATTTCTATGTTATTTTGACATTTAAAAGGGCAAACATAAAGAGAAATGTACATAAACGATGAGATTTTAGTTGGTTGATTCTGAATTTCTTCTCTAGACACCGGTTTTGTAGTTTGTGATGAGTTAGTGGACCACAAACAGCATCAACAGCGGTGTAGAGGCTAAAACGAAGAAAAAATTAATTTGAAATTTGAACGAGACAAAAATAGAGAGAGTTCAAACCTATGTCAGTGGCTGTCAAACTAGGCTAATAAGAAGACAGTTTGACCATCGATGAATTTTGCGGCAGCCAATTAAATCTCTCCTGCTGACCTTTGCCCGATATTAAGACAGATTCAGGAAAATAAGAGTCAGTGCCCAGCAAAGGTGGTTTTCGCGGAGCAAGACCTCAATTATGCTTGCTGCCTTAATAATCTCGCCTCGGGCACCAGACTTTTTGCCACCTTTGACAAAGTTGATAAAACCCACATTGCAAGAACCTGGTTTCTGATTAAGAATCATGCTGCCTTTTCTAGGAAAGCAATCTTCGCAACAGCTTCATAGAAACTCTTAAGCTGCATCTTTTAGACTATAAGCTCGCACGTTGCATGCAGCTTTTTCAGCAAAAATTTCATTTCTTTCGATTCCAACGCAAACTCCGCATAGCTGGGAACTGAAAACTGCTGCCCAACCTAAAAACGCGTGACTATGTTAACCGCATTCAACTTCGTTTGTAGGAAAAGACAGAGTTTATTTAAATTTAAATAAGGCAATTAAAACTTTTTCTTTACCCAAAAAGAACCGGAAGATGACACGTTTTGCAGCTGTAAAAAAAATATTTTCATTGAAAATCGTTTTCAAAATATTTTTTTAACTGGCCAATGAAGATAAATCATTTTTCTAAGAGAAAGGACAATTTTAGAAGACATTTAAGATCATGTGTAAATTGAGTGAATGAAAGCCGGGGTGGACGGGCTTACCCGACGGAGTGGTGGCTAAAAGAAACAAAATAAAGTAAGTCTCCACGAATTAAGCACAGTCGGACCCCTCCATAATCCTCATCTCTCTAAAGTTTTTCTGTTAATAGTAATACAATATACTGTTTTATCGTAATTTTACCAGTTTTTAAAAATGAGCATTTTGCGTAACTTAATGTTTTCGGTATAAAACTTACTCCAGTCTATAGTGTGCGTAAGCCAGTAATCTGCGTTGCTAGCGTTGGTATTGCAAGCATAAAAGTCAATGGCTTGACTCTGCTTGACAGTTAACGTCATCACGCTATGAAGTACTATCGTCCGGTCCTCTACAATGAAAAGGAAAAACTTTCCTCAACAAACAGTTTGGAGTCGAAAAACAGTCACAGATTGAAAGGAAAACTTAGTTGGATTTCAAGACAAACTCACAGTTACTTACCAAGATTCATAATTTGTGAATATTTGGATACATCGTTTAGGGGCTTTTTACCTTGCCGGTAGAAGACAACATTGGACGTGCCCGTAGATATTTGCCTCGTTATCTAAGAAGAACAATATGCCGGCATATAAAGATTTCAGTGCAATTGGTTTGATGTAGGACATTTTCTGCATACTTTTAGTAAGGCAATCACGCCGTTACCGACTTCCAAAAACTTCTCATTTCAATCGTTGAGTTTTCCATACTCAGCTATGCTTCATCTGCGATCATCGTCTGATCGATAAAAGCGGCTCCCAGTCAATATTTAGTCCACATTAGAGGGCAGGAAGTGACGACACAGAGATATATGAGTTAATACTCAGATCTTCCAGTCAGCCCTATGTGGACTTATGTGGCGTCGTCGACTGGAGCACTAACATTCCAATATGTCCTCTATGACATTTACAAGCATGAGAGATCCGAGTCGCCATCCCACTTGTTTGAAATGTTGGCGTGTTTTATGCGAGATTGTGTATGTGGCAAGCACAAACGAGCTTTCTGCTTCTGACAGTCGCTGTGCTTAGTTCCTGCAGCAGACAGAGTAATGGCTTGCATGCTTAACCGATGCTAGGGAGTATTAAGAGGGAGCGAGGTCAACTGTTTCAGCAAATATTTCTCACCAGAAGAAAAAAATGACGCCCTTATATTTGTCATTGTACCTATTCATCGGTCCAGTTTGCGCGCATTAAATTCTGGTGTTTTGTTCGTATACTAGGGACTGTCGTGGTGCGCCCATGTTCGGGCTTACTCCGCGCCAAAAATCAGTTCCCTCTCCTCCCTTCAGTCTTATTGGCTTATTTATTTATCCAGAGCCACGTTATATGTCGAGTATGGTGGGATAAATAGCGCATAAGTCCTTCAGCAATGTAATCTAAAACGCGCATAAGTAATCGTTGGTGAGCACGCCATGCCATGGAGCACATCGCGGATAGCTTCGGCAGGGATTTTTGAATCATAAGCGGATGGATACGCAGATTTTTGGCTGTATTCTGCCATGATCAATTCATGAAAATCCCGGCCACCATTTGTTTAGATTAAACACTTATAACCCATTTAATAGACGGCGTTTACGGACCATCTGGACTATGTGTGTGGGCACCTCTATTTTCCTGATCTCATAGGGATCTCGGATTGATATGAGTTGAGTGGAAAAAACGCTGCATTAATCCACCTGGAGCTCTCTCAAGAATCTCCTCCACCATCAAAGTTTTGTAGAGCTCTTTCTGGTAAGCACTCGGTTTTTTTATAATCAATGACCTCCAAATTAAAGCTCCGTTGCGTCGTGACGCCAGTGAATTACTGCGTGGCCCTTGCTCGAAATTACATAGCTGGACTAAAATGATTTTTCTACTGAT
This sequence comes from Ligula intestinalis, assembly GCA_036362985.1. Taxonomy (NCBI): domain Eukaryota; kingdom Metazoa; phylum Platyhelminthes; class Cestoda; order Diphyllobothriidea; family Diphyllobothriidae; genus Ligula; species Ligula intestinalis. The sequence goes on from JAYGXS010000005.1 coordinate 37,644,234, forward strand.
TTGACGCCTCATTTCGCTAAGGTAGAAAAAAGGTTGATTCTCTATATACTGAGGTTAATTCATAATTGTAATTTGTAATTGCTGACCAAAAGCAGGTACAGGAGAGGAAAACATCTGTGCAATGTGGCTTACTTGACCGATTCCTATGGGGTTTGTCAGAATCGAGCAGGTCAATGTAACTGTGTGTAGCCCTTTCGCACGTATAACGAGTGGTAGGGAGTACTGGGGTTGAATTGAGCCTGAAAATGGTAAGAAGAGGAGGGGAAATAAATCGTCTTTTAGCCCTTGAATTAGACAAGGAATACGGAGGGTGGCGTTAACTTTCAAATCAATCCCTCTTCTCTTACCTATTTCAGCTGAGACTAAAGTAATGGCGTGACTTGTAGTGGTAATGAAGTATAAATGCGATGTTTTGTAAGCATCCTCTGGGCTATTTCAGTAAATTCCTTTGAACAAAACGGTGAGGCCTATCCGTCACGAAACCAGGTAGACAAAAACGCAAGAAATGACAGTGATAAGAGCTGTATGTCGCGATTCAATTCCAATTCCAGCGCCATTAGCACACACGAATGTCTCCTTTTCATTACTTCAAACCACTATATCCAAAATTCCTAGCATAACGTAACGTTACTGTCTACGAATGCTAATACATCGAGGACTAACTCGGCGGCAGGTCAAAGCTTCCAGCAGCTCCACCACTTCCGCTATTTCAATCCGTCCTCAAAAGAAAATCTGCGGCCCCTTTTGCCAATGAGGCAAAGTCCACTGAGGTGCTGTTTTTCTTCAACTGTGCAACAAGCTTTCATTAATAATCTGGTATTGGCAGTGCTTGCAAAGGCACTCGCATAAAACGAAGAGGTCCTAGATCACGAAGCTTCGTCTGCCCACACGCGCATCAATATCACATACTCACCGCCTGTATTCTGGAATCGTCAATGTCAATCGCCCCACTGATGGGCTCATGTAATGTAGAAATTAAACCATCTGGATTGCACAGACTGCATACAGAAACACTCACCTAACGCAATCTCCACCCCAGCCAACGTTTTTTTTGTGTTGGGACCCCACTCATGCAGGCCCTCTGAGTTGGGAAGGCACCAGTGCTGGATTTCATGGGGAATCACTGCGATTCTGTCAATCGCCGAACTTATTTGTTACTTATTTGTAGCATCACCTATAGGCTGTAAATACAGGTCCACTCCGCTACGTCTCCGCTTTTGGTATGATGTGGCTTTGAGCGCCAAAGGTGTATAGCTGTCAACACAGCCACACGTCTTCTCGGTGGTTTGGCGACAGTTTACAGCTTACCTGTGGCCAAGTCGTTCCAAACATTATCGGTCAAGAAGATTATGCTAATAGGGATGAGCCCCTGGCTTGAGAAGAATGTGATCCATTTGAGGCCATAGGACATATAGCCAGAAATAGTGACGGTACTCATGGTTGCAGAATCTATGAAAGTGCAAACACAAAAAAAACAAAAAAGGCACGAATGTCTTTAGAATTCCTTTTTGGGTTTGACTTATCTCAATAACCTACTGAGCAACCGGATTTTATGTTGATGGAATTGATTCTATTTAGTACATTGAAACAAATGTAAGTTACGTTAGACAGTTGGCCGGGAAATCTATACTTAGACGGCCCTACCAGACAGTTTTGTCATAAAATCGATGGTCTTGACATTCGCCACATGAATTCGCGGGAATAATTAAGGAAGGTTACAGACTTTGAAGCTTGACTAAAGGTTCCCGCTAGCTGCTTTCTGTTGTTAAATAAAAACGTTACGTGTGAATGTAAATCACAGTTTGGTTAAATATCTGCCCATGTATACGACAGCCTAAGACTTTAAAAATCCAAAGTGCCGAAGACAAAAGTAAGGGATTTTGGGTGAATTGAACTTTTGTCTATGCGAATGCTTAATGTGGTTCGGAGGAACTTAATTGTGCATCGTTCTCGTAACTGAATAAAACCATCAAACCACTTTTTCGGAACACTGAAACGAAAAGATAAAACGAACTGAAGACCACTCTGACATCGGGTTCATTTGGATGCGTCTCACCCCATTTAAATATTAGAAATAACGTACATAATATTATAAGCTTTGTTCAACATCATCCGAATAGCTGCTTAATTCAATAGCAAGTAATGAAGACTGGCAGAAAATAACTTAGGTGTGCAAATTTCCGTGAATCGTGTGCTGCAAGTGACAGTAGAGTTTGAACAGTGGGAAACTCACTTTTCACGATGGAACATGTGAATTGGGGTGTTGAACAGTTCCCGGTTGTGAATGTGATCTTATCTTTGCCAGACACCAAGCTCTGAAACGAAAGAAGTAGTGACTGTCATCTGGCGGCTTTTAGGTCGTGGCAAACATCTTGCTCCCTATCGCATAGCTCGGTACTTCCATCGTATCCCAGGCTGTTTCGTGGCTTAAATTTCATCTTTGGGAACTTAAGTAAGTTAGAAGATGCACTAAGGTAAAAAAACAAATCACGTCATTCCGTTTTGGGGTATTTTGAAGCATGTAGTGATCAAAGAAGAAAACCACATCGACTGAAAGGAGAAAGGAACGAAAACCAAACCCAGTTTACTCAAATTTAAACTGGAACCACCCGGAAATCCGAAAACAACTTCTTAAGTAGGAAAAAGTTCCTCGCTTACCTATCTCTTGCCCCCATTATGACACTTTCATAGATTTTTCCTGATGTAAACTTCTGATAGATGAACGAGAGGCTTGGTCATGAGCCACTTAACTATTAACAACTCACGTATTTTATACAGAGTCCTACAATGCTGATAGAAACGAACTGCCAAGTTCCAGTAAGTGGTTCAGACGGTGGAAATGCGACTAATGCAAAGCGACATTTATTGGTCTGACATTTTCAGATCTCTGTCAAACCCATTATCAGAGACTGCTACTAACTACAGTATGTGAGTGGCTATCTGGAAACAGGGCCCTATAAATATTGCCCCACTTATGCAATCTCTTACCATTTTCTACCAGTCCGTTTGATGAGGGGTTTGAGGAGAATCCAAAGCATCAGGCCAATACGTGCCATGTTACAGCAATCACATCTTCTTTCCCTGAATCCTTAAATTATCTTTTGACACTTCCCGAACCACATATTGCCAGCTCATATGACAGAACTCGCAACCTGGGAATCACTAGGGGAAACTTCCCAAATGGGACTATGGTCTGTTACCATCCACTTATTCCACTTTCTAATTTGAAGCTTTACTGACACCAGAAAAAGCCTAAGCCGTCCTTTATTTGGGTGATTTACGTGAAAAGTTAGGATCGCGTACTATTACTGTACCTACCTCAAAGCTGGTTCATCAAAATAATATACGGTTACTTAATTATACAGTTTTGCAAACGGTGCAATGTAACGAAAAAATCCATAGGCTGGGACTGCACTCCATTTAAGAGCAACAGGTAGGCACTCCTGGTCATCCGAAACTATCCGAAACATATTCATTTTCATAGTATATTTTTCTTTTTTAACTTTGACAACTAGTCTATTAGCTTATGGTTTAACCAACGTGATTCCATAATTTTCTAGGCTTTGCCAAAAACTCTAGATAGAAATGCACTTAAAATTAGATAAGTTAGAAGACCTTTAACGTTCCCGCCGCATGGTTGATTGGATAAATACAGAACCATGCGCCACAAAGGAAGTCTGTGTGCTAGTATGCACTTACGTCGTAGACACCCGGCAGCGTGGTTTTCGTTGAGAAGGGCTCATTCACTTTTCCCGACACCGTGCGTTTATCTCCTGGTAAAAGGGAGTAGTCCGCACCTGAAAAGCAAATATGTTTTAAATACTTTCACAGTTAGATTTGCACAAATCCTTCAGACTATTGTACTTGTTGATTACAGTGTATCGAACCAATGTAGTCAACCCTACTGACCACATTACTTACTTAATTTAGGTTTAAACTTATTCTGGCTTTCTTCATTTTGAAATTAACTTATGATCTCATGCCTTCACCATAAAGAGAACAAACAACTCCCATTTTACAGGCTAAACGGTTAACACGTCGGCTTGACAGGGGCGAAGTCTTGATTACAGGTTTTTCTCATACATTTTTTCTCACAAATGGCAGTAAGTCAAAAATAGTACTTATCAGTCACACTTACATACTGCGCATACGAGGGTGAGAGCAATGGAAAGGGCCTTCGGAAACTCCATTTTCTGAAAAAGAGGAAAGAAAAGTATGACAAACTGGTCGGAAAATGTATACTTAACACAGCGAGTGCTTATGGCGGTCGAGTCAAGTAGGCCTTAATTGCAACCTGGAACGGGCCTTATTACGTACATCAGCGCATCCGACTTCTTTGGCAGGCTGCAACAGAGCCAATTTGTTTGGTATCCCATAGACGGACGCGCTAAAGTTCAGGGTGTAATCTCCGCAATCGTTTAGCCAACTCAATGCTGTGTCCGCCACCGTTAGCACAACCAGTAAACAGGAAGAAGGCTCCCGGTACCAGTGGATTGAAATATTAAATCAGTGTCAAAGACCGAATTGTGAAAATGTTTACAACAAAGACAACCACTTTCTTAATCCCCGTCTCCCTTCTTATGAGGTTCTATAAATGTGTGAGCGTGGAAAGCTTGGAAGAGCGGAAAGCAGGTGAGGTAGTCACCTCGAAAATGCATTCTTGCTATTATTCAGCGCAGTGCACCGCCCCTGCATCACATTTTATTGGAGCTAACCGTGGGCATAGCCAAAACCGATGGTTGAACTGCCGTGATCAAATTTAAATAACCTCCAATCTTCAAAACAAGCAGCACTTCCTCATCGTCACGTCAAATTCAACAAGTTGATTCTACGAGAACCGAGATGCCCTGGCAGCTTGAACTAAAGCTTTTCGAGTCCAGACATATATTGGTGGTCTGGTTGAAGACCCTCTCAAAAAAATTCAACCTCCTAGGATATAAAAGAATGACTGTTTACACCAGATGCTTACTGGGCGTCGCAGTGCTCAGAAAATAAGGTCGGTAGGTCTTCAGCCATCAAAAGCAAGTAAGACATCTGCCGCTTTATAGATAAAACAATATACAGTACGTGCAAGATTTATGAGTAGTTTGCATCGAGACTGCGAGGGGACTCCATGGTTTCTTGCCAAAAAACTAGACTATCGAGTTCACAGCTACCTCCCCACCTGCTGAGCGACCATACAGCGAAAATATTTAGTCAGAAAAAAGCCATGGTACGTAGCAGGTATGGATAATATTTGAGAAATTGGCCTCCTACACGCGTCAAAGCAATATCAGCAACCAATATATTAAGTTTACAGACTAAATCAGCCGTTTTTGAGACAAACATTACGAACTTTATTACTAACTTAGAGTAGAATAAAAACAGATAAGTGGCGATAAAATGAGCAGGTATGAGAGACCGCACTCACTTGTGTGGTTGCCAGGCAACTGGGTCTCAGCTGACAAGTGCAAGAGCTCTCATTACGCGGGGGTTTATGTAGGTATCAGCGAGTGCTGTAGCACAGCCCGCCTGCACATCGTCCTTGCTGACGAACACATGGCACTAACCAATAGGGAAGCAGGCTCTACCCCCAGAATTTTAGCTATGCCAAGTTTCGGGGTTTATGTCTGCAAGCCGTTGCGAGACAAGCTAGCTCTTCAAAATTATGTAAAGACGAGCGCAGCTCCCCCCTTCCTTCCCTCCCCACGGCCCGAATTTCCGTTAAGGTCGCAGACCTGCAAAAAAATGAGCGCTGCAGTGTTTACGCATGCCGTGGGAGGACATGTGACCGCCACCGCTGAAAAAAGGGTTACATTTGACTGGCTCCAGCTAGGGCTATGTTGGCGAACAATTGCTAGCTCTCGTTTGAAAAATTAGCCGACTGCGGGCTTCAGAGTAAGCAACATTCCCCCAACATGAGGTCTAGCAAAGGTTTCAGAATCCGCGAGCTTCATCGGAATGATAGAGAGATTCCACAGTGTCAGCACCCAACAATTACGATAAGTGTCCTGAATATAGATAAATAAAGATAGCTCTCTTAAACGAAGGATAACTCCGCTGAATTGCGATAATTCTGGGTGGCTAATTAGATATTGCTGTGGCGTTTAATCAAAAACAAAACTGGTGATATGTAACTGTTCGTGCCGGATGACACGACGACGACGACAGTTTTCCCGTCGATTTCGACTATGGGCACCACGCGCTCCAACAAGCCGCAGCAAACGCTGAAGCAGGCCGCAACACACATAAAGGCAAGCTAGGCAAGCAACATGAAAGCTACGGCCACAGCAAGCACGAGCAAAAGTGGCACGAGAGAAAACAGGAGTTTAGGCAAACTCGCACAGAATCTACCCACTCGCTTGCCACTCCCACCTCTGCATCCGGTGTAAAGACAAAGTCAATAAAACCGTGGATGAGGTGGGTGTAGGTTGCTGGCGCGATAAACACTCAGCACGCGCACACTTGACACAGCCATCTCGCTAGATATGCACTCGACTGCGTGGGAGCACCAAAAAGGCCACATTAAGAGGGAGCCATTGCAGCTTGACTCTCAGTCCTCCCTCTTCTCCCATACGCACACACAAACAGACGCGTACAAAAGAAGCAGCAACGTAGGGGGCCCAATTTTTCCCGTCAGTTGGTAAACCTTCCAAGCCACGGCTTTTAGCGCACCGTGATATATTCAAGCGCATTCGGATTTATTAAAGTGAGGAGACAAACGCGCCGAGGTCGACCTCACTCTCTCTTCCACCGCATAGTGACCACCTAGCTTTCCGGAAACCTGAGGTGGGGTCTTAAACCCAGTGGGAGCGCGAGCGCAGTCACCAACAGGAAATCAGAGGTGGGAGAAAGTGGCAGCGCCTTCCAGGCCGCAGGGACCGTGCATACAGACCATTGGATCTCAGAAGGGTGAGAGCAACCCTGCATGAAGCCTGGGCCAACATCCTCCTGAGAGGGGTTAGCAGTCAGTCAACGACTGAAAGGCACTACCCATGCTCCGTCGTCGGTTGGCGTCCGTGGGCGGGGCTGAAAGGAGAGCAAGAGAAAACTGGTGAACTTTGCAATTGTGGGCGTGCAAAAGAAGAAGAGGAAGAGGAAGAAGAAGAAGAAGAAGAAGAAGAAGAAGAAGAAGAAGAACAAGAACAAGAACAAGAACAAGAAGAAGAAGAAGAACAAGAACAAGAACAAGAAGAACAAGAAGAACAAGAAGAACAAGAACAAGAACAAGAACAAGAAGAAAAGGAGGAGGAAGAAGGAGGAGAAATGAGTTAGTAAAAAAGTAGAAGAAAGGATAGGAATAAGAGAGTGAAAGATGGAGCTAGGGAGAGGAGGCGAGGAGGCGAGGAGGGGAACGCAGGCAGGCCGAGAGAGAGGGAAGGAAATCAAGTATAAAAGAACAATGAGAGCAAAAGCTCAGCTTACCTTGCAGCAAATAATCTTCAGTAACTACTGAGGCTGACGTTTGTGCTGAAGGCAGAGCTGTATGCGCGGCTATTATGAGTGTGAGTGCGGTAATGGAGCGAGTAATGGAGCACGGTGGAACTACGGCACAGAGAAGCAATCGCATAGAATCAATAGGTCTAGTGTTAACTGGACTGATGTAGCCTACGTAGAGAATTGTGACGTCGCTAATCGTTTTCGTACGCATGTTCTCAAAGGGCGCTTCAGCACGTTCAGACCAGGTGGAGTTACCCCCTGAACCAAGATAGCATAAGTCAGTATTTTAAGCCGCCCCCCACCCTATCTCATAACTCCGTGGCGCGAGCTAGCAATGCAGCTACATAAATCGATTATCTGATTTTTCCATGCCGTCGTATGAGAGGCGAGCCGTCGGGGGCGTCCAACAGCGTGCTTATTCGCCTGGGATTTGGTGACAAGCGGCTGCACACAACGCGAGTGTGCCAATGCTATGTTGAGGTACAGAACGAAGGGGAGTACTTCAGGAAAGGACACGGTACCCAATACGGTTATTGCCGAGAGTCCGACACTTACTTGGGTTGACGACATACACGTCCTGGGAGAAGCGATACTACCACCAAACCAGGCTTATTGATTCTAGACGGAGCTGTTATTGGGTAGTAAAAGGCAAGACGGTATTCGACAATTTCAGCAAGAACGGCCTCCACTTACCTGGGGGAGGAGGCTCTCACCTGGGTTCCCGACAAACTTGACGATGCAGTCGAGTACCGGGGCGACTAGTGAGTGGGGCTGAGGCTGGGGCACCCAGAAGGTAACGGCCAGGTCGAACGAACCAACAGTACTCTCATCCAACTCCTAAAAACTTTCGAGAGCGGACTTAACCAGAAGGTCTGGGACGAACGAGTCTCTTTTGCTATGATGGCCTACCGTGCTGCGGAACACGTATCAACCGGGTATGCCCCATTCTTTATGCTTACAGGGCGTCCCTTTCGGCTACCACTTGATTCCCGTGTACCGTCTACTCTTCTTCTTCAATACACTCCATGCTCATATGCATGGCAACTACAGGAACTTCTTCGGTCTACCCATAACATGGCTCGACAGCGCTTAGGCGCGGCGGCAGACCGGCAAAAAGAATATTTTGATAGGCAGGTGAACGGCATCCCTTTTCAGCGGGGCGACTGGGTGTGGCATGAGCGACACTTTCCGCCCCTGTGTTCGTCGGCCAAGTTTCACCACTTTTGGGAAGGTCCCTTTGTGATCGTGGCGACTCACAGCCCTACTATGTGTGTACTGCGCGAAGCCCTTGACCCTGACGGTCAAACCTTCACCGCCCGTTTTGGAAAGCTTAGGCCTTACCGCGCGCACCCACCCAACGCCACTGATTCTAACCTTGCTATACTACCTCCTTAGTTAGTCCCACCACCAGTTAGGGAGGAGACTGTAGAGACTTTGCCGTCAGCGAGCCCTGCGGACAGGGCTCTGTCTGAGGGGGGGAGAGTGTAACGGTGGGCATTCGAATCCGGGGTGGCTTAGGAAAGGGGCTGTTTTGAGCTGGTTGATCGAAGTGTCTGTTTTTGTGCCTCTTCAGGTGAAGGAGCTGCAGAATCGACGCCGGAAGTAAAAATTGTATCTGAGGGGCCTACGGAGTGAATTATCCTTCCCTGCCGAACCATTTATTCGCTACCACCCTTGTGTTGATGTTTGCCACTTTCGTTCTTCGCCCGTTTCCTACTTGCTTTCCCCCCCCCCCCCTTTTCGTATTCCCTTTATAATAAACTCTGGTGCCCACCTTCACTTCTATCGCCTTACGTTTGCCTGGAAACGAGTTAGAAAGAATGACTGAACCAGTTGATGAGAATAACCTCAGTGAATTTGCAGCTATCAACCAAGGACCTGTTTTGAGACAGCAAGAATCATCCTCTGTTCTGAATTTTAAGCAGGAATTCGGCAAGACTGCTACAATGCGAATGCAATGGCAGGAATGTTTGGGCAGGGCTCAAGGTGCAAATGAATGCACTGCAGGTCCTAGAGAAGACTGCGAGTAAGGACGAATAAACCTGGGTGGAGCTGGGACTAAACTGCTAGTGACGTTAAAGGATTCTAATGCTAGTGAGGCTGGTATAAGGAACCATGCTTAATGGTAGTACTAGCAACTAATAGTAGCAGTGGTGCAAAAGACATCGTACATAAGGACAGTCACGCCAATTAAAAGGCAATTTTGGCTTATATGCGTGCAACTTACCTGGGTGTCCTGGCAAAATGGACGCTGCAATAATGAAGTGAAGCGATTAGTGAGTGGGCTTAGGGCTGGTGGTGGGGGGTGTGTGAAGTGCCGGGTGTGTCGACATCACGATCAATGCCGCTGTCGTGAATGCGCGTGTGACCTAGTAGGCCTATGCGATGAGAAAATTATCGGGAGCAGTGTGGGCAGTGAAGGTGCCTGTTTTTACCGCTCTTCTCCACACAGATTGGTCCTGTGCTAGCTCCCCTCCCCCAGTTCGTCCTGTTGATTTGGAGACGCTTCAGGGAGTTCTTCAGGGTATCCTTGTAACGGCTTTTCTGTCCTCCTTTGCGACGAGTGCCGACGGCGACATTGCCATCGAGCAGTCGCTTGGGTAGCCGTTCATCGTTCATATGTACCACGTGACCGCTCCAGCGCAGTTGTATCTGCCTGAGCATGGCCTGGATGCTGAGAACTCCCGTTCTCTCCAGGATTTCCATGTCCGGAATCCTCTCCTGCCACTTCACCTTCAGTATGCGGCGTACGCAGCTGATATGAAAGTGGTTCAGTTTGCGCGTTTGGCTAGCATAGACAGTCCAAGTCTCCGCTCCGTACAAGAGTGTTGACAGCACAACAGCCTTGTACATCTTCAATTTCGTTGACAGTTGAAGACCATGACGATTCCATATGGAGGCTTGGAGCCGACCGAAGGCTTGGCTAGCTTTGGAGATTCTGCAGGCAACCTCGTCATCGATTCGAGTGCTGCGTGAGAGTTTACTGCAGTTCGGCTCCGTTGACGTTGATGCGTGCGGGGTTGAAGTCAACACCTGGCTGCGGTTGATGCATAACCACCGTCTTTTCCATTATGATGGTGAGGCCAAAGTTGGCGCAACCTGCTGCAAAGAGGTCCATGCTCCTTTGCATTTCCGCTTCGGTGGTGGTGTTGAGAGCGCAGTTGTCCGCCAACAGCAGATCATGGACTGTGGTTGTGGAGATGCGCGTGGGGGCCTGCATCCGACGAATTTTGAGGAGGTTTCCCTCCGTTCTCTAATTGATGGGGAATCCGGGACGCTCATCACGGTAGGCGTCCATCAGCATGGCAGAGAACATGAGACTGAAGAGGGTGGGATCAAGGACACAGCCTTGTTTCACTCCGTCGGTCACTGCGAAGGCTTCAGGCAAAGTTCCGTAGTCCATGACGCGCGCCATCATCCCATCATGGAATTGTCGAACCATTTGGGCGAAGTGCTCTGGACAGTCAAACTTCTGCATAACTTTACAAAGTCCGGGCCAGTTCACCGTGTCGAAGGCTTTTGTCAGATCTACGAACGTAGTGTAGAGGTGGGTGCGCATCTCTTGACATTTCTCCTTCAGCTGACGCACGGCAAATATCATGTCAGCGGTACCGCGGTGACGTCGGAGACCACATTGGCTTTCTGGCAGGAGCCCTTGTTTTAGATGGCTATTCAGACGATTGAGAAGAATACGTGCCATGATTTTACCGGCAATATTCAGCAGTGAGATTCCGCGGTGGTTGCCACAGACTTGACGGTTCCCCTTTCGCTTGTAAAGGTGGACAATTGTGGCGTCTTTGAAATCCTGCTGACAACGTACAGAACCTCTATCACAGTGGGTAAACCCTAGTAACTGCGAATTTCAGACCTGGTTCCTTAGGAGAGGAGAAGTCATGGAAGACCACAGTGGTGGGAATGGGAGAATAGGCAGTAGGAACTTGACTGTCAAACGACCGTATGTCCGCAAGCCAGTGGGTGGGCGGAGTGTTAAGTGATCAGAATGTAGGGGATTGCCAGAAACTCTGCGCAGGCTTTGTTCCTGCGGCCAATGGTGCAGTCTGGTTGATTAGAGTTCTTAAGGGGCTTATGTCCAGTCTAACAGTAGTTGCTTGACCTTGAGACTGGCGTAGGCGACCGGAATGTGCGCTCATAGGCAGGGGTGAACCTTGGCGCAAGGATCGTTTGCGCAGAGTGGGTCAGCACACCTCACGCAGCTACCTTCCCGACTGACCGTTGATTAACGACCACCGTTCTATGACTGCTGCCTGTTTGCTGGATGTCAGCACCACTTCGAAATCTCAGACAAATAAAGGAATATTTCCTCTGCTCACATAATGTTCTTCAAGAAATAGCACTTTTTATAAAATTCCCCTTCTCTCGTGTTCTTTCCTTTAGCCAATACGGCGGTAGCACTCCGCTGAATTTCGGATCATGGATGGCGTTCACCTTTCCAATCTCGCTTCTCTGCCTCTTTGCCATGTGGATTGTGATTTGTCTGGTCTACCTCGGCCCAAGGTAAGCTTAGGCAATGCAATTTGGTTGTGCATTGTTGCTTTTGTAAATTTCCTTTGATGTGGCAGATCTTAAACGCAATTAAGCCAAGAAACAAGATGATTAAGTCGTGATATCAGAAAATGCTTACACATTTTACTATATTACTTGGAAGAAGTGACTAGTAGGGTATGCTTGCTTTGGAAGGAAGAAGATGCTATCGCTTAAACAAGAATTTTCTTCGCCAGACATTTCGAAATGCATCACGGACTCCTTATCGGAGACATTCGTATAAACAGTAGCGGAAACTGTAAGCAGTAGCAGTTTACTTTTTCCGAACTCACCAGCGTCTGCCTGCTTTTGAGGTCCGTTGTGGTAATTCATTTCTTAGGTGCTATGTACCAATAGGGAGTTAAAAGGCATTTGCCTATATTTCCCTTAATAAACCAGACCTGACGCGACATCTCCTGCAGTCAGGCAGCCAAAGAGGATGCTATCCGTATGGCTATCACCGAAACACACTTTGGGTGATGCAGGTTTATCAGTGCTCAACTTAGCTGACTAAATATATTAATTACGCCTAAGGTAACGTGTTTGAGTTATTGGCTGGGCCAGTGATGAGGCGGGTCTTTTATGACAAAATATTCTGGTTCATAACGGAGTCAGGGTTACCCCCAACCTAAAGAAAACGACATGCGTGGACTGCATACCACGTCATAGCAGGCGGCAGATTCTTGTGCATGTCCTTATCGACAGCTAGTTGCTGTATCGACAACAGAAGGAACTCCAAATCACAAGTCAGGGAAGAAGGAATAAACCGAAACAGCTTTGCTGTGTTAACGTAGCCTTACCATGGCTGCCCCAAGCGCCGCGTAAAAAAGCCAATCGATTCGGATCCGATGCACGCTTGTCGGGTACTTTGTTCTCCCCGGCCGATCAGGAACAGATGGACAGTTGAACAAAGCAAAGATCACTAGATTAGCAGAATTTAGTGACGTCATAAAATTGTGTTACCTCTCATTCAGCTGCAGACGGTCGTCGCCTAGTCATAAGAGGATTAACTGTCCAAGGTTGAAACTTGATAGGTACAGGGAGTAGAAACAGTAAGTCACAGATGTGGGCGCATGGTAAGGGGTAGAGGGGGGGAGTTTGTTGTCACATCATGGCAGTTCGTGTTAGTGCACGTTCATGAAGGTGGCGTTACCCCCTGATCGAGGATAGCATGAGTCAGTATTTTTAGCCGCCCCCCACCTTATCTCATAACTCCGTGGCGCGAGCTAGCAATGCAGCTACATAAATCGATTATCTGATTTTTCCATGCCGTCGTATGAGAGGCGATCCGTCGGGGACGTCCAACAGCCTGGGATTTGGTGACAAGCGGCTGCACAGTAAGTGAGCATGCCAATGCTAAGTTGAGGTACAGAACGAAGGACATGGTACCCAATACGGTTTTTGCCAAGAGTCCGACACTAAGTTGGGGTGACGACATGCACGTCCTGGGAGAATCGATAATACCACTAAACCAGGCTTATTGATTCTACACGGAGCTATTATTGGGTAGTAAAAGGCAAGGGGGGAGTTTGTTGTTACAGCATGGCAGTTCATGTAAGTGCACGTTCATGAAGGTCGTTAAAGGGGGGGGGGGTTGTGACAGGGGACAGGGTAGCAGGCAGGCTTAAGGGTGGTGAGGAGGCGTAAGCGGGAATGAGTTTTTCGATCGTTACCACGGCAATGCGAGGCAGCTGAATGAGAGGCCACGAAATTTTATGACGTCATTAAATTCAACTAATCTAGTGAGCTTTGCCTTGTTCGAATTTCTTCCAGCAAAACAGTGGTTCGATTTTCCCAAAAGATGCAAAATTGTTGGCGTCAAGCTCGTGAGGCAGCGACTCGACCGAGGCACAAACAAGCTGAGATAAGTAAGCAGAGCCAGTTCTGAGTGCAGCTTCCCAAACACTAAACCTAGCCTGGCCAACAGAACCCTACTCAACAACCGTGCCGTGTGGTAGTTGGTCTTTAAGGGACTAAACTATCGGATATTCACGAACTCAGATAAGTAGGCTACACATTTGCATGGTTTCACCGCGTGACTGATTGTCAAAATCGATTGTTTGCCAGTGTGTCCCATGTGTTTAGCTCGTTCCTCCCAACTCCAGAGCCTTCCTCAGGTGCGCTAAAAAGCCAGAAGGACAAGATCTCGACAAGGATGCAAACGAGACCCACCATGCCTTCCTTGTCACGGAAGGCACTACGCGAACAGACACCGAGGTTGAGGTAGAAGAGAATAGGGACGCCTCTGCGACTATAACTTCGGCTGCACAGAAGATCGTTAGAGAAAAGATTCTTGCCCCGGGGCTCTACCAAGTAAGCTTTGCAATTCCTGCCTGGTCCTTCCTGAAGGCACAAATTTTCTCCATGCGTGGGGACAACATTCGGAAAGTGGTTCGATCCTTCAAAATATTCGTCTTAGTCTATTGTGATATGCGGCTTCAGACGTAGGAAAGACTCACTAGTTATGAGGGCTCGCACATTGTATTGAAAAACGGTGGCTGGGCCCATGACTTACGAACATGCTTCCAACCGCCCTCATCTGGCCCTTGAGTTGAAGCCAACACTACTGCAATATGTTGAGTCTGTCCTTTAGGTCTTCTAGTCCAACCGATCTTTATTTATCAGAGCTTTCATATAGAGGTTGTAACTGGTAGGTATATTCGTGATGCTCTTCTATTGTTCTTCGGAAAAATGGCATGTCTATTCTAAATTTAAACAACGTCTTACTACTAGTATTTGTCTAACACTTTGACCCGTATAAGCGGTGAATTTTGTTGCGTGCTCCACAGATTAAGCGCAGTACCAGTGTCCTTGATGTTAAAAGGTTTATTGTGAGGCCAGATTGCCCAGCATCAATCGCAATCCCAAACACACCTTGCTACAATTGAAAGGCTAGCGGATGCCTGCCTAATGTATGTCAAAGGCAGTAAACCATATACGTGGACCACACACGAGCTGGTCTCACTGACCATACCAGGGTTTCAGGAGACCGTCTGGGATCACAGATCGCCAAGCGTGCTACACAGGGCGCGTTAAGGTGCCTCCATCGCAGGGGGTAAACTAAGTTGAACACGAGCAACGTTGATCTTCAGGCCCGGTTACTCAGGAGGGAAGAAGTCATGGGAGGCCAGAGTGGCAGGAAGAGTATATTCTGTGGAGAAGGGAAGGAGAGAATAGGCAAGAGGAAATTGGCTGTCAGACCACTACACAACCGCAAGCCAGTGGATGGCGCCTGGAGTGATGTCTGCTCGGCAGTCGCCCCATGGGGTCCTTTGTCAGTTGGCCTGCGATTTGCTGTTCCAGAATCCGGGAACAGCAACCATTTACAAATGTACTTTGACTTGAGGTAGTCACGACAGGCGCTTACAAATGCACTTCCTATGGAACTCGGCACTGTACTCCTCATATGTAGTTGGCAGTAATGCACGTTTTAGTTTTCTGCTCGTACATATATATGTCCACTTATTGAAAGTGCCGTCTCTTCACCTTACAGATATGGAGAAATATCGTGCCTTATCATCTTCGCTCTGCTTATCGTGCTCTGGATTGGTCGCGAACCGTGAGTACCCGGTTGGTCACGTTTAATGTCCATTACTACGGATGACAAGGGCAGAGTAATACAGTAGGTTGAATTTGGCTACTGGTGTAACCTAATCTTTTCGTCAAGGTATGTCGACGATGTCCAGGCCACAGTGTTCTTCGCGATATTGGTATTTCTGCTGCCGGCAACCAATCCCCTACGAGTGCGCTTAAATGAGGCGGAAAGCGGTAAGTTACTGTCATACTTGATAGTAACACTGTAGTGTCCATCACTTTCGGGTTGTCCTTTTTGAATTCAAAGGCCACTGCCCCAGATATGGTGTAGCCAGGTAGACATGTGCTAGATGTTGCACACGAATGTATTGAAAAATAATTCCCTTAACGATCCACAAGATATATGTCTTCATTGTGAGCCTGGTTACGGACGTAAAATAAGCCACAGTTTGGATGCATGAACTATGTACAAGAAATAATGTTTGATTCGAACAGACAGACTGCTATTTCCCCCAGATGAATGTTAGGAATAGAAGACAGACAGGATAGCAGAGAACAGTTTCCGCGTGAACATAAAACTCTGCGCGTGCCTCTCAACTTGTCTCGTGTCCGTCAGCAAGTCATCTCGTCTGCAGCTTGTCCTGTATCGGCAGCACGCTCTCATGCGAGCAGCAGAATGTGCCTTCTGTTCGCAGCCTCTTATGTAAGGGCCAGCAGTCTTTGTCCCCTACATCTTCTTATTGGTCCCTTTGTGGGGGCAGACTCCGTGTAATGCCAGTGACCTCAGTATGACATGTGGTGGCCCTGTTATGCGTGCTTGGCCCGTTCAGCATTCGCCCTTTGGCTTGTGGATCTTCCTTGTTAATCTTGGCCTCAGGATGGCCATCTGGTGCTGGCGGGTCTCTCAGGGAGAGGCATAACTTGGCCGCATTCTAACCCGTGTTCACGGCCCTTTGGGACTGCCGGCTAGCATCTGTTCGTTGTCCCTTTTCAGGCGTAACCTCAGGATGACAAGGGTGATGACTCATGTGCTGGACCGTCCTAACACACACCATTAAGGTTGGCCCTGTTATCTGCCTAGACATAAATTTGCGCCATCTAGTTCGATTAAAAACATTATTTAAACTAAATGTTAGGGAATGCTGACACCTCACTCGTTTCAAACTTATGGTTGCAGTTGTCTGCAAAACGATTTGCATCACGTCTCGCGCAGTTTACTTTGGCGTGACTGCCAAAAGGCGCCTATGTCATATGAAGTGTTTTAAAGTAGTCAGTATGCCCTACATACATACATAGCACTATGTCCTTTCTGTCTTCTCAGTTTGCCGTCATCAGGCTCCCAACTCCTGCATCTCGGTTGTTAGCATGAGTAGTTGCTTAAATACAGGAGTCAGAGACATAAGGGTGAGCGGAATCGTCCCTCATTCGTGAAAGTGGTCAAACGGTCTAGGGATCAATCCCACCTCTGACATTTCATATTCATTCCTACCTCGTATATTTCGAATCTCGACTTTGCGGACCACCTCATTGGGCCTCATTGGTTTGCACCTACGATTCTTTGATGATCTGAAAAACGTACTATTAACACACATTTATTTATTTTTTAGTAGTGTTATAGTTTAAAATTGTTTTCCTGCTTTTCCAGATTAACTGGGGTCTGCTCGCGCATAATCTGCAATTCTGCAAACGATCTCTTTCGAAATGTTCTGCTGTATCAATGTATTGATTAGCTGCCGTTTACTCGTAAGGAGTTCAAATGCGTTTGGCACTTTTTCCCTTAATAAAGCTGACTTGACCCGGGGTCCCGAAGATGGACCCTTGCCGGCTGCTTACAGCCAACTGAACCTTATTTATTTAAGTATTTATCGAGTAAACCTTGTTATTCCTTTAATAAACTGTCATAGAGCTTCGCCGGCGATCATGCAATTGACGTATTTTTGAATTTTCCTCCTGTATCGATACATTTTCTAGCCACTTTGTTACCAGTAGGGAGGTCAAAGGCGTTTGCGTACCTTTCGCTTGATAAAACTGCACTGAACTGAAATATTGCGGGTATTTGGCTAAAAAATTTAGATGATAAGGCTTTCAAGCGGATCAACACTCGCCTAATTACCTGGTCACAGGCAAACAAAAGATGCAGCTGGGGTGTCCTGCTACTTATGGGCGGCGGATATGCCCTTTCAAAAGTCATTATGGTAAGCCACAACCACACATCCCTCACTCACTTCTTTGTAGATCGGATCAGAAAGCACTATATATAGGAAAGGACGAAATATGCGACCCCCTCAGGCAATAAAGGAGACTTCAGCATGGAATGTGGGATAGGTTGCAGCAGGCATTTTTGGGGGTGGGGCTTAATGATGAAAAGGAGTCGGGGACAAATTATTTATGATAAGAACATTCAGTAATTTTTCCCAAAAACAAGCTAATTTCAAGACCTTGGAGGGGAGAGAGAAGAAGACCAATTAACCACCAATGCCGTAAGTTAAGAGATACCTTCGCAGCGCAAAATACGCTCACACCCGCATATGGTGCCCTGCGCAGGTATCTCCAGACTCACGGCAATGGTGATTACTTAGTCCTC
Organism: Ligula intestinalis; assembly: GCA_036362985.1. Taxonomy (NCBI): domain Eukaryota; kingdom Metazoa; phylum Platyhelminthes; class Cestoda; order Diphyllobothriidea; family Diphyllobothriidae; genus Ligula; species Ligula intestinalis. Next base: position 37,662,313 of record JAYGXS010000005.1, read on the forward strand.
CTCCCCACCTTTCCCCTCCTCCCTAATGACGCTTTATTAACCCTTACCCCTCATAAATGTTGCTTGTTTTTTTTTGAAGATTTTATTTCTGTAAATATTTCCACCCAGCACGCCGAACTCGGCTACTGACGCAGTCTGACATAGTCCGCAGTGGCCAATCGATGCCCCACACCAGAAAATTATTAATTTTCTACGCGTTCAAACTTTTGTATTTTACACACGCCTTAACTAGCTCCCAGTTGTTGCTGCTTCCTATCTCTGACGATGCACTCTTCCAGGGATGCGAAAGCTCAGAATAACAGGCAAATCGTTCCAGTGTTCGGCCCTTCTTCTTCACGGAAATCGACAAGAAAATCTCCGGGAATATCTGCAATGACCAACCGACCCCATTGTCTTCTTTTCTTGAAGCCAACTAACTTCAATCCGTCCAGGAACAACAAAAAGAAAGCAAGACCAGCATTCTTTAAATCAGGTCCACCTGGGAATATCGTCTTTCCACAAGCATCCAATCTAAATGAATTTGCAGACGTTGCACGTTTTCACGTGGGCCTAAAACAACTAACTCTAGCCAAGTCATTCCCATAACTTCCTTAGGGTAACCCGCCGAAACGAATGTGAGGGTTTTCACCATTCTCCAAAGCAGAGGAAGAAGAACAACCACCACCTTACTCTGAAGATGGAAACAAGCGAGTGTCCAAAACATCAGTCTCAAAATAAAACGGTGCATGTCCCCGTACATTCTTCTTTCTCTTCTTTGGAGGGTGGTGAAAACGATAACATATCTGAACCTAAATTCTTCATATATGTGAGGGTGTTTAAGCGTGTGAGTTTATATTTCATTTAAGGACCTCCTTTGCTAAAAAACCTGTAAGTTTGTGTTCCTTCGTAGAAAACGGCGTTGCCAAGGACTTAAACGCTGTTCTTATCATTTTTATTTTGGAGAAAACTTATGCCAGATTCAAGCTTTCTTGCTAAGATGCAAGGCGCGCACATGTCACTTGTCTTTTCTTCTTTAGGTCAGTAGACTGTCCAACATGATCAGCGAAATCCTTAGTGCTATGAGAACAATTCCGTCCCTCGCCAATATCTATATCGTCGAGCTCATCGGCGGCATCCTAACGCAGGTTATCACTAATACCGCTACAGTGACCATTCTGGTAACCATCGTTTTAGACTTAGTAAGTTCTCGATTACCCTCACAGTCTATAGCACCTTTTGCTCAGACTGCTATCAGACAAACCTGTGCGCTATTCAATGGCTTAAAATGCTCCCGAGTTGCTTTTCCGATGGCAGAGAAAAACCCAGCATTTGCAAGGTAGCAGATGGATAGAGCCGTATACCCATACAATGTGTGACCTAATTGATACAAAGTGCCAAAATTTGCGAAGAACCGATTATCACTCACAAATTGATGTTAAATAATGTACAAAATATAAAGTCTAAATTTGCCACAAGTGAAACCAGCAGGATTTGTTTGTACAAATACATTGCGGGAGAGCTTGTCAACTGATTCCGCTCTTTGCATGAACAGGTCCTTTTTCAAAGCGATGAATATGCAATACTAATGTCAACATTTAAGTTGGATAGGAAAATTGGCAACGGGAATTAACAAAGATACAAGGTTAGTGAACTTTTGGCATGCGATTAGAAGGGCAGTTGGAGACAAGCCGCACAGTCTAACTGCTCATATAGGTCGGGTTTCTCCCGCAGTATATAATAGGGTGCTTCCATGTAGCGCAAGGTCCGATTTGTTCGCACTCGGACAAAAACTTGGAACGATGTGTTGAGGTCAACAAAGTGACTACTGTCTAGCAGGTTTTTTGTATGGGAGAACCGTATCACTTTGTTTTCTTGTTTAAAAAGCCAATTAGGTAAATTTTCAGTGGCCCTAGTCACCTTTGCGTACGGCCAATGTGCTTGCATCTACAAAAGCACGTGAATTCATAGAAGCAGTTTGAGGTGGCGTGCAAAGACATGGCTTCCTTCGACCGGTTAACTGGAGGGTGTTTATTACGAGTGAGTAACACTAGTTCAGTTGCATTATACGTTCTTTGTATGGGGCAACGTAGCCGTCGCTTAATTGGGCAGGAGTTTCCTTGGTAGTGATCTTGGATACAACAAGCCGTAGGTTGTTTTCATACGGTAACCGTGAGAAGTTTTTTTTAAGTTAATAAAACTGATTAACTAAAAAAGGATTTTCTGAAAATAAGAAAAAAAGTCCTAAAATTTTGTTGATGGCGTTGGGCTTGTACATAGAATAAAGGCGCAAAAAATACAGCTTGAATTGAGCTCGAATCGAGAACGAATTGTTGTCGAAAAACTTGGAAATGCGGAGTTTTTATTTCGAAAACTTTCCTTTGCCCAAAACCCAGTAATTATGGATTTTTTGAAGAGTTTTGGTGATCCTAAGCATAAAATTTGGGCTTTTTACATAAGATATCACTATGTCACACTGAACCTAACACTAGGCCTTACTCTAACCTTTATCCTAACCCTAAATCTAACACTCACCCTTACCCTAACCCTTACCCTTACCTTAACCCTAAGCCATACCCTAACCCTTACGTAACCCTTACCCTAACCCTAACCTCTGACCCTAACCATTACTCTAATCCTCACCCTAATCCTTACCCTTACCCTAACTGTGCTCAAATCAAGCTCGAATTGCTGTTGACAAACCTAGAAATGTGGCATTTTGTTCCGCCACTATAAAGGAAACTCCTGTTTTTAATTCTATTTGATATATTGTACACCTTAAAGTGTAAAGGTTTATAAAAAGGCTTTTTCGAACCGAATATTCCGTAGATTTCGGCCGTAAGAGCTGCTGTATTTTTAAGTGCAAAGTTAAGGATAGCCATGTTGAAGTAGGACCTCTTTTATCCAGGCAATCTCTGCAGGTGGGGTTTCACTGGAGCGAATATTCTTAGCTCTCTGCAAAAGTAAAATAAGGTAATGATGAAAAAACTTCAGGAAATTAAAAATTTAAAGGAGATCTAAAAAGTACTAGCAGTTTGTGTATAAATGCAAATTATTTTCAAATAGCTTCAAATTCGTTAAACTTGATAAATGCCTAATGGTGGTTGATAATTTCCTGCAAATTTAAATATATAAACCTTCATTCAATTACTTGATAGATTTATTTCTGGCATTGCAGTTCATTTGTATTCATGTCGAATATTTCATGATTTTCTGTTTTTTAAATTTTCTCAATAAAGCTTAAGTCTGCGTCACTTGTTTGTCAAACCGTTAAAAAGGCCCTTCATACAGCATTGAGTGAAAAAAGGAGTAAGCATATATTATATTTATTTACGAAGATGGCCCTTTCGGTCGTTTGTGTAGGCCCCTCCAAATGTACAAGCTCGATGCTGAGAAAAATGAAGGACCTTAACAACCGATCGCTTACGTAATTCAGTCGTACCGCTTTGCCTCAGGGTTCATTATGGAGCCTCGCCAGCAGTCCTCAATATAAGCAATACCGTCTATTGGAGCTCTGCACAAGGAAGCTGTCGCCTCTAATCTCTCGGATCTACCTCTAGATGGTTCTGCCACCGTGACAGGTTTCCATCATCTTCAAAATAGAGCCATTGTCGAAGGCAAACGAAGTTACCACCCCTCGGTTCCCTTGGGCGGCTACCCAAATCCGATTGCGGCCTCAGAACAACAACTCCTAAGGGTCACTCACCGTACCTTGACTCAACTACGCAGTGACTACTCAATGCTCCTTCGCCAGTATCAATGCGGGCTCGATCCTTGCACATCCGACAAATGTCCCGACTACGGCGTTTCTCCACATGACTGTCAGCATCTACTTGCCTGCAGTTCCCAGTCTGGCACCCAGCTTACTGCCGCGGACATTTGGCTCAAGCTGGTCGCGGTCTCGGCTCTTCTTCGTCTTCCAACCACAACCAATTTGGACTCCGGTGGGCACTCCTGATCCAACAGGGCCTACGACAATCCCATTTTAAGCAATCTGATGCGCTCGAAGCTAGCATGGCACACTAAAAGCCATGGCTTGGATGGTTGCCAACTAACCGGATAACTTGGACCACACAGTCAGCTCAATGTGCGTCCTGCTGTGTGAAATGTCTGACGGGCGGACTGATTCCGAAGCCAACTTAGCAAGAAGTTGCTGTGGCACACATTGAATTATTGGCCGCGCCAGCTGCCTGCGCCTTCCGCCATCTTTGTTCTTCTCGATTTCTGTCTTGACACCAGGTACAGTTTTGAGTGTGGTGAGAGAGTGGAGTAGATTCTGCGCGAGTCTTCTTTCACAATGATTGCCGATACAAGTAAATATGCGAACCCCAGGAAGCGTCTGCCTTCCGATTGCCTAAGTTCGTAATGGCCATCGTCGAAAGTGATGGTTTAACCGTCACTGCATATCATGATTAGAAATTTTAGATTGGCTTTTGCTGGTACTCACCTACAACCGCAAAAAACCTACTTGTCTTTTTCCACCTAGTGTCAGTCGATTGGCGCTCATCCCTTCCTTCTCAGTATCCCGCTTACCATCGCCACCTCCCTCGCTGCCGGCTTCCACACCTCCAAACGCGATCATCTTTTCTAAAGAGCGCATACCCCTGCTGGAAATTTTAAGTGGCCTACGCTCTTCTTTTATTATAGAAGTTGAGTATTTTTAGGCGAAACAGACTTCGCCTTTTTACGTTGCATCTGTAACTTCAACTTAATTGGTTACTATTAAGTGAGAGTAACATACTAAGTTGGGAAAATGTTTTCTTGAAAAATTGCGGATTGAAGAACATACCCCATAAATGCGCCTTATCTCTAGGTAGGAGCAAAGCCTTGGCTTGATGCCACAGCGCATTCATGGCCGGTTGTGCGACAGCTTTCAAGCAGTAGTTTTCGATTCATTTAGTCGTTTGAGTTATGGTCTGTCCAATGCAGACTGGCGCATACTTCGGTGCTTACAAACGTAACACCCTAACGCTCGCAGAGGCTATACAACGAAAACGTTTGATATAATCTGGCCTTACGATACCACGTTGTTGGGTAGAGGAAGGGCACACTTTTGGATTTGTATGTCCAGTGCCTTGACGTATGTAAGGCTACAGTCCGTCCTCAGTGACATAATTCTGGTGCTTATTCAGCGATCGATAATGAGGGCTAAATCGGTGAGCTAGCTGGCCGAGCAATAATTACGCCAAATGCCAACGCAGGTGGGGAATTTGCAGCAGCTAACAGTCAGCATTCCGGCCACCGGTGGCCAATCTTTCTCGATGAAGGGCGAATCATTAATTGTCGCATGTATGCAGTAGCCTAGCGACTACGTCCTGCAAATGCAGCAAATCTCTGTCTAAAAGTTTACCCTATTTAATTCTATCCCCAACGACGAGTTCCAGGCGGAATCGGATTTGTCAGATAAAAAAAATTTCTGTCACGGTGATCTCATCTGCTTCCCCTCATTCTAAGTAGGGAAAACCTTACCACTTTGCCTCGGTAGGTATTCATAAGGTTACCTGTCAGTAACGGTCCCACTTTTTGTCTGTATTTGGACTGACTGAAACTGAACATATAAATCCCAGGTATAACTTTGGACCCTATAAATATGCATGGAACCAAATGGCAAATAGTTTAGCAGACCAACCTGCTGAATTTAATCTTTTTTCGTGAACTTGATATCCCAGCCCATCTTAGAGTGTCAAATATCAGAATCTACATTAAATCCTAGATAACTGAAATCATGTTCTGCTTCCACGTCCCTTTAACATGACTATGTGTGCCAACTTGATCCTGAATATTCTAGGTCAAAACCGGTTTTTTTATCCTTCTCTTTACTGAAGCGATTGTCCTTTTCTGTACGATGACCTACGTTACGGCCTTTTTCCAATTGAATGAGATGCCCTCCTGGGCCAGTACAAACGCAACAGTTCCATAACCACCCATTGTTCAATTTGAGTGAGGGCCTGCCTATAAAGCGTCAGGAAAATAAAGTCCTTGTTCCAGTGATCGCATCTCCTTCGGAACTGCTGCCTGGAACTCGTATATTTTCTTCTATTGGCAGAATCAGTCATGTGGGAAGGGCCGGGCGCAGCAACAACTCTGACGACAGCGGGCATAATTGACGCGCAATTATCAAGCCCGCACCCGGCAGGGACAAGGAAATCGCGGTAATTAATGAGTCGAACGCGAAGCGTCAAGCCATCACCGCACCAATTAAGATCCAAGCTATGGCTACAGGAGTAGATAATTACAGCACGCATGTAGATGACCACTACGAAATACACTTACCGCGCAATCTATGCAGATGTCAGCCTATCTGCGCATGGGTCAGTCTTTTCTACCATTCTCTATGATTAAAGATTCTCGACAGAATCCGAAACTTCAGGAAAATAAGGCTGTTGTTCCAGTAGTCGCGTCTTCTGCTTGTGAATTAAATGTGAGTTATCCGGTCTTTTGGGGGGAAGGGTGCCACCGTAGTCCATTCTACGTACGCATGTGTTCGCGCGAAATTGCTGATCATGCCAGTCTATTTACAGTGGATAACTAATTTTAACGGCTCTTCTACGCTGCGTTCTAGTACATACCAGACTGTAAGAAAATGGGTGACACGGGCCCCGCTTGTGTGGGCAAACCATGAAGGTAAGATGAAAAAGCAGCCTGTTTCCCAGTCCTGACAGAACCAACTAAGGCTGCCATTTGGCAGCATTCAAAGTCACGACTTTTGTGTGTCCTAAAAAATTTCTGCAGCTCACGCTTATTGTAGTGAGGTATGTGCTAATGTGTCGTGGGGATGGCTTCCCCAGACTCCACGTCTCAACCTTTGCTCTCTTCCATGTAACAGTTGGTTTGTCGAAATAGTAGGGTCTTCAACTGGAAGGTTAAACAAATGATAATTTAGGGAAGCCTGATTAGGTTGGAGTAGATTTTGCTAAGAAGAGCGTACAAAAGACTCTACGAACAGCTGGCACTAGCAAGCCCGCATCCGACACGATCAAAGAAATCGTGGAACTGCCGAGCCATTTAGACTCCAAAACGGTGGTTAAGTGAGGTGATAATTATAGCACGCATGTGGATGGCCACTGCGAACTATAAATAGCGCATAATCTAGGCATGTGACACTCCCATCTGCAGTTACTTATAATCAAGGATTCTCGACAGAATCCGAAACGACCTGCCAATGGACAACGATTGTAATCTCCGTATCGAGCAGACCCATATATACGGAAGATGTGATGACCTCAGCTGATTTTTTTCGCCTTCAAACTGACTGCGGCTAATTCCACCTCAGTTAAAGGACATGACAGTTTTTCCAGACCACAAGTATTCTTACTATAAAACCGTAACACGTACAATATATAAATATTTTATTACATTTTTTTCTAGTATTTGACCTTAAAAGTCAGATTTTTTCACTTAAAACAAACTCCTTATTTTGCACAATACTGACCAAGCAAAAGACCAAAACAAATACAATAATCACTGCGAAAGAAGATATTTGGGTTATGTTTTTTCCTGCCTTCCGGGGTTTTTGAAGGCGCCAAAGATGTGCTTTACAAATAAACCTTATTATTATTATTATAAGATCATTCAGCCAAAAAAGCATAGGGTTAGAAAGGCTCAAAAGTCAAAACTACCCTGGGGTGTGCAGTCAGCTAACCCAAAAACCGGCATATTAAGACCCATCGAACCTTAAATACCGGATACAGATGCCCTCTTGGTCGTTACTCGTGAGCTATCAACAGATGCACCAGTGAGTCACAAGCAGAATACATTTGTAAAAGGGGCTCCAGAGATAGCGTCAACAATTACACAAGAATGAGTTGACGCTGATGTGGACTTGGATTTTGACATGTCGGACGACACACCTGAAACCTGCATATCGGATTATGTGTAAAGCCCACGGGCTACACCATCGTCACTCAGCTTACGCGACACTAGAAATTATCGGGATTTGCATCCTAGCACCACATGACTGCTCGACTCTGCACAAGAAAGCGATGACCAAGAGTTTGACAAGATCATAACTCAAAAGAGGCATAAGCCAAAGAAAGCCAAACGGTTCACGGGTTTGCACTTAGCTTACCCAATAGCCAGTACATCAGAACCGAGTGTACCGGATACAAGTGCTCCCTCGACCAGAACACGTGAGCTCGCAACATATGCCCCATTGAGTCGCAGGCAGAAAATAGTTGTAAAGGGGGCCCCAGAGTCAGAGTCGTCAATTTCACAAGAACGAATTGACCAAGACGTGGGTCTTATGCGAGTTTACGCCAAACCGTTGCTAAAACCAGGCGAGTCTTTCCACATTCTTAAGGCATTTGTCGGCCACGACTTCTTAAAGTTATTTTGGAAACTAAAGCACAGGTGATACTCTTGCTAGAGCGCAAACAATCCTTATGGAGTCTGTATTCGCAAGTCTTTTTTCAGCCGGATTACGAGTTGAAAGAGCGGCGAAAGATGAGACAGCTAATAATAGAGCTGGAGAAACGGATAACCAATGGCGAGACAAATCTCAAAATAAGAGAGGGACAAATAGTTCAGGTCAAAAGGACATCGCTCTGGTCGAAGACGGTAACAGTGACGGCCTAGCTGTCCCGCCACCGAAACCTCAGACATGCCCTCTTAAATTGGTCGTTTTAAATGCCAGATCACTGATTAATAAAATGCCTCTGCTCCAGACTCTGGTTTTCGTCAACCGCCCAGACATTGTTATGGTAACTGAGACATCGGCATTAGCCTCTGTAGCTGACTTTGAACTCTCTGTTCTAGGCTATGCATGCGTTCAGAAAGATCGAAGCAATGGCCGTGACGGAGCAAGCTTCATCTGTATAATGCAGCCACTTGCATTTCTACCGTTGGACTTTCCACAATTCACGGCGGTGGAGGAGAGCTGCTGGCTACGAGTTGTTCTAAAAAAACAAATACTCCTTACTAGTTGGCTGTGTTTATCGCCCACCTAATGCCAATGCGGACTACGATCTTTGTCACTCGCAGGCATTTCATGCCGCAGCTGACTCGAATCTTAAGTATTGCTTGATTGCCGGGGATTTTAACCTTCCTGACGTGCAATTGTTTCCACCATCTGGTCCTTCAAAGTTCGAGAACTAACTTATCGGAGGCTGTAGATATCGGCATGTGGGATCAGGTAGTCGATTTTTCCACTCGATGAGCAAACATACTCAACCCTAATTTTTTGTTAGGGGTGTGAACCACTTTCAGTGTCATCCTTAGACGCACTTAGGAGTTCAGACCATCTTACAGTTGTTAGTGAACTAGAACTGGAGGAGAATTAAACATTTTCCCAAAAGTATAGTCTTTATCATGACTTCCGATCAGCAAACATGGCAGACCTACTGGCACATCTAAACGCTCTCGACTGGTGTAAATTTTTCCAATGTTTGGATGTAAATGTTTGTACCGATGCACTGTACAAAGTGTTGGATCCACTCATCCTCCACTTTGTCCCCCATTAGAAATTAATATCTGTCAAGGATGAAGTGTACCTTCCTCTGTCTTTCCGTCGTAGGCTGCGTAAACTCTCTCGTCATTTGCATCGGCAGAACGACACTTCGGTTCTGCTCTTGATCATACTGATCTTTGAGCAGGCTAAGAAGCTCTCCGAATAATCGAAGATAGCCGATGAGGCCCACTTCGCTGAAAATCCTTCCCTTAATGTAGCAAAACTCTTTTCGCGTACAGTAAAGGCGCAGAGGAAAACGCAACACTCCATACTTCAAGACGTTTTAGCAAACCCCATAACTGATTCTTAGTTGACCACCGATAACTTCAATGCGTTCCTATCCAAAACGTTTAGTGAAAGCTCGTTTGCTGCACCTCCGGCTATCCAAGCTTTGACGGGTGCCGTACTCGAAACCATCAGTTTTACCCTCTGAGGAAGTGACTGTAGCCATTCGTCGTTATCGTCAATCTTTTAATCCAGGACCAGATGGCGTCCCAGTTAGCCTTCCAAAAGCTGAAGCGAATGATATCTTTCCGTCCATTCTTTGTAAGGTATTTAATCTTGCTCTTGAGAGCGAAACCTTTCCTTCGTTGTGGAATAAATCGCACATTATGCCTATTCAGAAGCATAGCCGATCGTTGTCACTTGAAAACTTTAGGCCAATAAATACACTTCCCGCAGCCTGGAAGATCTTGGAGACCTTGATCAAATAAATGATGACAGAGAACAACATGTTCAATACAGCTCAACATGGCTTTCTCGAGAAAAGATCTTGTTTCACCTGTCAGCTCTCTTTCTTTGATTATGTGCTGCAATCTAGAGACAGCGGTTTTGCCACTTATAGCGTCTATTTTGATTTTACTAAGGCCTTTGATCGAGTCGATCATAACCTCCTCCTTCTGAAACTGGCCTCCTTCGGCATAGGTAGCAAGCCTCTGAACTTCATATCTTCCTATTTGGATGCTCGCACACAACGAGTAAAAATTTCGAATGTTATCTCCAACCCCACGCATGTGAGGAGTGGACTTAAAGAAGGTAGTGTACTGAGTCACCTCCTATTTTGCCTGTTTGTCAACGACGTTTCAGATTGTTTTCATTATGGCAGACCCTTCATGTACGCTGATGATTTAAAAGTCGCTTATCGATATAAACCGGCAGATCGCAACATCGTGCTCGAGCTGATAAAAAGGATCTTCAGGCCTTCGCCCAGTGGTGTTGCACATGGCGCCTCACCCTTTTATGGCACAAAGTTCCGTTATGGTTGTTGGTGACGATCACCAACCGGAATTAAGCATTAAAGGCCATGAACTAAATGTCCCAGGAGTTATCAAGGACTTAAGCATATCCTACTCTAATAGTCTCAATTTGTCAGAGCACTGTGTCCAGATAGTCTCGAAAGCACGCCGAACCACCGGATTTATCCTTAGACATTTTAAGACTATCAAGGTTAGAACTAGCCTTTATAATATGTACGTGAGACCTAGTCTTGAATACTGCTCACACTTATTTAGTCTTCTGCGCACTAGTGAACGGAAGAAAATAGAATCGGTGCAGCACTTCTTCACAAGAAGAGTTTTCACTACAGAACACCGTAACTCAACTTAACTTACAAATGTACATTTAGTCCGTTTGTATCATACCTCTGAAGCCAGGTTTTTCACTTGAAACAAAGTATTGACAAAACACAAAACCTGAAAAAAAACAATACTGGCTGCAACATAGTTTGTTTTTTGTTTTTTTTCCGGTCTTCGAGGTGTTGGACGGTGCCCAAGACGTGCATTACCAACTCTTCACAATTGCCTGTAAACTGGCATAAAAAATATTATAATATTCTTATATTGCTTGATGTTCTTGGTTTTTTAAGGCTGTTTTGACTTGCTTTGGTTGTAAGGCTGTGACTTCAGTTCAATGACTTGAGAAACAAATTCCACTTTGATTTCGTCTTCTGATGAAGAACGACACAATAGAAAAAGTCATGGATTGTACAAATGTACTAATGAGTGACTTCTGTCTCCCATCTAAATAACGTGAGGTCCTGTGCAAACAAATACCAGGAAGATGAGGAGCCAAGTACTGTCATTTTTGATGGGGTATGGTACACCCGCGGAATAACATAAACCCAGATTCGCCCTTCATACCGAGATCGAGTGAGCCTGAGCCCCAGTCTATTTCCCTTAAATCTGTTTTCTGACTTCAGCCATTCTCAGTGCTCCTGAATGCATGGTAGACCTTATCAAAATCGATGCTGGATGTATCTCGTGACCCATAAACCGTGACGATACCTTAAGGACAGCCAAGAACCTTAATGTTCTACCATTTGGCTTTTTTGTTGAATGTTAATTTGGTTTTAAGGTGCAAAATTTTTCCACTGCTCTCTGGGTTTTCCAGGTCTCTTCGATATATTTCGTATCCAGAAAATGATATTCCTTTATCTATGATTTAACCGGTCAGCCAATATTTGGTTACTTCTGTAGCATCTAGAGTCAGCTGGATACGACAAACTTTTGACTCTGCAAAATTGGATAGATTTCTTCGAGCATTTGTGAACAAGCACCTTAATTTCGCGTCGTCCATCTTTCTGGTTATGTTTATCACAGAGGTGCTCTTAATTCATTAGTTTGAATTTGCGTATCACAGGCCTTAACGCTTCGCGATCAGTCCTACTGATAGCGAGTTTTTTGCTCAGGACACCGCGCAATATACAGTGGCGGTTTTAAGACTCTGTACTAGAAGGAATGATGAGGAGACCGATTATTTTAAATACCTCCTCGATCGGCACCCGCTTTCAAATGTGAACGAACAAAAGGACCTCGGTGTTCTAATAAATTCCTCCCTTAAACCATTTACTCGGTGTGTAAAGGCAGCTAAACGCGCGACACAGGTGCTGTTTTCGATTAGGCGGGGATTCGTTAACATTGAGAAGGAGCTCTTTAGGAAAACCTACGGAGCGTTTGTTCGGTCCCACTTGGAGTATGCGTCCAGGCCTGGCGTCCGTGGTTCAAGAAGGATTACCTGCACCGGGAACGAGTGCAGGCGAGGGCTACGAAAATGGTCAAAGACCTAGGTCATCTGCCTTATGAAGACAGACTGAACAAACTTGATCATTTTCCTCGCAATTATAGGCAAATCCGCGAGGACCTCATACAAACCTACCGTATTTTTAGAGGCCAAGACTGCGCTCTAGCATTTGATGATTTCTTGGAATTGGCTCTGACTGACCATCTGTGGGGTCATCCTTTTAAACTACAGAGGAAACCGGCCCGTATCGACGTTCGACGAAACGCCTTCTCTCAGGCGGTCATTGCAGCGTGGCACGGACTCCCGGGAGGTGTGGTCCTCTCAGATACTCTTAACATTTTTTAGCACAAACTTGATTCTCAGTTACTAAGAAACTGTGGCAGATATAATGAACAAAGTCTCAGTAGCAGCACCAAGCAACTGGCTCGCACTCATCGCTGACGTATAGCATACATTTGTATTAAGTACTTTTCTTACGGTGGACTTATTATGCAATTTTTGGTTATAAATAGGGAGCTCAAGGGTGAAAGCCTCCTTCTCTTTATAAAGTGAGTTAAAGTGACTTAACGTATCTTTGTCAATCGAGTACCGGTAGTCATTCTTGGTATTGCGGGCCAGTTCAAAAGAAACGTCATATTTCTGTGAATTGCCTTCCCACTGAAGATCTTCAGGTGTGTCTCGCCATCGGTTAGTCTAGATTTTAAATCCCAGAGAGGTTGACGAATGTTTAAGCCGTTCCATTTGGCGAGAGGCAAGGTAAGAAATACCTATTTATGCAGGTAACCAGGGTTGCCTTTTCTGCATAGAAGCGGCTCGAGGTTTTGAATAACTGCTGATCTTCAAGAATGTTGATGTCCTTGGTTTTTAAGGTTGTTTTCACTTGCTTTGTTTGTAAGGCTGTGACTTCAGTTCAATGACTTGAGAAACAAATTTTACTTGGATTTCCTCTTCTGATGAAGAACGACACAATTGCAAAACTCATGGATTGCACAAAGTGACTAATGAGTGACTTCTGATTCCAATCTTAGCACTGTGAGGTCTTGTACAAACAAATACCAGGAAGATGAGGAGCCAAGTACTGTCATTTTGATGGGGTATGGTACACCCGCGGAATAACATAAACCCAGATTCGCCCTTCATCCCGAGATCGAGTGAGCCTGAGCCCCAGTCTATTTCCCTTAAATCTGTTTTCTGACTTCAGCCATTCTCAGTGCTCCTGAATGCATGGAAGACCTTATCAAATCGATGGTGGATATATCTCGTGACCCAAAAACCGTGGCGATACCTTTAGGACAGCCAAGACCCTTAATGTTCTACCATTTGGCTTTTTTGTTGAATGTTAATTTGGCTTTCAGGTGCACTATTTTTCCACCGCTCTGTGGGTTCTCCAGGTCTCTTCAATATATGGCGTATCCAGAAAATGATATTCCTTTATCTAAGATGTTACTGGTCAGCCAACTTTTGGTTACTTCTATAACGTTTAGAGTCAGCTGGATAAGACAAACTTTTGACTTAGCAAAATCGGATAGATTGCTTCGAGCATTTGTGAACCAGCACCTCAATTTCACGTCATCTATCTTTTTGGTTCTGTTTATCACAGAGGTGGGTCTTAGTTCATGAGTTCGAATGTGCGTATAACAGGCCTTTTCCGCTTCGTGATCCGTCCCACCGACATCTAGTTTTTTGCTCAGGACACCAAGCAATATACAGTGACTGTGATTGTCTCTTTGAACGCCTTGTTCTTTTAAAGTATCTTTGTCAGTGGAGTCCTTATAGTCGTTCTTGGTATAGCGGGCCGGTTCAAGAGAAACATCATATTTCTGTGAATTGCCTACCCACTGAAGATTGTCAGGTGTGTCTCGAAATCGGTTAGTGTAGATTTTAAATCCCAGAGAGGCTGCCGAATGTTTAAGCCGTTCCATTCGGCAAGAGGCAAGGTGAGGAATACCTATGTATGCAGGTGACCAGGGTGGCCTTTTCCGCATAGGAGTGGCTTGGAATGCTCCATGTGCTCCAGCGGCATTTTTAGAGGTCGAGGGATTCGTGTTTCTGCAGTATCAACACTCATTTCAATGATTTGAAATGTTTTCAGGTATTTAAGTTCCAAGTCTGTCTGGCGCAGGAGGCTCAAAATAATTAAAGGACGCCAGGTCCTTGATGAAATTTCAAGCCATATTTGAATAATATCTTAATGGTCTTTAAGGTTGCTGCAAGATTGAGTACGCTGTGCATTAGTTTTTAGCAAGCTCCATAGTGTTCATTCTCGTGAATCTCATTTCTGGCAACAACTTAGTTTCTTAGCATAAGCAATAATTGCTCTTGCCTTTGCGTTGCCCGTGTGTGCTCTGTCATGGGGGTCTGTAACCGATTTCGGATTCTCTGGAATCGTTCACTTCAAAAGCATTGCATTTTATCCCGTACATGGCTGTTTTACCTCGAAGCCTGGTTATTTTTTTCTTTGAGAACTTCCTCATCTTCATTTGTTGCGGAAGTCAAGCAGCTCTTTCACACATGTTAGCGGATTTGATTTACAGTTAGTTTGGTCCATCTACTGTGTTCTATAAAGCTCCGAAGTTATCCGTTAATGGTTCGGTCACTTTGGCGACTGCTTCGCTGCAATGGGTCTACACTCCATTGTAGACACTTCGCACACAGCTGCATTTATGCAAAATGGGTGTTTACTTTGTTAGCCCAGGACCTGACTATTACTCTTAGACTTCCGCTATACCGTCGTTTTAAGGATCCCGCCTCTCTTGCGTTCATGCAAGACGTGTAGAAATTCTAACTGCTCATTTGTTTGACTCTGACTGCATTTCAGGGAAACTAAAAATCAGTAAGAAATGGAGGTCCAAGCCCCTGTTTATATGGAAAACGACGAATGCGTCGTTCACATAATGCGTTCACATTGTCGGCCGGTAAGTAACGAACCCCAAATCGTCAGTTCTCTAGAAGACCGCTTCAGTTGGTACCATTAGTCTGTTTGTACACCACCCTTTTAAAATTAAAATACGTTTTAGTCAGTACTGCAGCAGTGGCATGGGATTTGTTTCTTCTTAATGTTGCACTGACCTCAGTATTTTGGATATTACGGAGGTTACATACAGCTTCAATGGTCAATGGTCTGTATAAATATAACTAAATGTGGGTCAGTCGCTCAATGACACAATCAAATGAAGGTAAGCGCCATTTGTGGGAACGTTGGTAGATCAAAGGACCTTACTATAACCGTATCGGTTGTTTGAATGGCCGGCAATTTTGATCTAGTCATCGTACCATCATTCTTTACCACAGTGATCATGGAGTGTATTTGAGTCACCAAATTTTTAATCGTGTAAGCTTCATACATGACATATGCTTGCTGGTCTTCAAGTAGGGCGTGAACCCTTCCAACCTTCTCTAGATATTCATCCTTCCATAGCACAACTTTCGAATATAATTTGCCTACGGGTAGTTTAACGATACTCCTGTTAGCCTTCAGCGTTCACAGGGCTTCATGATCCAATCTCTCGATCACCATGTGTGGTCTGCGAGTCATGACCGGAGAGGTGAACTGTTGTTGAATAATGTTTTGCATCTTTGTGGGTTCACGGAAATTTTTTCTATATTCAGTGGTGTACATCACTTTAAACCACTAAATATTCACTGAGTTTAACTCAGGTTTGGCTTTTTGTTTTTCGGAAATATGTGTTCTTCTAAGCTCCTCAGTTAAGCGAATGGCAGCAGTTGCCAAAAAAATGAGAACAGTCCGAACATGTCGAAAGCCCCAAGTCCCTGAACCAACGTGTTGCTCGAGAATATATAGTAGTCTCGCAATGACGCTAGTCTTCTACCTGCTGTTACTATTAAACAAGCCGACTTTTCCTCTTTAACGAACTAAAATGACCTTATGCTTAATTTGTCTCAGTTCTCTTCACTCTTGGGAACCTAGTTTATTTGAAGTCTTTCTACCCGTTGCGGTTAATTATATTCTTCCCCCCCCCGAGATCGTGTTCCCCATTATTTGGAAAACGAATCTGTTTGTTCCGTCCTGATTTTACACCCATGGGACGAATAATAGGGTCGAGCGTTCCCAGAAAGCTTTGCTTTCGAAGCTTTTTGTTCCAAAATCCAGTCATAGCATAAGTAAGTTTAGGTGGTCAATGGGCTTACTCCTATGATATTCGACATATCGCTCCCCCAAACTTTAACTGCCTGCTCGCACTCACATCACCTGATGCCTTCGTCTGCTTTCAGCTTAGCTGCCTCCCCATTTGTTGTAGCTAATTATCTTGTTAACTGAACTCGAATATCCGGCAGGTAGACGAACAGCGTAAAATTCTAATTTTGTCTTTCGAAATTTCGCTTATATCACATAAGACAAGCAAAAGAAAGGCTGAGCAGTCCCAACTAATTCCGTGCTGCCTTCTCCGAAAATAGACATGCCTCTACAGCATGCATGACCAACCGTGCCAATCTTCTTGAAATGGTGATATTCAAACCTTATTCATCAAGAGTGCCAAGCTGCCCCAATTGATTACCCACAAATTATCAGTCTATCTTTAAAAAATTGTCTTTCCTGACTAATGAAGGACATATAATAGTCTGCTGGTCTTCAATTAAGGATCGCTTGTGGACGTAAATACTTATGGAGGCGTTGACAAAACCCCGACAAAATGTCTTAAAAACATTATTTTTGTAACATCTTCAATCTTTGCCCCGCGACATGGCTTTTAGATGGAAGATCCTGCGAAAGGTGTCCATCAGCTTTTCTTTGCCTTGTCGTTTCCATTCGTAATGAGCAGCAATCAGTGGCTGTCATTTCCTTTGTCCTTAGCAAAGCATTTCACAGGGTGCCGCACAGACGTTTTCTAGCGAAATTGACATCGGGCCTCCCCTCGTAGATGTCACTGCTTTCTACTTGTCTAACCGCAACCAACTCTTAGTAAATAATTACTACTTCATGCTCAAGCTGATCGCAAGTGGTGTTTTTCGAGGCACGGTCTTGCTCCCCTCCTTGATCCCGTGCGTAAACAGTGATCACACTTGAAAAATTTCTTTCAGGAGAATGGCCTGTAATGGGCTATCTCGTTTTTTAGTGATATGTCCAATAGGTTCGTTTATAAAATCGACGCTGACCCACTCAATATCCCGTAATTCAAGTGTGCTATCATGTGTTAAAGCTTTGCCAAGCTTTTTGGACCTTATTCTTTCAAAATAGTCACCTTTAAGGACGTTCCACCATTAGTGCCTTGAGTCTATTTTACACGAAAAAAACTAGCATTATCGCCTCATTTCTACAATAATTGCTCACGCATGTGGTTTTATATCACTTTACTCCTTCCTTCAGGAAATAAGGGTAAAAATATACTGGCTGTTTGATCTTTCCGTTTTGGAGTATTTTTCTCCATTGCATGGTCTGATAGGGGCCTTTAAGATTGAAATTGCACACATCACATTTTCTCCGTTATGCTTTGCTATTTTTGCCTCCAGTATCTTTTATAATAAGGGATGTGAGTGAGTTAACATCACGTACTTGCGGGTTAGAAGAATCGAATCCGGTGTATTCCTACGACACAGAGTTTAGTACATTTGTATTATGTACTATTGTTATGGTGGACCTATTATGCGATTTTTGGTTATGAATAGGGAGCTCAAGGGCGAAAGCCTTCTTTCCTTAATAAAGTGACTTAACGTGAATGTGACTTAAAGAGGTGACCGAACAGAAGTCTTGACTGCATTCTTCGACTCGGCGCTTCAGATAGGCGACGGAGATGAGGAGAAAAAAATTGACATGCGGCAAGACGTGTTTTATTTACGTCTTCAGCACAAAATCCAGATGACGATTTCTGATTCATTGCCCATGAAGTTCTGAAAATAGGAGCAAAGAGGAATATTTTCACCCTGCCCGCCGAAAAGGCCTCTTAAAGGATATGGTCGACAAATGCACAAAGGTAGGTTGGCAAGGATTTGTACGTACTCTTTACTCTCAGCGAGTTCAAGAAACTCGAAAACACCCTCTTTAAAATGATCGATAATTTGAGGAAGACAGCAGGCCTCATCAGAAGGAAATCGTTTGCTGCAAAGGCTGAAATTACACGTTTCTACGCCGAGCCAAACGTGTTAAACCTGGGAGTCCACTTACATCCCATAGCATCCTTAGGTGGCATCCCAATTGTTAGGTTGTCAAAAAAGACTGTTTCGTTGGCTACACTTCCTCACGAAGGATTAAGAGTGGACAACTAAGTCTGCTTATGAGTTTTTTACAAGCATCAAGCAACTGGAAGTGGAAGCAGACGAGTTGATGGTGCCGTTTGACGTAATATAACTTTTCACCTCAATTCGAACCGATCTGACTATTAACACTATTAGCGGTCCTTTTCAAAACCGAAAATCCAAGCCAGTACACACCATGGAGCTCCTGAAACTGTGTTTAAAACTTTTCCGTCTTAAATGACCAAGTTTACGAAACTAAAATAAGGGACACCGATGGGCTCGCGTTTGTAATGCCATATTTTCGAAGTTGTCATGCAGACGCTAAAGCAGCTGGTCTCAAGTTGATGTCCGGGCCAGATACCACAACGACAAATTTGTCGTTATGAGAAGAAGCAATATGTAAAAGGGGAATATAAATTACTTGTATTCCGTATTTAAGGCCAAGGATTATTTAAAGTGTTCCATAGACAAGTGCCTTAAGAAGCCCTAACTTGAGCGGTCGAAAGAAGAAGACCCCAAGTTAAAGCTCGCAAATTCTCATGTGAAGAACTTGTCGTGGGCGACTGCAAGAATTCTGAAACCATTTGGAATCAATATGGCTCATAAGCCGGAATCATCCATTAAACATGAGGCCTACGGACCCACTACCACTAACAGAACAATCGGCCGTGGTCTACAGCCTACAACCCGAAAATTGCAATGCACGTTATGTCGTTGAAGTGGGTAAACGCCGTGGCACAGTGTTGCATAAGTATCAAGTCACAATCAACCACAGGGACAAGCTGTTTATAGGATATGAACGATTGCAGCAGAAGAACCGCATTTTCGACTTTGAGAAAGTAAGGGTAATAGGCCGAATCAATGACAAGATGGCTAGACTTCTGGTGAAATGTTATTCTTTGGCTGACGCACAAAACGGAGCCTGAGACCTCCATACCACCAACTAGACGGTATGCACACAAATCAGTTTGAATAAGACCAAGAACATGGTGAACAAAACTCAAGCGTGGCCTAAAAACGAGCTCAGAGGAGAAAAGGGGATAGGCCGGCGAGGAAACACGTGATAAGCGTAAAACACTACTTGACCACCGCGACCACGAGATTGACATCAACTCACGCAGACAGCAACAACTGATTCATCCGTCATTCGACGAGGGACAGGCCTATAAGCACGCTCAGTTGTCAACAATTTCGACTGCCGCAAACGCAAAAAATAGCACTGAAGCCCAAAAGCGGTCGCTCTAGTGTCAATCAGCAGCTAACAGGCAGCCCAAAGCTCTGGCGTTGAGCACGGATATAATACAAGCAAGGCTGAAGCAGTCACGGCAAATAGAAACAATCAACACGTTATTTAGGTGATGAAACCGAGCGAGTGTCCGAAACGCCAATCTAAATACACTTCAGTCCATCTTCTCATCTTTGGTTCTTCGCTTTTTTGGGGAGATAATCAAAAAGATAAGATATCAGGGCCTTACATTATCCCGGATATGCATATACACTACGGAGAAGAAGTCGTAAAAAATGCAGGAGGTTACGACTGATTGACGACTACCCGCGAACCGGAATTAACGCACCTTAAAAAATTAGAAATAATAATAAACAAGTTTAAAATATTTGGTACTTAAAATAAATAAAAGCAGTGATTGTTTTTAAGAAGGATAGAATTCCCTTAATAAAACCCACGTTCCTTAGATGTAAAAATGGCTAAAATATAGAAAACTTAGTTAAAATCTGATCACAAGGTGAAGGAAGAGCCTTTACTTCTTCCTTTTCTCCAGTCAAACTATTCTGTTCATATTGCCGTTGTTTAACTACAAGGGATTACCGATTGACCTTTAAATTCCGACAAAGTTTCGACGATTTTTTATGTGCTTTTTAGCTTCAGTTCATTTCAGTTTTAATAGGGAAATATAAGTGAACACCTTTGAAATATCTCTTTGTATATAGCTATGATGCAGCACATGTGGCGTTGCCAGTAATGGAACTGCGGTAGGGGAGACAGACTGTAAAAAAAACCTTTCAGGCATCTTTCATAAGTCTAGTTTTGAATGCCATTTGTGGGATTTTCAGAAAAAAAACTGTCGCATGTGGGAGGGGGCAAGGCGAAGGGTACATGTCCTGCTGTTGAAAGTATTTTAAACATGTCAGGAAGAGGCCATCGTGGTTATTTAATATCCTTATATCCAGAAGATTGCGGTGGCCACGAGAACATCACAAAGTGTTGGAGATGCGCCAATCATACGCCCTTACTGGTTACCGGGTCTGCCGACCAGATGACGGAACACGGAATCAATCGTTTTTCTTAACAACCATATTGCTGAAAAGGAGCGAGCACTATGTTTTTTTAAAGGTAATTACTGTCAGAGAAGTCTGATGGAAAATCTTACTTGCTGACGGGCGGTAATGTAATTAGTCTAGCATCATTACAGAGAACGTATTTTTCCTGGATTACTCTCTTAGAGAAGAAGAATTTTTGTATGTTCAATCTTGTCCCAATCTAGTAGACTGCACTGCATAAACTAGTTTTGCCTTTTAAAAAAGCAGTAAAATCTCCAAAACCACTAGGAGGAAGAATAAAACATGGGAACCATTAAATAATTGCGTTTAGTCTCTGAAGCAAACCGATTTTGATTTTCCATCCACTTATCAGACTGCATCGCTGGATGCCGAACTCGTGGGGACGAATGCATGTCTTAACAAATTACCGACAGTGAGATCTTAACTCATTTGGTCTGTCAATGATCCTCTGAAACCGCATTCAAACCCTCGTTCTCTCAAGTCTGACGTAGCATAAGATGATAATGGCAAATGAACTAAAGACTTATAAAATGGACATAGCAAGTACCAGGAAGTAATTTAAGAGTAGGACGCTTAACCAGCGTGTTTGGACGTACTGAAGTTAACCTCAGTGCAGTTTGGCACAGTTAGAAGGGTCAGCTCGTGTGCGGCAAGCGTCGAAGGTGAAGCTTCGTCAAATATTACAGGAAGACTTTACAGCCATTAGTTCAGAGTGGAGAGCGTGAGCGACCTCCAAAATAATGCGATTAGCAAATTGCTTGACCATTTTAAAATATTACAATGTCAGCTGAAAACAAAGTAGAAAAGATCGGCAGCTGAAGAAGGCATTCGAAGGATACGTTTAAAAATGACCAGATCTTTTTAAATTAAAAATAGACAAATAACTCGAGAGCAGTTAATTATGAGGGGGAAAATGCGAGCATCTATAAATCGTCAAATTATGGCTTGCGGTGTGTGATATGAATGCAACGGCGAATATAATATAAAATTTTACGAATTTTAATACAAGGTCTTCAATATGAAGAGTAAAGGTGAATTTAGATGCAAGAGTAACGCCAGGGTACCGGAAAAAGAATACATAATTGGGCAGACTTTAAATGGATTCAGGACAGGGCGACGGTTGCAATAGAAATCCACACAGTACTGACTTCTGGTCGTAAGTAGAAGGCCATTTATTGACGAACAGGCTGACACGTGGTCTAGGCTATCATTTAGTACTTGAAAAGATATTTGGCTTTCAACAGGGTGACCAACAATCATATTTTTTTCAGTTCAGTTTTACTAGGGAAATATAGGTAAATACATTTCAGCTCCCTCTTTGTACATAGCTATGATGCAGAACATATGGCGTTGCCAGTAATGAAACTGCGGTAGGGGGGCAGACCGTAAAAAACTCCTTGAGCATCTTTCATAAGTAAAGTTTTGAATGCCATTTGTGGGATTTTAGGAGAAAAAACCGTCGCCTGAGGGGGGGGAAGACGAAGGGAATATGTTTATCGGATATCCTGCTGCTGAAAGTGTTTGGATCATGTCAGGAGGAAACCGCCTCGGTTGTTCAATAGCCTAATGGTCACACGAGGAGAAGATTGCGGTGGTTACGAGAACATCACCGAGTATCTGAAATGCGCTTCTCATATGAGATTTGCGGTAAATCGTTATTCCAAACAAAAATATTACTTAAAAGTAGCAAGCAGTATGTTTTTAAAAAATGTAATTACTGCCAGAGAGTCTAGTGTAAATCTTACTTGCTGACGGGCGATAATATAATTAGTCTCATGTCATTACAGAGAATGTCTTTTTCTATGCTGAGCCAACTGCATCTTAAACGGGTCCACTGATGGGGCATGATAATGTATGTGGGTAGAGCATTCCATGCCTGGATTACCCTCTTGGAGAAGAAGCATTTTCGTGTGTTCAATCTTGCCCCAGTCACACGTAGTTTGAGAGGGTGTCCGCGCAATCTAGTAGTAGTGGCCAGCTCAAAGAAATCGTTGGATGCTAGGCAACAGTTCTGACCCCACAGTATGCAAAATGCCTGTATAAGGTCACCACGCAGCTGCCTGTAATCCAGAGGAAATATGTCCAGATTGGTCAGTCGTGTTTCATAAGGAAGGTACGCTTGGCATCGCACTAACTTAGTTGCCCGTCGTTGTACCCTTTCAAGGGTTTTTATGTCTTTGATCGTCCTAGGTTTCCAGGCTAAGATGGTTAATTCCAGTAGGGGTCGCACAAACGTGCCAAAGATCTTGCCAAAAACAACTTCATCAAACTTAGCAACGGCGCGCTTTATTAGCTACAATCTCAACATTGCGGATTTGACCACCTTCAGACAGTGGAATGATGGCTTAACTGAGGGCGTGAACCACACTCCCAGATCCTTCTGTGTCTGTACTTCTGGCAGCGATGTGTGATTTAGGTTGTACACCCTGCGATACGAAGAGTTAGTACTACCGAAGTGCATAATGTTGCATTTGGTGACATTAAATGGCAGGACCATTGGACCATTGCTCGAGTCGATGCAAATCTACCTGCATAGCTAGTATCTATGGGGAAGTATGGTATAACATCATTGTCATATAGAATTCACACTACTTGTAGTGCTACTCGTTTGTAGAATGGACATTTCCGTGGTAATTCCGCGGCAGTTGATTGTCTTCGACGAAAATGTTCATCGAACTCTAGGGTCTGACCCTTAAAAGTCATGTCCCATCCACCTACTTCCATGTCATGCACCTTATAATTTGAGAGATTATTTCCTTGATATATATACATATATATATATATATATATATATATATAT
>JAYGXS010000005.1:37709952-37729810 GCA_036362985.1 Ligula intestinalis
GACGCGAGCTAGTCAGGCAGGTACGATCCGCTACACCCAGTTACTCCGAAGCAACGGCCGGTAGCCAGCTGGGATAGGGTTGGGTATCCTAAACAGAGAGCACCACTTGAACACCAAAACATCCTATGCAGCTCATGTGATAGGGCGTAGTTGCGTCCTCCACCACATGCTCGGCAGGACTGCTAATTTCACGGGATCTCCTGCCCAATTACAAAAGCCCATACCACACCTACCTCGATTTAAGTATAACTTTGCGTGAGTTTGACTGTTCTTTTCGTTGATGCCCACCGTGTGCTCGATACTATGGTGGTCAATTAGAACAGCTAATGCGTGAAGTTGTTTTAAGTGACAATAGACTTGCGCAATCTCTCTCTATCTCTCTCTGTTCCTTCACTTATCTGTGCCTGCTGTCAGTGCGAAGACAAGAAGACTGGAAGTGGGATTGAACACACGTGACAGGACCTAACTCAGACCGACAGAGTGGAATAGCTAGAAGAAGCATAAGTGGCTGGTGTTGTGTGAGTCAGCACTTGCGCGTTCCACCTAGGTTCCCATTTTCGGAATTATCTAGAGGATCGAAACTTGAATAACACTGATGGTGTCAGGCTGTAGCCCTCGTGTTGGGCTAGCGCATTTCCAATGCGGCCTTTTTTAGGGGGCAAAACAACAAAATCCGAAAGGACTGATGAGGTCTGACATCTTGGAACCGAGTCAGGCCAGTACTGCATAACTAAAGTTTCGTACTGCACACCGACTGAAGGCTATCAAAGTCAAATCAAAAATGGTGTAGAGCATCGGATTCAGCGTTTCAAGTGCACTTAAAACTACACAGGTAGGACTGAACTCATCCTCCGACCCGCACTTTGAAGGTCGCTACTCACATATTTCAAGTACCTAATGAGGTTAATTTCACAGTCGTCAAGGTAGTCCAATAGGCGGGAAGCCCGAGAAGCTAAAAACTGATTGAGCTTGGTCCTTGGAAAAGGTTTCATAAATCGGTATAGCGATTAAGCGCTGGCATACAGAGTTCTACGCAGTCAAATCTAGACTGGTTCTACTCATATCCAACTGATGAATGCCGGAATATCTATCTCGTGTTCCGTTGTTGTTGTTGTTATCGCTAACTGCATTCTAACATGACTCCGAAAACTCAAAATATTCAAAAAAAATCTCGTGCTTAATTATTCCTTTTCACTCTTATTTTAAATTACTTAGGAGTGGGTATGCTGCTCATTCGACAGACTGAATATATGCTAGTGACGAGTTTTGCACAGTCTGATGTGATACCTTCCATACTATAAAGACCCGGGTAACAAACATCCGTCCTGGCCTGTTTCTCTACGGCTATACGTGGAAAACTGGAGTGGAACTGAAGGTATTTAACCATCGCTGTCTTAGGATTTTGCTTTTTGTTGAGTACACCAACCTCGCCTCAAGTAAAACACTCCATGATTGTTGTGACGTCATCTTAAGGTTGCCCACAAAGACGACTGAGGTGACTTGGGCGCATTCATTGTCCCCGGATAGCGCTACCCTTTCTTCGACATGGTTGTATACTTTAACCTACAAACCTACTGAAGGCCAAAAAACGAAATTAATTCAGAAGGAGAAAATGCAATCACTGGAACGAGTTGTTTATTGGCCTGACGTTTCTGATTCTGACTTGAACACATCATCACTAAAAAATAGCAGAAAAGGCTGATAGTGGTGCAAGGACACCGTATTTACAGTCCGTAGTGGTCATGCCACGGCACACATACTACAGTTGGCATTTCTGACGAGTACCGATGAGGATGGTGATTGATGTGATTATGGCGTGGCTGTCTGCGTCTCAGTTGTTAACTGCCGCCGGTTCATCATCCGTGTTTCATTTTGCCATGACAATTCTGCGCAGTTCACGTCTCTTTCACCCTTTTCTGAGTTTTTTCCTAATTATGGGTTCGAACGAGAATCCGAAACACCAGGCCAATCAACTTCTTGTTCCAGCGACGTCCCCTTCGTATTCTCAACTGCATCTCTGCCGTTCCTTAAATACTTATTCGCATCTGTCGGCATGCAAAGGTGGGGAAATAATTAACTGGATTTTCTAGATCTGCTACGTGTAGAGACACCACTTTCCATCCCATCTATTCCGGCTACATCAGCGTAGACGTAGTCGCATTAACTCTAAGCACATACATGTAAAGGTCGTCAGTTTATGCAGCGTAGTAGGAACAAATGCCTCTAATACAGGGTGTCCCAGAAGTAACTGACCCTTTTGATTTGCCAATAGGCAACATTAGCTTGTGTAGCCCCACTCATTTATCCCCACAACCTGCATGTTTTCCTACGAAAATGGTGTTTATCGGGTTTTATGGGCGGGAAATTAGGACACGCAGTGGAATATACTTTAATAAATGCTAAATTTATCTTTATTTTACTGTATTTAGAAGTGTTGTTGATTTATATCTGTAGATTTTCCTAATCTGTATTATCATTTAACTTATTGCGGAAAAACCCGATTATCAAACTACAGGTTACTTTAATATCCCGAAAAATTGAAATAGTGGTTAGGAGATCGTCTACTTCAACTTACCTGTGGTCCAACTTACCGCTCTCGAGTTGGATTAGTATAGTCCGCGGCGCAAAGCGCCGCGCACACCTTTAATTTACATGCGGAGCAAACTGCTCCCAGCGGCCGTGGGAAGCAGCTTCGACTACATTTTTTCACTTTACACTTACTGCTAAAAATTTCTTTCTTCGCCTATCCCTTTTCCTCACCCCACAAAACTCTATAACCACCATTTTTGCAGGATAAAATGCTGGGACTAAGGGTATATGAGTGGGGCTACATATGCTACTTTTGCCTACCAATTAAACGAAAACTATTAACGCTAGGATATTGAAACTTGTTTTATTCGAAAAAAAACCTTTTTGTACTTTATTAGAACTAGGTTTTGAATATAATGTCTTTTAAATGATGGCCATGGTTGTTTTGACAACTTAGGATTTGTTTCTTTGTCGTTTCCATAACGCTCTTTAGTGTATCAGGCAACAGTTTTCTTATTTCAGAACAAATGTTGTTTTTTAGTTCTTGCAGACTTGTTGGATTTGCTACATAAACCCTTGACTTCAGGTAGTCCCATAAGAATGAATCACATGGGGTCAAATCTGGAGATCGAGGGGACGAAGGAATGTTACCAAATCGTGAAATGAAATTATTTGGAAAGCACTCATTTAACAATGTCATCGTTTTTCATGCTGTATGGGCCGTGGTTCTATCCTGTTAAAACCAAGTATTGCGTAGGCCATGTCTCTCAACTT
This sequence comes from Ligula intestinalis, assembly GCA_036362985.1. Classification (NCBI taxonomy): domain Eukaryota; kingdom Metazoa; phylum Platyhelminthes; class Cestoda; order Diphyllobothriidea; family Diphyllobothriidae; genus Ligula; species Ligula intestinalis. Next base: position 37,713,256 of record JAYGXS010000005.1, read on the forward strand.
CAGGAATTAAAAATTCGCTAATCATAGTTCGGTATCTTTCACCATTAACTGTTACTGTTGCGCCATCATTCTTTTCAAAAAAGTGTGGGCAAATCACATTGGAAGCAAGTATTCTGCACCACACCGTCACACGAAGAGAATGCAGCGGCCTTTCTTGAATTTCTCTTGGATTTTCATCGCACCAAATTCTAGAATTACGTCTATCGAATAAAACAACTTTCAATATCCTAGCGTTAATAGTTTTCGTTTTATTAGCAAATCAAAAGGGTCAGTTACTTCTGGGACACCCTGTAGTTTACATTTGCCACCATTAACTGGGTGTTAGGAGGGGGAAATAGAGTCGACTATTTAGTTAACGCCCCACACTAGGTACATCAGTACCTGTTTGTTAAGGTCATTCTCGGTCATTCACCTTAAATGACCTTCCCCCACGCCTCCTTCTCGTTCTGTTTACTGAATGAGTCACGTGCACGGACGACGGCCGTGTGCTTTCATTTACTACCCACGCATATGCTAGCCAGCTGGCATAGCGTGGCGTCCATCGGTTTTCTTTGCGTTCCGATTTTGCCTGCTTTGGTGTCCCTAAAAATGCGACTTCTATGCATGTACGCCGACTGAGGCCGAGATAGCTGAGAACGCAGACATTTATGGATTGCACTGCCCCAAGGCCTTACCACGCAATCAGCACTGCAATTCCTAGATAAGATCTTTGCTGTTATCGAGAATGTTGTTTCATTACACTCGCGTATCCTACGGCGGAAATCAACGAAGCGCCTAGAGAATGTGGGATTCTCAGTTCTAGAGCGTGAACATGCCATGATTTTTACACTTTAGATCGAAAGGGGAGTTTACAAAAGGTTCCTACGGTCATTGACATACTTCCGGAATTTCCGTCCAGTGTACTTGTAAGAGCGTTCACATGCTCCTTTATGCGGCGGGACTCGACCGGAGCTTTAAAAAGTTGGTTAAGCGCACTAGTCCAATCGTTTTCTGAATAAGACATTTGCTGGTGGAAACACAGTTAACAAGGCTACGATTGGACGAAATGGAATATTTGTTGTAAATACACAGGCAAACAGTAAAACAGTCGACTAGACCTTCGCTATGACTAAGGATTCCCGACGGAAACCAAAACTTCGGGACAGTAAAGATCTTGTTCCAGTGATCGCTTTTTCGTCTTCTAAACAATCCTCTCAGTTCGATCATGTTTTGGTCTGAGCAATGATGCAGATAATACTCAAGATACATAGGGAGAAGTCGTACAAACTGAGTAACTGAACAAAGCTCAAAATCATGGAGGATTAAGAGTTCCGTTTTTGTGCGAATACCATGCCGTCATATGAAGGTTACACAGCCACCCGGTCCCTTTATATGCACCCATATTGTCAGTCGTAATATTTTTTGCTTTTTGAGGCAGGACTTTAATTCTGCAGAAAGTCAGTTAACAAAGTTTCTTTAACTGCGGTGACATTATACACTTTTTTCTTATGATGCGTAGTTTGGACTGCGCCCTCATTTGCGACAACGTCTTCGAAGACGCTATTACAGGTTATCTATGGAGCACCTCTTCAAACCATGTGTGTCTGCAATGAGATTTTATGTCAAAAACTTTATGTTTTCTACAACTTTATCGTGAAACCATGCTTAAAAGTATCCGGGACGTCCGTGGACGTCTGTTACGAAGTCAAAATATCGGACTTGGGTTTTTTCGTCCTAGGTAGTAAGATGGTGGCGAGATGTGTTTGAATCAACACACACAGGTATGGCCACGTTATTAATCAGTGACAAAAATTGAGGGTCAATGCACAGGTACGTGCTACGGGGAACCAACATAAGAAAACACCAGGAAAAAGTACAAATATCTCGACCATGACAATACCTCTGTTTCATGGTCAACTTATCGTAAAATTCCATGTGAATATCACATGCTACCTCAGTGAAGATAGTCAAAGCCCTGGAAGTACCCTATTCCTTCTTAGAATCAGGCTAGACGCCTACTATAGGTGAGTGAGAGTAGACAGTGCAGTTGTACCGGCGCAAAGTCTACTGTCGCGATATACTAAGTTTAGGCGGTGTTTACGGCTGCGGCCTACGCCCTTTCTCTGTGCGGCCATCTCGACTTCGTCGTGTCGCTGTTTAAATGTAGTTGAGAGGGTTAGAGTGGGGTAGATGGCGGTGCGTCTACTCCACTATACCTGACCACAGTCACCGTCCCTGCGCTTGAGCAAATTGTGGACGACTTCTCTTGCGATGGTCGAACTAACACCCTATGCCTAAGCATAAGAGACCAGCCATTGTCCACCGACTTCACTTCAGTCGCAATATTTGCAACTATGTTGGAGAACCCGACAGATAGCTACAAAAGCGAATGCAGGAGCATCAGATGGTTGTATGAAAGTTGGACCTAAAATCCAAGGTAGCGGCTCGTGCCTGACTGACTAGCTCGCATCGAAGTGCACTTTCCCAACGGCTCGCCGACGCGGTTTTTGACGTCTCGATCAGCCAATCACGGTCCCCGCATCTACGCTCAAAAACCAGGCGAAGAATGGGGAGCTTGCACGCGTGCCCGACGCAAGTTGCCTCTCTGCCCAAATTCGCCAGGCCAACCTAGCCAATGAAAGCTATCTCTCTCTGTCTTCTGGTCCGACTACTCAAAGACCTCACTTGGAAATCGGCTCTGAGCGAGACGGGCTGGAGGCCGCGCGCTCATGCGCCCTCCGGCCGTACAGCCATGCCGGATGAACTGGCAACTTTCCCATTACTTTTCTGTAAACAATACACCGTTCCGTCTTCTCTCGCTTTTCCACCGTCTTCTCTCCAATCTCCTTAGGAACCAGGGTCTGGAAGATTGTAGGTGTTAAGGCCATAACCATCGTAGCCTTAGCACCCTATACGTCTTCAGCTCTGATACCGTTCAAATTGTTGTCCGAGGTGCCGACCACAAATCAAGGCAGATTCACGAAGCCTGGTCAGAGAACGACTGTTCAGCATACCACCCCACCTTATGGTCTAGCCCATATCCATCTTCATAAAACTTTGTATTAGGGGACAGCCGTGGTTTGAAAGCATATTCGGGACACAAACTATCTCTGCAGTCAACGTTTACGGGAGTAAAACAAGCCAGGATAAGACGTCGGTGGACGGGATACCAGTGACGGTGACGACGGCATGGAACAATCGGGGTCGACGAATGTCTCCACGGCCATCGAGCGCGGGGCAGACACAGCACTACGGGTGGTCAATGGGGAACGCGGCTGTGGCGACACAAGTGACAGTGGGATGCGAGCCATGCGTAGCGGCTCAGTCGGTAGGGGCAGGTTACGCAAACGGCAAAGCGCAACATGAAACGAGAGCCGTGAGCCTGAATTTTCAGTCCCTGGGGATGATTGGGGGGACACAAACTCCCGAACCGTCAGACATCGAATAAACCCCTCCCGATGAACGCTCTTCTTTAGTCTGACTTAAAAAACTAATACATTTGATTTTTAACGATGGGTCCGTCCTCGGTAAGCGTTGTTATCAGTTATAAAGTTGACAATTCTAAGCATCCTTCCGGACTGTGGCCGGCAGTTTCACTCAAAGAAGAACGGTATTAGTCAAAGAGAAATTGGGGAAAAGAGTGAATGAAGTTCTTTCATTGGTGTGCTTTTCACATGCAACCTCTATGCACAGGCTAATGAAGGATTTGTAGTGGCCCAAGCAGCCACTTTGAACCGAAGATCTGACTGCTGGCGCCTTTGGCCTGCGCGTCTAATGCCGCCTGCGGTCATGCGCTTCTTGCCGCCCCCCCCCCCCTGTCCGTTCTCGCTCAATGGTATGAGCCACTTACGAACACACCCAGTCTCGCCTTGCTAGCCCTGCGCTGTGCAAACAATCACCACCAGTCTACCGAGACAAAGCGAGTATTCGGCAGCCGCCCGGCATGACTGCGGTCAGAGAACACTTGGGATTCCGCTCAGGGGCGTCGCGGCCGGCGACGCCGCCCTGTCCTACGGGCCTCGCGGGCCTACGCCCTGCAAGACCTATTGGCAACCTTCCCCTTATCCCTTTTGTAAAGAATACACTGTTCCGTCTCCTCCGCCTTCCCAATACTTCTCCCATATCCTAAGGAACCGGGCCTAGAAGATTGTATGCGTTAGGGTTTACCGTATTAGCCTTAATGCCTATAGATTTTTGATCGGTAATCAATACTGTCCAAAAAGAAACCTTCTGCGGTTACAGTGTACAACAGGTTGCTGACTGAGCATATGGTGGCGAAATATTCTGCTCATCGAATCCCAGTTTTTGGCTTCAGAATCCAGAAAGTGGATTGTGGTTAAAAAAGACAAATTTCCCATATGTCAACCGCTTCAATGAAAGTCCGTCGCCGACAATGCTAGAGCAGGAACTGACATCCTAACGAGAAGTCTGTGGCAGTTTATTGCAGATTACTTGCTGCCAAACAGATCCACCGTTTGGAATTCTAGCAATGTTTTTCAATACGCGCTCTTTTGTTCCTACTAATGCCTACGTAACACATGAGAAAATGTCAGCTATTGCGTAATGCTATATTGTTTTACATCCTGAGTCTTTTCTGTGTCATTTCAATAAGTCACACCTACGGCATGGTGGCCTTCATTTTTTCAAGAAAACTAAGGACATTTTGGGAAAACGTAAAGGGCCGAAGGAAAACCTATGTAGAAAAAATCCTTTAACTACTTATACTTCTACTGACCCATGCGATATAACCAAACCCTGATACATTAACAGTTCTGTTGGACCTGTTCACAACCTGGCCATCCGAACCACCATCGTTGCAACGCTCCCGAGCCTAGCCGTAACGTTCGGACGTCTATCCGAGGTCTCCACAAGGCAGCTGTCGCCTCGTCTCTCTCGGATCTACCCGTCGATGGCTCCGCCATCAGGGCGGGCTACCAGCACCTTCACCAGAGAGCCGTTGTGGACGCAAGATCCAGCTACCATCCTTCGGTCCTTCTGGGTGGCTATCCACCTCCGATTGCCACCTCAGAACATCATCTCCCACGGGTGACTCGCTGTACCCTGGCGCAGCTACGCAGTGGCTACTGCATGCTCCTTCGCCAGTACCAACACCGGCTGGACCCGTCTATACCCGACTGCTGTCCCGACTGCGGCGTCTCGCCGCATGACTGTCGTCACCTCTTCGCCTGCAGGTCCCGGCCAGGCACGCTTCTCACCCTCGGGGACCTTTGGCTCAAGCCGGCCGAGGTCGCGGCCTTTCTCCGTCTCCCACCTGCGCCCAGTTTGAACTCCAGTGGGAACCCCTGATCCAACATGAGCTACCAACCAACATTAACCATTGTAGTTCATTTGCGCTCGTTGCATAAGAAACATAGGGTCCGCATCCACTCAGTTACGTGTGCACAAGAAGGCATTCCAGGGAGCGGTGGAATCAGCAAAAATCGAGAGTTATCGACCGGAGATAAAAAAACTGTAGATATTAAGAATCGGCCTACGATATCCTTAACCTTCTCCCATATGACATAAAAAGACAGGCAAGAAGCCGAAATGTCTCCATTCTACGGATGGATCATAACTTAGTTGGGTGGAGTCACGGATCAGCTCAAAGGATTTTCTGGTTTCTTGACATAACTGATTAATGATATTACAAGTGTTTATAATACAGATAGTAAGAGTATGTTCCCTGCATAGAAAACCCTGTGGAGGCAATCACGCAAGTAAACTACGTCCGTGCAGGATGGACTGGCTGGACTTCCAAAAGGTGGTCCAATGCATCCTAGCCTACCAAAAGCAGCTAGCGTGAAGGAGTTAACTCCTATGCTAAATTGGACACCGTTGTGTACGCAAAGAACTTATCCACGTTTTCTGTGATGCTTTATTCAAGCATGATGAAAATAATAAAATTTCAAATTTTTGCTACCTTCCGTGAGGCAAGGGATTTCCGTCAGATGCTGTTCTTAAACCCTTAATGTGCAACCTCCTCGTAAGCCTTATCTTCCGGAAAAACTAAATTTTGCCTATTTTTTATGCCAAAACACTTTTTCGAAGTTGAGCAACATGACGTGAAGCTGCTCCATCAGTATGCAATCAAAAAACTAGGGTGTGTTAACTTGTCGCCTGCGTGGCGCCCAAGGAGTTTTTATCGAAATCACGGGCACAACCGTGAATTTTAGCAATTATGTGAACAGGAAGGTTTTAAAGATTAACAGTAAGACTAGGAATACTTTCTAACCGGTTAAACTGCGCTGACCAGAGGAATTGAAGGAGGGTGAACATTCACTCTCGATTTCTACGAATAACCAGAGGTCATCAGTTGAGAACTTAAGGGAACGTTTGCGATTCAGAATTTCTATTTGCTTAATCTCATTATTTAAGTTTGCCCGTGATCTTATGTTGTCCGTATGTAGAGCGTTTTATCCTCTACTGCAGAAACCTATTATTACTCATTCTAGCCCTTCTGCATATACCTCCTTTATATATGCGGCTCTGGACTAACCGAATTTGCTTAAAAGTGGTCTCCGTACTTTTTTAGAATCTATGTGACGATGAAAGATGTAGAAATCATTAGTAATCTGAATGACTATCTGGTTGGTAATAAACGTTTGCTGAGCAAGGGGTTTTGGCACTTTGAATCTACTTTCACGTTTGAGTTTTCTTGTTGTGTTGTTTGCATCTTCAAACAATGGCGAATGATGAGGTATTAATACTTGCCTAGTGTTGACTCTGAAGTGGGATCTTCAGCTGCTCTCAAACAAACAAATCCAGTTGCTTTAATCTCTTCATGATAAATTTTGCTTATTTTAACAGAGGACTCATAAATGCCGCAGGGATGTGAGACAATATTTTGTGATTTTATTTTTATTTTAACGTAGTACCGCGGTCACAAACCGGTGGATTCTTAGTGTGTGTGCTGTAAGCGAACTCCATGTTCTAAGACGATTTGCCCTAATGGCTTCAAATGTGCGCACCAAGTCCGCAGAATAACCTCTGCATCCTATCCACATTCAGGGGAGCAATTTCTGCAGAATCTGTGTCCTCATCGTAACACGGACGCAAGGTCTCTGTAAGGGCTGCCATAAAAACACTGGACAGGGTCTGGGACGGGGTCAGTATTACTAGCAAGCGATCCAACGAACCGATTTTGTTAGGGTCACATTCAAAACCGGTTCCTTTTCTTCCCACTGCCCTTCTCTGTGATTCCAGATGGAGGGATGTGCAAAGCCTGTTCACCTTATTTTCAAACGAACATCAGGCAAAGAAAAATTGTCCTTACTGACACGGTCAACAGAAGCTCCCTGCTGGTATTGGGACGAATTCCTACCTTTGAAAGACGCTTGTGTGACAGCATTCACTTACATGTCCAAAGGACTTCCGGTCTCATGTCTAGCTGGATTCATAGCAGGAAAAGTTTGCTTACGAAAACGACTACCAAATGATAACTGTTGGAACAGCGAAATACCGTTCGTTTCAGAAGAACGTCTGCGATAACTTGACCGTCAATTGCGAGGATGTCAACCGCGTGCCCTGGAAAGCGGGCACATTCCTGGTGCCATACATATACACGACGTTACCGTTAGATGGACTTTATCAGCACCTGTTGCACACTCTCCTACCGCATTTACCAGGGATTGGTAGTAAAACATGCCCCATGGACGTAAGCGCTGCTGAAGTCACGGAAGAATCTCAACAAGGTCTCTACACGTGGCCCACACAACTGCGTCTACTAGTTTCCTGTAAGAATTATTTGGATTCCATAGTTCTCAAATGAATATGAAGCTAGTACATTCTGACTACTGACGCTTAACGACCGCTGGACCTGTGTACGTCGGTACTCTTTTTCATCCTAAGAAGTGGACACATTTGCGTTGAACTCGGAAACTTGGGAGAACAGGGCGCGCAAAAAGGGGATAAAGCTAAGCCAGATAGGTAAGCAGGATCATAGACAGGAGGTTCCTTTTAACACTTCCTATCAACATACATTCTCAGTGTTAATAGTTTATTTATTGTAAAAATAATAAGAGGGTTGATGTCTGTTTAACTGTAGGCTCGTCAGGCGAAATTTCACCGCTGACCATTACTGTGGTGCGTGCATACTTTTGTCTCCAGATAGAGGAGCTGATCAGGATACAGTCGTATAAAGAACACATAATCGGCCACATTTTTGTTAAACGTCTTCTTACCGTTGTTGCAGAGAAATGTGACGCATGGAACCAAGTTAAAGTTCCTTGCACTGTGTTGCTGTAGCAGTGGGTTTTATGGTTTCATTAACCGAGGCCTAATGATTGCTTCCGCTCTGTATGCGACTCCAAATTCAAGTGGTGCAAAAGGGCTGCTGAGAACCCCTGATAAGTCCTTTTACGTAAGCAGTTGCTTACAAACATTTGGGCATGCACTGGTTGATGAAGGTGCGCGGATAGCCATTTTATCCGAACACTCGTCGAGGTAATGGATTTTCATCAGCCTCGTCTTTTGATTCACTGCATTGCGCCTGGATGCACCGTTACTGCGTCATTACGCGACTGCACCTTTGATTGATTAGATAGCTACTGTTACATTTTAGAGCTTGCATCGTTTTTGTCACTCTCCTGAGCACTGTGGTATTAAGGCGAACTTTAAGCACGCTTTGAGACAGAACCTTGGGTGTTCGACGGCTTGGGCCTGTCTAAGACGCTTCTTTTTTTCATTTTACAATATTTGCTTCAAAGGAGTGGTTCAACGATCTCGACTGCCAGGTCCCGCAGGCAGAGTAAAAATGAACGTGACATCAAACATACCACGATCTTACTTGGCAGGAGGATTACCCCTTCAGGTTCTTCAAGGATAGAGTAGACGAACCCACCGTGATACCCGAATCAGCAATCGGAAGTCTGAAATAAACATTATTTTACTAAAATTCTCAAATATATTTACAAGTCGTCATTTGTTTATGGGAGGAATCATCGAGGTTCTTGATGATATTTATAAGGTGATGCATGCTAACTTCTGAAAGGCAGATGGCAACATTCGTTCCAAGATTTCTGAACCTCTGTGAGATGTCTCTCAAAGTTCCGGAACGCTCGCGTTAACCTCGTACTCAGCGACATCCTCCTCCTCTTCGGAGACTGGTCGACAGGTGTTGCAGGCGTTGCCGCATATACTTGTTACTCTTGTACATGTACCACTGGGGTCTTTCAGGAATAACGAGAGAATGAAGCCTGCAAAGAAGGAAAAATGTGCTTAAATCCCTCACCTCGTTATGCGCTGATAGCGCCATACTTATCGGTGGCTCGATTTTCATCCAACTAAGCACCTTTGGGCTGCAAGCATGTTTTATTTTCCGAGTAGTAAAGAACTACTAGAGAAGCTTCTTAGTCCAGTTCAATAAAAAAATCTAGAATGAAACATTTTTGGACCTTTCAACTAACAGCGGTGTTCACTTAAACCAAAAGATGGTGAGTGAATACGACCAATGAAGGTATAGGTCACATAATTTGTTTAAGAGGCAGTTTTCCGTGGACATGGGCTCATAATTGAAGTCTGTATAATTAGGACTTGACTTCACGCAATCTACCCCATCGTGAGGTGCTCTGCTCTACCAAGGTGCAGTCGGCAGGGGTTAACAATGATCAATCGACGGGGTGTGGCCCACAAATGATTGGATTACAACTTTGCAAACACTTACTAGTGAGGCAAACTGCAGCAGCGGACAGGTAGACTTCTTTCCACTTCCCAGCAATTTCAAATTGCGAAATGATTGCAGAGAGTCCCAGTGAGCTTGGAGTCTTTGAGAAAGAGAAAGAAAATGTGGAGATCTTTGTAGATTTCCTGTCTCTCATAAAATGGTTATAAGAACCGTTCCGCCAAGCTACTGATTGCACTCATTGTATTCATATCAATTTGAGGAGTTAATGCTTATGTTTCAAAAGTACATACCACCAAAGGTTTGACAACGTGGGATAACAGTTTTGTTACTTGACAACTCACATTTGGATTTATCCAGTGATCAAATCAGTCATTACATTCAAGGTTTTCCCTCTCTCATACTTCAGGTTAAAATATAACGGTACGTGTAATCGTAAGTTTTGGCAAGCATATTAAAGCTAATTTAAAAAGTAAGCTGAACACTTGTATAGTACACGTTTTTACATAGGAACTCCCTCTAATACATACGCTTAGCGTCATCAGCTGGCGCGCATAGAAAGGGCGGTTTTCAATAGGTTCCCAGTTCTACTAATGGTGACAGGATAACGAGAAACACTCACATGGACTAATGAGGCTGCGAGTCAAAAGGTTGCAACTACCAAAATTTACAAAACCAAAAAATACTGTCAGAAAAATCAGAGTGAAGTAAAATTGTTGAGACTCTAAAGCCCACAGCATTTGCACTTAGTCTTTTTAAAGTGAACCAAAATATGTCTAGTCTTTTTTCTCTTACTGGGTCAAAATTGAATGTTGAACAAATTTATACTATAAGAATTAACGTAGCACTGTTGAGAAATCCTTTGCAAGGGTGGACAGTCTATTTTACTGACTCTTTCGGTTAAAAGAAAAACACGTAAACTTAAACACGAGAGAGATGTCCAGTAGCTGTTGCTTACTGTTGCGAAAAATATCAAGCCGTAGAGAGTTGCCATGTTTTTTGGTCCAAAGATACGTCCGGTGGCACCAGGCGAAATAACAAAATGGCCAGCCAATAGGAAAAAGAGGGCAAATACCCAAATTGGATAGATGTAGCGTAATGCGCTCGTATATTCGATAGCAGGAAATGTTGCAAAGAATACAGCCCATAGGAAAGTGAGGATACCGTACGGACACTGAAGAAAAGAATGTAATGAAATAAGTCGAGACACTTTTGTCCTATTTTAAATAAGAGAACTATGATGAATTATTATTTTACGAAATACTGATTAATCTCTTTGTAACTCTCGTTGAGATAGTCGCAATGCATGCATGAATGTGTCGCATTTTCGTCGTAAGTTTAACATGAAACAAAGCTTTTCTCAGGAATGAACTCACCTTATAAGAAAAGTGGTCCACAATTATGCCCCACAGCACTCGTCCCAAGGCATTAAAGGCGGAGCTTAAAGTTGCGATAATTGAGAGATAGTGATCATCCAGACCACTTTCCGCTCCATAGACCTAAAAAACATAAAATTGTTATCTTATCAACGTGTTTTGTTTGTAAAATATGACACAAGATTGTATTTCATTAATCTTATCCCCATTTCTTGAAGCCCCATCGCAATTTTCTTACGTTATTGATAGAGATATGAAGGGAAAAAACTGCTTCTGGTGAGAATTAATTAATGACAATTAAAATAAGATGGAAGATAAGCAGGGATGTAGATGTCAAACGTGCCTTGAATGTCGAGGATAGCAGCGTTGTGGGTATAACGTTGCAAAAGAAAATAAACCACAACAAATAGAAGTCGATAGTCCGTAAAGCTTCCTTCAGTGTATAACTTTTTTGGACCGGTTTTCTGCAATGAGAAACAGTAGGTGAGTTGTGTGGAGTTATTTACAAATCACTGTATACGCTTACTATACTACTAAGTATTGGATACGTTTTATACTATTATAAAGTATTTTTATAACGAATTTATCTTATATAATTTTGTCGTAAGGTTAATTTTAGTAAAAATAAAGCATACACGTTTATTTCCATTTCCTCTGATATCGCAGACGATTTTTCTCTGTCAAAGAAAAGTTATCAGCATTAGATAAATATGTGTAAGATTTTTGAAATATATGAAAAATCAAAGCGCGACTGACATGGATTTGACATCGTTAGCGTACTCGTCATCCTGATCTAGCTTTGCGTCATTTTCGGATCCACTGGTTTCTGTTACTTCAACGACTTTCTTTTCTCGGCAAATGATAAACCCGATTATTTGAAGGCCCAACATTATGCCCCCGAGGATGAGGAATGCGTTAGGGACTTTGGCCTTTATTGACGGACTAAATTTGGCAGTTAAAACAAATAAACATGTAATAGTAGGATGACATTAATGTTTTCGCAAATTTAACTGTTTGGTTAAGAAAAAATTCAGTTTATTCATTTATTTTTATTCATTATTAATTTGATATGATGGCTTTAAATTTATCTACAGGTTATCATTTTAAAATGTATGCACAAAAACGTACTCAGTTAAGTTAGTAAGGCTTAGTGGGTTTATGATATTCGTCTGTATAGGCGTAAAAAGAAGAGCTCCACATCCGAAGCCTGCGGCAATGATTCCAACAATGGTTGCGCGATGTTCAGGAAACCACTAAATGGGAAACAGCTCTCAGTATAATTTTTAGGTCTGAAATAGTAATTCTGAAAGTTTTGGATAAAAAAGATCAAATTTAAATATTTTAAAAGCGTCATAGAAATTGTTTTGGTGCCGTTATTTTCTTTTTAGTAAAATACTTATTTCGTGTACCAATATCCGTCAACTTATAAAAAATTTTGATATTCTAATCTATGACTTGGTACTGACTTGACTTATTCTTAAAACTCAAAGAGTAAGAACTTAGTAATTCAGACTTTCATAAATGAGAATGCTTGTCATATGAAACTGCAAATATATCAAGCTAAAGCAAATCAAGTTCAACAGCGTTATATTTGTTCTATAAATATACCTACTTGAAAAGTTCACTTTCTCGCCAAATGTTTTAGTTAGTATACTTACCGAGGAAGCTACTGACATAAGAACTGAATATGGCAAACCGATGCCAAGACCAAACATAATACAGTAAGTCACGATGAATGGTCCCAATCCATGGTCCACCGTCAGCCTGGAAAGCAGAATTCCGCCGCTAAAAAAAAACAGCTAAGACTATATAGTCGGCAACTCGGTTTTTGCTATTTTTTGCAGCAGTGCTATCAGAACATGACAATATTATCATTATAAAAACTTTTAACATGTGAAGTTACAATAAAGACCAAAACAGGACAGCTTCGTAATTGCTCTTTCCAAAACTACAATATATATTTCTATAGTAGTCCACTGTTTTTTACAAAAGTGGACCACAAGTCCCCATTTCTAATTTTCCGCAAAAAGCTAAACATAACAATTGAAGAAACCTTCCACATAAAAGGGAAATACCCAGATTAGAAAGATGGAATTATAAACAAACGTCAGACAAACCATAATAGCTAATTTATAAGGAAGTGAATGCTTTGAGGAAGCGCACAAAATTCCACCACTTTCACATAACAGGAAGTGTGAAATCCTTACTTTTAAACGCTAGAGTTTACTTAATTTAAGTTACTGCGCGCATGGTGGTGGAAATGCATGGGCGAAGGGGACTGCATTTATTATAAAAATTATAATCACCTGCTTAGAATCATCCCCAGGATGGTCACAGCTCTGAATCCAATTTTCGGTGCAAGAATTCCTCCAATAGGCATAGATATGGACTGCATTGCAAATGATACTGCGTTAAACCAGACGCTTTCACTCTTCCTTATGCCCATATAAGCAATAAGGTAGGGGTTCATGTTTCCTAAAAGTTGTTAGATTTTTGGAAACTTACCAACCGTGTAGAAGTATCCAAATGACAGGTGCAATAAAGTTGCACCTAAAACAGACAGAATACCCCAGATTAAAGTCTTCTTATCCATTTTTCTATCCTTCGATCGTTTCTGGAGTCAATTAAATAGGGATAAATTCACCAAATATACAATTCTGATCAATTCAAACAAACCTAGGTCAAATGATTTTATCAAGAATACTTCAAACATACAAAAACGTTTCAAAGACTGAAAAGTAAATCTGAAACTAATCGTAAATACGTGTTCTTTACAAACATTTTACTGCGGAAAATGAACTGATTTCATCGTTGCTTCTGCGTTCACACAGTGTTTTCAATGCCGTTCAATTCAGCATTTATTTAGGACAGGCTCATACACTTGCTCGAACTCACTTTGCAGGAACCGATGGTGCTCAAAACTCACTCATTAAGAAAGGAATAAGCTTTCACCGGTTCCTTAGCTATGTTTTTTTCAGTTTATTCTTGAAACGGATACTTATGACACCTGGAAAACGTCTGTTATTCTTCGAGCCTGCGAGCCTGTGTTAAAGGTTAATAGTTATCGGGGCAGTCACAAAACTCCATCTCTTGTGTAATGACTATGAAAAAGTATTTTCAATAAAATTTGGGAATTTAACCTGGCCAATAAGCATGATATCCTACCTGTGATAACATGCCTGTAGATTAGCTTTTCTTAAACCCACCACTTCTCTTTATACTGGGCAGCAGTCGGTGCGCATAATAAATTGAAATTAAATTCGAGCCATCATAAAGAGGCCGCGATGATGGCAAATAAGCCAGAAATGGCCATTTGAGTCTTTGCTGATCACATCGCATATTGAGATACCTAGATTTCAACATATATCGCTATTTCTTCACATTTATGCCCGGGAGCTCGCATCTTTGCTACTATCGGCAATACATAGATATATATATGAGAACACACAGCACGCCGGTCATGTGACTCGCGCTCAGTGCTAACTGCTCTCAAGGAGCAGGCTGTCGTTTTTCTCTGTCGTCACTTTCCCGTCTTAGCGCCCCGTTCTTTTAAATCGTGAGCCCTGCGCGGATGGCTTGGTAGGCGGGTTGAAATCTTTTGAGTGCGCCAGTTGACGATCAGCTTTCGAGCACTAGTGTACCCATCTTATTATTGGCCCTCCCGATCACACTTGCCTTCTCAAACGCGAAAACGTGTTTCCGCTGCTGCAAGGGGCCACAGACCATAGAATGCTCGTCCTCGCGTTTGATTGCGAGCTGGTGTTCATACAACCTCGTTGCTGTATCATGCAGCACCAAAAACATTGTACAAGGTCAGTGAGAAAAAAGACATCCTTATCGTTGGAACTTTAATGCTCCTGGTGCTGATTGGCAGACATGGATTGCACAGGGTATTGTAGACAACTTCAATCATAATCAACTACAATGGCCCACAGACAAACTGCTCTGCTAGATCGTCACATTTGGAAGACGGGCTAGGGAAGGACAACAGTCAAACTTTCTTGAACTTTTCTTTACCCGAGAGGATGGAACTGTGATTGACTTGTAAGATCGGCCCACACTAGAGTCAAGTGACCACAAAGTGCTGTATTTCGAGTATCCGCTGTTCTCCAAACCTTATTTCTCCGAAACATGGGAAAGTGACATTTGGAAGGGTGACTTCCCACTTATGAGAAGAGAAATGGCAGAGGTATCATGGGAAACAGATCTCCATGGTGGAGCAACTGAAAAGTTGATGACATTTAGCTCAATGCTGAAAAGAACTGTTTGTCTCAACTGTCCCCGCAGAAGAACGACAAGTACAAATCTCCCGAAGTGGATAAAATCCAACTTGCAGGCTGCTTTCAAAAAAAGAAACCGCTTCTGGAAGCGTTACAGTCTAACTGGCTCCGATTACCACTTATGGGAGCATAAGCAACAACGTTACATTTGTAAAAGTGAATCTACTAAGCTGCGCAAGAAATACGACTTGAACATACTGCACCAGTCGTTGGAACACCCCCAACATCCTCTATGTCTATATACGAAGCACGAAAAGATTTCAGGAACTGATCCCCGCCCAAAGATCTGCAGATTGACAGCTGGCGACCGAAGAACAGATCAAAGCCTCCCTTCTCTCAGATTTCTTCAAAGCCATCTACACCCGACAACCTACAACTCTTGCTGATGGTACTTCAACTCATCGACAGATAACTCCACCCTTACCCTCCTCCTCATTGCCCAAAATAGAAGACATCGAGTTTTCACGCGACACTGTAAGGGCCGAACTACTTCAACTTAAGCCTGCCAACTCATCTGGGCCAGGTAAAATTCCTGCACTAGCACTAAGAGAATTAGATAACGAACTGTGCAAACCTCTGGCTGCCATCTTCTAGAGGTCTTTTGAAGAGGGTGAACTCCCTGAGCAATAGAAGTCAGCAAACGTAAACCCGATTTATAAGGGAGATTCACGACTTGATTGCGCAAATAACCATCCTTTCAGTCTAACTTGCATCGCGTACAAAATAATGGAGCGCATTATCAATAAGCATTTAATGGAAGTCATGGAAAGCAACAAAATATTAGGTAATGGACAGCACGGCTTTCGCCCAGGACGCTCTTGCCTCACGAATGCTCTTTACTTACAGGAGACGTGGACAAAGGCCGCAGATAAGGGCTATCTAATTAATGTCATGCTTTTCGACTTCAGAAAGTCCTTCGATAGTGTACCAAAGGGACTTCAGCTACAGAAGATTTGGGACGTAAGAATTTAAGGAAATGTGTATAAATGGATCAGCAGTTTCTTGTCCCTCAGAGAACAGAAGGTCGCTGTTGGAAACTCGACCTCAAATGGAAGAAGGTCAACAGTGGTGTACTACAAGGATCAGTTTTGGGTCCGATACACTTCCTGCTATACGTAAACGACTGCCTCAATGACCTTGATTGCGCAGCTGTCATGTTTGTGGATGACATTAAAATATGGGCTGAAGTTAGCTTCGCCGACGATGCAAAGAGTTTATAGTCGAACATCGATAAACTGGTTATCTGGTCGTCCCCGTGGCTTCTTAACTTTAATTTATCCAAGTTTCTGGTTCTACACATA